>CAMPDV010000021.1:0-1200000 GCA_946699065.1 Loxodes magnus | reverse complement strand
TACTGAAAAGAAAAGATAGATAGGCCATCTTCCTGCTGTTTCTTTAAACGCGAAATCTAATTTCCCATTTCCTTCTTTCGTGCTGCTTCATACGTTGTACTTGATAGACTTGTGAATATCATCTTCAGAATATGATTTGATAACAAAGAAACGACCACATTGAAGGCTAGTGTTGAAATTAACTGGATTAATATTAGGGAATTAATTAAATGTAGAAGGTGTCATTTGAGGATAATTATAAGATCCATATTAAGGAGGATATCCCATGTTGTTGTAATCAGGAAAGTATTGATTGTCGTAATCTTCTTATGTGTTAAAATCTTGTTAGTTACCTCCATAATAATCCCAACCTTACTAATACATATTTTCGGGTAAATCTGAATAAGGATATTGATTTGGCCATGAAGGATCATTTCCTTGCATTTTTATTATAGTTTTTTAAACTTTAACAAATAATAAAATTTATTTACTAAATATGTCTTTTCTCTTCATTCCATCAAATCTCTGTTTATTGCATTCTTTTCTTATATAACATCTCCTTAAATTCTCCTTTTTAATTCTATCATCTTATGCTCCTCCTTAATGATGATAACTTAACTTCAGTCTATCTTTGAAGTATGTTTTTATATTATAATTTTAGTGACTTACATGCTAATGTTTTCCTTTAAATTATATAAATATATAAATTTAGCTTTTTAGACTGAAAATAAAAGTTTAATATTCCTCTATTTTAGCTATTATATCCGCTAGTTGTCTTTTGCTATTCTTCCACCTTTATTTGTATCTTCTTTATTATTCTAGATTAACAGTACCAATCTTATAAGACCATAATCTTGTTTCTAGGTATTTAATTGGTTAGAATAGTTTATAGTAAAAGCAGTGATATAGATGCTTAGAATTTAGTATAGATTTAAAAAGGAAATTCTTTTAGGATAATTTCTTTAGATTTAAATTAAAGGAAATTTAAATTGGCTGGTAATCAAAGAATAAAAAGTCTAATGGAGGGAAAATTTATTAAGCCTATACTTAAAAATAGAGACGAAATTCCTAACATCGCAAGCTCTCCCTTTATCGTTTAAAACACTTTTGATAAATCTTCTAATACTTAAGAAAAAATTGAGTGATAAAATATCATTAAAGAGACTATTGACTAGAATTAAGAGCATTGGTAACTCATGTCTGCCTCTCAGAAATAGTTTAAGATAAACTTCGATTCTTAAATAGAGGTAATCGCTTTTAATCACAAAGCTAGCATTAAAAACGGATTATATGAAAAGTTTATTCTTTCATAAAATCGATTTGAAGCCATTGAGCAGCAGAAGCGAAAAGAAAAAGATTAAAAGAAGAAAGGAAAAACACCTAAAAGTGAAGTAGCGGTAATAAGATAAAGTGAAGAGGAGTTAGAAAGTGGTTAGATTGATTAAGAATTGAGATCTTAATGTATTAGCTTATTTTTCTTTAATCTTTAAAATTTAAATTATAAAAATGAGGTTCATCAATCGCTTTTTCAGTGTTTCTCTTCTTGCAAGGACTTCTTAGTCTGTAGTAGCAAAATAGTCATAATTTTTAAACGATCTGGCAATGATTTATACTGGTAAAAACTTACATCAAAAAATACTTGATAATTATACAGTTCTTGCTTGGGGAGAAAAAGCTCCTATATCATATGTTAGCAAAGTTAATGTTGATTCTAACAGCTAACTAACTCTTTAGGTATTCGACCGAACTTTCGCCCCTTAAGTTGAATATGTTCTGAAAGAAGGAGGACATGAAGTTACTAGAGATTTCGAGGTACTAACAGTTAAAGTAAAGCCATAATAAGGTGCATAGGAAAATATACTAACTCTAAAAGCAAGATATCTACAAGAAGTCAAAAACGAAGTTGAGCAAGCTAGAGCTAAAGTAGCTAATAATAAAGATAAGTAAAAATTAGAGGAAAGCTTTTCTGCCGTTCTCAAGAGTGCTGAAGAGGAAATAAATAGAGCAGTTGAAGAGCATAAGTACTGAGACTAATTTTATAAATTAAATTAGGTTTATTTTAATTAATGGCAATTCCTAGATTAAATTTAGAATATAACTCATAAGTTCAAATCGAGCAAGCTAGAATCTCGCCACAGAAGGTTCCTGAAGTTCCTTTGGTGTCTTTTGAACTGAATTTTGAATCCCTTAAAGATTTCTTAAACAATATGAGTGTTGTTATTTCATAACATGCTACTCTCCTTTCTAAAATTCAGGATTAGATAACTGAAAAGCTTCCAATTTAAGGTATGGTTGAGTCTGTTATGTAAACAGGCTAAATAATCAACCTCACACTGGGTTTACATCCAGATGAACCTCGAAATCCAAATTTAACTCAAGCTAATTAGTATAAAGTTAGCTCATTGGGAAGTATCTGCTCCTAACTACAAAATCTGAACAAATTTAGATCAATTTGTGAAGAAAGACTAGGCAAGATAGAAAGCAACGTTGAAAAGAAACTTGATAAAAATTAATTCAGGATCAAGCATAAAAAGCTTAAGGATAAGATTAGAAATGAAATGTCCGAGTAAAAGCAATATCTAGAAAATAAAATCCAAAATCTAGAAATCTATTTTGAATAAAAAATACGCGAAACTGAAAAAAAAATGCAAGATTTAGAAATGCACACATATTGAAAAATTAAGGACTGTGAAGATCTTTTGAAAGTACGAGTTAATGAATAATACGTGTAAGATGCTTGCACAAAGCTAGAAAATAAAATTTTAAGATAACTTGGGTTAACTTAAATCAATCTACAGTAAGAACTAGAAAAAGCTATCGAAAGTGTCAAGGCTACTAAAGAAGAAATTGAAAAGCAATAATAAGCTTTTCTCAGTTAATATACCAAATGAAACTTGGAAATTTAAGAAATTTTAGGCAAAATGGCATATAAAGATGATATAGCAAAACTATATGAATTACTAGAGTAACTTAAAAATGATAAAGGTTTTGAAAGCGCTTTGGAGTAGATAAAAATAAATAGATCAGATATATAAGATATTAAATAGTAATTGAACTAGCTCAGTGATAAGCAATTATAGTCTTCAAAGAATAAAGAAGATTTTGACTTTGATTTAATGGTTGAATAAATTAAAAAGTTTGAAGCTACTATTTTATATTAAAACGAAGTAAGGATTTATATTTAGATTATTGCCCAGTTAGCATCTAAAGAATGGGTTTTGGAAAATTTACAAAAAATAGAGAAGCATGATACTGTTATATCTTAGTAATACGATATCGGATAAAATAAAAATTAAGTGCAAAAAGTAGATTTAGGACCTTTGCAGGATAAACTTGAAGCTAAAATCATAAGCTTCGAGCAAAAGCTGCACAAAATATTGCAAGATGTTAACATTTCTTAACTGATGAAGGAGCTTTAGTTAAAGGCAGACGATGAAGAAACAAAACTTGAATTCACTCAAATTTAGTATAAACTAGATTCATTAACTCGTTCTTTCTCTTAAAACCACAAAGATATTGAAAATCTATAGGATTTGCTAAAGAAAGTTCTTGGAGCAATGTAAACAATACATTCAGGATTTAATAATCAATCTTTATTGACTAAAAAAGGATATGTTCATGTTCATTGCCTTTCATGTGGAAGAGGCGAAAATTAAAACGGATGAGAATCTGAAAGAATTAGAGGTGCAGACGGCAAAATGTACCGGCTTGATAGAAACATTTTTTATTAGTAAGAGCAAGCCTATTTACATAAAAGCCAATAGGGCATTAAAGTATAACCATGCATTCACTAACAATAAAATATCTAGTAAGTAGGATAAAGTTAATCTTTTGATAAAGAACATATTCATAGAGTTCCATCTGAGCCTGAAGATTTTATGCGTGGGGATTTACCAAAAATTATTGGAGAAAACACTCCAAAGCAATAAAGGCCCTAATCAGCTTCAAGAAAAAAATCTTCGATGAGAAGCAGTCATAAAGATATCCCTGAAGTAAAAGTAACTTTTAACATGTAGATTATGCGCCCATCAAGTGCTAAAAAATGATTTTATGATTTACATCATTAATTTATGCTAAACTTATTAGTAATCTTCCATTAACACAATCTATATATTTCTAACTTAGGTTTAAGTTAAGCCATAAAGAATAATAAAATATTTAACTAGGAAGATAGTTTTATATTATAGAGTTAAGCCCTTTATAGTAAAGGTGTCTAGATACCATTTTAATAATAGTTAAAATGAAGATGTAATTAACATTTTTAGAGCTTTCTAGTAATTATATAGAACATATAGCTAATCACATTATTATTCAATTTATTCTATTTACAAAGAGTACTGATCAAAGCGTAAACTGTGAAATTGTAAACTTAAGTATTTGTATAATTTTTAAATAATTAGTTCAAAAAGAAAAATAATATAATTGCTATGAATTATTAATAGAGAAACTATTAATTTTAAAATTGTTCTTAATTAAGACTTATTAAAGTTTTAATCTACTAGAATTATACTTAATTTAGTAATTAAATTATACTATAGAATAAGCAATTTCTAGCTTTACTAAATCAATTTTTATTTAAATAAATTAAATGGTTATTCTAGAAAAGACTTTAGTACTTTTAACTTAATTGATCTATTTATTAATTTTTCTCAAAAACGATTGACTATACTTTAAATAAGGAAGTTTCAAGTTTAAGATTTTTTAAAAGGAGTAATATTTTAATTATTTAACCTCAAATATTTGTAGATTTATTATTAGAGTTTTCTAATAGATCTTTAAATGTGCTCAATTATTATATTCATACGTAATTATTTATTATTTTACGAACTTTAACAAATAAGGTTAATAATCTAAGACTCTATAGTTACAGGATTTTTTGTCCAAAAATATATATTAAAGCTATACTTATAACCTCCACTTTAGAGAATTTTAAGTGCTATTGGTGACTAAAAATGTAATTAAAATATGTAAATAAAATGCGTCTCTTTTATGTGCTTAGTGCTATTTGTTAATGTAGCCTACTAACTAAATACAATTAAATGTTCGTTGCATCTTTAGATTAGATTAATTAATTAGATGTAGATAGAAGTTTAAACTTAATATTTGCCTTTCTTGTTGAAACTAATTTTCTTTTTCTTAATTACTTTACTCCTGCTTTCTTCCTCCTCGTTTTCAAGGTTTGCAGCGATTTCTTTCTTCTTATTTTTTTACTTTTTTTGCTTATTTTCCTCTTCCTCTTTGTTTCTCTTCCTTTTTTACTTCAAAACTCTTAATTCTTCAGACTATTTCCCTTCAGCACCTAGTCCTTATCTTCTCAGCATTTTATATAATTAAGTTGAAAAGTAGTTAAATGGAAGAACTAGGAATTGAAGTTTATACAATAAAAGCCTTTATCACAAAATATAAAACATCAGTTATAAAATTTCCCCTTAAGGAAGCAAGGAATCTTTGTAGTTAGATAGGAATTGACTTCGTTAATTTATAAAAGACTGATAAAAAATATATCGATTACTTAAACTATGCCTTACAAACTCCACTACCATCAGGATGGGAAAGAGAACTAAATCCTTGGGGTTAAGTTGTCTATTATAATAAAGTTCTGGATATTAACACTTAAAAGCATCCCTTATCTTATTAGTTTAGATATACTTTTACTAGAAACTTAGAAGAACAACTTAAGAAGGGAGGAAGAGCTGTAATAGGGAAGAGATAAGCTAAATATTTGTTTTTAAAAGAAATAGAAAAAATAGCAGAAGAGTATAAGAAGAGACCTACACTGTTCTTAAGAAGGAAAAACGAAAGGATGAAAGATGATCCATTGCAAGTTGTAAATGAAGATATTCAAATAGATCTTTGAAAACAATTAATGGAAAAAGAAGTCTAAATATAAATGCAAACTCCTTAAGATACGTTAGAGTTATTACTGAAGAAAGCTACCAGGTTTTATTAAGAAAACTTAGGGAACTCAGCAATATATTTTCCAGATTAACTTAAATTAGCCAAAAATTTTAGAAGGTTAACTCCAGCAAAAATATTACAAATGGCTGATCATTTTTGTATTGAAATTAAGGCAGAGCCTTATCTTGTTTGAATAGCTTCTCTTGCTTTAGCCCATCCTCTTCCTGATGAATGAGAATTTAATGAGCAAAAATTAGAATGACAACATGAAAACTCAAAGATAAGAATAAAATATTTTCCTGGATACGATTATTTTACTGGCTTATTGGAGTATAACAGATGAATCCATTTTAATAATCCTGATTTGCGAAATGAGCCTAACAGTTGTAATATTGAATACTATAATGAAGTAGGTAATTTGGTTAGCTAAGATGTTATTTTATTAAATTCTAATAAAGAAGGTTTACATTAATAAACTTATACTGACTACTCAAGTATCTCAAGTTCAGAGATAAGCACTCCTAAATTCTAAGATAATCCCCTAGCAAGTCGCTATGAATCTTAATATGGTAAAGAGTTAATGGAAAAAATCACAAAAAATAATTAAGGAGCTATTTTAATGAGAACAGCAAACTAAGCTGGAGTAGATTTAGAAGAAGAGCTTCATCTCTTCTTTTATGTTCAGCAAGTTTTATAGAAATACCATACCAAAGGAAAAATATATGGAAAGGTTTGAATGTTTAGATACAGTATTGATGGCAAGCATTATTGACGCAATATAAAGTCTAAGAAAACAAGGAGAAAATTTCCTTTTCTAAGTAGTCTCCTAAATTTACTTAATGTGTTAAGAGATTTTTAGATCATGTAGATTGAAAGCTGCTTAGTTGATCCTGAAAAATTCCTTGAAAATAAATCTATTGATGAATTTGATAGCCGACTAAAGCAATGTCCTGCTTATTTAAAAGTGGCTTTATTATAGTAATGCTAAGAGGAAGCATTAAATATGACAATGTTTTGATATACTTAGCAAACAGCTAAAAATCTATATGAGCTTGACTATAACTTTTCAAATAGGTTTTTGGAGTTAGTGGATTAAGCAAATTTAGAATTTGAAAATTAAGACGATCTGTTCAGCTTTATTTTTTAGTGTGCATTAAAGTTAACAGGGAGAAATTATACAGAGCAGAAATATGATATGATGACTCTTACTTAAATGCTATAAGATCTCAATACTGAAGACTAAGTTTCAGATGAGGAAATAATGTATGAGAAAATTTATGACTCTGATGATGAAAATATCTATACTGCAGAGTTTTAGAGAGTTGCTAAGATTGATAATAAGCTATAAGATTATGGAGTTGTGAAAGCTAAAATTGGAGTATGGGAAAAAGGAGTAGATAAAAAAAGATTAGATACAGCTAAATAAAAGAAGATGCAAATTATGAGAATGCTTAAACTGTAGAAGCAAAAATTAGCTGAGATTACTAAAGCACACAGCAAAATTGATTAAAGCTTTAGTTCAACAGATAAGTAAAGCGTTAAGAAAGCGAAATTAAAAATGAAATCTTACAAAGCTCCTAAAGCTGAAAGTAAGATAGACTAAGGTAGATATAAGTTACCACCAAATCTTCGAAAAAGAAAGTACAAAAAAGAAGTAAAATCTATTACAAGATAAGAAAGAAGGAGATCAGCTGTAAAATAGACTAAACTGCTAGGAACTATATTATAGAATGAATATGAAGCTGCATTAGATTACTGAACATCATCCGAAGATCACGATTCTGAATTTGAGTCTTATGAGAGTGAAGCTTCTGCTCTTTCAGAATCACAAAAAAAAATCCTTAAAGAGCAGACGGTTTTGCTGAAAGAGTTGAAGAAAAGGAAACAATATGTTCCAATAACTTAATATGCAAAGGAATAGGAATTAAAGAAAAGTAACCCTATTTACAAATACACTTAAATCAACTAGAGAATGATGAACATCAAGAGAAATGACAGATTTGATTTAATTTCTAAAATTAAATCAAATCAAACTTTTTAAGAATAGCAAGAGCAGTTGCTACGAGAACTTGACAAACTTTAACAGCCAACTCAAACTAACGATAAAGATTTTAATTCCTGGGCTGAATAATAAAAGTAAAAATACCTAAAGATGAAAAAAGAATAACTTTAATAAAAGGCAGAAGTTGGAAACTTTTCAAAAGCAATGGAAAAATTTTTAAGTCTTTCAAAGGAATCAGCTTCATAAGAGAATGAAGAACAAAAAAGCAAAATTCTAAGTGATAACTTGATTGAAGAAATCCAAAAAATGTAAAATTTGCTTTCGTTAGATTAAGATAAATAAAACCAAGAAATTATAGAAGCTCTAAAATAGAATAATATAAGTCAAGAAGAAATAGATAAAATACTTAAAAAAATTTAGGAAAAGAAAATCTAAAGTCAATAAAACTAAAACGAAACCCAAAATGACATTTAAATTCTAACTAATTAAGTCAAAAAGAAAGAAAGATAGAAAATATATTTACTATATATGAAGAACATAGTTGAAAAAACATTTAGAAAAAGAACTAAAAGCTTACAAATATAAAATAAAGTAGTGCTTACTTATAAAAAACGAATTAATGGCTAGGAAGATCTAAGTGTAGCTTAATTGGATAAGCTATATTAAATAAATATGAAATATTATCAACCAAAGAATAAGATTAAGTAATCTATATTTAACATTACTAATATTTCTGAAATTAGAAAGAAAGCTCATCTTGAAGATTCTGACTCAAACGACCTTGAATCTGACTTTTCAGAAAATGAGACTATAGATTAGCTACTAGAAGTTAAACTTCAAGACTAGACATTGCCGAGTATTGAATAATAGATGGATAAAAATATAACTTAAATGCAAAAATTGAGAACAATTAGTGAAAATTAAATTGTAAACTAGCAAACTGTTAAGAACTAGTTGAATAGATCTCTTACGAGTGCCTTACCTTATTTTGAATCACTCTATAAATCTAAGCCACTTGTTGTTAAACCTTTAAAAGACCAACAAGAATAAAGATCAGTTAAGGAAGTTGCAGCTCCTAAATTTCTATAGATGCAAAAATCGTAATAAAAGGACTAAGAAAGTTAACTAGCTATAATAGATGTTAAAGAGTAAGAAAAGAAGGATTAATTTAACGAATATACTATCATAAAGCTCTCCCCTCATATGAAAAGCCAAAAGTTGAGTAAAAGTACAGTTACAGAGGAGGATTTTGCTAGAAGCAAACCTTTTATTGAAAAAATATAAAGTTAAATGTAGTAAAAGACTAACCATACTTAGTAATAGAAGAATAGAAGTGATGGATTTAATGAGAAACTATATTCTATGTCTAAGGAAACTATTAGAAAAAGACTAAATACTTAAACTGAAAGTACTTAGCTCAATATGAAACTTAAAGCTTAGCACTATTAAAGATATAAGCAAGTACAAGAAAATAGTATCACATAGCAAAATATTTAGATGGCAAGAGAACATTTGAAAACTCACTAAATGAGACATATTCGAGCTTAAAGCTAAAAAGCTCTGCCAAAAGAAGGATTTCAAGCAGGTTCTACAATAAAAAAGCCTTATTTTTTAAGTTCGCTACCTTTGGCTGCAAGATAACTCTAAAATGAAAGTGTTAATGTTAGTACTATAAAATAAGAAAACTAAAAGAAGTAAAGCCAAAAAGGCTAATCTTTATTTACTTAAGTAAATGAAAGAAGAGAATTCTTTGTATATTATTTAGAAAAAATAGGACATCCATCAGCTTAAATGCACTAATTAAAACTTAATTATTTCGCCCACATCAATTGCTAAATTACTCCTAGCTTAATTAATGCTATAGCAAGATAACTTGGAATTCAAATCAAGTAGAAGTTTACTAAGAAAAAGTAGCTCTCGCTTATAGAACAATTATCAGTAGATTAAGAAAATGATCAGTGGTTGACTGCTAGCAAGCTAAAAGAAGAAACAGATTTGCTTTGAATAGCAGAATAGATGTTAGTATGTCCTTTGCCTAGTAACTTCGAGGTGAATTTTAATACAAATGATTATTAGCAAATAGTAGTAACACTTAAATAGCATCCTGGATTAGATTTTTTTAGAATAATGCTATAAAATTAGAGGAAGATAAGATAAGAGAAGATAAAAAGCTTTAGCTAGATAAATGAAGTAGCTTAATATATTAAAAATAATTCTTGAATGTGCTTTAAAAATATAAAGTAGCAGCTTTATTATTATAATTTTTTGACTTCACAGGAAACTTAAGAGTAACCTTAAGAAATGTCTCAAATCATGGAAAGTATTGACTATGAATTAGACCAAAGGGATGTGGAAAGAGTAATTTTTCATTTTAGGTAAAACTGCAAATTACCAAGAGAATAGTTGAAACTCAGCAGGGAACTAGAACTGATCAACATTTTGTAAAAAAATTGTATAAAATAATAGAAGAAAGAAGAGTAATGACAGCTCGTTGTGATTATTTAAACAATACTTATATTTGAAAGTCTACTTATATAATCTAACTACATGCTATAAAGGATTTCTTTACTGCAAAAAGCTCCATTTTTTTCATAATAGAACAATACAATCTAAGAAAGTAAATTCAAATCAAGCAACCAGAACTTAGTAAAGCTTTATTTTTAATTTTCAAAGCTTAATAATCTCTCTAATCATAAGAAGAAGCAAACTCTTAATACTAGCCTTTAGAATAATAATAGTCTAATCTATTAAGCTCTTAGTTTATAAATAATAGTCTGCAATCTTTTATCAAGCTAGTTTGATCTAATTGGTATAAAATATAGATGCTTATAGTTTTAATAGATTATATATAAATTAAGATAAATAAATTAACTATCTAAGAAGGGATTTATTTAAATTATTAAGTAATCAAATTAACAGTTAATTATAGAATGTCTTTCAATCTAATTAAAAATAGCTTTACTAAAAAGCAAAAATTTTATATATTTAGTATTTTAATAAAGACTAACCTAGATATTATTTAATCCTTTAGTTATTTTCCATAGGAAATATAAAAACTATTATATAGATCAATGTTTCTTAAAGTTATCAGTAGGAATTGGCAATAACTAGCCTATAAAGAATAGTTAAGTAATAGATAACAATTGTTAGATATAGGTTTAATAATAAAAGATATAAAGAATTGATTAAATGAAAGGCAATGCTAATAACGAATTTGAAAAATCTAACTTCTCTGAGTTTAATATATTTAATAACTAAGAAGATACCAAAGTTAGCTTAAAAACCTAGGATCCAGAACATGAACTCAAAGAACTTAAAACAAAACTCCGTATCATAACGTCTAAGTTTGCAAGTGTTAGAAAAGAACGTGATTCTTTATTATCGTAAAACAAAGCATTACAAGAAGAAATATTGGTCATGCAAAGTAATATGAGACATATGCTACCAGGATTCAGTGATACTTCAAGCACATTTTTTATGTAATAAGAACTCATTCAGTTTGCAAACGAATTTTATAGAGTTGAATGCCAAGATTTTTTCTTTGATCATTTAGAAAATCTTAACAATCTAAAAAACCTCGTCTAATTTTTTAGTAGTACCTTCCAAATACTTTCTAAAAATATAGTTAACTACTTCTTTCCCTGTGAATAAATTTTATTAGATACTCTTAGATTTAAAAAACTTGAAGGTCCAGTTGTTAATGTACTTCGCAAAGCTTACTAAAGTAATTGATAAGATATTTTGGGATCTCTTAGTAGTTAAAGCAAATTAGACCAATTAGCTTAGTAAATTACTGAAACTTACTCCTCAATTGATCAAGAAGCTTTAATCAATTTTTTGAATTAAATGCTTAAATTACTTTTATGTTGCTATATAGCAGATCCTCCCTTAGAAGTTGATAAAACAAACATGATAGGAGCTGAAGTCGAATTTAATGGTGTAAAAATGGACAGCTTAGATGGATTTCTTAGAAACAAGGAACGTTGCATCATTTTACTTCCTGCAATGCAAAAACAAGGTGAATTAGTAACTCGTGCTTGCGTTCTTTCAGCTAATTATTCTTTTTAACTTTGTAATTAACATCGTTCATTATAAATTTCTGTATCCTTTCGTATTTCAGTTCTTTAAATAAGAATATACTATCTTAATCACCTACATATACTAAGTTAAAAAAATACTAATTATACTAGTAACATTTAGCAAAAATACCATTATTTTGATCTTAATAAATCTAAGAAAGTCAATTACTCCAATTTTCATATGCTTACTTTTAGAGAAATAAAGAAAGAACCAATTTAAAATTAATTTAGTTATTCAAATATAGCAAAAAAGCAAATAAATGATAGATGATAAAGGAACTAAATAAGTAAATAATAATTAATAAATTTAATTCAGTGTAAATATCCTTTTTTTTCAACTAATCGTATAAACTTCTATTAACTCTGAGTCCTCACTATTCTAATCACATAATACCGATCCAAGATACGAGGTTTAACCAGCTTACACAGTTTTTTATATTTAGTCATAAAATACATTGCTTGACTAAGAAAAATCTATCGCAATATTTAAATCTGCTTTTTCTTGGTTGGAAGCGACATAAAAGGTTAGGTATTTAGATATTTCAATTTTTAATATTTGTAAATATTTTTATTCATTTGGTGTTATGGCTAAATTGTGATTTTTTTCAATGATTATACTTAATTAGTCCTAATTCATCTAAAAGCTATTTGCTTCGCATCTTATTTTAAAATTAGCATTTGAGTGAATCGATAAAACAATCACTCTAGAAAATTCGCTAAACAAGTCTTCTCTATACCCTAGATTACTCAAAATACTCCATACTTCTTCTTCTTTCTGCTAAGTAAAAGCTTCCATGAAATGAAGGAATCCTTGCAAAGTAAGTTCCTTTTCATATGATTAATATTTTTAAATAATTTCTTCTTAAAATGTCTGAGAGGTAAATCTTGTACTCGTATTTTGAAACAGCTAGTTGAATTCCTCAAAGTTTAGCATTTAATTCATAAAGAGATCAAGTTTTCTAAATATATCAATGCAAGTAGTTCTAAAAACTTGAGTCATTTAACCATTTTTTAATAAAGGTACCCTTTAGCTTGTTTAATTAACTGGATTAAGTCTCTTTCCTGTTGTAAAAGGGAAAATTAGATATTAACCTATTTCAAATTAAGTTTCTAGCAATATTTATCTTTCAAAGGGTGTATATTAAATTACAACTTACAAGAAATTTCATTAACCATTTTAATCCAATTTGAATATAGCAAAATGGATATCTTAGGAAGGCCTTAACTCTTCTACATGCTAAATTCTTGGATCTTCTTGATGTAACGTTATATTAACATCATATTTCTTACCCTTTTGTCCTTCTATTTTTAAAATATAGACTCATTTGGAAATTACTTCTCTGGAGTTTTTTAATTTAGAAAACTTCCCTTTAACTCTAGCCTCATTTCAGTTTTGTACTTTGCAAACATTTACTTCAATAAAGTAGTTAATAAAATCATCATAACTCATTCAGAATGAACCATCTTGTGGATCAGAAGTAAAATTACAACCTTCTATCATTTTTTTAGTCCATTTATCAGAATTGTCGCTTCAATCTCCATTTCATTCAACTTTCGATCATGGATTTCGAAGTTAGATTAACCTTTAGTTATTAACATCTACTACTTTTAACAATGAGTAAGCATGTCCAGCTATGAGACCAGAAGTTTTATTATGCTCCGCTTTTTCAGATCATTTATCTTCTCCTGGCATACCAGCAGAAATTAAGTAACCTTTCTAGTCTCATTAGTAAAGTTACTAAAAGAAGTTCTCCTTTTAACTTTAAAAATCCTCTTATTATTACTATGGAATGCTTATAACTGAAGTAGGAAAACCTGTTAAGTCCATCATTGCTTCATAGCAAAATCCTCCTCTAAGTGCATAATACGAGCCATGCAACTTAGCATAAGCTTTTTCTAAAAGCAATACCCAAATTTCATTTCCAAAATTTTTCGCAAAAATAGGGCCTTGATTTGGCTTACAAGGGAAATAATCGTCAACTATTATATTTTACCACTCACCATTTTTGCATAGCTTTAAAATGTACATCCCATTTTTATTGTAGCCTTCTGTTATGAAGAGTCTTTTTACTAAATCAATGGAATTATTTTATTAAGGTTCTGCTAAAGATGAAAGAGAGCACATAAATCAGCAATTTCCTAACTACCCCTATATAATATCATTAGGCATTGCTCCTGTTTAAAATATCTGAATCTCATTTTCAGGCATGAACTCACTTGCTCTTCTTCATTAAATTTTTTTATCTGAGTTTTCATTTCCAAATACTGACTAATCAATGGGAGGAAAAACTGTATCTATGAATTATATATTTTCATTCTCTAATCTCTGATTTATATCATTTAGGTTCTATACCTAGGATTCTAACGAAGGAATTAAAACTTTGAACCTTTAAATTAAATTTTAAATATCCTTTTATGCCATTATATGCCCAAAGCCTTTATTATGATTTTATTTTTAATTATAAAGTGCTAAGCTTTATTTATAATATATAGCATTATGCTTATAAACCTTTCATATCACTCTCTTATTCTTTATTATTTAATAATAGCAAATGTGGAATATCTATACACCTGCTTTTGAATGTATTATAGATTAAAGAACCCATGGTTTATTAGTTTATTAGGAATGCATGATTTTAATAATACGCTTTAATGTAGTAAGTTCTTCTTTAATCCACTTTAGTAGAAATAAGTAATGCTTATAGAACTGAATATGCTTTAAGTAATGTCTTCTATAATGGTTTATTTAAAAGTTCTAGTATAAGATATAGAAAATAGTTATAAGCAAAGTGCTTATAACTAGAGATAGAAGTAAATACATTAAAACTAGATTGATTTATAGTTATCTGCTGCTTATTGTCTAAGTGATTACATTATGTTAGATAGTAATCTCTACTAATGCTATACATTATAACTATTTATTCTTATCCTTTAGCTTAATTCTAAATCTATTTACCTTCTAATTTATGTACTTAGAGGTATATATTATTCTGACTTCTCTAGATGCAGCTTAGCCTCTAAGATAGTAAAAGTTAGAATAATAATATTTTATAGACTAAGATTATTTAACTAAAAGAACTAAGGAACATAAGTGTTTAAAGTTAGTCTAGTAAGAGATAAGCAAAAGTAGTGAAATAGGAGTTTCTAATGGTTATATATAAAATGAAAAGTTATATAGGGAATTTACTTTAATGTAGTTAATAATTATCAGCTACTGTTAAATTGATAGCAAACTATTTAATAAATTAAGCGATAAAATGGAAGAATAAAAATCATTTTAGTTGTAATCTGCTAACGATGAAGAATTCGAAATGACAAAGAGCAATGAAAGAATAGAAAAATAACTAAAAAAAGATTTAGAATTGAAAGTTCCAATATTATCTGACCACTTCTAAGCTCCAATGTAAACAGATTCAGTGGTAACTATGGAAATAAGAAGAATGACTTAATGTAGATAAGGATTACCAGGTATTCCTAAACGATTATACTTAATAAGCTTTATTTTATTGAGTGTAGGTTTAGTTTTAGTTATTCTAGGAATTTATGACGAAAAAACAAAAAAAATTAAAAGTTAAGATGCCTTCGCCTTATGAATCATAGGAATAATTTTATTAATTCCAGGCACCTTTTACATTGTGCAAATAATTAGAGCAATTAGAGAAAAAAGGCCAACTCAGAGAATGTCAATTCTAAGTACACTTCTTTTTGGATTTTGAATATTTAATTTATTCTTTAACGATTTGATTTTTTATTTAGTTCAACTTTCTTTTATTACTTACTTCTAATACTCTATAAAAACTCTAATATTATCTGTTAAACCATTTCGTTAATAATGTTAATTAAATAGTTAATTACAGATTCTAGACAGTTCTCTATGATTTATAATATCCTACATTTTATTATTTTAAATATATATTTCTAGTAATATTAATTATAATATTTATAAGTGCTAGAACCATGATATATGGTTATTTTGTTTTACTTTATCTAATAGATATAATAGTCTTTAGTAAACTCCTTCAATTAGGAGCTTATTCGTTTTTGAATAGCCTTAACTAGTATTAATCTATTAATCAGTTAAAACTATTAAAACTACCTCATTTATACAAATTAATTACTTTACTAATGTTATAAATTTTAGATAGTTAATAATGCTTTCCCTATTATTTTGTTATAGTTTTTAAGTAGATAAAAGGATTTTAACTAACAGCTTCTTTATTTAAGTCTATCTATCTTCTATTAAGATAGATACTTATCCTCTTATCCTTATTTCACTTTCAAATATAAAGCTTAAAACAGGAGTAAAACTATTTAAAAAGCAAGCAGCATATTAAATAGGAACAATATACACTAGCAAGTAATAGATCTCATATTTACACTAATATATATAAGCAAGTTATAAAAGTTGCCATAATACTAGATATAAACTCCTTATACTAAAATAGTGATAGAGCATTATTAAAAAATCAATTGAATAAGAATTCTTTAATAGAGGAGTTTAATAATGAACAATTAGTTAATGTAATATCAGTAGCTTTCTTAATTCTACCTTTTAAAATTCACTAAATATTATATCCAACCATTTATATTTCTTTTTAATTCAATTTTCTGACCTCAAATCTTCACTTTCGGGATATAAATTGAAATTTATTTCTTAAGTTGAGAAATAAGAAAGAAGAAAATAGTGCTTATCATTCTTAGATGCATAGAAGATAAAATAATAGTGTAAATACTTAGGGGATAAAAGGGGAATAATTATGATTTGATTATATTGAATTAGCAAAAATGCATTATTTAATTCTTTCCTATATGAAAGTAAAAAATGAAGAAAAACAGAAATGCATTAAGTATTTTATTGACTAGAACTAAAGTGCAAAGATCTAAATCTTCTCTCAACAAAGTTACTTTCTCTAAGGATGCTTAATCTGAAGGTTATTTGAAAATATATTAGCAAATTTAAATTGTTCGGTAGCAGTCGAGTTAAGTCTAAAGCTAGAAAAATAAGGTGTAGTTAGATTTTGATATTATAAGCCAAGAAGTACCAACTTAGAAGAATTTAGTGGTTCTTAAATTTTTAGCTAAATTAAATCAAATGAAAGAAACTTTAATTAAAGTGCGAGACTAAGAACAGCCTTTGAGTGGAAGCTTGAAAGAAATAAAATAAAGTCGATTTACGTAATTCAAAAGCTTTGATTCAATTATGTCAGATGATACATCAGAAAATGAGTCAGTTCTTTCTTCTTAAAGTACAAACTTTAATTAAAATATTAGAAGACTTTCTCAATAAGTTCTCCAAGTAAAAAAAAAGGGAAATTAGAACTGCAGGCCCGTCTTAAGCAAATTGATTTAATTTGATAAAAATTCTTCAAAGATACTAAGAAATAGAAGAAGAAACAAAACTACTATCGAAATGAACTATACTAAAAGAAATAGTAGCCCTAGTATTAATTATAATCCAAATATTATAGAAACAGAAATTAATTAAAGGTATCAATTGGAAGAAAGTAACGAAAAAGATAATTAGAATAAATAATTGGTATCTCCGCTTATTGAACATTGCTAATAAAACACACTAAAACTGATTGTATGATAATTTCTATTTTAATGCTTATAAATATTATACCTAAAACTTTTTTTATTAAACTAGTTATGATCAAACTTTTATACCAAATCAATGTTGTGTATCATTCATAAAATTATCATAAAAAGAAAAAGAAAAGTTTTACTTATTTTATATATACTGTTGTTTATAGTATTATAAGGCTTTAAAACAAGATATTATAATTAAGTTAAGATTATGGTAGTTACATTTATTAAGGAATATAAGGTATAGAATTAGAAGCTTTTATTAAAAAGGTAATTAAGGATAAGTAATTATTATTAAAATATCATAATTTGAAAATGTCAAAGATTATGAGTGATTGATCTCCTCCGATACATGAAACGCTAAGTCTTGATTTGTCTTCTAAAATTACATAATCTTCCAATAAAATAGGTGGAATTTTTCCATTGCTTTACTGCTACTTTTGATTTAAGCTAATTTATTCACCATTTATAAAAAAACTAGGCTTGCAGTTTGAAAAGAAAATAACTCTAATATGATAAACTCCTTATTAGGCAACTATTATAAAGCTTTAATTATTTTCCCATAAATAATTCTCAGGATCGCTATTGAATAATTGATTTTCCCAAGGAATGCTACATCCATTCATTGTTATATTACTTTATCAATATCATCTTCCGCTTGATATCATGCACTTTTATAAAGCCTAAAATTGCGAATAAAAATCTTCAAAAATAGGATTTACATCTTAAATATTGACTTTTAAGTCTAGTAGCGTGCAAATATCTTTAATATTAGATTTTAGAAGTAATTCTTTACCTATTTCTTCATACTACTAATTAATTTTCGCAATAAACTACTAAAGCTAATTATTTTAGAAATTAAGATCTTTCTAAAAGTTAGTAAACTCTGAAAAAACTTTTCCCAATTCCTATTAGCTTTATTGAATATTTTATATGCTGAATGTACTTTAATATTTCTAAAAATCTAGCTTAGAAACTTTACTTTCTAATAAAAGCTTAAGATCATTTTTTAGCTCTTAGAACTAATTTTGTATTTCATCTTTAATCTGAAAAACTCGATTAACTACTTATTTGTGCTTAACTTCAATTGTGCTTTTAATATCAGTGTCACTTAGTTGAGTTTTTTAATCAATATCACTAGAATATACTTCTTTTATTTATGAACTAAGCTGGTTTAGTTAATTTCTTATTTTATTTTGTTCAGAATATATGTCTGCTTGAAATTTTTAAAGGGAGCTTTTTAAAAGAGCTTCTTATTACGATATTTCTTCTGTCAATGATTTTTCTACTACACTTAGTTGGTTGCTTAACTTGCCTAGATGTTATTAAAATAGATCAAACTATCCTTTTGTCTTTGTTTTGCTATCTCTATTTGATTCATATATTGCAAATGATTAATTTACTTTATCAACTTCATTATACAATTTTAGATGCTAGTTGTTTACAGCTTCAGAGTCAGCTTTATACTGTAGCTTTTATTCTACACTCTCGGTGTAACTCTTTACTTAGATGTATAAATTTCTCAACTAAGCCATCTCGGAATTGTAGTTTATTAAAGAATGCTCGATATAATCTTGTTACTTAGTCAGCTTATTCTAGATATCTAGCTTGTACTATTGAAATTGATATTATAATTATTCTAGATCATTTATATCAGGTTTTTGCTAAATTATTGTCATTAAATTAGTTTGATTCTCGTTTTTTTAAACCTTTTCATTAATGCTAGTCATAAATTAATTCACCTACTATTCAATTTTTTAATCCAACTGCTAGTTTAAATTATCAATATCTGAAAAATCTACTTTATTAATCAAAATATTATCAAAGTCTTATTTGTTAACCTTCAAATTTAAAAGGCCCTATAGATTTTGCTTATCTAGTTTGCTAGTATGCAACTACTGAATCTAATTTTAGAATTGATCAACTTGCTTTTTTATCTGCTCTATTTATCTTTCTTAACTCTGCTAGGATATTTACTTATTAACTTCTTTTGAGATGCTATCAATCTTATTATTCAATTGAATTACCTTTTAATCTAATTCTTTTTAGTCAGCTTTTGACTATATTATCTGCTAAATTTCTGAATTTGATACTTTATGAGCTAAAGAGGACTGAAACTCAGTTCTAGATATCTTATCATCTAGAAAAACTTGCATATCTTCTATACTTAGTTTACTTTCAAGCTTCTAGACAACGCTATGTATAAGCTAATCGTTTTTGGTGTTTTATATTTATTTTTCTAGCTAGGTTATTTTTTCTGTTTGGAACTTTAATGAGTTATTTAATATTCTAAAGCTTGTTACGATAATATCCTGAATATTTGTTCATTGCTCAGTATCTGATATTAAAGAATCGATACTTCTACTTTCAAGCAAATAATCCATTCAAATTTATAAATAAATAAACAAAGAATAATCATTTAATTGCTAATTGATATTCCTCTACCTTCATATAACCATCTGCTTCTTATTTTTTCTATTTCATTTACTTTGCTAAGGATATTTATCATTTTCCTTATTTCCCATTGCTCTACATCTGTTATATATCTTCCTTATAAATAGACTATCCTGCATCATTGTAAATCTTTAAGAAGGCTTTTACAGAATCTTTAGAAATAGTAAAAGAGAATTTAGTTTAGGCTTATAAATAGTTGAAATGTGGTAAGAGATAAAATATGCTGAG
This sequence comes from Loxodes magnus, assembly GCA_946699065.1. Classification (NCBI taxonomy): domain Eukaryota; phylum Ciliophora; class Karyorelictea; order Loxodida; family Loxodidae; genus Loxodes; species Loxodes magnus. The sequence goes on along the minus strand of CAMPDV010000021.1, from coordinate 1,179,774 downwards.
AAATATACAAATAGTATATGCAAATAATAGGTATTAAGAGCTTTAAAGGATACTAACTTACTTTTATGGAGTTTTAATAGGAATATCTTATACCATATTTAAATTATCTCTTATAAAATTAAGCCTATTTATATCCTTTATTTCTACCTTACTAAAATTCATCATATTAGTTTATAATTAATCAGATCATATTGCACAAGCTTTAAAAAGGAATCAAAAGTTTTTAGATTAGAGGTTAAGAAAGAGTGCAGGAAAAGTTGAAGACACTTTAAGAAAATGTTGATAAACGGGATAAAAATAAATAAAATAGCTAAGTAGCGTCAATTTATTACTTTTGTAATCTAATTACTACTATTTGTGCCTTCCTTAATAAGTTTTATCTATATAAGCATTTTGAGTGCTTAAAAAAGAAATAATAAGTAAAGCTTTATAAGCCAAATAACAAATTTAAAAGATTCACTTAAACTGAAAAAAATATAGAGATAAATATTTTAGTAGAAAGCAAAAGATGAGTAGTTACTAATTAAAAGATTGTAAATAAATATATAGTATCTTATATACATTTAACTAGCTAGCTTTCATAAGAAATAGGTATAAATTGCTTAATAAAAAGATATCTGCATATTTTAAATTTTCGTAATTATGAATATCATACTTCATCTTAAATAATTAATTAGTATTTGTGTTAAACTGTGATTGAAATGTTGAATATAGTTAGATAGTGATAGTGATAGTGATAACTACAGATGATTGAAGTAGTACTGGAGTATAATGGCGTATTGGTGTAGAAGTAAGAAATGAAGATATAAAAGCTTTATTTAATATAAATTAGGAAAGTCAACTTTTTCAATTTAATTGTTAGGGTTAAATGGTGAATTCTGTAAACGATACTCCAAAACTCAATATTTTTGCAAAAGAATTCGTCCCATAAGATATGTAAAAGATTGAGAATCGTAATACAGGATTCTAAATTTCCCCTAATATTGCTCCTTTTGTTCCTGGATAAGCTGTAAAAGAAGAGATGGAATATGCCGTTAATCTTGAATTGAATAATAATGTATAGCAAAGAAAAATATCTGAAGACTTGATTTGATATAGTAAAGAAACTCTATTATTTTATCAACTTACTGTAGATAAACCTCCTATGGCTTAGTTAAAAGTCTATTAAGAGTATAACCCTTTTTCATAAGAGCAAAAGAAGAAAAGGAAAAGAAAGAAAAAGAAAAATAAGAAAAGAAGTAACTCATATTCTGTTGAATAAGGTGCCTAAGCTCAAAAAAACTAAAATTAAAGCAACGTTCTCAAATTAGACATTGAGCAACTCTTTTCAATGGCAAAGGAAAATGAACAAAAAATGGGTGATCAACTTCAGAAATCTCAAAACTGTGGAAAATAATAAAAAAATTACGAAGAAGAGGAAAGTGAAGATGAAAGTGAAGCAAAATCTGATGAGTTAAATACATAAAGCTGAGTGTGCATTAATGAACGGATACATATTTTTATCTCATTTTTATTGACTCTATTTATTTTAAATCATTTACTTACAAATAGAAACCTTTATAGCTAAAATAATACAGTTAAATAATACTTAATAGCCACTATATAATTATAAAATAATACCTAATAAACTAAACTTATTATATACTTCACTAGATTCCTCTAAATTAATACATGAAAGACACAAATTTAAAAGATGAAAATAGGAATATTTAAATACAAAATAAGCTATTGTAGCTAGAATCTTTAACTATTCTTAATTATTAGTAACTTATAATGTTATATGTATAATTTTATTATCTTAAGGAAGCTTAAATACCCTGCTTCTATTATTTATTTTAGAGCTAGATATATCTAATTTCTATATAAATGAGATCAAGTTTTGTATTAAGGCTATTAAGTATTACTATATTTAGTTTAACTCTTTATATGAAATTAATTTAAAGTTTTCAAGTGTAATAGTAATAAAGCTATTAAAAAAGATGCTACAAGAGTTTAAAAGGGTTTATGATAATTACTGAGCATAAGATTTGCAATAGCACTTTATTACTATTGCTAATATAATATTATAAGCATATATCAAAAGAAGGTTTAATAGAAGCTTAACTATATTTGTAAAAGTATTAAATCAAAAGGAACTGAGGTAGTAAGTAACTACAATTTATATAAGCTTCATTTAAATCTTAGCTTTATACTTAAATATAGCTCAGACTAGATATTGCACATTATTTTAAATGTTGTATAATCTAATGAATCAACTAAATCCTAAAAATAAACTAAGAGTATAATAATTTAAAATAGATAAAGTAAATTAGCAAATTTAAATAAATAAAGCATTAGAAACAAACGATTTAAGTATATTGTTTTATTGCTAAATATAAATAATTTTAAAGTTAAAAGAAATAAATGATTCATTAGGATAAATAATAGTCTTATACAAATGATTCAACTGATTTAAGAATATCAACCTTAAAGTTATTATTTAATGACTAATGTATAAAAATTTAAGGAAATTTGAAATAATAATGAATGATTAAAGTAATACAGCTCAGCGAAATTCTTTTATATATTTAAATTTATTATTTTAAAGGAAAAAATCTATCTTATTAGGGAAGTATAAGAATAGAAGAATAAACAGATGTGCAAAAGCTTATTTTTTAGTTTTAAATAAAAGTTAGAAAAATTAGTTTTTAAAGAAGATCAACTGGAGGGATTCTAAGGCTAACCAATAACTTGTTAGGGATCACTCTATTATTGTATTTCAACAGTTGGTGCTTATTAACTTTGTTGATTTTAGATTACCAAATTCTATTACACATCTTGCTGATTTGCTTGCTCAGGAGGTCCTGCTTGATGAAAACTTGATTCTTATTATTAGTTTTATTGTATTTGTTACTGAGGCAGTCCTTATTCGGGAGGTTTATTAAGTTCCTATTAGTTAGGTAATTGAGGAATTTACTGTACTACTTTAGGGTCTTAAGAATAATTTTAAGGCTGTTACACTTAAGGTAATTACATTTACGTTTGTTAAATTTAAGGCTGTTGAGCATAAGGTTGCGTATTTTAAGATTATTACATTTAAGCATGCTATGCTTATGGCTGTTGCACTTAAGTCGATTATACTTAAGGCTGTTATATATAAGGTGACTATATTTAAGGCTATTGCATTTAATATTATTACATTTATGGAAACTGAGTTTATGGCTATTGCATATAAGGTTGCTACATTTATGACTGCTATATTTGAGGTGGCTACATTCAAGATTACTAAAATTAAGGTTATTGTCCATAGGGATACTACATTTGAGGCTATTGTCCATAGGGATGCTACATTTAAGGCTATTATCCATAAGGAGGCTACATTTAAGGCTATTGTCCTTAAGGTGGCTACACTTAAGGCTATTGTCCATAAGGAGGTTACATTGAAGGCTATTGTCCTTAAGGAGGCTATATTTAAGATTATTATCCTAAAGGTGGTTACATTAAAGGTTATTATCCATAAGGAGGCTACATTAAAGGTTGTTGTCCTAAAGGTGGCTACATTAAAGGTTATTATCCATAAAGAGGTTACATTAAAGGTTATTATCCATAAGGAGGATGCATTTAAGGTTATTGTCCTTAAGGATAATACATTTGTGGTTGTTAGATTAGAGGTTGCTGCATTTAAGGCTGATGTGTTGTCTGCATATTTTAGTTCCCTTATTACTAAACGCTGATTACTGCTTAGTTTTATGTGTTCTATTGAATAATTTACTGAATAATTGGTTAACCAAGTGTTTTTCCTATTCCAGCAATCATAGGCTGAGTTAAATTAAAAGTTTCAGGATGAGGAGTTTAATAAACTGCAGGAGGTTATATTTAGATACTTTGTATATTAAGCTATTATCTTGGGAAAGGCTTAATTCCTTTTTAATTCATAAAATCAGTAAATTGCTGTGGAATCTCTCTTAAAACCTCAGAAGCTAAAGCATATTCATCTCCTTAGAATTATCTAAAAGGTACGAATTATACAACATCCCTTAAAGCTTATCTTCCACTTGCATCTTTTAGCAATTGATTGTCACTATCTAACTCTTCCATCATTGCAAAATCAGCATTACCAACTCCTACGATAATAACTGAAAGAGGTAAATTTGAAGCGTCTACTATTAATGATTTAGCCTATTTCATATCATGTATAGCTCCATCTGTTAAAATTAACAGTATATGATATAGCTATTATCCAGGCGGCCATGGTTGAGAAGATACTTAAATAGCTGCTTAAAGTATGTATTAGAACAAGGTAGGTCCGCTAAGTTATATTGATTATAAGCTTCTTTTATAAATATCTAATATTCCTTATACTCCAGCAACAAAAGGCTGATCTGGATTACCTGTTAGAGGAAAGCAATGACTGACTTAACCTTTTTAAGCTAATTCAGCACCAAAACCCCATACTGGAAACATTTTATCCATATCATATTATTCCAAAATACCACCTACAGCCATTATTGCTCTTTCGTATTCGTTTGGATAACTTGGATTAATATAATGTAGTGAATTAGGTATTTTTGGATTGCCATTAGATCCAGTAAAATCAATAGCAACCATAAAAGAAATCTAACAATCGCCTTCTAAATATTCTAAGAATGAATATTCATGGATAAGAGAAGCTTACATTACTTAAACAGTACCTGAATTAGTATATTTCTTTTTACTCGCTTTCTTTGGATTTATAAGTTAGTATGTAGGCGATTTCAAAATATCATTAATATTCGTTTCGAATTATCCAATTAATTCATGCTTTCCATCTCTCTCCCAATCATTACATTCTACTTTGATAGGTTTGAACTAATCTCCATTACTTAACTACTAGATTGAAATCTTGAAGGGATTTCAAACTGGATTTAAATTCCCTTTATGATATTCAGTTTAATGAATTTTAATTCAAGTATTATCTTCTCTTTTCTTATAAAACACTAGGAATGGGTCACTTTTTCCAATGAATTCCTTATTTTCTAGCTTTATACCTTTTAATTATAAATAAAGAATATCTTTTCCTTTTCCTCCCTGAGAACTTTCTTCTCCTCTAACAATTAGTTTTCCAGTAGGTTTTTCATTCTTTTCATCTTGCAAATTTAGAACTAAAGTACAGTTTTTAGATCCCATTATATTTCCAAGACTTGTATATGTTCTTCCTATAAACTCCTGTTGGGTAGCACTATGCTAGTCCTAAACTACAAAGCATAATGGCTATTACATTTCAAAATAGTAAGGAACTTAGAAAATCTTTGCGAAGTCTGGATTTAAATTATTTTATACTACTTCAGTTTATCCCTATAAGATCCAAGATCCAGCTTAAACATTTTTAATATAAAATTGCAAAACTGGATTACTCTTTGAAAAAGTATCCATATCTTTCAAGCTTCTGCATGACACAGAAATTTCGACATTCAAAAAATTTTGGCTTTAATTCTATAAACCTTACTAAGGCTATGCTGACTAGTTAATTCCAAACTAAGCCATTTAGCTTTTATACTTTAAATATGGAGATCATTAAGTACTCCTTTTAACTTTTCTACTGTATTTTTTAACAATTCATTTCAATTAGTATCTCAAATTATTTGCATTTTAAAATTATCCTTACAAAATAAAACTTACGAGTACATATACAAGTGATTATTTTACGCTAATATCTTTTAAAATAAATATAAGGAAGTATTGTTTAAGAAAAATAATGCATTTTATCTTTAAATTACTTTAATCAAAAGTAAAGCATTAAGTTATTTGTAAAATTGAAACTGTAATGTAAGAACAGACTTAGCTCACTTACAAATAGATTCTCATATTTCTATATTTAACTTCAGACTTCTAGATAATATTTATGATAAGCTTTTTACTTAATTTATTCCATTTTATCACTATTACCTTCTATTGTATGAATTATATCTTTAATTAAAATATTAAGGCATTTTCATATATAAACATGTGCTTAATAACTTACAACAGTAAAGATATGCTTTAAATAAGAAAAATCTTAAAATTATTGGTTTTGCCTTATTAAAAGTAAATAATTAGGGAATCATATTGGATAAATGTTAAGAATTATCGTAGTTAGTCTAAGTTTCTTGTACATACTTATCACTATCCCTATTTTGAATTGCTATCAAATAGCACTTTATAGAACTAATATAGTCTAAGTACATCACTAAAAATATAATCTAGTATGATATAACTAATGAAATAATGGATGTTTTAAAATATAATAGAAAATGGATTGAGATTAAAGGTAATCTAAATAGTAATAATAAAGCTTTTAGTATTCTAATATTTATTATTATTTTCAATATAATAGCTACATAAAAAGTAAATATCCTAATCTACTGTCAATATAGCAAACTGTTTAGACTTTATTAATCTATTAGAATTAGCCTTTATATAGTATTTATGCAGTAGTTTCTCCTTAAATGGAATTGAAATACTAAGGAAGAAAAATTGTTTATGGATATACAGTTTAAAGGTATAAATTTATAATTTAGAAGAGTTAATGCTTACCTGCTACTGATCATTTATTTGAAATAATAAGCTTAGCTTTCCATCACCATAACACTAGCACTCTATTATTTTTCTTTAATATACTTAAATTAGAAAAATAAATAATATCATAATACTATTTTATAAACAAATGCTTATTTCTAACTTTAATTTAATAATAATGTATCGAAACTTACAAAAATATAATTAGTAAGAATAAGGTATCAAGCAAACACTTTAATATAGGAGGCTAATATGATAATTAGCAAAGACAATTATTTAAAAGCTTATAGAAAATGTAAAACTAGAGCTAGTAATTTAATATAGACTTTAAATAATTTACTATTTTACATAGAAATAATAAGTAGCTTATTAATTAAGTTTGTAGAATCAAGATACTGTTTAAATAGTTATTTTGCCATTTAGAATTGACTTTTTATTTTAAATTGCAGTTCTCAATTCAAATTTCTTGTATAACTAATATTCTTTCTATTTATCCATAATTTTTAATATTTTCCTCACTTTTCATTATTATGATTCATATACGTCACTAGTAAATACCTAGTTTTACTTAGCTTATCTTCTTAAATTTATTAGCTTGGATCAATTAAATAAAAATAATAGAAAATATGAATGAAGGCTATGAATAATGAGCATTCTATACTTTAAAATGGATATATCAAATATCATATATTATAATGCTAAATATTTAAAGATACACTTTGCTAATATCTATTGCATTAATAGAGTATCTAGTGAATAGACTTCCTTTTCTTTTATAACTATAAAGATGCTTATTAATCTTCATGCTTTATTTTCCTTTAAAATATCTTTATTTTATGAATAGTTAGATATATATAATTAAGTTTACCCTGGTAAGAGAATCAATATCGAATATAAAGAAAGATAATTAATGTTTGAGGTTAATTTAAATTATCGAGCATATCTTCTTCGCTTTTAGATCTCATAACTATATAAATAATCACCTGAGGGTTTAATCATAGATTTTCCAACTACTCCGATCCATTATTCTCTTTCGTTTGGATCCTTAACTCGAAAATAGTAGCATCTTTGTTTTGTGTCAACTAGCTGAAATTAAAAATTACGAATATAAGTTCATTTTTGAATTCTTCGTCTGCTGCTTTCACAGTGATACACTCTGAAACAGGAATTCTTTCAGTTGGTTTAGAGCTATAACCTTTCATATATTTAAGAGTTATTATATATTGAGGAGTCAAAACGAGCCATCTTTGTCTTCATTCTTTTAAGTAACGAGATCTTTTTTCTATCCATCCTTCTTTAATAATATTTTCGAAAAGACTTCCTTACTGCTCAACCATTTATGATTTAATTTAATTTAAATAATATCCTCTCTTTTAATTTATATTGGCTCCCTACTTATCCATTTACTCTTTTCCTTTGTTATTTACATCTTTTATTACCTAACTAGCTACTTTAAATATCTTTACTCTAATTTTATCTTTTGCTTTTCATTTATAAAGCCTATTATAAACTAATTTAAAATATTCCCTCATAAGCATTAATAGTTGCTAGTGCTAGAGGAAGATAAGTATTGGCTAATTACAACGATGATATTAAATGAGCAGCAATATCATTAATAAGTTTCTTATTTTTTCAAATTTGCTTTATAATATATAATTAAATAAAGTATCATATGAAGCAAGCTATTTATTGTACAATACATTTATAAGTTAAAATTACATCAAAATACCTAATTATTTTCCTTATAATTGCTACTTTCATTATACAAATCTAATTATAACCATTACTATTTACTAAAATAACTATAACCTTTCTTAAAATTAGCAATACTTAAGACTGAGACTAAATTATAAAAACTTAATTTCTATAAAAGTAAAGCTAACTAAGACTATATAAAGAGCTTTATATTTATCTCTTAATTATTCTTTTAAATTAGTTATATATTTATAGATGGTAGTAGGATGTAATGCTTATAAGATTAAGAAGATAGAGAAATGCTATATGCAATTAATCAAACACATTAAGAATGTTTATTTTAAGACAAAATATACTTTAATAATAACCGGTAATAGCTTAAATCAATTCTCATTGCTTTACATTTAATTTTTTAAGTCTCTGATGTAAATACTAAAGCAAATAAATCTACTAAAGTACAATAAATATCTTTATCTAGTGAATTATTAAAAATGAAAGGTATATCATAGAAAACTGTTCAGAATACAAAGGAAGATAATAATGTATCTGAAATCTTAGAGGAATAGGAGTAGAGAGATAAGGAATGGAACTATTTGATATAATATGAGGTACAGCCAAATTCGAGAAATTCATTAGAACCTAAGAAGAGTAAAAAAGATCTAAAACTGACTTGATAATAAAAGATTATATCAAAGATATATTAGAAAAAAGGAAAAGAGGATATATAGAAAAGAAAATGAAAAAAAGAAATAGGCAAAGAATATAGAGCAGGAAAAGGATAATTTTCATGAGTGCATAAAAGCTTTAGCAAGAAGAAAATAATTAGAAATGAATATTAGTAAGATATGTAAGAAAAAATAAATTAAACTTTCAATAAAGATCTAATAAAGCGTAGATAGATAGAAGACAGAATAATAAGAGATAATATAGAGGAAAATGAGAAAGATATGTAACTAATAAGAGAAGAATTTCTATTACCTGAAGGCTTACTTGAAGAAACGGACATATATTGAGATATGTAAAGAGCTGCACACCAACGAGGTGCTAGACGCACCATAATCAAATTTATTTATTTATTTTAAAGATCATTAATATTGTTTCTACAAATACCAGTTATTAATTATGAATGTATTTTAATTATTTGTAACTAGGTTATTATCTAAAATGATTATTATCAAATTTACGATTAGTTCTAAAGAATGTATTATACCAAGTTTAAAGGTATGATATAATAAATAAATAAAATAATATTATAACTACTCTTTACTAAATTCCTAGCTTTTTGGAAATTATAGAAATTTACATCTATACCTACAAGATATAATATTATATAAACTAAGAATAATTGTGTTTTAATGCACTAAATCGATGTAAAGTAATTTTTCAGTTTTATGGTTTTAAATCTTTTTTCTTTTTGCTATCTTTTGTATCTTAATTTTACAAAAAATCCTATTTTTATTGATTAGTTGAAAAATTCATTTCCTGTACCCAGAAAAAAAAATTTGAATAATTTTCTATTTTCAATTTTCAATTTTTAATTTAAATTTAGTTTTAATTTTGTAGATAATAAAGCTTTTAATTATAAATAGTTATCATTTTAGATTTATATATTATTCTTAGCTAGCTTTACATTTTCTTCTTTATATTCACTTACTATTGATGAAATTTTCTACAATGATTTTCAAAGTTATTTTCTCTTTCGTTACTCCAATATTTTAGATATAAATTATCCTTACATACTAAAACTTGATTTAACTACACATCTATAAAAATAAGCATAGTTAATCTTTGCAAATACAATTTTCTAATAGTTTAATAACTAAACTAAAAAGTTAATATATACTAAATAAGTTATATTAAAGTAGTATAAAGCTAAAATTTATTAAGCAAATGAAACTATTAAAAATAATAAATATCTAGCAATCTAACTTTTATCTAGTATTTAGGTTTTATTTATACTTAGTTTTAACGTTTATTTTAGTAACAAGTCTGATAATTAGCTGATTTAAAAGACTTAACTTCAATATTAATATGTATATTTCTATTATTTCTGTAAAGCTTAATTTAAAAGCTGCTTATTATACCTATATTTAAATTTTTATTATTATTCTTTATCTGGAGTTTTTTAGTCGTTTAATCAAATGTGTTTACTCCACAAAGTCCAGATTCTATAGTGTTTAATTAATCATAAAGATAAAGTTAGATTTTTAAGGAAATAGCTTAAACAAATAGATGATATAAGATAAAGATAGTATATTAATTGCTTATTACTTAATCTGTATCACTTTATAAGTGTATAGTAATATAATTTTTAGACTAATAAAATAAAGCTTGTAAGTTATTTTAGATATTTTAGTTAATAGAAGATTACATTCATTTAACTTGTTTATATAATTGCAAAAAATCTATCATATGACAGGAAGTTGTAATAACTATGATTCGTCTTTCCACTATTTTGGAACTCCTCCTTTATTTATTTTAGAATATAGTAACCTAAGAACTCTTTCTTTGTCTTCAAGATCCAAATCAGCAAAATCTACTCTTTCTCGTGTTTCCTTTTGTTAAGGTATTTAAGGAAGTACAGAAGCCTTTTTTTCTATTATTGAGGCTTTGATATCTTTAAGCATTCCCAAGAAAAATTACTCAGTAGACTACCTTTAATGCAAGATAGTCTAGCACAATTATTTCAATTATTGGGACTCCTTAGCCTTTTCAGAGGCCTAAAATTTTAACTATTGAATTTCCTGTTCCTTATCATTAAGTTATGCACTAAATTCTTCGTTTAGTTGTTCTTTTTCCTTTTCAAACTCTTGTAAAACTTCTTATAACTGATTTTTCATAACTCTAACTTTCTCTTTTTATTATTAAATTTGTTTGCGTAATTTTAATTCTCTTGCTTCATATTCTTCGTTACACTATTTGCTTAAGTCTAAGTTTCTTTTTAAATCATTGTTTTAAGCTAAAATTTTAAGTCTATTTAAGCGCAATCCTTCGACTCCTCCTCTTTACTCATTGATCTCTTTAAGCAATTAATTATTTTATTTGTGTAAATTTTTGTCAACTTTATCTAGTTAGACTTTAGCCTACTGAAAAGCACTTTTTTCAACTTAAGAACGCCTATCTGCATGTTCTTAAGCTAATTTTGACATTTCAAGCATTCTATGCCATTGATGGTCATCCAACTACATTTTTTGAGTGTCTACTATTTGTTCATACTTCTAAGTAAGCTAACTCATATCTTCTTCAATTTTGTTTTTTTCAGCTTTAAGTTGAGCATTGCTAGCCTAAATTTCCTAGAGTTCCATGACTTCCAATTTATATTTTTCAATTTCAATTTATTATTTTTCTTATAAGTCATTGAGTTGAAGTTCAAGCTGTTACTTAATAGTAGTTCTTTCTTTTTCATTTTTAGCTTATTCATCAAGAAATGATTGCTTCAACTTGTTATATTCATTTAATTTATCCTAAGCTTGGTTACTCATTTTTGCTATCACTTTCTTCATTTCATCTTTAGCCTTTGTAATTTTGCTATGTATCTCCCAGTTCTCTTATTTAAGCTTTTCTATTTATTTCTTCTTCTCCTCCATAATAAGCCTATCAGCATTATCTTCAGCCATTATAACTTCTAGATAAAATATAAAAATTTAACTTCAACTTCTTATTAATAATTTAAATGAGAAGCCCCCAAAGGATTTAATAATAGTCAACTTTAAATAACTAAGCCAATCAAACTTTTTTAACTATCTATATTAAACAAAATAACCAGAACCATATTAAAAGTACCAAAGTTCTATTAGCAAGTCATTTACATTATATGAAGCTTTTAATTTGACGACTAACTTAGACTTTAGTAATTATTCTCAGTATGAATACATTTAGCAGTGGTATAGTTATATAATTAAATAAACTAGTGAGAATAGAAGAAGTAGAGAAGATTAAATAAATAGAAACTACTAATTAAAGTTGGTTATTAGAATAAAGTAAAGTAATTTTCATAAAAACTATTAAATGTCCAAGCTATAATTTAAGAAAGATTGTGAAGAAGCTGAAAAATATATTAAGAGCTTAACCTCTCTGTAGAGTTAGAGAACTTAACTGGCTAATTCTAACTAAAGTGTAAACAAAGTTAATGCTAAAATTAGAGGTGAACTCTAGCAGCTAGCTGTGGAAATAGATCATTTATTCCGAATAGTTGATGAAGAAAAAGACGAAAGTGAAAAGGATAGAAAATTTTAGATAGTATCTAATTTAGAGGAAGAATATAAAGCAATTGAGTAAAAGGAAAGAACTGCTGCTACCAGTCAAAGTGAACTGCAAATGTCTAAGTAAAATCCTGATTCTTTAACGAATAAATAAGTTGAATAGTATCAGCAGTAGTTATGGAAATAACAAGACGAAACTCTTGAAGGAATACAAGGAACTGTTGAAAATTTAGGTAATATAGGAAAGAATATGGGAGAAGAAGTCGATTTACATAATCGCCTATTAGATGACACTGAAAAAAATGTAATTTGTAAATATTTAGGTAGAAAACACTACAACTTAACTGAACACTCTAGAATTTAAAATCCAAAAAATCCTTAGAATAGCTCCTAATAATTGCTATATTATAACTGTAGCTATTTTAACCTTAACTCTTATAGCGATTTTGATATGGGCTTGAACTTCTTTATCTTTATTAACAAAATTTATATTGATTTAGGTTATTAATTCTAATTAAGAACATGCTAAAATATCTCAAAATATAATAAAATGTTTAAAATACTAAAATTACCTGATTAAATAATATGTTTTTATAAAAGGAAAGCTATATAATTATTCATTTTAGCAATATAAGAATCTACTTTTGCTCTAACTTACCTAATATTATGATTCAGTTTCATTTATCTTCTGAAATATTACATACAAAAATTGATTTTTCTTAATGACATTTAGTTATGTTTACTATAAAAGGATAGATACATATGGCATAAATTCTACTAAAGAGTTTTCCTATTTTCTCAAAAGTAAAATTTAAGAAGAAAATGATTTACAAAAGATATATTAATTAGATAAGTTACTTTCTAGTCTAAATATAAGAAGGAATAAAGAAAAGAATAAAGCAATATGCTTATGTAATTTAGCATTATCAAAAGAGTTTAATAGAGCTCTCTTTACATTTATACATAACACATCTATTTCATACAAATAACTCTATGCATTACTAAGATCTCTTTTTGAGATTCTTTTAATTAAGAGATATAAAATTGAAAAACTCAAGATTTTATAGCATTTAAATATAACTAAGGAAATAAGAGTTTAAGATAGAAGAGAGTATAAGAAATAATTAAAGTTATAGAGGAGATAATAATAGCTAATTGAAAAGTGAAAAATATAATCTATAATGTACTCTATTGTAATTAACTTATCTTAATTTTATTAATAAAAGAATTAAAAATATTAACAAAGAATCTACTCACATTGGTACTTATAAGAACATTTTTATTTAAGCTATCTAATTTCATAGCTAGGTAGCTCAATAATATTAAAATTGTGGTATATAAGAGATTTAATCAATAATTAGGTTTTGATATTATTTTTTTTAAATAAGGTATTAAAAGATAAAAATTAAATTAAGTTTTTAATTAAGATAAGGAAAGAAAATTAGTGAAATAATCAAGTTTTATTTTGAAAGTTAAATAGAATATTATAAATTAAATTTAAACTAAATAAAAGCTAAAATAATATAAAATTTTATACTTAGCTTTAAAGCATTTTAGCTTTTTCAGAGTATTTTATAAAATAATTCAAATTTTTTAAGATATAAGAAAAGTAGTTATCTAATATTAATCTTTATAATTTAATAACTTTTACTTTTCAATGAGTTTTTCTTAACTATTTTTCATTAAAAATTCTCCTTTTTATCACAAGAAATCTATAGAATCTTTATTTCATTTTTATTTTTAGCGCTTTTCTATAAATCTTTGCATTGCTTAAATAAATTTATATTTATTGAATATGTAATAAAAACTTGAGAGATAGATAAGGGACTTATACTTTTGGATTCTAATATTTACTTTCACATCTTAAGTTATCCCTTAAATAGCATTTTTACGTTAAAATAAGAATTATTCTTCTTTAGCCTTTTTAAGTTTAGCACTGAAAAGTTATTGTTATTTTAAATACTTTATACTATTATCTTAATCTATCTATTAATAAATAAATGTTTATTTTAGAAAGTAATGATATATTATAGTAAAGTTAGTTTTTATCCCTGCTAGCTTGGCTTAACTAATACATATATTAACTTTTATAATCTTACTTTATATTCAAACTTTTAAATTCTTTAAGTTACAAATCACTACTTTATAATCTTTAGTTTTGACTATTTCTTAAAACTGTTTTAGTTTACTTAAATTAATGCTGCTTTACTTTTAAGCAATTGCAAGAATCTCATAAAATAAATTGTAAAAAAGCAGACATTTAGATTAACTATGTCAATTCATTAATAGAGTAAGCTAAGATAACTTAAAATATTAAGCTTAAAACTAAGTTTAACTCCTTTTATCATTATTAAAGGGAAAATAAATCAAAAGTTTTATTAAAGCCTTTAAATATCTATTTGTACATCAGCTACAAATACATCTTCACATACCTTACAAGTTAATGCATAGTAACAAAGTGGGTATTAAAGTAAAATTAAGATTACTATATTTCATATTTGATTATCTTATTTATGCTTCTAGCTGCTTAAATACCTGGCTATTATTTTATTTAACAATTAAGATTATTAAGAGAAGCTATCTTTTGGTTTATCTAATTCTCATTAGAATTTATTAAATTAAACTTAAAATTAATTTTAAGAACGACTGACTTATTTGGTGGCATGATAAATTGGAGGTATATAAATGAATAGATTATTATAACGAATAGAGAAATAGCAAATTGATTGAGAGTAAGATAATATGGTAATAAGATAGCTAATGCTTAAGAATTGTAAAATGTGTGTATTGAATAAATGATTTAATTATGCTTTTGCATTTAATTATATTATAATTAACATTAATGGATCAAGACAGCGTAAATTCTAGCACACAAACATAATTTAAAACTTACCCTTAATCTACTGTCAAACGACCCGAGAAAAACCCTAAAAATTCGCAAAATGGAGTTATAAAGAAGAAAGTCAGTTTTATAGACGAAGCTACACAAAATCGAGTTGCGCTTGCCGAGACCATTGAGGTAGAGAGCTATAAATAGTATAATTGCGATAATGTTAATTATACGTAGACTGGATGTAGTTGTGCAGTATTTTAAATTAATTTCTTATTCTATTTCAGCTTTGCATTTAGATATCTAATCTATTAACTTTTTTTACTCTCATGAGTTAAGCAACAAGCCTTTCATTTTTAATTTTCACAATAAACCATATTTATTGATTTATATTTTAGAAAAGTTACAACTAGACAGGATAAGAATTTATAGTTATTACCCTTTTAGCTTATAACTTTTAATTTACTATATCAGTAATCATAAAATCCTATTATTTAATTATGATACTTTCAAATACTTCATTTTTAAGAAAAAATTATTCAATTCCTGAAATATCTGTAAGTGACTAACTAAGTAGAGAAATGTAATAGTAATTTAGCATTATTTTATATTAAGATGTTTTAATTATCTAATTATCATTAAAGCACTAATTTAGATTTAGCTAATTTTATTAATAAGTAAATTTAATATTCATATTTAATTTATCCCTACTTTTAAAAAAGTTTATCTTTCGATAGAAAGATAAAATTATATAAGAAATTCTCCATATAAAGATTCAGTTTATCTAGTGAAGAAAAGACATTTATTAGTAAAATAGTAGAAGTTTCTCTAGTTGCTATTATCATAATAAGCTAATTCTTTGTCTAAGAATAATAGTATGAAGTTATATATAAATAATTAGCTGCTTTTTAAAATCCAAAGGATTAATAAGTTAAGTATCATAGAGTGCTTTACTTTATTTTACTTTTTATATTCTAAAATTAGCGAAGGTATGAATTTATTTAGTTTAGACTTTTTTATTGCTAAGTATAAAAGTATTAAGAGCCTTTTTGATATAAAATGAGGTTTAGGATTAATTATATTTGAATTAATTCTTTTTATTTAAATCTTTTAAGAAAATATTATTCTTAATATTTAAAAATCTAAGAAATTAGGCGCTAATTTTAAGTAATAAAATGCAAATCGAAAACTTGAAAAGAGGAAGAGAGGAAGACTAAACTCCAATATTTACAAAGAGAAACCAGAAGTACGAATCAGTAACTCAAAACATAATGATTGATCTATATAGTTTCGAAAATAATTTAGAAAGACTCAAGTTTAATTTCGATAAAATAGACGAGCAAATTATTAAGGTTATTCTAGAGCAAAGCTAAAATAATTTAGAAAAGGCTACTTAAAAGCTTATAACTTATTAAGAATTGTTTCTTATATAATAGAAATTTTCAGTTTCTTTATGCGAAAGTTTGAAATAAATTAACTAGATTGAAGAAGCTCAATAAGTCATTTTCAATTCTTTTGCTTAATTCCCTTAACAAATATAGGGTTTTCAAAAGAACTAGCAAGAAAAATAAGAAAATTGCATATAAAAACTTAAGCAGGATAACGAAATTCTGAAAAAAGGAATTCGAGCTATGGTTTCTTAGAGTGAAATAAATAACAAATACTAGCAAATGTAGACTGAGAATAATAACCTTAGAGATTAGATAAAGAATCTAAAATTAGAAGCTTTAGCTTTAAGAATGTAGTTATAATGATTGTTTTCAAGTTAAAAACCTTTTTAAAAATTATTAAAATGCATTATTTTTATTCTGATATAAGCTCAAACTTATAAAGTATTCAAAATCAACATATAGATTCTTATAGCAATATGATCTAAAAGTATTTTAGTTTATGATAGCCGAATATTTCTGAAATTCTTAAAATTCTATCTTTCTTATATATTACTTTCTAATTATTATTAATTATCTTAATATTATATACCTCCCTCTTTTCATTATTTTTAAATTAATATACTTTTCAAATATACTTACATATAGATACTGAAATATTTGATCTCAAAAAAGCATTAAGTGAACGTTAGGAAATTAAATAAAATGATTCTATCTTAGACTTCAAATTTCAGCTTAGGAATTTATACTTCCTCTCTTTTAGGACAGAAATATAAAACATTTTATCCATAAATTTTTCAAATTCTACAAAACTTTCGATTTTCGTCTATTTCTGTGAAAAAGGTTCTAAATTTATGGCTTGATATATTTTTTAATAATTTAAATCTCTCTTTAAGAAATAAATAGTTTAGAATGTATTAAGCAGAGCATGTCTTTAGCTAATTAATAAACTTCAAGAGAAGCATGATCATAAATTATTATTTTTAAGGATTATCTGAAGGAAAATAATTTAGACAGTTTTCGGAAATCTATAAGATCTTAATCCATATAAACTGAAATTATCTCAAAATTTTTTAATCTCTTTGGTAAATAATTTGTGACTGTCACTTTTACGAAATCGTTAAGTTCATTCTTCATCACATTGATTAACTAATTTCTTTCTAAATTTGTATCGTTTATTTAGAATAATTAAAGCCTTTTATTGAAAAATTCTGATTCATGGACTCAAATCTAATTACTATATAACTTTCTATATTCTTATCTCAACAAAATAAAGCATTCTTTGTGTATTTCTTAAATTATATTATTCTTATTACTCTAAGCAAGCTTTTACGAATTGGATCTGGTAATAATAAATAAAAGCAGTTTTTCCAAATTTTATAATCATCAAAAGTATTTAATTTACTTTTAATTTGATCTATACAGTTGCAGAACCGAAATGATGGATAAGTAGAATTAAATCTAAAGTTCTTAATTTTAATTATAAGCTTTGCTATGTATAATACTTTAATTATCATTGATTAAATACCTATTATTATAATCGATAAATTACAAAAAAATACTAAACTTTTTTAACTAAAACAATCAAAACATTGCTCCATCTAAATTATCCTAACTTTAATCTTGATTCTAAAGTGATATACTAAAAAGAGAATTGTTATTGTAGTATTCTATTTTTTAGAGGATTAGTATTATTTCCATTTAGCATCATTCATATTGTATGACTACTGTGAAAATAGAATGAATAATAAATTAGTTTTGGTTTCTTTTGAACTTACAGACTGTTTTATTGAGATAAGAAATGAATATTAGTTATTATAAAACTATCAAAACTTTAAAATAATTAAACAGTGTCAAACATCTTCCATGGTAATCGCACTTGAAGATCTGATAAAAGAAAATAATTGAGATGTAAATATTTTTAAACTTTCTTCTAAATCTTCCTTGAGCAAGATATTGAACTCGCTAATTATATAATCCAAGTCACGCTTAGCTCTGAATAAAATATTACCGTTTAGCTAAAGCCTTATTCAATTCCTAGTTAGATAAAAGCTCTAAAAGTGAGCTGGCAATATGTTATAGAGTTGGACTAAACACTTCTGAAAGTTCATACTTCTCGAAGTATTACTTGAGTATATTATACATATCTTAAACGTCAGATATTATTTTATTCAAGTAATAATTCTTATTTTCTACTTCCTTGATATTAGGTTCTTAGGTCCATTAAATTTCATTTGCTCCAATATCGCAAAATTTACTGATTCTAACAATAATTAAACTAGATAGTTTTTAGTAAATAAGATTTCTGTGCTCCTTCATATCATTATTCACACTTTAAAACTCCTTTATAACTTATTACTAAACTTATGAATAATCTATTACTATCTAATCTTGAATGAACACATTTTGATCCAGCATAAATGTTAAACTTGTTGCTGCTGTTGACAAATGTTTAGCAGATATTATCTTTAGTTGGCCTGTTATTTTAGCTCCTCCACCAACTATAAGTTACGTGAGTCTTGAGTTATAAGTTTTAACCGTATCAAGCATGCTTTTCGTAACCTATAACGGATCTATGGTTTTTTTGAAGGTTTGCATTAGACTCAAAAATTTTTAAACTTTCTTAAATATCTAAAGTGTGGAATTGAATATTTTATAGTTTCTCATTTAAGTTGTATTTTATTATTATTTTTGCTATCATTTTAATAGTTTATCTCTATACTCTTAAGGAATTTCTATACTCTAATAATTTTCTTTCTCTAAAATATCTTGAATTCATACAACATTCACTTTTGAATATTCATTTATATAGCCTGTATTAATAGAATGTACCTTGCTCTATTTCTTTCTATATTGTATCCAGTTGAACGTTTTAGCTTCCTATTTTATCTGATACCTTCTACCATTCTGAAATTTAGTTTATTAGATTTATTATCTAAATAAGATATTTACCTGGTTAGGAGTAAATTGAAAAAACTTTTCCTTCTTCTTTCTTAAAACGCTTACTAACTTACTGTAAAATGCTGCATTTATAACTTTCAAAGTATAGTCAATATCAGTCAAAATTTCGTTTTGGCTTACTTAATCTTAAGTGTTTTCCTATTAAATATCGTATAATTCAGTTATAATGCTAAGGAATTTCTATAGCCTTTATAATGTTGTTTCGTATATTGCACAAAAAATTTGTATAAGATTGCTAAATTGCTCGTAGTTAAGATCTGTTACTTTTAAACCTTTTTTCAGAGGCTTTAAAATATCTTTGAATCTTGGCTTCATTTACTAAAGAAGAATGATTCTTAGGTTTTCAAGATCTTGTTTTAAAATTCCTAGAAAATTTTTTATTTACATTATATATTTCAACCTTTCCAGCTTTTATACCATTTAAGCGCTGGTAAAGTCTGTGTAGAATACTTTTAATTGTACTTAATACTCTTAGTTCTGCAAATTCTGGAAACTATTTGAGAAAATTTCTAAAATTTCTATAATGATAAATTTATTAACTTCGTTTACGAACTCCTTGTCTATAGCTTTGACTATTTGATTCTAAGCATCATGTAATAATTTATTAGCGAATCTGTATTAAAAACATACTGTAGGCATTTTATTTGTTTATTCTTATTCAATTCATTTTAGCCTTTCTTCGTTTATTCTAAGATATTCAGTAATTTATCACTTTAGGCTTTTTAAGCGGACTAGCAGGATTAAGTTACAGAGGAAAGAATTTCTAGTTTTCCATAGAGTTTAAAAATGTTTTCTCTTCTGATATACAGTTTTATTATTTTCAAACGAGGGTTTACTTCTTCCTCTTTCGTTTTATGTAGCTACGCTCTTATACTGCTTATCTTTTAGAAATGATCTTCTACTTAAGAATTTAACTGAGCAACTTCTCTTAAAATATTTAAGAAGGCTTAAAAATTGAATTGAACCTATTTGTTTAGAGTTTATTCGATAAGCTCAAGATAGTTTTATAATTATTCTTGATCTTCTTCAAGAGTAACTTGATATTTAGCTTAATTAAACTTTTCAGGAATTTAGATTTTGTCTTAGTTATTTTGTTCCCTAGCAGAGTTTTGAGAAGAGTTGAATTATAAGTCTTAAGAAAGTTTATTTTTATTCCTTCAATAATAAGTATATCGCTGTATTATTTTTTTGAAGTATTCTTCAAAGTTATTTATTGTAATTAGATTTTAGTCTAAGTGCTTTGGTATTTACATTTCAAGTTCTTCTTAATTTATTTTTGTCACTAAACTTTAAATTGAAGAGAATCATGAGGAGTTAGGAGTGTTCATTACAGAAGCAAGGGACTGACATGTAGGAAGATTTTGAAGTTACTTGAAATAATAGCTGTCTTGAATAAAAGCTTCTTCTGTTTATGTGATGGATCCTACTTCGATCGAGTGTTCTGTATTTTATTCCATTTTAAAAGATTTTATTTAAAATAGCTAAGTTAACATATTAAACTATTTCTATAGAAATAACATCATTATATTATTTCAATCACTCACTCTATTATATCTCTCATCCTATCTTTAATACTGTACTTATATAAATAAGTCAAGCTTGCTTATTACAGTACTGCTATTTCTTAAGCTTAACTTCGCAGCGATAGTAATTTCCTGGATTTTTTGTTAGCAGTATAAATTTTACCGCTCAGATAGTGCTATGTTAGGAATATAGGAAATGAAATAAAATAGTTAGTTGCATTAAATATCAATATAGTTTAAATACAACTAAATAGATAAATAAACTTAAAGGCTTTAATCTTATTATCTCATTAACTAATAAAATTAAAATTCTCTTACTAGCTTTTCATATTATAAACAACTACTGTTTTAGTTTTTAGAAATAATTCTAAATTTAAAATTTTTAGATTTCATAAAAATTAGATTAATAAATCAAGTGCCAAATATCTATCTTATTCTAAGTTATTGCATTAAGGGATTAAAATTAAAATTTATTAGCTTAGTATTTATATTAATAGAAATGTAGACTTAGATAAAATCCAGTTTATAATTACTCTATTTATTGACAAACTTTTCTTATTCATATTTTAATAAGAGAAACTCTAATACTTATTGAATTACTTTATATCTGTTTTATTCATTTAAATTATTATTTATATTATTCGCTTTTTCTATTATCAATTTTCCAAATCTAAACTAAGAAATTTTTCTAACTAAATTTCCATTAAAGAATTATTAAGCCATTAAGTAGAACTATCTTATGAAGCTCTTTTAGTAATTAAGTTATAAAGAAAGCTATATTATAATTTAATTAAAGATAGTTTATTTATCTTTATGCTTATTTAAAATATATCTATTCTTATTACACTTCTTAAATATAAACTTTAGCTTTTCTTCTTTTTACCTAAATTAAAATAGACTTTTTATAAGTATCAGGAAAGCTTAGATAATTACTTCTTTCCTTATTTTTATTAAAGAGTCTTTAAGAGATAGAATTTATAGCTAGAAATAGATTAAACTTATAATTTTTTAAAAGAAGTTACAAATTTCCTTTTTTCTCCCTATGATTGAACTATCCATAAAATATTTATAAGCCTTCTTTATCTTATTTACAGATATTCTTATTATTTTTATAGCTTGCAATTTAAAATAGAGTAAGGAAAAAATATCAATCTTAAGCAACTAACTTAAATTCAGGTAGTAACTAATAATAAACTAAAGGTATCTGAATATGCTTTATTTAACTATCACTAACTGCTTCTTATATTAAATAGCAAAGCTATGCTTTTATTAAGATACTTCAAATTCATTTATCTAAATAAGGTACTTTACTTGCCCTTATTATTAAACTTCACATTAGACTAGTAATGTATAACTAGCAGACTATTATATAAGTGTGATTTATATATTAAAATCAGAAAGGCTAAGGAAAAGAAACAAAAAGAATTTAACTAGAAGAGCTGAATTAAAATTACGTGTATATATGAATTTATAGTAAATTTAGAAATTTACATTAAAATGTCAGATATTTAAACCTGGTATTACAGCCTGCCTTAGTTCACTAGACTATATTTATCTTCAGCATTAATAACTTCGTGTCTTACCTCCTTTAGTATTCTGAGTCCTTACTATATTTTATTGGATTTCAATTTGGTTTATAGATAGCTGCATATATGAAGACTTTTTACTAACTTTTTGTATTTCGGAAATTTCGGATTTGGATTGTTAATATGAATTTATATTATGCAATAATATGCGAGAAAATTAGAAGAGCATCCTTCGTTCTTACTTTAAAAAGCTGATTTCTACTATTGCGTAATTTTGAATGTTCTATTTTTGCTAGTAAGTGTTAATATAGATGTTGGCATATATATGGGGTGATACTCCTATTTTATCCTAACCTCTAGTTTTTGCCTTTCTGTACATTTGGTCTAGAAGAGAACCTAGAACTCCAGTGTTTATATTCTCCTTTAAATTTGAAGCTTACTAGCTACCCTTTGTTAAAATCGTCCTTTGGATTTTATTAGGAAATTCTATTGTTCCTCTTGTTATGGGGCTTCTTTCTGGACACATTTATCACTTTTTAAAAGATGTGCTTCCTGTTACTTACAACAAGAATCCTCTAAAAACTCCTTCATTTTTCTCAAAAATTGTCCAAAATATAAGCCCAATGAACTTCAATTAGCAATACCAATAAGGAGGATAGCAAAGACCAGAACAAGGTTGGAGGCCTTTTTAGGGAACCGGTCATAGACTTTGATATCAAAAATGACTTTAATATGATATTATTAAACTATTAACTTTGCTTTCCTTACTTCTCTTATTACACATATCTTTCACTTTTATATCCTCTTATCTTAAATATACTTACTCCTATAATATTACTATAAGCCTTTATTTATATTGTCTTATTATTATCAAACTTATAAGTAAAAGTAGCTGAGTTCAATTGTAAGAAAAACTAAAGGGCAAAATTTTGGCTTTAAATGATTATTAAATAAAGTTTAATCTTGCAGTAAAGAAATGAAGATAGAATATTTATTGCAAGACAGTGAGTTAATAAATAAATTTAAAATTAAACTTAGAAATTCTAATAAAAAGGAAAATAAGTTAGTATCACTAAACAATTAAATTATAATAGTAGTTAGGCAGATTTAATATTTTTGCTTCTTACTTTATTATCATATCAATAATTATAATTAACATTCATACCAAAAGTTAGAATATTAATGAAGCTCATCCTTTATTAATTATAGGTGAAGAGAGTAATTTCTTTCTGATATCAACTTTTAGTTAAAGTATAAGCCTACATTGAAATTACAATTCTAGTAATTCGTTTCTCAATTTCTATCTTTAAGTAAAATTCACTTAAGTCTGTATTTTTTCATTCATTACTTCGTAATTTTTTTGCATAAAAATGTATATCATTTAATTAAAAACCTTTATATTTGCTGAGATCTTTCCTATATCCTAATATATTTAGATAACCTATGATTTTATTAGTTTTTATTAAACTTTAATTTTAGTGTTGATTAAATTTACTATAATGTTATGAATAAAGCAAGCTTTTAGTTTATTGAAATTAATATCTTGCATTTTTGATATATATAGATATAAACATAATTTTATTATAGAAATTTTTGGTGGTTTTAGTCATGCTCTAAATAATAAAATTGTAGATTGATCTTAATTCAATTATTGAAATTATTCGATTATATTTGTATTAATTAATGTCTGTAAACTTATGCTATAAATTTTCCTTATATAAATAATAAAAGCTAAAACAAGGTTAAGTTAAAAACTAGGTGATTTAATTTATATCCAATAATCCTTCTATTGTAGAATAGTTATAATTAAATATCATTTATTTCGTCTGCTCTTATATTAATAAACTTAATTAAGATTTTTTTCTTGCTAATATTAACTTTTAGATAGTTTAGGCATAATATTTCCAATATTTCAATTCAAATTTTTTTATTTTTAAATTATCTAGTATTTAGATTAGACTTCCTTATAAAGCTAATATCATTAGTTTTAAAATAGCAAACTTGCTAGATAGTATTACTAAAGAAGTTTTAGACCATCGATGAAACCTTTTCGAAACTGAGTTTTTTGAAATTCTAAATATTAAAAAAAATTAAACATTTCTTAGTTTTCTATTATAACTTCGATCTAGTTTATTTATATTTGTACCTCTAATTTTTGTAGTCACAAAGTCCTTTAAATCAGAAACTTAAAGCTTAAATACTAGTTTGATTTCTTAAGAATTTATTGATAATGATTAAATATCAGTATAAATAAATTTGAAAAAATACATATTCTCAGTTAAATATCTTAGTAGCTTTTAACATGAACAATAGATCCTTTACAACATTTGACAACTGCTGGAGTCCCTTAAATAAACTTAAAACGATAAAATCAGAATATTAAATAGTTTTAGCATAAAACTAAGTAAACTACCAAGTAATACAATGAAACTATAGATATCACAACTTTATACAAGCTATTTAATTATTTTAGTTATATAACTCTATACCTCAGCAAGCGATTTTAAGTTATTAGATGAAATTTGATTTTCCGCGAATCTAAATATAATCTTTCATATACCTATAGCACTGTATATAATTTCAATTTAATTTATTCTTTTATTATTATTATTATAGTTAACTTTTTATTTCATTTATATAGATAAACTTTATAAAGATATAAAGCTTTTATTGCTTCTTACAAGTCTCTTTAAACTATTATTAAGAAAGCTTGTTCTAAAAATACTGAAAATTATTTTTTTTATTAAAAAAATCGAAATTGGGATTTCTAGAATATAAAATAGTATTAGATAATTTCTTTATAATAACTAATTTGCAATGCTTAAAGTTATTTGGGAATTATAATAATTTCTAATTTTAATTCATAGCTTTAAAACATCGCTAAATCAGCTCCTAAATCTCTACTTAGTCATTTTAATAATATCTTTTTCATTTATTATTACTAAGGTAAGTTATATGTTCTATTATCCTTTTATATTTAGCTAGTGTTTTTCTACTAAATTCTATGATTTAATGTATTATGTATTTAATATTTTTCTATTTAAAATAATTAGATTAGCTTAGCATAAATTGGTTACTTTATTTCAAGCTTTAATATAAATTAGATATGCTTAGTCTTAATTAATTCATTGCAATTAGTTATGCTTCTTTTTACCTTCATTTAACACTTTTAAGATGCTTTTTATATCTCTTATACAATTTATTTAATAATCATATAACTAGGAATAGTCTTTAATTGCTTTGGGATAAAGAGAGTTTTGAAGTATGTTTAACTCTCTTCTTTAAATAATTAAAAGGCCATGATTAAATAAATAATTTATTAAAAACCTTTTTATTAATACAATAAACTTCAAAAACTATTTATCCACTTTCTAACTTTATTTTTCCCTACCTATTATACAATTTTCAAAAAGCGCTTTTTTCTATATAAAAGGATTACATTTTCTGAAGTTCTACTGAGGTTTCTTCTCCGTTTTTATCTTCGTTCGCAGTTTGGCTTTTATCCACATTGGCGTTATTTTCTTGATCGTTTTCATTTTTCTTTTTCTTAGGAGATTAGCTTTGTTGGGAATTAGAATGCTTGGAATTTTTGTGATAGCTAGTTTAATTTTTCTTATTATATTTTGAATTGTTTCTATATTTTTTAATATCATTCTTAATTTCCCCTTTTTCCTCTTCGTTAGAATTATTCGAAGATTTTGCATTTTAACTCTTTATATCTTATGTGCTCTTACTTTAGTCTTCAAGCTTATTAGTTTCTTCATTAATTAATAAGCGTGGAGAAGTTCCATGTGCTTACTTATAAAATTAAAAAAACTAGGATACTCCAATTTCTTCTGTTTACTTTATTTCTTCACTTTCTTTTTTTATTTCATTTTATTAAACTTTTTCTTCTTACATTTTTTAATCTTGAGTGAGCAATTAAGAGTTTGCTATTTCGTTTGTAGATTCAAGCTCGTATAAATACCCGAATGATACTTTTCTATCTTAAAATAGTTATTCGAATCGAGATAGAATTTCATTCATTTTAATTTATATAATTCAAATCTATTTTAATTGCCTAATTTAATAAAGCCAATCATCTTCAAAGCTATTTATGTAGACTTACTTTCTTATTTTATTCTTTTAAATTAATCTCTTTTATAACCTTTTACCTTTAAACTCCTGATTCCTTATATGTCTAATAATACCTCCTATTTTCTAGATTTAATCTTGATGTTTCATATATATATTCCTTTAAATAGTAAATCAAACTTTTAATTATAAATTTCATTTATGAAGTTAAAAAGAAGCAGAAAAATAGATAATAATATTGATACAGATCCAATTATCTCTAATACCAATTAGCTGCAATTATGGATTTACTCTTATACTATTATAACTAATTCCTTATTAGTTATTATATTGCTTATTTAAACAGCATCATTACTAAATAATTAACTAACTATATTAAAATACCTACTTTAATAGTTATTGTTATCAATCTTTATTCTTTATGAAGGAATCCTATATTTAATTCCTGTCTTATATATAGATAAACTTAACTGATAATATCAAAAAACATAGTAAATAGTTGATAAATAGGAAAGAATTGGTGTAGAAGATGCTTTTAAGCTTATTGGTTAATAGTTTTACTTTTAATAGCTAAGTTTTTCATTATTATAATTATACATTTTATTTACTAGTTTAGATTTAAATATCTTAATAGGCTTTTCTTATTTCTATGCTTTAGAATGCTTTCACTTATTAAATAAAAATAGATTTGGTATCTTTCCCTAAAGGCAACTATAAGAGGAATTAGTTTTATATTCTAGTTAAATTTAAATATTTTAAAAGCAAGCAATTTATATATGCTGCTATAATTAATATCAAGCTAGTCTTTAAATAGTTACTAGGCTAATTAGAAAATGATACTATAATTTATTTATTAATAAGTATATGAAGGGTATCTCCAACTAGCTATGAAGTAGAGTCTTTTACTCTTGCGTAGAAAGCAATTGGTAATAAGATTATATTAAAGTAGAAATGAAAGCTGATTTATACTATTAATTAAGAAGTTAATTATTTAATCTTTTAACTTAAAATGCTAGGGGCTAGAAATTTTAAGAACTATAATTGTTTAGGCCTTTTGAAGTTGTCAAGATAAATGTCTACTATACCAGGCTATAAGCCATTGGGCGAGAAATCATAGCAAGAAGAAAAAGAGTATTATGATGAAGTATTTTCTGAACCTAATATTCCTAACTCATTTCTATATTCAGGATTATTATCAATTGGTCCATCTATACTTGGAACTGGAACATTTTTGCTAGGAATTTATTTATAAAGCCCTTATATAATTTAAGAATTTCCTACTATACTTAAAAGTCTAGCTATTTACTCTTCACTAACATCCACTTACTGGAGTTCTTTATTTTGAGGATCAGCTATAGTACAGAAGGAGAATTAAATGCTGTTTTTGAAAGCTAGTTTAATTCCATTAGTCAATATTATAAACATGACATCAATTGCTATTCTTCCCTGCCAACATTATATGATATAAAACTTCATTGCATATATTGGATTTGTTTGGCTAGCTTAAGCAGGTTGGGGAATAAGACTTTCAATGAAGAAAATTCTTCCTTTATGGTTTTAAAATTTTAGTATTATACTAGGAGTTTCTAACATGGGCACTCTATTAGTTTTACTTTACATTACTTTTAAAAATAAAAAACTTCGAGAAGAATTCGTATCATTTGGAACAGAGGAAAAGGGTGATTCAATTTCTGAGAATCCTTGACTTTTTAATCTACTTAAATAAAACTAATTTAACAGATATTTCCTTAACAAAATTCAAATAAGAAAGCTTAAATCAAAGCTAGATCTTTCACCATTATCATGCATTTAATCCTTTATTACTTGCAGCAATCACTTTTATTTAAAATCCCTTTCTACATACTAAGTTTCTACTATTTATTTAATTTTAATA
Organism: Loxodes magnus; assembly: GCA_946699065.1. Lineage (NCBI taxonomy): Eukaryota > Ciliophora > Karyorelictea > Loxodida > Loxodidae > Loxodes > Loxodes magnus. The sequence goes on along the minus strand of CAMPDV010000021.1, from coordinate 1,151,168 downwards.
TTAAAGTTCAAATAATACTCAAACTCTACCATTCATCTATCTATAAACTAACTTTAATTAACATTCTTCTATAAATTAATTAGGTAAATAATTAAAAATCAATATAGGGATTGTAAAGAAAGATGAAAGGTATAGTTTAATGATATAAGATAGTAGCTATATTAAAGCATTGGAGTATAAATATATTAAAAATAGTTAAAATTAAGCACTTAAATATAGCTAATACACTTACAATTTAATTATATTACTATTGTATGCTACTTTTGTTAGCTATCTACTTATAAGCTTATTTAATGATTTTAATACTATGATTTATATTTGAACAACTAAATAGAATTATTTAATTTTAAGATTATGAAGACTAAAGTCTGCTTCAGTATGTTCAAATAGTAAATATCTTTATTAAGATATTCTTAATATTTAGATTCCTAAGTTATGGTAAATTGACAGATGTGATATAATAAAACTTCTTATAAAAGGGACTAGTATTTCTTAATTGCAAGGTATTAAAAAGATTACAATCATTAAATAATTAAAATATAGAGAAATTATAATATAAATAAGCAAAGGCAACAATTACTATAAGGTTTTAACTATATCTTAGCCAATAAATTCAAATGCATTGAGATCTTTAATCAATCAAAATAGGCTTTTCAATTTTAGCTTAAAAAGGGGAAATATAAAGCTAATTTTAAGAGATTATTTTATATAACTAAACTAGAATCAAATATTATAGAGCAATGTAGGCTATTACATGAAAAATGAATCATAGATTGATCATAATGATAAAAAATCATATTCTTCATTAAATAAAGCAATTAGTAAATAAAAGCCATCCTTAATTAATGATATTATTAGCATTTTAGAAAATAAAGGAAATAATTTCAAGTAAATATTCCTTAATAGTAATTAAGACAGTTTTCATTATATTATAAAATAAAAAAGACTTAAAAATGAAAGGAACTCAGATTATAGATTATATTACTATTAATTAATTAAATTAAAAATGTGATACGCATTATACTACTCTATTTGTTTGTTAATTATAGATAATCAAAGCTTAAATATTAAATTATAAATCTAATTAAATTTAAACGAATGACATGATAAAATATAAAGAGATAGAGAAAAATAAGAAATGAAGTTATAATTAAATATCCTGGTTTTAAATTTTAACTAAATAATTTAAAAGTAAATTGCTAAAAAAAAATGTAAACTCTAAGCGCTTCTTCAAGTTTAGATAGGTAGATAGAATAATTATATGAATGCAAACCACTGGCTGAAAATGATATAAAGGAACTATGTATAAAAGCTAAAGAAATTCTACAAAATGAGCAAAATGTGTAGCCTGTTAAATGTCCCGTGACTGTTTGCGGAGATGTACATGGCCAATTTCATGATATGATGGAATTGTTTATGATAGGAGGAAAGCCACCTGATATTAATTTCCTCTTCTTAGGTGATTATGTAGATAGAGGATACTATTCAGTAGAAACTGTTTCTTTACTCGTTGCACTGAAAGTAAGATGGAAGGATAGAATTACAATTTTAAGAGGAAACCATGAAAGTAGATAAATTACAACAGTTTATGGTTTTTATGATGAATGCTTAAGAAAATACGGAAATAAAGAAGTTTATTCTGCCCTAACTGATTTATTTGATTACTTACCTCTTACTGCTCTCATTGAAGAATAAATCTTTTGCTTGCATGGAGGTTTATCACCTTCTATTGATACCTTAGATCATATTAGATAGCTTGACAGAGTTAAAGAAGTGCCATAAGAAGGACCAATGTGTGATCTGCTATGGTCAGATCCTGATGACAGAAGTGGTTGGGGTATAAGTCCAAGAGGAGCAGGATATACATTTGGTAAAGATATTTCTGAATAATTCAATCATACAAACAATCTAACTTTAATGGCAAGAGCACATTAATTAGTTATGGAAGGATATAATTGGTCCCATGATAGAAATGCTGTTACTGTTTTCAGTGCTCCTAATTACTGCTATAGATGTGGAAATCTTGCTTCAATAATGGAACTTGATGAACATTTAAAATACACTTTGTAAGTAAATAATACAGTTTGCAATTCGACCCAGCTCCAAGAAGAGGTGAGCCACATGTGACGAAAAGAACTCCAGACTATTTCCTTTGAAAAAATCATTTAAACTTTAATTTTATTTAAGAATTTAGCAAATTTTAATATTATTAAAATCCAGTCCATTACAATAAGATAAGCTTTATTATACTAATGAAATAGATTACTTAAATTTAATTTATAAATGCGCGTTCTTAAATTCAAATAATCTTATCAATTTAACGTAATTTAGGTAAAGCCAAATAACACCTTTACTATTAATTTGAGATGCAAAGCTAAAAAGCAAACATCTTAAATTTAAAATTTTGAGTTAAGAGCTGAAAGCAAGAAATATTTATAATTTTGTTAATTAAATGAAATTTATGTAAATTTCAGCTTTTATCTTATGAACTATTCATGACATAATGAATTTCTGCTTAAATTAGCTAAAAGAATGCTTTATTTAATTTTAAATTTATCTTCTTAAAATAGACATTCTATTTAAGTTTTAATAATTTACTAAGTATTATTCATTTTTATTAATTTATATCTGTAATGGAATATTCTACACTTTAGCTTAATAATTTAGAGAATTAAGCACAAATACTTGATATATATTTCTTGTTTCTTTGGTTTGATATTTAATAGTTAAGTATATTATATATGAATTGCTTATTAAAAATCTCTTACTAAATATAAAAATAACAATATTTTGTGCTAACTTAATCATGTTAATTATTGCCTTAGTTAAAGCCTATTAATTAGATATTTTTTTAATTTTTATGAACTTCCAAACTACCTTTCAAATGATCGTCAAACTTAACTCTATCTAGCAATTACTAATACTGTCTTTAAGACAAACCTCTTATTGCTGGAAGTTAATTTAATCTAGCAAAAGTAATTTCTAAAAGATAATAGAATATCCTAAAGATTTAAGCAAATCCATATAGCTTCTGCATTCAGTTCTATTTCATATAATTGAAGCATATAATTATAGTTTTATTAAACACCATTTATTTAGAGGAAAATTAAAATAAGTTTTGACTTAATGAAAATAGCTAAGATTAGACAGCTTAATCTAGAAATAATTGTATCTATTAATTGAGAATAAATTGTACTAAAAGCGGGTAATTAGCTTGTGTATTTAATCACAATATTCAGAGATATTTGATGGAAGTAAGTGGAGTGAAGTCATATTTTAAAATGAATTAAATATAAAGTCACCATTTTTGTTTATTTAATAAAGAAATATATTAAACAGTCATTTTTATTCTTCAAACTTTTAACTTAAAATATAAATAAAAAATGACTAAAGGTACAACCAGTTCCGGTCTTAGACACATTAAGACTCATACATTATGCAGAAGATGTGGACGCAAAACATTCCACAAACAGAAGAAGCAGTGCTCTTCTTGCGGATTTCCAGAAGCAAAGATGCGTTTTTACAACTGGTCCTTGAAAGTTAGAAGGAGAAGAGGTTATGGAACTGGAAGATTGAGATACGAAGGAACCCTTGATCGTAGATTCAACAACGGATTTAGAGAGGGCAAGAAGCCAAAGGATAGAACCAAGCACGTAAAAGCTTGAGTTAAATTCTGAGATTAAGCCTAATAAATTTTAAATAATTATAAAATTAAAATATTTAAGATTATAAGTCAATACTCTTCTCTCTCTTTCTTCTCAAATTTATTATTCAATTTTTATTGACTAAATCCTATAAAACTAACCACATTTTCTATCTTTATCAAATTATACTGAGAACATAAAATTAGGCGTTCTGAAATTATCTTTAAAATAAAGAATCAAGAGTTTATTATAAATAAGCATGCTAAATTAAATGATGCATAATCATATTAATGAACATTTGCATTGATAGACATATGATAATATTTACAAAGCAGTAAGACGAATATTTAGAATTTTAGAAAAGCCCATCTCTAAGATATATTTAATTAGATATAATCAAACAGCAAGAAATATAAAGGTTACATATAATGATAAATCACTAGTGGTTTAGGAAGATAATAAATATGATAAAATTTAAGAGTAGAAGTGTAAATTGGAAATTCCTTTAATTAAGTAAATCAAAGGAATTTTCTTTGCTTAATAAATTTAACTAAATTAACTTTGTTTATATCTATTTTCTTTGATATGATTATAAGTCAAAAAATTACAATTAAAAAAGGGTGAAATGAAAGTATTTCGATTTATGTTTATCTATTAAAAGAAACATTAAATAACAATTAAATTTGCTAATATATAAGAATTAACTATTGTCTTAAAGCAGAAATAAGTGACCAGAAAGAAATAATTTCTGGATGTTGAGAAAAATGATAGATATTTAGGATTTTATAAGAGGGCAACGTATTAGAACTTTAGAAGGTCATTAGGACATGATTGGATCGGTATTATTAACTCTAGATAATAAATTAATGAAAACAGAAAGTAATTATAAGATTATAAAGATTGGAACTTATTGACAGAAGAATTTATTAGAATTTTAAAAAGGCATACTGATTGGAGTAGAGAAATAGTAGTAACTCATGATAATAATTTTGCATTATTTGGAAAACATGAAAATACAGATAGAATATGAAATTCTAAAAGGTGAGAATGTAATAATATTAAGAGGGCGGTAAGGTTATGTATTGCCTTTATCATTAATAAAGGAAAAAATAGATAATATTAGGAGGATTTGATAAAAAGTGAAAAATTTAACATATTGACCTTATTAAAAAAATTGCTTATGTAACTTGTTAATTAAATAAAAAGGAATTGAATTAAAGTGAAAATAAAAAAATTTAGTTCCGTAAATGGACGAGTAATCAAAGAAGAACTTAATAAATCGTTAAAATATTCTAAATTTCATAGTATTTTATAAAAAATGGTTTTTGAAACAAAATAATTACCAATTGAATTGTGAAGTATAAATAATTACTTGAATAAGATAAAAATATGCTAAGTAGACTCGGGACTTTTAAAAATTAATAAAGCGAAAATTTTAAGAAAGTCTAGAAGATATAAACTCATTAAAACATATTAGAAAAGATAAAAAATTACAAAAAAGAAGAAGAAATAAAAACTGGAAAGCTTAATTAAATTCTTATTTTAATATTCTATTAAAACTAGAAGGGATAAGTAAAAAATTAGATCTATTAATGAATTATGAAAATAAAAAAAATTAATATCTGAACTAATAAAAATTAGCCTATCTACTAAATTAATATAAATTATGATTAGATATTTTTGCAAAAAAGATTAAACAGAGTTTTTAATCTCACTTAAATTATTATCCCCCTGATTTTAGTCAAGGTGTGTAACTATTTTTTACCATTTTTTTCTTACTTTAGCTTATCTACTAAATTAATTTTTTCCTTTCCTCTAATTTTTAACTAGTAGCAATATTCTAACATATTATTTACTCTAGATAAGTTACTATTAATGATTACGATTCTAATATTCATAAGTTTATACTTTACTAATTATGAGGTTAAATACTTAATAGAATATCAAACAGAATTTTTATTACAATTATATTAATTTTAAAGCCTTATGCTTATATCTAAATATTCTTTATTCATAATAGCAGCATATTAATACCCTAATTATTGCTTTTAACTTGTTTATTTACTTTATAATAATTAGAGTCTTTCTCTAGCTATAATAAAATTGTTATTTTAATAAAATAAAATTCTACTATTTACCTATTTCTCAGCTTTATTATGACATAAGATTTGATTAAATAATTAAGTCTGCTAATTTCTATAAATCTTAGTAAGATTAATAGCTTTAACTTCACTTTTTCATTTTAAGAAGAAAATAAGAAAAATTCTAATTGCTCTTTAATTGGAATAGTCACACTTTATTATATATATTTAAATCTAATTTTATAATAGTTAGCATATTAAATAATTGTACTAAGGATTGTTATTACTCAATAATTACTAGTTCATATTAAGTTATTTTACTACTACTGTGCTATTTAAATCTTAATTCATCCTCAAAGATATTTTAGTAACTTAATTAATTTTAGCATTTCTTCATTTTTCAATTTTTCTTATTATTTTTCTCTTATAAAGGAGTAAGTTAGCTCTCTCCTACCTAAACTAAGATATTTTGATTTTTTAAGAAAGCAAAGATTATGCTATGTTAGTTCGCATTCAAAAAAAATGTTTAGAACTAATGAATCTTCTTTTAGTTTAACTCATATAAATCCAACTCCTTTATAGTCAGAAACAAATTCCTTTAAATTTTTAACTAAGTTTATTAGATGGATTTATTTATTCCTATTTTCAAAAGCTATTATATAACTGAAAACTTTCTTTAAGCTTGCAACTAAATCATTTAAAATTCAATTAATACTACATAATAAATTAAACAGTCAAAGCTTATTTAGTTTAATTTTGTTTATGAAATTCTGAAAATTAAGATTTTGTACTATAATTAGATATTTTAAGCAAGAATATGTAAATTTATAAATAGAAGTGTAGTTAATTTTTAGGGGCTTTAGTATTTGCTTCCTTATTTAATTTCAGCAACTATTTTTAAATACTATGTACTTGATTTCTAAGCCCTAGATATCAACTATTATTAATTGGCTTGTCTATTAATAAATAAATTTTGTAAATCTAAGTTATTATTTTTTTAATAGCTAGCTATGAAGAAAATTAATTTTTAAAAAACTTTTTGAAAATTGAAATTATCAATTTATAATTAGCTAAAAAATAGTTTATTTTGATATACCCTTCTCATTTAAATTGCTTGCTAGCTTGATTTTTATAATTATTTGCTGGTTTTTTTATTTTAGTGTATTCAAATTAAATAATATACTATTGCCAAAAATCTAACTAATATAGATATTACTAACAGCCTTTCATTTTTATAATTATGCTTATAAAATTCTAATATCAGAGACATAACTCTTCGTTGCTATTAAGCTTCAATATCCTTGTAAGTTATATTGTAAATTTTAAAATTTGCTACTCTTAAAAATTTGTAGATTAATTAAAGAAACTAGGCTAAATGAAGCTTATTTTAATCTTCTATTACCTTATATTAGACAATTAGTATTCTATTTTTATTTTAATATCTATTTTTAGTCTTTTATTCTAAGCTTAAATTGCTACAATACTCTATATCCTCTACTTTGATCTTATTAGATCTAATTAAGTTTATGATATAGACATATAGATTTTCTAATATAACTAAGTAAGCATTCAATTAATTAAATGCATAGTCTAAAGATTTGCCAGTTTCTAAATAATATATCTGCTAAGCTTAAGATAATAAGGAATTTATGAAGGATGTAAGGTTGAATGTATCATAAGATGATCTAGAAGCTATTATAAAATATATTTAGTTTAAATCTAAAAGCTTCTTAAATAAATTCCTATAAGCTTATTTATTCATTAGATATAATATTAGAATAAAGTGTAAGTGAATATAATGCAGATAAAGCTATAAGACAAGGCAGTTAGAATATTGTTAATAGTGATTTTACTCTATTCAATATATTCTTGCTATATGCCATTACAGAACTTTGCTATTTAATATTAAACTGTAACTTTCTTTAATTAGCACTATTGATCATTTAAAATTAAGCATCCATGCTTGCTTAATTAAAGGTATTGGTATTGATTATATCTAATTAATACTGCTTTATCAAGTTTATTAACTATTCTTTGATTCTAGATTTAGTGGAAATTAAGTGTACTTACTATCATTGAAGTGTGGTTGGAAATTAACCTTTTACAGCTTTAGCATTTAAACTAGAACAAACTAATTTTACTTATCTAACTATTTACTTTCATCACTTTTATGTTCAATATTTTAAATATCCAAAATGTCATGCAAGTTAGTATAAAGCAAGACTAATTTATTAGAGAAACTATATAAAATAAAGAATTATAAGTGAAAAGCTAGTGAGTGGTAGAGTAGAATTGGTATAGGAGTGGTAGGAGCAGGGAGAGTTAGATGATGAAGGAAAAAGTAGTTTAAAAGAGTGAGTAACAGAATAATTGTTATTTGAATAAATTCATATTGCTTTTTAATTTAATATGAGTGATAGTTCTTTCAACCAAAATTCTGAAGAGGATAAAGCCTATAAAAGAAAGGTACTTAATATTACTCCCCAAAATCATAGTCATCATTTAAGAGCTCGTAATGAAATTAAGTAAGTTTTTATTCAGATTGACTTAGAAAAGTAAAGTAGAATCAGAAATAGAAAGTTAGTCTAGCGAAGAGGACAGATAAAAAGGTGATAGCTTATTTAAACCATAAGTGGAAACTTTGGTAAATGATGAACAAGCCGAAGACGGATAGAAATTCCTCTGCAAAATGAAGAATATATCTTATCTGCATTTAAGATGGTTTACAGAAGAAGAAATATGCGCAATGCCTTATGGAAAAATGAAAATTACTCGTTACAAGAAGGATTAACAGAAAAGATTGGCTACAGAAGAATCTTAAAGTGAAGAGGAAAATGACTTACAAAAGAGACATAATTTCGATTTAAGTTGTCTTGAAGTAGATAGAATTCTATTCACTACTGAAGTTTTTTAAGTTGTTCATCCAAGATAAGCCCAGTAGATTCAAGGTAGATGGTAGGAAAAATGTATTATGGCAATGTCCAAAATTATGAACTTTTATAAAAATTACATATCTTTTGCTTCACCCTTCTTAGAGCCTGTAGATCCTTTATTAGATGGAGCTCCAGATTATCCCAAGATAATAAAATACCCTATGGATTTTGTTCAAATTCACAATAGATTACATAACGGATTTTATAAACAAGTTTAAAGCTTTTGGAAAGACCTTGGATATGTTTACAAAAATTGCTTAAAGTTCAATACAGATAATGATGATGATGTTAGGATAATGAACGACACTCTTAGATAGATAACTATACATCTATACAGGTAATGGCATAGAATTGTAGAAAGTGAACTAAAGCAAAGCTATTAGTAAAATTAGCAATTCATGAAATTTAACTTTGCTTGGATTGTTAACAATATCCCTGGCTTTGATACTGGCTCTGCTGAATTTAGTGAAGAAAATATTGAGTTAATGAATTTTGACTGGGAAGAACTTCTTAAAAATGATAACTAGCTTTATAAGGAATATTTAACATAAGAAGAGTTAGAAAAAATTGATCTTGCAAGTGAAACTGATCGTTTGTTCTTAGTTAAATGGAAAAATTTATCTTATACAGAATCTACATGGGAACTTGAGTCTGTTCTCAATGCTCCTTAGAAAATTGGTGATTTCTTTAGATTTAATAGAGCTTTGGACAGTCATACTAGAAAAAATGTGGCTGAGCTGACTACAAACTATTAAAAAATATTAAATCATCAGGCAAGTTTGAAATTGGCATAAGGTAAACGAAATAAATACAACTAGCTAACTCCTTAACTGTACTCCGCTCTTTAAAAGACATTAGATAATTGAGGATTCGACTTCAATCAACCATATTAATTGTATAAATAATCCCCAACATACAAAAATGATCTTGTTTTAAGAGATTATCAAGTAGAAGGACTCAATTGGATTCTTGAAAACTGGCATCAAAGAAGAAACGGAATTTTAGCTGATGAAATGGGGTTGGGGAAAACTATCCAGGCAATTGCATTTGTATAGCATCTTGTTTCTATTTACAAGCTTATTGGTCCTTACTTAGTTATAGCTCCTCTAAGTACACTTACACATTGAAAATCAATAATCGATAATTGGACACATTTAAATGGAGTTATTTATCACGATGGGTCTGGCGCAGAAGGAAGGAAAGTTCTAAGAAACTGGGAATGATATTATACAGATATTATGACAAGGGGAGGTACAAGCACAAAATCAAAGCTTATAAAATTCCACATTTTAGTATCTAGCTATGAAACATTTATGATTGATTTTGAGGAAGTTCTTAAAGAAATCCCATGGTAATTTATTATTATTGACGAAGCTCATCGCCTAAAAAACAAATAAGCCAAACTCCTTCATTTGCTAAAAGATATTCCTTGTAAAAGAGTTCTTTTGCTAACTGGTACTCCTTTATAAAATAACACAGAGGAACTTTTTACTCTCTTAAACTTCATAGAAAAAAATAGATTTTAATCCCTTGAACAGTTTCTTTAAGCTTATGGAAATTTGGAGACACATGAGTAAGTAAAAAATCTATAAGCAGTACTAAGGCCTTTTCTTCTTCGTAGACTAAAAGAAGATGTAGAAGGTTCGATTCCACCTCTTCAAGAAACTATAATAGATGTTGAACTCACTAATGTCTAAAAAGCTTACTATAGAGCTATTTATGAAAAGAATTAAAAAGTCTTATTTAAAGGTTCAACCATTCATATGTTGAACAATATTGAAATGCAACTCAGAAAATGCTGTAATCATCCTTATCTGATTAAAGGAGTCGAGGAAATTGATATTGCAGATGTTGTAACTGAAGAATAAAGATTCTAGCGAATGGTCGAATGTGCGGGAAAATTAGTTCTCTTAGATAAATTACTTCCTAAACTGAAATCTGAAGGCAAACGAATTTTGATATTCAGTCAATTTAAACAAATGCTAAGCATACTTGAGGAGTATTTAATCTATAAGAATTACAAGCTTGAGAGATTAGATGGAAGTGTTAAATAATCTGATCGATAATCGGCAATTGACAGGTTTAATAATACCCAAACCAAAAGAGACGTTTTCTTGCTTTCTACAAGAGCTGGAGGATTAGGTATTAACTTGACTCTAGCTTCTGTAGTTATTATTTTTGATAGTGATTGAAATCCTCAAAATGACATTTAGGCAATAGCTAGAGCACATAGAATTGGATAAATTAATGAAGTCTTAGTGTATCGCTTGGTAACAGCTAAAACTTATGAGGCTCATATGTTTGAGCGAGCTAGTCAAAAATTAGGTCTTGATTAAGCAGTGTTTTCTGGAGGTGTTTTTGGAGGAGAAAAGAAGAAAGAAAAAGTTTAAGACAGCAAGCAAGAAATAGAAGACCTCTTAAAGCGAGGAGCCTATGGACTGTTAGAAGATAATCAAGAAGAAATAAAGACTTTCATGGAAAATGATATAGAGCAGATCCTGTAAAGTAAGTCAAGAGTAATGAAATACTCAGTTATTAAAGGAACATATTCGCTGTCAAAAAGTTAGTTTGTCAGTGAAAAATCAGATAAAGGAATTGATATCAATGACCCAAATTTCTGGTAAAAAATTCTTCCTCCTAAAGTGAGTAGAGCAAACGCACTGTTTGGAAAATTAAATGATGGGTCTGTAAACTTTAGTGTCGAAGAGGAGCGAAATAAATTTCTAACAGATGTGGAAAATGCAATGTATGATATAATTGATTAAAAGGTAAACAATTCAGATAACTCGATGAGCCTATCTGATGAGTAAGAAGTCATAATATCAATTTTATCCTAGATAAATTAAATGAAATCTTTTTCCAGATAGTAAAGAAACTAAGTAAATCAGTGAATTAATGATTTGTAAAAGTCTACGAGAGCCTATAGAAGTAGCAAGAAGAATTAATAATAATAAAGGGAATCATAGAAAGATTCTGAAGGGTCTGATGGAAGTTATATGGAAAGTTTAGAAAGTGAGTAAGAAGATTTAAGTGAAGACAATAATTAAGGAGATTCAGCTTGAACTTTTAATTCTATCCCTGGAACTGGTTTTGTATGCTCATTTTGCGAAAGAGAAGGAGTGGGATTTTTGTGTGAAGGACCCTGCAGAAGAGCTTTTCATTCGATTTGTATAGATAAGATGTTTAAATAAAAAATAAAATTAAGCGAATTGCCTCCAGATTTTGATATAGACATTGAAGAAATGGATATACTTAAACAAGAATGGCAATGCCCAGATTGTAAAAAAGCTTTAGGATATTGCTTCTAATGTGGTAAAAAAGATAGTATAGCGGGCTATGAAACTGAATAAAGTGAAACTCCTCAAGATAAAAACAAAAGAATATACAAATGTCAGATTGTAGCTTGCAACAAGTTTTTTCACTATAATTGCGTTAAGTAATAAAAGCGTGCTTAATTAAATCAAAAAGGCACAAGATTTATGTAAGTTATTATATCAGGTGTTCAAGACATTTCTGCTATCGTTGCGGACAATCGGCCAACTCTAAGTCCTTAGTTTAATGTGTAAGATGTCCTATGTCATACCATATAAGATGCCTTCCTCGTGAAAAATTTTTCAGGATTAGTAAAAGATATATAGTTTGTAGATTACATGAAGGTCACTCTAAAAAGTATAAATATCCTGAAATTATCAATAGAAGCAGTCTAGAAGCTAATGCAAAGAAAGTAATGGTGAAGTTGAAAGATGTTTCTAATAAATACGCACATTTATGTGATATTCATTTATCTAAAAAGAATCAGGAAGAGTAAGTAAAGTAAGTTATCTAATTTAGAAAAAATAACGGAAACAAAGTTGAGTAACAAAAAAAAGGAAAGAACAATTAAATTTAAAAGCATAAAAGAAAGGAATAATCTGAAGATGAAGAATAAGCTCCCACTAAAAAATAGAAATAAAACTCCAATAACGAGAAGTAATCTAGTCCATAATTAGAAAAGAAAACTAAAGTATTAAGAAAAAAGAAAGTTTAACTATTATCTGACTCCGATGAAAGATAAGAGGAAGAAAAGATGGAAAAAGAAAGCAAAAACAATAAAGGAAAATCTAAAAAAGAAGCTTCATCAAAAAAAGAAGTAGTAGTAAAAAAGAGAATTCGCGAAAGATTGATAAAGAAAGTATCCCCTAATCAAGAAGAAGAGTAAGAAAAAAAAGAATAATAAGAGGAAACGATTAAAAAGCAAAAATTGGAATAATAAGAAACTAAATAGCAATAATTGGAAGAAGAAACTAAAAAGCAATAATTGGAAGAAGAAACTAAAAACTAATAAATGGAAGTAGAAACTAAAAAGCAATAATTGGAAGAAGAAACTAAAAAGTAATAATTGGAAGAATAAGAAACTAAAAAGTAATAATTGGAAGAATAAGAAACTAAAGATAAAAGGAAAGAAATTTATGCAAAATTTAATTTAGAACTTCCTGAGACATGTTGCTACTCTAAGTACGAAAAAGTAAGTTATTTATAAAGAATTGGTGCCATTATTGCGGAGCGAGAGTGGGAAACTTTTAAAATGGACCTTGGGGAAATGAAACACTATGCTAAATTCATTACGATATGTGGTAAAATAGCTAGCTAGATTTGAAAGACTATCTAACACTTCCAACAACACCAATAAATTTAGAGCTTAATACAGAATTTGAAGAAATGAATAAACCCGAATGAAAGACAACTGTACATTTTATTAAATCTAATCTTTAATTAAATTAAATCATTTTAAATATTTCAATATATGCTCTATGTTCCATAATCCCATTATTATTCCTAGCTTTTTGCTTCTTGTTATAAACTTTAAAGCCTTTAGAAGATTTGTATTGAATGCATTTCGAAGTCCTAAATTTCTTATTTTACTTCAAAATTAAATAAAAAAAATAAAAATAATCTACTTTATTGTTTCATGCAAATTATTCAGTATTTAGTAATTTTAAACTTTTCATCCAAAATGAATTTAAAAGTGGCATTGCCTTTTGATTAACTTTGATAGAAAAATGTATTAAAATAAGACTTGAAAAAGCTAGAAGAAACTATAACTATAGGAGTTAAAAGTAGTAGTGTGATTTATAAAGTTTACTTGATATTCCAAAGTTTCATTAATAAAACTAGAATAATATCTAAAAAGAATCTCACGCTTAGAAAGTTTAAAATGTTTCTCTATTTTCAGAGTCAAGATGATAAGTTAATCCTAAGAATCTAGATATTTATATATGAGTCTTGCATTTTATTTAAAGGATAAAGAATAAATTTGAAGTTTCATTTATTATGAGCTATATCAATCATTTGTATTTAAGATTTAACAAGAAAATCAATTAATATTTAATACACTTTAATAGCTAAATATCTAATTAATTTTGAAACTATACATTTAGTTTGCTTCCTTATATAGAGTAAAGTTTAAAAGTTATATCAATAATTTAAATAATAATGAACTAGGAAATTCGTATGAAAGATATAAAATGAATTAGTTTCTAGGAAGTAATTGAAAAAGCTAAATAGCATGCTTATTAAATATCTTCATATTGTATTTCATTAATAAACATACTAAGCACATTCAATATATTCTAAGAATCTTATTTTAAATAAAATTTTGCATATTAAGAATCATAACAATTCATTCTTTTCTAATTATATATTTGAAGGATGCCGCTTATCTTTTGAAGGACTTTAAATAAGATAGTGTTCTTAAATTTAAGATTAAAATAAGATTTGATATAATAGATTTGAGTGATGGGATAAGTTTCTCTTTAGGTAAGTTTATATTATACGTTATTAGTTTTCTTTTTAAAATGTCAAGCTAAAAGAGAAAAACTAATAGTGTTATAAGAAAACCTCCTATTATGAATAGTTACTTCAACCCCTTAAGTCCATCTCTCACTCCTAAATCTGTTAACCTTCCTTTCATCGAGAGTAAAACAACTAGAAATAACTAGGCCTAGTTTCCTCAAATTTAAGGGTTTACAATAAATGAATCTAAAAGCAAGGAAATGAGAATAGCTTAATAAAATCAATGATTATTAGTTAACTTTTTGAGAAGTATTCAAATGCCTCACCTCATTCAGGTTATTATCAATAACAATATACAATCACTTGATAAGTTGATATGACTAGACTTGTAAACTTTTGAAAAAATGGGGATTTCTAAAGAAGAAGCAGAAAAGTTGATATCCCATCTAGAAGATGTGCAGCTAAAAGATCTAAATTTATAAGCTTATGATCCTAGTTAAAACTCTACTCAAGATAATTCCTATCCAAAAGCTAAAAGTGCTAATACCTCAAAGTTAAAATCTTCACCTAAACCTCCTTAAGAAGGATCTTTAATGAACTATTTAGTGATTTAGAATAATAGCCTTAATACAAGTAAATACTCAAGGGCTTCTATTAATAGACCTAAAATGAAAAGCTAGGAGTAATTAGTTCAAACCTATTGCCAATACTTAAGATAGAAAATATATAAGAATCATGTAGAAATCAATTAGGAGATTGAGGCTGATCAGTTATAGTAAATTTTAGCTGTTTAATCTGAATTTCCAGAAGCCCAAATTTCTTATCTTCCTTAAAGAGTTTTTAAAATTGTATGTAGAGACAAAGATAAAATATATTCAGTGGAAAAAAGGATTAGAAAGCTTATTACCAAGTTTTGGTGAGAGAATAAACAAAAAAGTATAATTAAAAGGATTAAAAATTTGAATAGACAACAAATGGAGAAAGTGAAGAAAATAGCAAGTAGATTAAAAGTTGAGCCAGAAATAACAAGAGAAGGACTTTAATTTACAGGTCGTTATTGTGAAGTTATAAAAAGTGAAGTTAAAGAATGATTGAAGCAATAAGGACTTATTGAGCCTAAAGTATAGAAGTATATAAAAGGCTATTTGAAATATTAGATGCCATTAGTAAAATTTTTAATCTAAGAACATAAAAATCTTCGCTTTCCAAAACTAAACATCCAGATTTATGAAGATGATAATGTGTAACAATCATTAGATGATGAGGTAAAGCTAAAGATTTTTGGGTATAAATCATAATACAAAATTTTTAAGAACATTCTAAAGGAAAACTTTTCATTGCTATTTACAATTGAATTTGACAAATATTTATAGCATCATCCTAGTATGACTCAAGACTTTAGCATAGAATAGATTAATAAAAAGACTTTTGAGGAGTTTAAAGAAGAATATTTCACAAACGGATAAGTCTAGTATGATAAAATAATACGTGACTTTCCTCAAGTTCTAATTAGATATAAGGAAGATAATTCTTTAATTTTTGAAGGCTTAAAATACGAATAAGTATAGAAAGCCATAGAGTATTTTGATACCAATTACTATGTAATAAAGAATCCAGTTTATAAAACTATCATCAAACTACCAAGACATTTTATGCCTTTAATAGTTCAGATACTTAGTTTTACCAAAGTCAAGCAGAAGTTTAATGAATATGAAAACTTGTCCCAGCACTTAGATTATAATGATTAGTGGGATTAAATATCATCTGAATGTTAATTTGAAAACATCCTGAATGATTATAGTGAAAACTCGTAAAGCATTCTAAATGCTTTAATACAAGTAAGCGGTCCTAAATTCCGATGCTAGCAGTTTTAGAAAATTATCCATAATATTTTTGATAATCTAATAGTAAAATAAGTTTACGACTTAACAAAAGAAGGCTTGGAATAGCTGGTTAAAGACTACAACCTTGAACATTAATAGAGCCATTAGAAGATAATCAAAAGTTATGAAAATGTTGCTCTTAACTATATCAAAGTTAACTATCATAACACAAAAGAGCCTTACTTCGAAATGCTAAGCTTTGATTAGAAGTATATAGATCTTTGCTATGTTAAGATCACAAAGGATTATGAAGTTAGTAAAGTTATCATACAGAACTTCTTAACATCTTCAGTTTATAGTCTCATTATTCGAAACAAATTGGATAAAGAAGCAGAATAAGTTTGTAAATAAAACTAATGCATATTTTAGATTCTTAGCAACCATTAATTTAAAATAAAAGGAAATGCTCTATTAGCAGAGAAGAGTATGAAGATCATAAATGGACTCTAGAAATAAATGCAGGAAAATATTTAAAAGCTTGCTTGTAAGATATAATGCTAAAGCTTTTTAAATTACTTAAATGGTGAGAAAGGAAATAAGCTCTTTAATTCTTTTAAAGCTAAATTTCTAGTGGCCATCTATATATAAAAAGAGCTTGCTTAATGATAGTTTTAAGATAATAGTCAGAAATTTCTAAATTTTGAAGATGAAAATAATCAGATAATTGAAAACTGCTACTAGATGAAATAATAAAAAAGCCTTGAAATATTTAAACTAGAGAATGAAACTACCTAAGGCTATGAAATAGACATTTAACAGAATATTTAAAAAAGTAATAAAGGAAGTCAAAAAATTTAAAGATTGGTTGAAAAAGAGGAAAAAGATACCTTGATGAATGTAATATTAATAGGAGAAAAAGATGCTTTGCAAAGCTTAAGAAATCAAATAATGGAAAAACAAAAACTATATAAAGTCAAAATTGATAACTTTAGCTTAAATAATGAACAACTTAATAAGCTCGAGCAAACCGCTCTTAGTAACGGTCTGCTTTTTAACATATAAATCAACGAAAGAAAAGAAAAAGAAATAGATTACTAAGGAGCACTCAAAGATATTTACAATTGCATCAAAATTTCCTTCTCAGAAATTCTAACCTAAATTATAGGAAAAAACTTTCCTAATTACTGAATATCTCAAAATGATTTCTTCTCAAAGGTGACTCTAAATAATTCGAATGAATTATTCTAAGAAGTATAAAAAAAGTTTAAATAAGTGAGAATCATTGAAGTACTATAAATTCAGTAGAGAATTCAATATTAATTATTTACTTAAAAGACATAGTATAAAAAATAATAATACAGCTAAGAAAATTTAGAAATTAAATAGCTTATTCTTAACACTAAGTTACCTTACCAAAAAATTATTCAGAAACCATTCTCCTTTCATACTAAATATTTTCAAGACAGAGAATTTGGATAAGCGTTATATTTTACAGAAAATTTGGATATTTCTCAAGTTTTTTAAACAAAGGAATGCAATAGAGAATACTCAGTAGGATATTAAATGATCATTTGTGATGTTTTAGTAGGTTATACCTATAAGCAAACTCCACCTTAGAAGTTGAAGTTTCCTCCATATAGAGAAAATGAAATAGTTTACGATTCTGTAACAGACGGGAATGGACTTTATATAGTGTTTGAAGCTAGCTCGGTTTATCCAAGACTAGTAGTTAACTTTACTCTTTAATGTTTAAATTAAAGATTAATCCTTTTATTAATCAGCAATTTCAGTATTATGACTAAGCAATTAAATTTCCTTCATATCATGATAAAAGTTACCTTAGTTTATAAGAGAGTTGCTTTACTTTACTTAAACAAATTAAGAAATTAAAATCTTACCACATTTCTTTATTCACAACCTAATAGATTTCAATATTCCTATTATATATAAAGTAATTAAGCTTAAAGCTCTTCCTTCAATTAAAAAATAAAGAAGATGAAAATTCTTTTTTAAGCAAGATTTTATTAAGAGGGGTAAATTATTTTTAGTTAGCACTCAGTTAGTTAAGAAATTAATTTAAATGCAGCTATTTTTAATATCTCAAACTAGGAGAAATTAATAAAATATAAAGCAACTAGACTATTTTCTTATTCTATATTCTTTTATTATAATATTAATAATAATGCATAATACTATAATACTCAAAATATTCTATATAGTTATCATATGCATCCTTGATTCAACTTTGAAGATTAATAATAATGATATTGATATAAAAAGCTTATTAAGGTTATTAAAGAAAATTAATTCCAAGATACTATCTAAATTTCAAAACTTTATAAACTTTAGAGTTCATAATTCTCCTTTTTCTAGCTATCTAATAAAGTTTCGCTTTTTTATTAATATTTTACCTTCTATATATCAAATATAGTAAATATTATGTCTACTATAAATTAAGATATTATCATAAGAATGGAACTGAAGATAGAATTGTGTAATTATTGGCTTAATAAGGAAAATAGAGTAGTTAATAAAAGATAAGAATAATAAATTTAAATTGTTATCTGAATTTTCAGTTCTATTTCAAAAAATCTACAAGTTTTTCAGTAGGAACAAAATAATCAACACCTTCAATCTACTTATTTTCCACTTCCTGATTCTGGTATATCACAATACAATTCTTTTATCACCCACTTTCTTACTCTTTGACTCTAATAAAAGTTACAATTTCCTTACTTATTTCTACTAGCTGAGCATTTATTAAGATTTTATCATATTCTATGTTATTGATATTTGCTAAAGTGAGATGCTTCATTACGTCAAATCTGCTCTGAACTATTTAGAAAGTTTTTCCAGCCTTTTTGCAAATATCTTCCATATCCTAGCTATTAAATAAGTCATTTTCAGCTACAAGGATTTGAATATTTTGACTTATTTGTTTTTTATGCAAACTTTTCTCTTTTGCTTTAATAATTTCAAAGGGATTTTAGCTTTAGTAGCTAAGAATAGGGTTTTATTCATATAATTTCTAGCTCTTATAAATGACTTGCTGATATTCCTTAAGTAATTACTTATGCTCAGACAATTCCTTATTCTCGTCTATAATAGAGATACTCTGTATTTTACCTAATTCCATATTTGACATATTCTTTTACTTATCCTCTTCCTACTTTTATAGAGTGAAGAATGCCCTATTTTTATTATTTTCGGTATCAATATAATCAAATGAAGGTCCACTTCTTGAAATTTTTTGAATTGGCTCCAAATTATTTAAATTTTGGTTTTCATTAGGAGTTTGTCTATTTTAAAGTGGTGCAGAAAGAGGAGAATTGTTAAAATTAGTATCAAGCGAACTGCCAGACTTAAACTTTATATTCTATTATACTTTTTACTTGGAATTTCTCTTATACGAGCTACTACTTAACAAAGACCCAGTGGAGCAATCAGAACTTTAATCAAACTTCTATAAGGACTGGTTCTAAAGTTAGTAGTTCATATCTCAGCTAAGGCATAACTGCTGCTTTTGCAAACAAAACTAACTAAATTTTCCCTTAAAATGCTTTAAAATAAGGATACATATTCCTATTTCAAATCTAAATTAAATAATTACCCAAATTATTCTATCACATCAAGATTATCAATTTGCTCTGAAAATATTTTGTTTACTTGAGAAGCTTCCAAATTGCATTGAAATTTTAGTTCAGTACCTATGCTTATATCTATATTTTTTTATATTGACTAGATATTAAAATTCAAGTGTATAGACTCTTAGCTATATATATTGTATCTTTTGATGAAGTAAATCAAATTCAAATAGAACAATTCTGTTAGGTAAGCATATCCTACTACTTATGCTGGAAAATCTTCCCCAAATAATTCTTCGATTTTCTAGTTTTACAGCTACTTAGCTAGTTTCTTTTTAAAGAGAGTAATTACTTTTATAAATGAAAAAGGCTTTTGCTTGTACCCTGCTCCTTATTCAGCTAAAAACTTCAAGTTATGTAGTTCTTTTTTAATAAGGAAGTCTAAATTTTAATGATTCTTTAATTTTTGGTCTATGAGGTTAGCGATAATTTCAAGCTTATGATTCTTCTAATCTAGTTTTTCATAGCATTTTAGTATTAAAAACAGTTATTAGTTTATATTGAACTTTTGGATAATGTAGTAGTATTTCTTTTCCTATAGTTTAAGGCTTTTATACTCAGTGCTATTTTACAATAAAGGGATATTCTATATGTTAAAGTCATGAATTAGCTACTTTAGTTTACTTATTTATCCCAGTCCTTCTGCTCGCTGATTTTTATAAAAAAGATCTCCGTTTAGATCGAATATTAGACAGCAAAAAGGAAGTTCAGATAAAACCTATTGAAAATATAGCTTTTAGAGACTAAGAGAGCTGTTCATTTATTCTTAAGCATACTAGACTAGATTGAACCTATCAAAAACTTAGATCTGAAATATCAGTAAAATCAATTCGTAAGGCTGGAACTTATAATTTATCATAAATTAGCAGACTATTAGAATAATAAATTCTCCTACTTTTATTTTAGCGAACTAACCGCTGTTTTAGCATACCAAACTAAGGCAAATAAAAGTAGTCAATTAAGTTCAGAAAAAAAGTTCTAAAGAAACCTGAAAATAAATCCCATAAAATATGTTAAAAGCAAAAACATTCCCAATAAGAGTTATTTTCCTTGTTTGCTAATCAGAGTGATAGAATATAGCGTAAGTTAGCACAAACTAAAAGACAAAGATCATTTAGATTTCAAATATATGTTCTATTTATAAAAATGAAGCAACTAATATATTCAGCAGGATAATGGAGTATTAAAATTTACAAGCTAGAGATATTTATTTTTCAGGATCTTATATTTCTATAGAGAATTTCTTAAAAGCTTCCTATATAATCACAGTCCTACCTTTTTCCATCTTTATTGCTTTTATATACCTATTTTAATTTAACTTAATTTCTAAATCTATTTACCTATTTTTTTGTATCTATAAATCAAAAGGAAAGATAGATGAAGATAGAGAGGGAACAAAAACATTTTATAACATGGTTAGATTAAACTGACGCCTTAAATACTTTTAACTGGTCAATTTTTAATTTAAATATATTGAGCGTTATAGGAGGTTCAAAAAATCCTAATAGCAAAAGATAAGAAATATAATGCAAAGATTTAGTAAATTTAATTATTATTAATTTCTATTAACTTCAAGTTAATTAAGTTTATATGATAATAACAACATTTCCAAGCATGTCTCGTAAAAAGCATACACATTAAAATTATATGCTACAACATTTATATATAAACCATCATTTTATCTATCATTGCTTTGGTTGTTTTAAAAGAGCGTCTTCAACCGTATTTAAAATTTATTTTTCTAAGGTACTGAAAATAATTATTTTATTGATAAATATAACTATAAGTGTATAGAGTTTTTCTTAGAGAGTAAGAACATTAATAAAGGTTTGAAGTTATATTAACGTATAATTATTTATAATATAATAACCTTTTGATTATTTGAAATTATAAGGTTTAATAACTTTTTTTTCTTATTTTACAAGCTAACAAACTTAATCCATTCTCACTTATTTTCTTTATTTACGACTAAAATAAAATATAAAATCGAATCTAAAGCACTAAAAACCACAGTTGATTATGAATATAAAATACAGCTAATTTAAAGATAATAACTATAGCATAAAATATAGGAAAGCTTCAGAGATTCTAGGGGTGAGTGATTAATGGTTAAGAAATAGCTCTTAGATAATGAATAAATTTATAAAAGTGAAATTAAAAGCTAATGTAAAGAGATTCCAACTAGCTAATTATAAAAATAATCTAGAAGCAAGGCTTCATAATATATACCTAGCAATTTAGATAGTTGGTATTATTTATATAAATATGAAAGCTTTATCTAAGTTTTGCAAATAGATAATTAAATAAATAAGCAAGAATAGATTATAGTTGCTATCTTAAATAATATTTAGCAATAATGCTATATTATTAAGATAATAAATTTAATAAAATATAGGAAGTCATATGATTATAGTGGATGATTTCATCTTTTAAAATTAAATAAAATTGTAGAAATATAAATGAAATAATTGAATATCAGTTTGATATTTATAATGGTTTAAGCGAATTAAATAGATGAAAGGAATAAAATTGTTAAATTAAATTTCTTCAAAACTAATATATATAGAATTAGGCATAATTTAGCTTTTATTTAGTTGTCATTTTAGTAAGCTTTATATTATGCAATCATATAAGGTAAATCAATAAAAGTCTTTGAAAATAAAATTTGAATAATTTCATCATTATGCTATTTCTAACGAAAAATACTCTTAATTTATCATTAAAAACCTTTCTTAAATCTCTAAATTATATAAAGAAATAGAGTTTGATATATAAACGGATTCTCCACTGTATAATATTATAATTTTCATAAATTTAGGTATTTTTAATCTTATTGAGCATAATTTTTATCTTAGGTAGTATAAAAATATTTGAAATAAACCTTTGATAATTATTTTCTATTTAAAGCAAATCAAATATACATAACCTGATTTATTTATTTTACTTGAGTGGTTTTATTTAATACTATACAATACAAATTATTTATTTAGTTGTATCAAGCATATAAGACTTTAAAAATATTAACAAGTTTAATATTAAAAAAAAGTTGATTTGTATCTTTAAGCTAATTTGCAAAAATAATATCTTTAATGATATAAACTGAAATTCTTTTCTTATATTTCCTAAAATTACGATAAAGCAAGATCTAATTATTTTCCTTAGAACTGAAAAAAGCAGGAGAAACAAATCATTAGCACTAATGATTGGATTTTCATTTGAATTAACAATCTCAATAAAAATAAATTTTGAGTATCTTATTTATAAAAATTAGAAGAAATTCTTTAAACTACTTGATTTAATAGTTATAAAATGCTATCATAATTTAATGATATAGCTATTCATAGAAATCTAGAGTTAAAGTTAATTTAATATAAATTTATAAGGATTATATTGATACTAAGTCATTTGCTAATAAATAGCTATTTCAAAATATTTAACAGGATGTATTATATAAAGAGATGATGATTTGATTAGTAGGCATTTTGAGGATTATCATAGATAAGATTAAGCTTTTAAATATAATGTTAAAAATAAGGATTCTAGGTAGCTTTAATATCAGTAGGTATAAACCATTTATAATCAAAATTCCCACCAAAAACTTCTATCAAAACTTGTTTGACTGGCAATGACTTTGTTCTTTTCTTTTAAAGTTTATCAATTGTTCCTTTGTTTTATACAATTGCTTCAGTTTAATCAGCAAGCATTACTAAAGCAAAGAGAAGAAAGAGCAAAATAAAGGCAAAATTGCTAAATTCTCATATAATAAAAATATAGCTCGAAGTATTATAGTTCGTTCATAAGATTTTCTCCATCAAAAAGGAAAGAGCAATTACTTAGCAAATGGATATATATAAGTTAAACAAGATAAAATGCTTCTAATTATAATATCCCACACAATTATTTATCCATGGACAATGGTGATCCATTCTCAAAACGCAAAAGCCACATGTCGAGCAGTGATGTGTTCTTGGTGGCTTGAGAACTAAGCATTTATTGCACTCAATTTTTAGCCCTATTTAATTATCAAATTTTTATCCAGGAGGAATCTTTCCTGGGTCAGTTATCATAGCTTTAACATGAGTCCACACAGACATATAAATAAAAAAGTATAGAGTTACCAAATAAACGGAGATATTCACTCAAGATACAAGAACTGATCTTACACAAGAAGTAATATAAGCAACGTTAAGCAGTATTAAAGAGTATATCATACATACTGATAAAATTCCTCATATATCATAAACAATTCTAGTCATCTTCTCCTTTTTTCTTAATTATTTGTTAATATATGGATATCAAGAAATAAATAAACAGTTGAATAAACTTAATAATCAACTAAATAATCCTCACTAGTTATCTTTATGCTATTGTATACTAAGGTTAAAAGCTAGAAAAGCATTAAATATCTATAATAATTTTTATTTTAAGAATAAGCTAAAAAGATAAAGATGTTAAAATTAATCCACCACCATAGTATCCTAGACAACTACAGTCGCAAATTTATTCAAATTTTCTTTGTTCTTTGCCTTAAAATTTTCAAAACTTGGGACAAAAACATCACAAAACTTGCAAATTTTAGAGACAGAATTTATAACATTGTCATATCTTTCTTGCAAACTTCGCAATTTCAATTTAAGTTCCTCTAATCCTCTTTAATTGTGGTGTGCATTAGTAGATAATAATTATTTTGGAATAGCCATTGATCCTATAATCATAGAGCCAAGCTGTATAAAAACTTACCTTTTATTAGTGCTTTTTTAAGCCTTTTAAGATTTTCGGTACATTAATATGACTCATAATTTCCAAATAATTTTCATTATTTTATTTTTCTAGCTATAGGAGCTTCAGCATTCTCTATATATTGATAAGAGGATCTGCAATAGAGTTAGCGAAATTCATGATATACTCCTGAACAATCCTATGCTTCTTTATTATTTAGATCTATTTTTCATTTTTAGCGTCTTCCTAATTTAGCTAGGCTTAGTCAATAATTAGTCATAGTTCAAAGAAGTTTTATGCAGATATTTCATAGATTTGCTTCTTGATTAGGTTCTAGACGATTATTTAGAAATCTTTTATTAGTTTCATAGAAATCTACGATTGAAACTTCCCTTAGTTAAATTCATCATCCTAATCATATTTTTCCATATACATCAAGCGCCAGAAATCATAGCAGTCTCTAATATATGCCCAAAATAGTCAGGGAATTCCTATAAAAATCCATGAGAAGAATTTTTTCCAATTGAACTGGTTGGTTATTTTCTCAACCATATTAGAATTACCAAGTTGGTTGCTTTATGAATTTAAGCCATATTGATTTAAAGCTTCGTGCTTTATTTCATCTTATTCATCTTAAGCCTACTTATTCATATCTGCAACTATCTGATCTTCTATATCAATTCTAACCAACATTTTTTTTCCACTTTTTGAGTATGTTAGAAAGCCTTTTATATACATTGGAAAGATAGCTCAGAAGGATCCCATAAAAAACCATAAGAATTAGGGTGTTGCATAAAACAAGTAAAATATCTTAGATAGCAAAATATTCATCTAATAAGGTTTTTTCCTAAGAAGAAAGAATGGCATAAATAAGAACGCAATTATGGAAAAGGGAGGTGGTAAATATATCAAAAAGCCATAAGAAGTATCCCATTACCAAAGGTTATAATAAGTAACTACTGTAGCTCTGTGTTCTGCATCCACTCTTTTTGTTAACTCACTATAAGTATTAGTCAGCAAGGCAATAAGCAAGTTAAGTAAAATAATAATACCTAATATCATATAAAATGCTAAAAGAATGGTTCCAATAAATATTAATGCACTAGAATTTGCGTTTTCGAAAATTTAAATATCGAACTAACCAAATGTTGCTGAGAAAAGTGTTTTCGCAGTATCTGTAAAGCCACCATAAGCTTATTTAAGATTTTCGTCAACTGAATCATAAAAGAGACTAGTTAATACTGCTGAGAATGCCATCTCAAGGCAAAAAAATATAAAAATAAAACTGATAATTTACTCAAGCATAAGAAACATCATTCTTAGTAAAGGTCCAAAAGTCTTTGTGACTATAAGTACTCTCATACTACGAAACCATACTAGTACTGCTTAACAACTATGAATTACGGCATTATATAAATTAGGATCTCACGAGTCTAGAACTTTTCCTTCTCCCATATATTATTTATTAAGTTCAAGCATCGAAATTATCATAATACATAGCATCATTACATCAACTGTTCTTCATTTATCCCATTAAAATATACGATTTGCCTTCCAAGTATATATGATATGAACAATGTTCTCAATATTAATAGTCACAATAAATAATTGAGAAGCCCTTAGAAATAGCAAAGACATATCATTCTGAGTTACATCATCAAATACTCCTTCCTTTATTGCAACATAGATAAGCGCTTGATAAGCAAATACTTATAGATATGTTGAAACTGACTATGCGATAAAACGTAAAGAACAAGAATCTAATCACTAGACGTATTAAAACATATAAGGCTTTTTCTTATCTATTCCAAATTGAAATTGAACAGCTTCTTCTGAACCAATCTAAGCGTTCCAAGATCTAATAATGGATGAAGCACCTAAAACTCCGTAATTTTTCAGCTGTCCTTATCACATTTTTGTAACAATAGTTCCAATTTCGTTATTTTCTAACACAGCATAAAATTTATTGAAGGAAGCAATTGTTAGCACATCTCTGCCAGTAAAATCTGTTTATCTTAGATGATACCTAAGTTCATCTTCTTCTTTAATAGAATCTTCTATTCTATCTCCTAGTTCAAGAATCTGCTTTGCTACAGTTTCGCATCTTTATTTGTGTTATAAAGATTATTAAGATAATTTTGTCAGAAATTCAGCCGTTATAACACAAAATAAGACAGGAAAGGAGCAAACTACAATTTCTTCTCCTTTTTTTTGTAGTTGGGTTAATGTTGTACATAATGTTTTAGTTAAGTCCCAATTTCATAATCTTATAGGGATGGCATTTAGAAGTTGAATTCCTTAAAGACAAGTATCACCATTATTAAGCAGATTTATTAATTTTTCTTGCATAGGCTTTTTCTCTAATATGTTTCTACATTCCTTCCAAAACATCATATCAATAGCTAAATTATACATTTTAGCATCGATAGCTGTTTCCATATCTTCTCCCGTTAATCCAATGTTTATTTTAAATAGAATTTATCTTGTTAGTTCTTCCTAGCCATACTTAAGACAAGTCTTTATTAAGCCTTTTTCACTAAACGCTCCAGGTCACTTCAAAACGTTCCAAGCTTCTTTTATATGATCACATTTAAATAACCCCTCTAGAATATATGACAGCTTCACTTTATTAACTATTTTTTCATCTGTTTTACCAAAAAAGCCGTTTTTCTTCCTGGATTTTACAAAGATTCTCTATTATGAAAATAAGCAATATGCAGATTAAAGAAACTATATGCAAGCATTCTTTATCGCTAAATCAATCATCTCAGATATAGCACATAAAGGATTGCATTGTAATACACTGCAAGCTATACTATCCATCTTATCTTAAATAGCTATTTTAAGAACTGCGTAGCAAATTTTTTCGGATTTTATTTTTTCTGTATCGCTTCTAGAAGGAAAATCCCCAAAAAGTTACTAGCAAGCAGGACTTTAATCATACAATTAATGTGCTAGGTCTCATTTTTAATGAAATAATAAGTATCAGCAATCTACAACTGCGTTGTACTCGTAATAGAGATTTGCTTTTATAGCTTTCTAAATCATAAGATCATTATTTTCATCCAACATTTCGGGTATTAATTTCAAAGGAGGTAAATATCCTGTTTCTACTAATTACTTTGCAAATTCAATTTTTCCTTATTCAATAGCTCGTTTAGGAGCAATTCCGCATTCAATAAAATACTAATTATGTTTTGCAAACTCTTCTTATTTTATTATTTCTTATGCTTATTCCAGTTCTCCAAGCTAGATATGTGCTATAGCTCTTATAGCTTCAGCGGTCATTCTTCTAGTCTTTATGATGTTTATAAACTCTTCTGGTAAATTACAAGTCCCCACAGTCATTAGCAACCCTTAAGCAATCTAGGCTTATTCTTCAACTTATTTCATGCGAAACTCTATTTCTTCATCAGCTTCAAAATTTTAATTTAACTAAAGTGCACTTTGATTAAGCTAAATTGACTAGTCTTGGGAATTCTACATTATTGAGTCTTTTTAATCTTTAGAGTAATTCAAGTTTTTTTCGCTTTATTATGAATCTTTTCTTTAATCTTACTCTTAATCATTCAAGTCTTTAGAATAGTTAATATTTTTCTCACTTTGCTATGATATTTTTCATTATGATTATTCTTAAAAATCTTTAGATTTATTCATTTAATTCTCACTTTATTACGAATCTTTTCTTTATTCTTAATCATGTACATCTTTAGAGTATTTCAAGCTTTTCTCGCTTTGTTATGATAACTATCATTAAGAAAAATCTAGAAAATCTTTAGACTAATCCTTTTTTTTCTTACTTTGCTAAGAATCTTTTCTTTACTCTTAATCATTTAAATCTTTAGAGTAATTAATGTTTTTTTCACTTTGCTATGATAATTATCATTATGACTATTCTTAAATATCTTAAACTTTTTTCTTTTTTCTCTTTCTTTTCTTTTTTTCTTTTTTTTACTCTTAATCATTAAGATCTTTAGAATAGTTCAGATCTTTTTCATTTAACTTTGGCAATTTTCATTAAGATTCCTTTTTCAATTCTTTAGAGTAGTTAATGTTTTACTCACTTTACTATGATATTTTCCATTATGCAAAATCTTCTTCATCGCTTAGATTTATTTGTTCTTCCATTTTTAGTAAACTACTTATTTTACTCCTTAAAGCAAGTATTCTTTTATTAAATCCTATAATTAAAGCATGAAGGTACAATTAAAGTTTATATCACTTAAGAATTAATTAATCTTTTACCTTACTTTCTCCTTTTTCTTTTACCTACTTTTATCAAATTCTTTATTTTTTTAATTACAGATAAATTAAAAAAACCAGTAGGAACTTAATCAGAAACTCACTTCATATACCATCTTCTACACCAAATAAAACTCGCAAGAGAATGGAACTTTATTAGGAGACTAGTAATATAGAATAGTCAGATGAGACTACCAATTTTCATATAATAAGAAAATAGATATTAAAGAAATGAAATAAGAACCTTATCGTCATTTAATATATATTTTAGATTTGTATCTTAATATTTATTCTTTAAGCCTTTCTATAAATTAGTCCTATAGATTATATTTTATATAATCTCATTATGCTTATAAATTATATTCAAAGAATAGTGGATAAATTATATGAAATTAGGGTTTGCTAAGGTTTAATTTTAATTACCTAAAGTTATAATTTTAAGCCTATTAAAATAGAAAAATTATTGGTGTTATTAATAGTTGCAAATTAGCTTTTTTAACTTTTTGTATTATATAGCCTTATTCTTTATATTGCCAAACAAAAAATATAATAGTGGAACTATTCTTCATTTATAGACTGTAAATCCATTAATATAATTAGTTAGAAATTCTCTGTTCAATACTGAATTTATAGCTAGTGATGAAGATATTTAAACTACTTTAGTTTTAATAAGCTTTAGTTTCTATTTTTCAACTCTAAAACTTAGTATTTTAACTTATAATTTTAGTAACTTTTAAACTTAGTTTCTTTAATGGAAATTTAA
The DNA here is from genome assembly GCA_946699065.1 of Loxodes magnus. Classification (NCBI taxonomy): domain Eukaryota; phylum Ciliophora; class Karyorelictea; order Loxodida; family Loxodidae; genus Loxodes; species Loxodes magnus. Next base: position 1,121,547 of record CAMPDV010000021.1, on the reverse strand, counting down.
AATAATTAAATATGATAAAATTTTTTACTAGCATATACTGATTAAAATATAGGTATTATTGGTCTAAAGTTTTGGCATTTCTATAATTTAATAGTAACTAGATATAGAGTACTAAACTTTAAGATATTCAAAGGTAAGCTAATTTTTTAAAAGTAGTAATAGCCACTTATTTTACTTTAAAATGGTAATTAATTTATAGTGATAAGACAGTAAAAGAATCTAAAATATATTCTTAGGTTACAAAATTATTAGTAACTGTTTTAGTTAGATTTATCTTTATTTTTATTAGATTGCTCTACAATTTAGGCCTTTAGCTTAATTTAATTTGCGTATACTCTTTATAACTCTGTCTGAAGTTTTGTTTAGCTCTTCAGTGTTTATTCGTATTGGTCCCTAAAATATTCTTTCTCGTTAAATAAATTTTAAAATTCTTCCTGAAGCTTAGCAAGATCTTATTGCTATTGAAGATTATGGGAATTTTAATTCTATTAGTATTAATTTCTATAATACTCTGTTTTTTACTTTGCTTATGCTAATTGGCATTACAAGTCATTTACGATCATTTAATACTATTCTTTATACTGTGAATATTAGAGCTCACTTTTAATAAGTCTATCTGTTAGCATCTTTTTAACCATTTAGTGCTCTTAACATTCTGTTTTTAATTATTCACATTTTTAGTCTATTTCTTAAACTAGTGACTCTTGCTATAAGTTTTAGAAATTGGGTATATCTAAGTGTTGACAAATAGATGCTAAAGATTGCTAATCTAATGGGAAATTATTCTTCTTTACTTACTAATTAGTTTACTCATTCTTACTATAAACTGTTTTAATAGCAGGCTTTTGATTAGCAACCATATTTTCAGTTATAGGCTGCTTTTTTATAAAAACCCCCTCCTCCAATTATTGATAATTAGTGTTATTTATTTTTAGATTAATGGGATTCCCTGCTATATTAAGGATTCTAAGTTGATTCTTATGAATCAATTTTTTAATTTATTGGGTAGACTAAATATTGTTACTTTAGATTTGAAGCTAAAGCAAGTTTGGCAAATCCATAATTCCATCCAGGTTTTAAATTTTATTATAGTTGCTTTTAAGGATTCTGAGGTTAATGTTGAATTATAATGGAGTCAGATCTTTAACAGAGTTTTGGCTTATGTCAAGAAAGGTGAGTTAAGTAAGAGATTATAATTCATCTATCTCAACAATGTAGTTTTAACTAATATCAAGTTCTTTCAAAGTCGCAGGCAGTTCATATAACCTTTCAATTTCATTTTTACTTAAATTGAGCTTTTACAAGTGAGTTGCTAATTAAAACTGTGGAATCTAATTATATAAATTATTGCCTTGCAAGTTCAACTAAAATATTGCTCTTAAATCCACATCTCGTGGAAGAGAGAACAAACCTCTGTTTATTAAATCTAATTTTCCTTCCATAGTTTTTCAAAATTAAACATTAAGGAAGAAACTAATTAAAGTAACAATCATAAGTCTTTTCTAGATAGCTAATAGCTTTAAATACTCTTTCTACATTATTTTCTTATTACTAAGAAATCACTTTTAGCTAGTATAAGACTATTATATCTTATTGTTGAAATAAGTGACTTTAGTGTTTAAACATATGTCCATATATTTATGGGATATCAGCACAAATATTTCAGGTAGTATCATTATAAAGATGCAAGGTCTGCTCGCTATATTTTAAGATGAATACTTCTTCTTTAATGAGCAGTTAGGTTTCTATTAATTATATACTTTGCACTAAAAAGAAAGGTTTTATGCTTAATTTGACTATTTGATAAGAAAATTAACTCTTATAAAGGTTTATAATTTATATCATATTGTGAAGATTTCTAGGATCTATAAACCTTAATCTTATGTTATAAAGAGGCTAAAAACATAAAACTAGTTTAAAAATTAAAGATAGTCTTCTGTTATATTAAGCCTTTAAATTTTAGTTAATAAATCTGTCTGAGTAATTATGCTTTATTTTAGCTTTAAAGTTGAAGGATATAAAAATAATATTTTTGGGCAGTTGTTAATGAAATATTTGGATAATTTATTTAGCTTTCATTAAAACTTAGTAGATAACAGTAAATAAGGTATATAAAGGAATAAAGATTCTATGCAATTAGATTTATCTTAATTGGTATTTTAATTTTTAAATAAAGATAAAGTTAAACTGTTTTTCTCAAAGGAAATAATCTGGAGTTCTTTTCGTCACATGAGGCTCTCCTCTTCTTGGAGCTGGGTCAAATTGCAAACTGCATTATTTACTTACAAAGTGTATTTTAAATGCTCATCAAGTTCCATAATAGCTGCTTAGTTTCCACATCTATAGCAATAATTAGGAGCACTAAAAACAGTAACAACGTTTCTATCATGGGACCAATTATATCCTTCCATAACTAATTAATGTGCTCTTGCCATTAAAGTTAGATTGTTTGTATGATTGAATTATTCAGAAATATCTTTACCAAATGTATATCCTGCTCCTCTTGGACTTATACCCCAACCACTTCTGTCATCAGGATCTGACCATAGCAGATCACACATTGGCCCTTCATGTGGAACTTCTTTTATTCTGTCAAGTTATCTAATATGATCTAAAGCATCAATAGAGGGAGACAAACCTCCATGCAAGCAAAAGATTTATTCTTCTATGAGTGCAGTAAGAGGTAAGTAATCAAATAAATCAGTCAGAGTAGAATAAACTTCTTTATTTCCGTATTTTCTTAAGCATTCATCATAAAAACCATAAACTGTTGTAATTTATCTACTTTCATGGTTTCCTCTTAAAATTGTAATTCTATCCTTCCATCTTACTTTCAGTGCCACGAGTAAGGAAACAGTTTCTACCGAATAGTACCCTCTATCAACATAATCACCTAAGAAGAGGAAATTAATATCAGGTGGCTTTCCTCCTATCATAAACATTTCCATCATATCATGAAATTGGCCATGTACATCTCCACAAACAGTCACGGGACATTTAACAGGTTGCACATTTTGCTCATTTTATAGAATTTCTTTAGCTTTTATACAAAGATCCTTAATATCATTTTCAGCTAGAGGTTTGCACTCAAATAATTTTTCTATTTGCTTGTCTAAATTTGGAATATGATTTAGATTTTACATTTTTGCTTTAGTAATTTATTTAAAAATAAATTAAAATAATAAAGGACTGTTCTTAGCAGCTTCATAGTGTTTTCTTTTATTTACTTAATGTATTAATCGAGCTAAGAAAATTATTATAAAAAGTGATTATTCAAAAATATAATTCTAAAGCAATCTTGGATTACTGTTAAGATATAAATTCTAAATCATTTAGTTCAAAGCTTTGCTTATTATATTATACTGAATAAAATTTAATATAGCTTAACTTAAATAAATGGTCTTAACTGCTGATATGATGCTATTTATGCAAGATAAGAGTGTAATTAAAATTTAGACTTTATTAGAAAAAATTGATTACTATTAAGAGTTTTATGTTGCAGAAGGTTTAATTTCATTACATCTGTTGGGAACCACCTATTAATCCTTTTATATCTCCACTTCTTACAAGCTAATTTATTTAACTTCCAAGCATAGCAAGATCTTAAGATAATCTTCAATTTTCTTCCTTTAACATTTCGTTAGATTATTTTAACTCCTATATATCACTTTATTCTTGCTAGTAATTAAAAATCATATCTTCGAGTTCTTAAATTCGATAGCTCATTTATTCAAGAATCCTTTTCTCTTAAGCATCAGCTTTTGGCTAGCTAAGTCTAATATCCCTTTCTTTATCTTCTTTTCGCTACTTTAATTCTGATTCCAATAGATAGTTAGACTGTTTTAATTATTCTAACTTAGTTTAAAGAATCTAAACTTCAGCTCTTAAATCTTTACTGTCTGTTTATTATCTTTTTAGCATAATTTTCTTTTCAGTTTGAAGATCACTGCTAAGTTACTCACTTTATTCCTTTTATTTTGTAAGTTCTTATATTTGCTATATAGCCTTTTAGTACTTCTCTTTTAATAAATAACTTTCAGTCATTGCATTCTTCAAGTTTGTTTTTAGATTTTCGTATTCTAATGATGCTAGCTGAAGTTGCTACTGATACTCATTTATTTTTTCTGTTTAGTCTGATTTTTACTAAAGTTCTTTATTTACTTTCTATAATTCATATAATTCACTTTACATCTATTGAAGCTCACATTATAACTGATATTTATCTTGAAGCTAGCTTCGTAAATTGGCATTTTCCTATTCTAATGGCTATGATTCCTTATTTGATTTTAGCTTTTATATTTCTTAGTTAAGTTTCAAGATAGAATCATCCTTTTCTAGTAGCTTATTTTCATATTAAGCTTGCATATTGGAAGACAATTCTTCCTTTTTAATGAGTTATCTTTTTAGACTTGAAATAAAAGCTGCTTATTTCTAAATTTCTTCAGAAATACTATTGTTTGCTACTTCTTTTGGTCACATTTCTTCTACGACTTCAAGCACTTAATTTATCAAAGCTTTTTTCTGGTGATTTTTAATAGCTTCTGCATTAATAGACTCAATACACTCTAAAATAAGATCCTTTTGAAAAACATTCTCTTGCTTAGGAGTATTCAACTTTTAGTTAAGTTGGTTGTTTTAATGCTTCAACTCCAAAAGTTAGTTTTACATCTATCCAAATTCTTCAATTGTCATCATGATTTGCTTTTGGGCCATTTTAAGAAACAAATATAAGAAATCAAATTATTTAACTCTTTTAATTAAACTTCTACTCTTATACCTATTCTGATACTCCTTATCTAATCTTCCTCCTATTTATTTAGTCCTACGCATTTAAGAAAACATATCTTATACTATAAAATTAACAAAACAAGCATAGCTTTCTAAATCAAAGAAGCTTATATAAGAATGGAATTTCTTCTTAAAAGCAAAATTTGAATGTGCTAATAAATATAGATTGAAGCTTTTAGCTTTATTGTAGCTATAATTATCTAATTTAAGTAGTAAGAACTTATTTATATTATGCTATTATTAGTCTATTCCCTTTAATCTTCTAGTATAGTTCAACTGCTTAATTAAATCAAGAGTATTCATTTTTTTACCTTACTTTAAAAAAGCAATCAGATTACTTTTAAGCGATTTATGACTTCTTTTTATAAAGTAGGATATTAAAATAAAAGAAATGCTCAGTCAGTTTAAATTAATTTTGGTAATTAAAGGTTTAATTGAAATATAAGAGATAAAGAAGTTGATTTAAAGGAATAAAATTAAGTTAAGTAAAGACTTAAAGTTCCTTAATACATATTGGCATTATTTAATTTAAGCGTCTAAAAAATACTTATAATATCCGCATTTCGCCTAAATAAAATAAAAGCTGCAAAGGAAAGGAATTTTTCTTATTTCTTAAATAGTTAAAACCAATATCAAGGGAATAAAATCAAATATATTATAGGTTACTAGTTATGACAATTAGTATGATATCCACTAAGAACCTCTCGTTGTTTTATACTTATTAAGAAGAGAAGAGTTTATAAATGCTTCTAGTGTTTATTTAATAAAAGAACATAAGCTTTATAAATATAATTCAGAAGTGATTTAAATAATTAAGAGTTAACTTGGAAGAGTATCCAACTAGTTTCAGTAAGAAGTGATAATAATATGATTATTAATAATATAAATCATGTCTAAAATTATTTGCATGATTGTTAATTGATTCTATAATAAGCTAACTGTTAAGTATAAATAAGTAATCCTTAGTAGTGTTAAGAAATAATCTGTGAGTGATGTTTTTAATTAAAAGAATAGTGAAAGAAGGTAAATAAGCGTTAAATAAGAAATTAATTAAGCTTTAAATAAACTAATGCTAGCAGTATTTTTTTGTTAGATTTCCAAAATATTAAATGGTTGATAATACTGAAATAATTCAAGAAACTTTAACTGGAGATTTTTAGTAGTAACTCAAGGCTTAGTTGGTTGAATGGTTAGTTGAAGATTTTGATTCTCATGGACTCAAATTACAAGATAAAATGAGCGAAGAATAGGCTTGGTTTTTGTAGCCTAGATCGAGTAAAAATAGTAAATTACTAGAAATATTTGAAAGCTAGTGTGATCGTCAGACTAATACAGTTCAAGTGGAAACCTTTATACAGAAATTTTCAAATATACTTATACAATATCAAGAGTAACTTACTAACTACAAAGAAAAGACTGCCTATTTCTGTGATGAGAACGTTGCTGCAATTTCTTACCTTACTAATATACAGGAGCAAAATCTAGCAGAATATGAGATCTATTAACAGCTTGAAGCTATTTTTTAAGAATAACAAAAGCAGTTAGGAAGCGAAACTTAATTTGTGGATTACTCTGTTGAGATGACCGTAAATGTTAAAAATACTGAGAGTATTCCCATCGAAGATTCTCATTTGCTTGCTCTTAGTATTGATGAGTCCTAAGTTGTTTGAATTTCTATCGGTCAATAGCAAAATGAAAACGAGCCAGAAATAGCAAAAACAATAACGAAGAATCGATCAGCATAAGCAAAGTTCAAATTCGTAGTGAATAGCAATGACACAGCATTGATAATAAAAATTTAAAAGCATACAGCTCCTAAAAACAAGGTAAATCGTTATTCAGATGGTCCAAGACTATGCAATTGCTAAGCTAAGCATTTAAACTATTTTTGACACTTTTAGTATCAATGACATCATTAAGAATTAGACAAAATATCTTCCTTTTGAGTAAGCTTTCATTCAGAATTCTTCTTGAACAACCTCGATCTCGTGGTAAGTCTAGAGAACGCAAAAATTAATAATAGCCAAGTAGAGGTTCCCTGATTTTAGAAATAAAGCTGAAATTAAATCCTCAATCAAGAATTCCAATGCTCCTTTCTAAGATTATTTATACTCAAAACTAATTGAACTTTTAGAATAATCTTGCAAGACAAACTGAATCTAAAATAAATAATCTTATAAAGCCTTTTCCTGCTATTCAATTCAAATCTTTTGGAAAGGAAAGTACGGAAATTGATTAAGCGGAGAGTTAATAAAATGCTGAAAATAAGATAACTCCTCGGAAAAGAGTACAAGATATGGATAAAGCCTAGACATGTGGAGGAAATAATTGTATAGCTAAGTGTGAGATATTTTGAAGATCGTTGATTTAACTAAATGTTTAAGTATTAAATGTTAAACTTCATAATCTATAAATTTAAAAGAACTAAACATTTATAAGTTTTAATGTGAAAATCCTATAAAGGACTCTAGGTATATTTACTAGAACTATATAAATTAAATTTCTTACTTAAAATGTGCTATATAAAGGTAAGTGATAGATAAGAAGTTTTTGGAATTAAAGTATGACCATACCACAACTATATACTAGTCTTTTATTATCATATAAAATAGGCTTCAGTCAAAAGTATAGGATACTATTTAAACCTTATGCTTTAAATAAATAAGCTAATTATCCTTATTTAAATTAAATTCTATTGCAATAGTTTTTTAATAAGACTCTGTCAAATTAATTTAAATTGAGTAGTGATTTAAATAAGCAAACTATCTTATTGCGTTATTAAAGGAATTGTAGGACCAATAGTATGAAATTAATAGAGCTTAATTTAATTTTTCTTAATCTATTATCTCAAAGGATTAGTGCTTAACTGCTTGGCTATTTATATCTTATTGATATTCACTTTAAACATTAAAAATTTGAGTGCTTTGCTTTTAATATTAGATTAGATGCTTCCTATTGTCTTTAGTAAAGAAAGTATTAAAAATGTGTCGCGACATATTAGTGGGGTGAGTTATTAGAAGAATTAATTTTAAAGCTTTTAGCTTTAACAAAAAATAAAAATGTCATCAAAAAAAAGAGTGACTCTTTGTAAAAACTCTACAGATCCAGGGGAAGGCAAAGACGTACTGGTTGATTCAAGATGGGATACTAAATCTTTATACTAGTTTTGTGGAGATTAATTAGCTATAAATTGTTTAAAACTATACAACTAATAAGGAGTTCCAATAGAGTTGGCTGATAGAATTAAAGAAGGACAGGTAATTTACGTGTCTCAAGGAGAAAGATTTATTGCTTAGCAGAATAAAATGAATCCTTCTAACAAATTCAGAATTACTTTATTAGGTAAAGGAGGTGTTGGGAAGTCTTGTATTACATAGCGCTATTTAAGAAACATTTTCGTTAAATATTATGATCCAACCATTGAAGACTGTCACAAAAAGAGTACTATGATTGATGGTGAACCTGCAAATCTAGAAATTCTCGATACAGGAGGGTAAGAAGATTATATAACTTTGAGACCGGTTTGGATGAAGGATAAAGATGCTTTTATTTTTATTTACTCGGTTGATAGAAAAGACTCGTTAGATGAACTAGAAAAATTAATTTAATAGGCAAACGTGTAATCATCTAAATCTCTTAAGGTATTAGTAGCAAATAAAATCGATTTAGAAAATCGCTAGATCACAAAAGAACAAGGACTTAAATGGGCTCAGGAACATCTTGACATGAAATATTTCGAAGCAAGTGCAAAGGATAATAGCAATATTGAGGAAATTTTCAACTTTATTGTGAGAGAACTAAGAAGAACTCGTGCACTTTAGAATTAATCTTAAAAATAGTAGACAAATAAAGGATTTTGGAATTCGTTTTGCAATCTACTTTGATTTTTATGGCACTCTTAAACTTCTAAATTTAATTTCTTAGATTTTTAATTTAATTACCATTTATAAGCATATAATATTATAGGCATCTTTTATATATCATTTCTCCAAATTTGCATTTTTAATCCATCAACTGAAATAAGATAGTTTTCCAAGCAACATTTTGCTAATTGAGATTGATTACCTTCTTTCCATTTAAAGGACTTATATCATGATGTATTCATCCTACGTTATTAAAAAATTCTATCACATTTCCTTTAGTAATGTTTCTATTATTATCCCTTATTTCTATAGATAGTTATTCTAATATACTTATAAACAAATGACTAAGCAATAAGCTAAATAATGATAAATATTATGAATTTCTTATCTTTAAGCTATATCTAAAGCTTTTGCTTTTAACTAAATTAAACCCTTTAGTAGTAATTATCACTGATACCAACATTTATTTTCTAGTGTTTATAATTCATACTTTAAAGTTAAACCTTCAAAGCTTAGCATTATATTTCTTACACTAAATATGACTAAAAGAAAAAAGATTTAAGATAAAGTAAAGGAGCTTGTAATCTAGTATCTTAAAGAAGTGTATTATATAACAGTTATTATAGCAAAGATTCATAGATATTCTTATGTCTTATTCTAAATACCATACTTTTGAAACTTTTTACTATACTTTTTTATTTATTTTCCAGTTCTAAATATATATCAATTTAGAAAACCTTATTTTATAGCGGATAAATTTTTAGTATTTTATCTACTTTACTAGACTAGAAGCAAATGTATAGAAATAATACTTAGAGCTTAAAATATGAATATAGAGAAATAATAAACTAATAAGGTATTATATCTCTAAATGGCTTTTTGCTATATTAACTATCTCAGGATTCAAAGATATGAATACAACGATAACTAAGCTTATTTTAATATATCTATTTATCTCTTTTCTTAGTTTAACTTTACTATTTTCTCAATTAAGTTTAAACTTTTTAGTTAATAACTAATATAAATAAAAGGGGATTAGAAAGAAGTAACTAAAGTTGCTTAATTAAGTTAAAGTATCTATGTAAAGATAGAAGCTTCAAGAATTGCGCTATCTTCTTGGATATTTTTAAACTAGTTAAAAAGAGTTTTTATCTACTTCAGTCTAGACAATGAGAAGTACTTTGGTATCTAGAATAATTAGAAATAGAACATCTATTTAAAGAAATATGGCTAGATCATACCAGAAGAAGCTTTAAGATAACATATATAAGTGCTACATGTTAAAGTTGCTATTTAGCCTTTTATTAATGTTTGAATTAACTTATATAGTAAGCTGTATGGTTAATTAGTTATAGTAAGAGAATTAAATTTTAGTTAATAAATATGTAAAAGGCAAAACCATTCAAACCAGATTTTGTATTGGATTGCTAAAGCATGCAAGCGAAGCTTCCTAATTACAACTCACTTAGAGATAATAATCTAAAGGGTTATTTTAGCACTAAAAGAATGAAAAAGCATCTTGTGAGAACAGGAGTTATAAGCAAAACGGCTTTAAGTTCTTAGCCAATAAGAAAAGAAATATTTAAAAATTAAGAGGAAAACTATTTCATAACTGAAGAAGATAGCTCTAACCAAGGTACTAAAAGAAGTAAGGATAATTTTATTGATATCTCTCTTAAAAGTTCATCATAAACTAGAAGCAGATCTGTTCACTCAAGAACAACTAGATAAAACAGAAATAGTAAAATAAAACCTTTGGACTCTTAGGAATATAATAAAATACTTTAAGGATTCAAAAACAAAATCTAGCAAAGCTAAATTGCTTCTGAAGGCGATTAAGAAAATTTAAGGCAAAATAACAAAAAATAGAACAAAGAAACAAAGTACTAAGGAAGTGGATATGGAAAAAAGAATATGAAGTTTGAGGAAAATACCTCATAAAACTTAAAAAATTAAGAGAATCAATAATTTTAAAAAGAAAATCAAGATCTTACTAGAGAAGAAAACAAAACAGAAGCTAATTATTGAAAGATAGTTAAGTTTGGCTATTTTATTAAAATATTTAAGGTAAATACTTTAAAATTGATCAATCTTAGTAATATTGTTACTTGTAATTTTATAAAAAGAAATATTTAAACCATTAAGAGCTAAAATTTAGTAATATGCAGTAATCTAAAAAATTGATTTTTATTGTTATTAAGACATATGGCAGTTCATTTAAAGCTAAAAAAAAATTTTAATAGCAAGCAAGAATTTTTATTTTAAAGATAAGTTTATCTTTAATTTAGGGTTTCCTAAATCTTCTAAATGTAGAAACTCCCATGATAATTAACTTTGTCTGTTAAATAATTTTATAGCATGATATTAAAAAACTGAGTTTTCTTGTCTTAAGAACATAAAAAATTTTCAAAATATACACAGATTAATACTAAGATTGTTGAATTAAGTACAATATAATAGTAAAAATTGCTTTTAGCCCATATCTAAAAACAGTCTTTTCTTTTCCCTTTATTACAAGCTTTATGATAAATAGTTAAATTTTTTAATTTGCTTTAATTTATTTTTGAATATTTGATTTTCTAACGGAAATAAATTTAATGATAGTTGGAAGAAATTAGAAGTATAGAGGTTTAAAGTTTGAGTAATAATATAGATAATATAGTTATTGGAAGTATAAGATATTGCTATTTAAAATTATTAGGCAAAGACAAATTTAAAATTAGTATCTAAAAAATAGTGAATATTTTTCAAGAGAATGGCTTCTTTACTTTTGATCTAGGTGGAGTCACTGGTCTACCAATGTTCATTCCTCCATATGTAAATTTCTATTTCTTTTCTGCAGGCTTTAATATTTAAAAAGAGCACATAAGTTGATCATCAACTGACATCATCGCCCCTGAATTATCGAATTCTCCACAATAGTTAGGAGCACTGAATAAAGTTACAAGTTGTCTCTTTGCAAAGAATTCGTAACCGTCTTCTACTACTTAATGAGCTCTACATATTAAATCTAAATCATGCTTTTTCAAAAATACTGCTACTATTTCCATACCAAAAGTATAGCTCACTCCTCTGTCATTTTCACCCCATCCTTATACATCTTTATCTGGATCAGACCATAACAAATCGCAAAGTAAGCCTGTATCTGGAACATCTGTTGGACGCATTATTCTTTTTATTTGTTCCATAGAAGTAAGTTCAGGCGAAAGTCCTCCATGCATTGAAAAAATTTTTTCGTCAATGATTGCTGCAACAGGTAGGCAGTTAAAACAGTCGGTAAATATTTTCCATAATTTAATATTATATCTTCTTTTACACTCATCATAGAAGCCGTAAATTCTGTTAATGCTTGCACATTCATGATTTCCTCTAAGTAAAAAGAAATTTTCAGGATATTTAATTTTATAGGCAAGTAGCAAACAAATTGTTTCTAAAGACTATTTACCTCTATCAACGTAATCTCCGAGAAATAGATAGTTAGATTCAGGAGGAAATCCTCCATATTCAAATAATCTTAGTAAATCATAATATTATCCATGCACATCGCCACATATCTTAATTGGAGCTTCTAGTTCTAAGAGAATTGGCTATTATAGGAAAAACTCTCTTGATTTTATGCATAGTCCTTTAACTTCTGTTTCAGTTAAGTTAACTTATTTTCCTGGTCTACTGCCTCTGACTTCTAGCAATTTATCTATTATAGAATCAACATCTATATTAATTTCTTCGTTAGCCATCATTTTTAAAAATATTTATTTTTTACTAGTAATAAAGAATTTGAAGTTTAAATAATTAAATTAATTTAATTTAACAATATTATTTTAAAATCAATATTAAGCGCTCATATGGGTCTTTCATTATTCTTACCCCCTCTTCTTAAGTCAATTTACCTTTCTATTCATATAGTTTTAAAAATTAAAAGGAAGTACACTAAAGACTCATCAACTGACATCATCGCCCCTGAATTATCGAATTCTCCATAATAGTTAGGAGCACTGAATAAATTTACAAGTTGTCTCTTTGCAAAGAATTCGTAACCGTCTTCTACTACTTAATGAGCTCTACATATTAAATCTAAGTCATGCTTTTTCAAAAATACTGCTATTATTTCCATACCAAAAGTATAGCTCACTCCTCTGTCTTTATCTTTATCTGGATAGGACCATAATGAATCGCAAAGTAAGTGGAACATCTGTTGGACGCGTTATTCTTTTTATTTGCTCCATAGATTTAAGTTCAGGCGAAAGTCCTCCGTAGACACAGAAAATTTTTTCATCCCCAAATACTGCAACAAGTAGAAAATTGAAATATTATGTGAGTGTTTTCCATACCTTGATATTATATCTTCTTTTACACTCGTCATAAAAGCCGTAAATTCTGTTAATGCTTGCACATTCATGATTTCCTCTAAATAAAAAGAAATTTTCAGGATATTTAATTTTATAGGCAAGTAGCAAACAAATTGTTTCTAAAGACTATTTACCTCTATCAACGTAATCTCCGAGAAATAGATAGTTAGATTCAGGAGGAAATCCTCCATATTCAAATAATCTTAGTAAATCATAATATTATCCATGCACATCACCACATATCTTAATTGGAGCTTCTAATTATGATAGCGTCGGCTGCATTTAAAAAGACATCTTTTGATTTAATACACAATCTTATGCCTTTCTTTTCAGTTAAATTCGCCTATTTTCTGGGTCTATTACTCCTTACTTCTAGCATTTTGTCAATTATAGAATCATTGTGTATATGCATTTCCTCTCTTAGCATATTTAATATGGAAATTAATTTAATTTTTTAATTATTTGTCAATAAAAAACTCAAGTTACTACTACTATATCCCATCAGTCTTTAAATTACTAGCTTGTATAATAAAGCTAAAACTCTTTTAAATAAATTACTAGATTCTTTGGACAAACTCTATAGATAAGCCAACAAAATATACTTCTTATATATATTACAAAAACATACCAATATCTAATTCCTATTTTTAAGTTTAGAGATCTTAGATGTTGAATAAATAAGATAAAGCTGATTGAGATTTGCTATGAACTAATTTAAACACTATATAATAAATTAGGGTTATTTTACATTATTGTTAACATTCTTCTGCTAATTGATTCTTCTTACTTATGCTGTCTCTTATAATTTCCTTTGCTTATCTAGCTGCTACTTTTAACATTAATAAACTACTTACATTTAACTTACAGATAATTGCTCTATCATTTCCTCCCTTTTTTGTAAAATAGTTCCTTCATTCTATAATAAGGTTAAGTATAATAGCATATTTTAATTACTATACCTTTACTTAAGTTATTAAATGAAGTTATTTACTTATAGTAATAAGAGTTAAGCTGAACTTAATTTGAAATATACTTAAATGTTCAATAAACTATTAATTTAAGTAAGCTTAGCTTATCTTTAAGAAGTAAATAACTAGTATTGGATATATAATTTTCTATATTTTACTAGATAAAGCTATTTACTTAGCTTGCAGCCACTAAGTACTAATAGTATAAGGGCTAAGCTACCTGTTCAATAATTCCTTTTTTTGTTTCTCAAGTTTTTAGGATCTATTAATGAGATAAGCCTTTATTTCATTAGTATTAAGCTATAGCTTGTCATTAAAGGATGCATAAGTATTGTTATTTTGTAGTTTCATAATCTAATTAATTTGAGATCTAAATATGCATTAAATAAGCCAGTTTTAAAGCATACTTTTATGTTCCTGTCAAATTATTTTTGCATCGAATTTAGTAATAAAGAATGCAATTCACCTAATAAATAAGAATAGAGAGAATCATTTTAAGATGCTTTAGATTTGAAAAGAGAACATTAGATTTAATATGAAGTAAGAGATAATTAATACTGCTACTTTTCTTAGATAATCTAAAGTCTAATTTAAGTAAAGATGATTTTATAAAGATTTAATTATAAAGGCTGTATACTATTATTATACAATACTTTATTGTATCAAAATAGGTTTGATATTGATAGATATTATATTTATGTGCATACAATATTCTTTAAGGCTTCTAAGCGTCATTTATATCCTACTGTGTCTCCTATGCCATTTTAGCTAAAATCTTCTAACATTCCTTTAAGCTAATCAAATTAGTTAAATTTATACCTTATTGATTATCATTTTAGTTGCTGATTGAGTATTAAAACTGCTTACGAAGTATACTGATGATAAGGTATAAGTTGTGTAAACTGGATATGATAAATACAATTTGATTTAGTGAATATTAATTGCTTAAACGTTATTATTCCCTTACTATACAAATCTAAAAACATGAGCAACTAAATTTAATAACCTTTCATTTCAGATTAGTCACATCCATAATAGAAAGATTTCCTATCTAAAGTTAGAGAGAACTAAAGTAAAGAAACTGAATTATAGCTACTTAAGAGTAGTTAATTTCATGAGCTTCAATCAGTAGAGAACTAATAAAGCAAGAACAAGGTAAGAGAAGTGAATTATCTAATTAAAGGTAAGAATTAAGACATAAGAACTTAGACTAAATAAACAAGGCAAGTTTAGTCAAGTCTAGAGATTAAAAAACATAGAAACTTGTAGTAAATCTAGAATACAAAGAATAATATGCATTCAGTTCATACTTTTAAACGCTAATATAGCTAATAAAAGTTCAACTATAGACCTTCTCTCAAATAAATCCAAAAATCTCAACATGCAACTCCAGTTCTTTCTAGCAGTTGGTAGAAAGAGAAGCAGGATATAAATAAGTAAATAGATTTAGGAGATCAAAATTAAAACTAAAAGGTTCCATTGTCAGCAGCTTTGACTATTGATGAAGAAGAGGAACGAAATAAAAATAATAGAGAAGCTTTATCTGAAATCTTTATTAGTCAAATAGCAAATAGAATGGAAAATATGCAATAGTTATTTAGCAAAGCTTTAAGGTTATTAAACACACATAAACTTTACTTAAGTAAGTTTGCTTTAGATCATTTTTAAGAAAACAAAGAAGAGGAATAAATTTTTATTCCTATTTAAAAAAGCAAACAATAGAAATAAAAATCCAAATCAGTAGAAAGAAAAAGAATTCTTCAACAGAAGCGAGTCTATGGCTAGGATAATTAATTAGGCTAGATTTTAATTAAATCAAACTCAGCTAGAAATACATCTTTAGTGTAAAGAAACCAATAAAGAAAGCAAGTGTTGGATTATTAGTAGAACTTATAGTAGCTTGAGCAGAAAGAAAATAACTCAGAATTAGATTAATAGGCCAATTATTAGAAATATTTGAAGAAATTGAAGAGCAAGAACAAAGAAAAATACTTATAAAAATTGTATCAAGTCTATTCATCTAGAAACCAATAGTAAAAACAAATAGCAAGCAAAGTAGAGTGATTTAATCCTGAATATAAAAATGTTAAATACTAGGACCTTTTAAATTAAATTTAAGAGAATATAAAGGCTTCTAAAATACAAAGCTAGTGCTTTAATATTTAGCTTAAGAGCAATAGTTCTACCTAAAAATTTTAGCAGATCTAAAAAATGACTGAAATACAGTAAGAGTCTAGATAGGGAAGCAATCACAACTAATTTTAAGTGTGATATTTCATAGATTTAGTATAATTAAATGTTCAAAAATTCATTTTAATCCTAATTAGACTTAATAACTCTTAAATCTCAATTGATAGAATTTCTTTTACCCTTAAATAAATAACATCTAATGTATATTTAATTATATAGCATATGTTTAAATAATCATATAGATACTTTGGAATATTAAGAATGTTCTAGTAGTTTTAGTTTTTAAAGGTAAGTAAAGTATTATGATAATGAAGGTAAGAATTAAACTTTAAGATAAAAGAGTTTAATTTTAATTAATTTTATAATATAATTAAATGCATAAACTGGCCTTTATATAGAAATTGCTTCTAATTTTATAAAAAGATGTCGTATGAGTGCATATGCGAGTTCATTAGGTTTTATGAGTAAGAGTTTATTCGAATTTTCTCTCAAGTAAGCTTTTAAATTAGATTTAAAATCATCAATTTTGCACTGAATCAGAGTGCGACACCGAGTCATTTGGTGTTTCTAGAGAAGAGAGTAATGAATTAACCAATGTTTGGATGGTACTTGTTATACTTATGGTCCTCTACTTTACTTTTGCATGGAGAGGCCAACAAGATGCAGGACCTAAAGTAAGAAGGTTTTATTAGAGAAAACCTGAAAACTGATAAAGTAGAAATTGAAAAGGCAACGCACTTTTATTTTATTATTCTTAGCAATAATGTCTTATCAAGCTTCCTCTTCTACATTCCTAATTTACTTTACATAATCACCTCACATTCCTTTATTAAAGCAGAAGTAAAATACTCATTAAGTAAATCCTAGCAATTCTCTCATATAGCCTAAAATATACCTGCTATTAATCTTAGCTTGGATGGATTTTATAAAGTGAAAGATAAAAATTATATGAAAAGCTATTTTTAGTAATAGCATTGATATTTGAAAAATGCAGTAATTTGAATAATCAGAATTAAGAATAAACAGATGAAAAGTAAGCTTAATTATTTTCAGCAAAGAGGATTTAATTAAATTATTTACTTTATTAATTAAAGCTAAAATACTTCCCATTAAATAAAGCAACTAAGAGCTATATTTCTAAAATAATAGCTTTCTTATCTAAATGGAAAGGATAATAGAAGTAATCTTCATAAATTTAAATGCCACTTACTCTGCTTAGTGAGTTAATATCTAAAGCAATATAAAGCTTGATAACTTTAGTTTAATAGTCTAAAAATATTTAATATTAATTGGATTAAAATTTACAGCTTATTATTTTTAGCTATCTATAAGAAATGCTTAAATGGTATACACTGCATTTCTTCAAAACTAATATTAGTAAGACTAAATAGAAATACCAAATATTAATAAAAGTATAAGCATAGACTATAACAAGAAGATAGAAATTAATAAACATAGGTAATGAAAGAGCTATTTAATGGTAATTAAACTACCTAACTTTACACTAAATAAGTAGTATACTAAAATTGGTAGGGTTAAGGTAGAGGAAGTAAGTAAAGGTTCATATAATTAAATTTAAAAACATTCAGTTAAATTTAAGTTGACTAAATATATTCTAAGAAATAACTTTATTCTTTAAAATTAAGTAAATTAATTCTAATTTAAGGATGTCTGAGGATAATTAGACTTAAGGATAAAAGAGTAAGGAATAATAGTAGAAAGAAATTTCATAAGCTTTGGTAAATATTTGCAAGGATTTCTAAGACTACTTCGAGAAAGAAGTTCCAGAAAATCCTAATGAATGCATTTAATGAGTATAAGAAATCTTAGAGATGGCTAAAGAAGTAGTTGAAGAAACTAAAGAAAACTAGCATAATTCCAATGAAGTTTATGAAGAAATGCTATAAAAGACTGAGAAAGAAATAAGAACACATTTTAGAATTGAATAATAACTCAAATTGCATATCGATAACTTACAGTAATAAATAGAAGATTTTGAGAGAAAAATAATACCAAAGGAGGCAGCATAAGCTAAAGAAACAATTGATTAGTTGAAAAAAGAAAACGCTTAATTAAAATCCTAGACTCAAGAAATAGTCAAAGAAAAGAGCAAAAAAAGCGAGCAATCAAGTGAATCGACAGAAAAAAATGGAACTAGAACTTTGAAAACGAATGAATTTGAAAATTCACTATAGAAAGAATTTAGAAAATTGACTGCAGAAGAGGAAATTAGCCGTCTACGAAATCAACTAGAAGAGAAAGAAAAGGAATGCTGTAAGTTAAAGCAAAATAATTCTACCTTAAATTTACATCTAAAGTAATTGACCTACCCTAAAGAGATCTAAAAGAACTGAGAAAATAATACTATTGATCTAGTATCGAAATAAAATACTTACAACAAATAAAGCAAACCAGCTGTTAAAAAAAATTATTCATCTGATTGGAAAAAAAAAGGATAAACTGATAGAATTTAATTTAAGAATATGAACAGTTACCATTAAAAAGACTATTCAGCAAGAGATTTCATAGTATAAGACTCAAGTATTCAGGTATTTTATGAATACAGAAAAAAAATCCAAATTTAAGTACTATAATTAGAAAATAAAGCCGAAACCATTCAAGCGAAAGAGTAAAATATAGACCTCTTACGAAAGAAATAGAAAAGCTACATGCAACTTATCAAAATATAGTAAAGCCTAGTTCTTCTGGACTTAGTAAAAAGAGAGTATGAACTTTGTTTTAATATAAATTTAACTTTATGTGCTTATAGTTTAATTATAAAGTTAGATTACTTAATAGTTATTAGAAGCTTCACTTAGTTAAAATTAATTTTAATAACTTATTTATTATAAATAAAGCCTCTTATCGTTTAATTAAAGCAACTATACAGGTATAGTAAATATGAATTGCCATATTTAATTTAATTTATTTCTAAATTATTACTAAATAGTAAAGCTAGAAATGATAATTTACATATTTAGTTTATTTCTTTTCTTCATTTCTATTATATAATCTTTTTAAAGCTTTATCATTTTCATTTATGATCTATTAACTTCATGAAGCTATTCACTAAATATTGCTATGAATATAAGATGGCAAATGTATTTAAACTGAGTAAGTTTAGTTTTAAGATATCTAATAGCCTTTTCTATAGAAGATATAGAAGTCTAATTTAAGCTTGATATTTATTGATATTGAGTGCATTTTTAAATAGATTTTGATTACTTTATTTGCATCTTTAGTCTATTTATATAACGATCTTTTATTCATTTTAATGAGACTTAGTAGATATATAAGGAGATATCAGAGATAGATCTGTCTTGTTTCAGATTTATTAGCTTTTCTTCTTTATAATTCAGACAGATTAGATTTAAACTAGCATTTAAGTTTCTTATAAATAAGAATCTTGTACTTTAAGAAGCATTAAATGAGTTAAAGGAAAGCTTAAATGGAATATAACTAAATAATAAGAAAATAATCGGCACTACCAAAGCTTAAAACCCCCTTTTAACTAATATCTTCATATATAGCAAACTAAACTAAAGTAAGCTCAGTTTATCATTATTAACCTCCTTATCACATACCAATCATAATAATATCTCTACTAAACTAAAACAGCACTTTAGACAAATTGTGCTAAAGAGAGGTATATATATTACTTAACAGGTTAATATAGCTACTAGCAAAAGCAAGAGGATTAAAGAAGTGATTATTATATTAGAAATAAAAAGAGAATATATATATTAATGAAGAGGGAGAGAATTGAGTGTATTTAACTAAATTAAAGAAACTTTTTTTAATAATATGGAGATCACTTAAAATGAACTTTATTTTTAGCAAAAAAAAAAGATTAAGAAGTTTATAGGAGAAGACACTAACTAGTTCTATAACCTCTGAGCTCCTTATGTTTATTTAATATCTAAAACTTGGCTTAACAAGTGATTGAAAGCAACCAAATTTTATGAATCATATCAAAATCCTTAAGAGCCATTATAGAATAATGATTAGGAGTAGAATCCATAAGAGTGCGAAGCATTGGGAAAAATTCAAAATTCCGAATTTTTCGAAATGGTAAATGATGTTATGAAGTTAAAAAGTAACTTAGATTACAATTCATTCGAAATTTTAGGTGAATATGTATGGAGTAAGCTATCCAAATGATATGGGTATGATTACGAAATTTGTTTAGATTAAAATGAAGGGCAAATAGAATATGATGTTATAACTATTCAAATCGTAGACTTTAACAACTCTAACGCACAATAATTTATTTTAGTTCCAGAATACTACAAAATACTGGATTTATTGAAAAAAGGATGTCAAAGGCTTAAACTAGATTCAAGCTTCTGTGGAATGGGAAAATATGATGAGCAGTAGAATTTAGTTTAACTTAAAACTTCAGATAATGTCTATTAGTAAAATGAACTAACTCAAATGTTCCCTACAATTCACTCTGAGAAAGTTAAGCATGGAGATGTTATTTATTTTTGATCAGACACTTTTCTTTCCGAAACTTAAGTAAGTAGAGTAAATGAAAAAATAAACCCTTCTAATAAATCTTTTAAAATAAGTCCATTGCCTATTGCTTCTGTAATATAAGGAGCAGAATTCATGGAAAACGATTAAGATGAAGAACTTAAATAAGCGATTGCCGCTAGCTAAGAGTTCTATAATTCAGAGCAGTTTGAAGGTTCAAATTAAAACGAGACCGAATATCCTAAAATGAATTAAGATCCACTTTACTAAAATTACCCAAATAATCTTTAAGGACTTTAAGATGCGTAACATTTCTTGGATTAAAACAATGAATAAGAGATAGATGCAGCTAGTTGTAAGGCAAGTGCAAATACATCTACCGATGTCTGCGACTAATCATTTTCAAGGACCTAAACTGATACTCTAGAGGATGGAGAATATGTAGATATTTCAGTTTTTAATCAAAATTAGCAGTAAGAAAGCTAATAAAAAAAAGGAAATACTCCAAGTGTCAGTACTGGAATTTCTTCTACTGAATAGAACTTTGAATCAGAACTAAATTTACATAATTTAAATGATAATCAATACTTAAATTAGGAAAACCAATAGAACTTAAGAAATATTCAGTGCAATAATTTATTCAGAGCCTAAAAACTTTAAGATATAAGATAAAAAATTAACGTCTCCATTCATCTGCAACGACTTTAAATGAGAACCAAGCATACGAAGTAAATATTCGAAGCTTTAAGCAAATTAGAACAAGAAGTTAAGTAAATTTCAGAAAGTAATTAGGAAAAGTCTTGTATGGATTAGAATTTAAACAGATAAAAACAAGTACAAAATTCAAATTTGAACAAACTTGAAGAGCAAGATTTAGCAAAATAGCTAGAAGAATAGCAATTCTGAATATTCTAATTAGTTATCTTATCTTAAAAATTCAATTTATACATTTCTTATATGATCATTATTCAGTCATTGAAAGATAACTATATTTAAAATATAATATTAATCTTCTTTTTCAAAGAGATTTTTATTAATAAGTATCATTTGATTAAACAAGAGATATAAAAATTATATGGCAAATTAAATTTTCTTTTAGACTCATGATTCTTTATCAAAACTTTCATAGGTATTGTTTTGTTAACTTTATTGAAAATTTTCATTTTTCCAATATTTTTATTTCTTAAAAATTCTTCCTGTCAGCACTGTTTTTCTAATACTATCCAGTCTCTCTTCCAACTATTCATGAGTCATAATTTATTCACTTCTGGTACTTTAAGGAAATTATTATAATTCTTCTTTGTTAGCATTAAGCTACTTCTATGGAAAAGTGACTTAAGATGGCGAGGATTAATTTTATTATGCTTTATTTTTAGATTATTTTGCTATTTTATAATTAGTGTTGTATTTCTGCTATTGAGAGATATAAGAGCTTTAAAATTATTCCTCACTAAGATCTTGATTTTCCAATTACTGTAATTTTTTAAGATAATCTTCCTAAAACCATTAAGAAAATTATTCTAAACCTATTTATCCATTATTTTTCTTAAATTTCAGGTCAAACTTTTATGGTAATTTAATTTAAGAAACGTTTTCCTCCAATTTTATGACAGGTAAATCACATGATTACTATTCAAAATTACAACTCTAGTTTGAGTTCTGAGTTTTTTCAACTTCCCGCATTTCTTATTATTAGTATAACTCTTCATCACTACTGTCTTCTTCCAACTGGACTTCTAATTTCTAAAGGACATATTAATTAGAAGTTTTAAATTTATCTAGTTCTTACTTGCATTTCTCGATATTTTGATAATTTTCCAATTATAAAATATCAAGAGCACCTTTATTCTATCTTTGGAACTTTAACAACTGACAATTTTACTTGTTATTTTTCATGTTGCTATTCTGATTTAACGACTAAATTCTGTGACTTTACTAGCTTCGCTATGAAATTTGTTATATATTTTTGTATATTTCGTAGTTTATTAACCTAGAATTCTGATTCTAGTTATCTCAACTAACTTCTTTTTATTCATTAGTTAGTCAATCAATAACAAGTTTCTAAAATTGTTCCTAAGCTATTACTTTTTAGTTTTACGTTTATTTGCTTTCATCTTACTTTTGCCCTTTAATTTTCTATTGCTTGCTACTTTTTTATTTATTCTAATTTTTTCTTTATTTTTCACTGAAATCACTATAGTTGATACTTCTGGATTTATCATTTTGATTATTATCCATATTATTATAATCCTATTTCAACTATAAATCTAAGTTTTAATTTTCATTGTTAATATTATTGAACTAATTTGACATTTTTCTACTACTTTTAATGTTCGTTGATTATTCTTAGTCATTTAATCCAGAAGAAATGTACTACTAGTCTATCATATTTTGACTTTATGTTCTCAGCTTTTTCTTTTCAAATATATTTTTTTTGAATTGGTCATTTAAGAATTTGTTAAACTATTTTTCTAGTTAAATTCTGATTTATATTTCATCCTCATCTGATGAACTAGATTCTTAAGGAATTTCACTTTCTTAAAAACTGAGTCCAGAATGAATATTATGGTTACTATTTTAGGAATTTTGAAATGAAAAATTAGAGTTTTGACTAAAGTTTTACTGCTTCTCTTTCTTAGGTGGCTAACTAACCTACTGTATTTCATTTTAAATCAACTCTTAATTATTTTACGCTTAGATCATAGAAGTTAACTACCTAATATCAATCTCATCAACTACAGTAGAAGCATCCTTTTCTTAATTACTTATTCTATCTGTACCTTCTTAATTTCTTTCAAGTTGATTTCGTTAATTCTATTTATTATTACCATTATTTCTCTCCACCTTTAGAACTCTAGGACTTTAGCAGCAGAAAAAAGATTTGAAACTATTCATTTTATTTTATAACCAAATAATTAATTAAATATCTTATTGCTATTATTATTTACCACCTCTCATCTTTATATACTCCATCCTTCTTATTTCATTGTAGATGTACTATGTAATTGATAATTGAAGCTTTACATTTTATCAAAACTATTACTAAGAACATTTTATATCTAAATTGTAGATTTAACTATGCTGCTTTATAAAATCCTTGCTTTAATGCTATAAAAAGGACATTTTTTAAAATAGCTTTTGCTATTGTTTGAATTAAAAAAATTAAATATAGAGAATGTAATCTAAGCAATGAGAAGCCATTGGCTAAGATATATTAGCAAATAATAGAATTAAAGGATAAGAAGTTGTGATTGAAAGGATGAAAGATTGCATTTAAATAAGTAGTTAATAGGAGTTGGATGCTATTTGTGATGAGCTTAGTCAGATTTACATTAAATTTTAAATTGAAAAATTTGAAGTGAAATATTCTCATTTGTTGCTTGTGTCGATATACCATCCATTGAGAACTGCCACTAGTAATTCTTAATCCATAAAATCGCATCTTTTTGGAATGTAAACCCAAGCTCTTATCACATCATAGTATTTAACCCAATGCCTATTTTGATTATCGGTTGGAATTTCGAAAAGTTCTATTCTATCTGGAAAGAGATCTCCTCTAATAGGATATGAATCTTCGTACATTGGAGGATTAGCTAAATCTTTTATGTTCAAATTAGTAGCTTTTCTCTAAGTTGCTCCAAAGTAGTTTAGATACTTTATTTGCACAAATCTTCCATCTCTTATTAGTCTTACTTCTGCTACTGTTTTTCCTAAAGCGGAAAAAGTGAGAATTGATCTAACGAAGCTATAAACACATCCTGCTAAAAACAAAGGACGAAAGAGGGGTTCTGTGCTGACTAAAATAATAAAATAGATTTACAAGGAAAAGGATTTGCAATTGTCAAATAGCCATACAACGTACAAAAGCTGAAGTGCCTAGAATATTACGCTAACGTTCTTCACATCCTAAATAAATTTATTTATTTACCCTATGTTTATATCTATATATAAGCAATGATCCATCGTTATCAAATTCTAGGAATCTTTCAGGCTTATATATAAAAGTTCTATAAATTACAAGTTAAACAAATCTTACGGAATTGGCTTTGGACGAAGTGGTTAAGGAGCGAAGTAATCTTCAACTCTTCGAACTGGTTTTCCTTTAGGCTTTACAATAACTTCTGTTTTACTGAAATTTCTAATTAAGAACTTTCACATTTTATAAAATGGAATCTTAAGCAGATTTATATTTCCAACTTATTTAAACAATGAAAAGTAACTCAATTACCAAACTTAACTTTAAATACAGTCTTATTAGTTATTAAAACTGATCTATTATGAAGATTTATTTTAGGCAATTATCATTTTTTCTTAAGCCTTTAATTGCAGTCTTATTATTATCGCCATAATTCTTAATATACCTACTCCTTTGTAGACTTATTTAAGTACTTTTTGATTATTAATTTTTATGTGAGATACTATGTTAGTTTAGCTAGTATTAGTGTAAAAATAAACAATAATAAAGATTGAAGGTAATCTAATTAGAGTAGTTTAAAGTAGATATTATCTATATTAATATTTAAAATAGTAATAGTTTTCAATTTCCAATTCCGTAAGTTTGTTCCATATACTTTCTAGTCATTTCATCCTATCCATCTATATGAAAACTATATGAATTTATTATAATATCTTGATGAACCTGGAAATCAGTCGGATGGAAATAATTATTAGTGCACTTGTTCTTGTACTTGTTTCTTTTTAGAAATTTTCCTTCTTGAATTCCGCTATTTTTTTATTTGACTTCATGGATTTGCAACGTATCATCGTGAAGCAAATATGAAATAATAAATCTTCTATCTTTGTCTTCTGGAAGAGAAGTGTTAAGATAGCATGTCCATCTTAGGATTTTACTTGAGTTGTCTATAAATTTGAAGTAATCTTTGTGTGGAGCTTTAGGTTCAAGTCTATAAACGTTTTGAATACTATCTTCTTCACTTCCAATTCCATTGTGTGGAGGAATATTTCCCTTTATTACTTCCCCTGCTTGCTTTGGAGCTGGAGGTCCAAGTGGAAATTCTCTATTATAATGTTCTTTGTAATAATTAACAGTGAAAACGTCAGCAGCTAAGATCTTGAAAGGTCTTCCATATACATATAGAAGCTAATCAGCAAAAATTTCTGATTCATCTATAAATTATTCTTCTGGCGTTTATCCTGGTTAACCTAGTACAAAGGATTTGGGTAACTTCTTTCTTCGTAACATGAGAGGAAATTGATATCTTCCTGAATTTTAAAGATGCTGCTCCAAAATTTCGATTGTATCATCAGCTAAATAGTAATGCAGTGTGTAAGGCTCCCCTGATTCGCAATAAAATCTCAAGACTCTTCTATCATTATCTAAAAATTGCTTTTAGTTAGCAGGTCGACCCCCTCCTAATGTTTTTTCTAAGAAATCTTTCATCATTGCATCTTTGACTTTAACTACTACTTTATTCTATTTTTGAACAAAATTATCTTAAGGAATTTCAATAGGCCCTTCTTGAGGAAGTCCCCATAGATCATAACATTCTCTTGTGTATTAGTCGCAATCTGTTATCTGTATATTTCTTCCATAAATTTCGACTGAACCTCTAACCTTAAGATCATCAGGTAAAACTGGCATTCCTGAGCCATCTTACTTCATTACCATCTGTCTTTTTAAAAAGACTCCTTATGGAATTCCTGAATTGGTATGCTTTAATTCAAGAATCTAAATAGTGTGATCTTCTAAATAGTATTAAATAGTTAAGATACGAATTCTCATATTTTCTATTCTTGATTCTGGTACTGATTCTTTGAAGTAAGCAGTAAATTTTAGCACCTGCTTGTCTAATTTAACAAAAAGTGGCTCAAACTATTCTGTAATTTCTTTACCTCCATAAGTTGCTTGAGTTGTACTCATTTGAGCGAATGCTTTGGATTAATCAACTTCTTAAGGAGGTGGACGTCTTGGTAAAGGATAATTTTTAACTCCCCTGTTAACGTAATCTTCATTCTTAGACTACTATTAATGAGATACTCGCTTGAAGCCAGATTTGGTTGGATCATGTCCTGGTGTAAAACCTGGAAGTTTCGGATATGATGTAGGTTCCATTTTGCTGAATTTACTTTTATAAAAGTTAACTGAATTACTAAATTAAAACCAAAATTAAATGAAACTTCATTTCTCTTCCACCTTTAACTAATAACCCTCACTACCTAATTAATTAATATCAATATTATTCTTTTATTTTATCCTTTTTATAATACTTCCTCTTATTTCCCCAATGTCTTCCTATCGTTTTTATGCACTTATTTATTTTCGAATCCTTGCTTAGACTGCTAAGGCTTGCAAAAATGAAGAAATTTAATTTTTGCTTTAATTTAATTTTGATCTGAAAAGTTTCTTTTAGAGTAGCTTTTTTTTATGAATATATTAAAGCAAATCAAAAATATAACCAAATAGCATCTAAGAAGAGACAGCCATTTCACAGCAACTAAACGCAATAATTAAGAATCTTATATATAAAGGATTTTAATAAGAAAGCACTACAAAGCATACTGTTTAATATTTAGTCACCATATATGCTATAGGTTAAATAGATAATTAAACATAAGCTTCATCAAAACTAAAGTAGCAATCAAAAAGATAAAAGAATGTATATTACTAAAATAGATTGTAACTAAAGATAGTTATACTTTTATAATGCTATTATTATAATAAAATACTCTAATTAGATAATCTTTAGATTGCTTACTTCAATAGAATGTTTAAGTTTATGACTATCTACTTAATCGGAACTTATATTAACTATTAAATATGATTCAAGAGTGATGCTTCTATCTAAAATTACTTAGTAGTATCGTTTTTATCTTAAGCAGTCACTAACTAATTTATAGGATTATTTTAGTTAGGTATAATTTAGTCTTAGCTGACTATTAAAATCAATAATCTAAAAACTTGACAAGGTATTGTAAAGAATCTAGTAAATATACAAAAGAAGCTTAGCTAGAAATAGCAAAGACTATATATCGCTTTAGTATTAACTTCCTCTCTTTTCAATATTATGAATAGCATTTCTTAAGCAATACACAAGATAAGTCTTAAACTAATATTTGCAGAGATTACTAAAGCAATTGAATGAAGATTAATAAGAGGAAAAAGTATAAAAATAAAAGAAGAGAGTAATAAGGAAAAATAAGTGCTGGAATTAAATAGAAACTAAATTAAATTTGATATTTAATTAAGGAAAAGCTATGTCCAGAATTATCGTTAAGAATATTCCTAAAAGCCTTTCAGAACAAAAGTTTAGATAACATTTCGAGCAGAAAGGTGAAGTTACAGATGCTAAAATAATGATAAGTTAAAGTGGTATGAGCAGAGGATTTGGCTTTATTGGTTATAAGACAGAGCAATAATGTTTAGATGCAATTTCTTTTTTTAATAATACTTATTTAGGATCTGTTAAAATTTAAGTGGAAAGAGCATTTGGAAAAACATAGGAAGAAATTTATTCTGTATAAAAGGAAGAAACTTAGTAAAAGCCTTAGATAAACATCGAAAAAAAGTTGCAAGAATTCTTAAGTCTTAGAGAAAAAATGCAAAACTGGAAAGAAAGTCTAAATCCTGAGCCTAAGTAAAAGAAGATTCAAAAATAAGAAGAATAAAAGACAGAAGGAAAACAATATGCTGATGTTGAATAAGAATTCGATACTTCTCGCTTATTTATACGAAATCTCTCTTATTAAGTCACTGAACAGGAATTAAGAGATTTATTCGAAAAATTTGGCAATTTATAAGAAATCACTTTACTAAGAGATAAAAACGAAAGAGGGATTGGAATAGCATATGTAAAATTTCAAGATGTATAGGAAGCAGTAACTGCTTTTGGGAGTTTAGATAATACTGTATTCTAAGGTAGACTTTTACATATTTTACCATCTAAAAAGAAAAAAGAAGTTGTATAACAAACATTTTGAGGATAGGATAACTTCAAGGAAAAATAGAAGGAAGTATAGAAATAAAAGCAATATGATGTAAATTGCTGAAACTCTTTGTTTATAAATTAAGATTCTGTTAACAACGCAATTTCTGAATAATTAGGAATAAAAAAAAGAGAATTTTTGGATGATGAAAACTTAGCTGTTAAGATAGCATAGGCTGAAACCATTTTGTTGAAGGAGACTAAAGAATGAATGACAAATGAAGGGATAAATCAAAAGATTTTTATTGATTAATCTAAATCTGAATGCTAAAGAAGTGACACTACCTTTTTCATAAAAAACCTTCCTTATAAAGCAAAGGAGTTGAATAAAATTCTTGCTCGCTATGCAAATATTTCTAAAGTGTGTCTCAATCCAAGTAAAACTCTAGCAATAGTAGAATGCTCTGATAGTACAAGTGCTTAGAATATTTTTCAGAAGTTATTAGAAACAAAAATCAATAATCAGCCTGTTTATTTAGAATGGGCTCCATTGCAAGCATTTTTACAGAGTTCATAAGATAAAGCTCAAGAAGAATAGAAGGAGCAAGACAACAAAGAAGAAGATTAGCCAGGGAAAACACTCTTCGTTAAGAACCTAAATTTCTCAACAAAAGAAGAAAATCTTAGATAATTCATTGAATCTTAAGTTGGGGCAGGATAAATCAAAAGTATTAAGATTATTTCTAAAAACCAATTACCATGTGGATATGGTTTCGTTGAATTCCTTAAAGAAAAATAAGCTAAAAAAGCTATTTCTAAGTTACATGGAAAAATATTAGACGAACATGCGCTTCAAGTTTAAATTTAAAAGTCAAAAAAAGCCAAAGAAGAATCAGTAAGATAAAAACGTCCCTTAACTTAAGAATCAAATAACAGACTTATCATTAAAAATTTAGCTTTCGAAGCTACTAAATAAGAACTAAAGGATCTTTTTTCTCCTTATGGAAAAGTCAAATCAGTCAGAATTCCCAGTAAAGCTACCGGAAACCATAGAGGTTTCGGCTTTGTAGAATTCGGAAGTGTTGAAGAGGCTGAAGCAGCAAAAGAAAGCCTTTAAAGTACTCATTTATATGGAAGGAAACTTGTAATAGAATTTGCATTGAAAGAAGACAGCGTAAGCAACTTACAAAATAAGAACGCAGCTAAAAACCTTAAAGCTAATTAAAAACATTTAAATTAAGCAATTCATTGAAATCTTTTATTAGATATAAGAGTCAAAATCCCTTTTTACTATATGCATAGAATAGCTTATACAGCAGAAATAATTAGTAATATACCTGAGTATAGATTCATTATAAAAAGAGTAAATTATATATCTAAAAGACTTAAAGCTTAAGTTATATATTCAGTGATTATATCAGGTTTGGTCATCTTATAATACCTATATTAAGAAGTCATTTAGAAATACTCTTTACAAAGATGTAAAAAATCTCTAATTTTGAGAATGAGAAAGAAAAGTTAGCTAAGTGCTAAAAATGTAACTAAGAGACTCAAAATATCTTTGTACTATAGTGTATGCATCAAGTTTGTAATTAATGCGTTTAAAAAGATTAAGGAAGCCAAATTGAATGTCCTTTTAAATGTGAATTACACTAAGAAGAAAAATAAAGTTAAGAGCTGATAAAAAAGGTAAAGAAGAGTTAAATGGATAGTTATAAGTGTAAGCAGCATCCTGATTAAGATTTGAAGCACTTCTGTGAAAATCATTTTTCACTTTTCTGTGACTAATGTAATTTTCACCTCATTTAATGTTAAAATGTTCTAAGTATTGAGGAGGCTTAAGAGAAATACAACGAGGAAAAAGTATTTGAATCTGTTTCTAAACACTAGCAAATTTTAAATGCGAGTAACTAAAAACTGATTAAGCTTGAATAGTAGCAATAAGATATAGAAATTAGCAAAGAAAAATACGTTCAAGCTCTAGATAAGCAAACACAACATTTGATAGATCTCCTGAATCAAAATAAAGAATACTAAATTTAGAAATGCTAAGAGCTTTGCTAAATCTAAAGCAACATTAACGAGCAAAAGAAAATAAAAATTCATCATCTGCTAGATTAAGTAAATTAAATAGATCCAGAAGCTTTCTAGCAAAATTTATAAACTTATGTTACTTTAACTTAGTAGTTAAATCATTTAGCTAAGTAGCTAGATAAAATAAAAGCCGAAAGCTTAATCGTTCATATAGAAGAGGATTTAAAGAATATTGAGAAAAGAATTAGCAAGATTGTGACTTTTAGTATTATACATGAAGTAAAGCCTCCTGAAAAGAATTACTCTACTATAAAGAAAAACTCTAATATCAAAATTACTTATAACTTAACTCAAAATCTATTTTCAACTTTCAATTTAGAAATTCCAAGAACTAACCTGAATACTACTCAAGTTGAACAAGCATAAGAGAATCTACTGATTATAAGTGGAGGAGAGCCGAACTGTAAGAATTATATAATATGCAATTAAAATGAGGTGCAAATAATGCAAATGAATGAAGCTAGAGGGTTTCATAGAACCATTTATAACTAAACAAAAGGAATTGATTTTATTATATCTGGGGGAAACAATACAAATGTTAGATGAATAGGAGTAGCTAACTGTGAGGTATTTAATACTAAGAACTTAAAATTTTATAATATTTCTAGTATTCCTATAGATGTTTGGGCTTTTGGAGCTTGTTTAAATAGTTAAGAAAAATTATACGTTTTAGGAGGATATTCTGAAGGGTAAGGTACAGCTTAATAAAAAATATAGATGTACGACTCTAATTTAAATACTTGAATTGATTGCTCTAGTAATATTCCTCTAGCAAGTTAATGCTCAGCAGTTTAAGCTCTTGAGTCTGAAAGCTAGATTTTCTGAAATAATGGAGGAAAGTTAAAAGAAACATATGTATTAGACCATGAATAAATTTATTAAATAGGGGAAAGCT
Organism: Loxodes magnus; assembly: GCA_946699065.1. Classification (NCBI taxonomy): domain Eukaryota; phylum Ciliophora; class Karyorelictea; order Loxodida; family Loxodidae; genus Loxodes; species Loxodes magnus. The sequence continues at coordinate 1,090,041 of CAMPDV010000021.1, read as the reverse complement.
GAGCAAGTGCTTACTACTGCTTCACATAGCCAATATTTATTCTTAGCACATCAGTGTATTAATACGATTTTTAAAGTAGATTGTGGAACTTCGATACTGGTAAGGGGAAATGGAACTGTATTAAGAACTAAGTTTGAACATTCAACAATTTATCTTAATTTTAAGTAATTTTAATCAAAAAACTGCTTAAAATTTTTAGCTTTAGAACTAAAAGTTAGATACGTTTAGTAGATTAGCAGTTATAATAGTACTCTAGGTTTATAATTTATTAAAAGGCATAAAAAGCTTTTCTCTTATAGCAAATTAAATTACTAACATTTATCAAAATGATAGAAATCTATTTTTGATGGATTTAAGTTTTGGGGAATAGTTCACTAGTTATGAATAGGTAGAATAGTAAACTATTTAGTTAATCGATGAATTAGCAAAAATGAACAGCAGTAAAATAATTTGATGTGTAAAACTTAAAAACAGAAGAGTCTTTCTCTAATATTTGTCACTCAAATATAAAAGACAATCCTTATACTCTTAATATAAGCGTATAATTACTGATATTTCTATTTTAAGGGTATAAAGAAAGTGATATTAAATGTATATTTTACCTTTAAAGGGATTTACTTGAGAGTTAAGCATAATCTACATCTTATTTCCATTGAGATAGAAAGCCTAAATCACTTAATTTACTAATAAGTTCATAAAGTAGAAATACCTTATTAAATTATTCAAGCAATCAACATTCTAAAGACTCATATCTGAAGTATTTTATAAAGCATAGATTCTAATCTAGAAAGCTTCTTGGACAGAAGTTAACTAATTAAGATAATATTCCTTTAATAAGAAAAATAATTTAAGTAAAAATACTTGTAATAGCTGAAAAAATTAGTTAATGAAGTAAAATTATACAACTGTGATAACATACTGATGTATAACTATTAACCTTCTTTCTCAGTTTCTTAGAGAGTAGGCTTAATTTTTATTAAATAGATATTGCTTAATATATAATAAAGCTTTATGTAAATGATATAAAACTTAATAATGGAAGAGTATACAAAAGAAATTATATCCAATAAATTCTACGATAAGCCTTTAACAATTATTGCAGTTAGACATGGTAAAAGATAAGACTAAGATAAGGAATTCCTTAAAAGCGTTGAAAATTAGAAAGGCATTAATTTTTATGATTCTCCTTTATCATATGAAGGTATTAAATAGACCAAAATAACTGGACTATATCTTAAAGATTTAACTAGAAGCTTCAAAAAAATTAAGATAATTTCTTCTCCCTACCTTAGATGCTTATAGACTGCCAATGAGATAGCAAAAGCTCTTTAATAAGATGAAATTTTCTTAGAATACTCCATAGGAGAAAAGTAAAGTATCTAATTTTTTAAAAAGCAGCCTATTCCTTTTTTGCTAAGCTTCTAAAAATTGTAAGAGCTATTTCCTTAAGTTAAGCTTAACTATGGCTGAAACAATCCTTTTACATTTCCCTTTTGACCTGAAAACAAAAGAAAATGCAATTTAAGGTGTAAAATTGCATTTTAGAATTTGATCTAGCAAATTCCAATATTTTTTAAAGGTGAAGATAAAGATAGATAAAGAGCTGAATCTGGCCAAGTAGACTGTGTTATAATGGTATCTCATATGGCTATAATTGATAGGTTCATAAAATGATGTGGTGGTGAGTATATAAACAGGAGTTAGACATGCTCTGTAAGTCTTTTTGAATTCTTAAAAGGTAGCATAAAAATTATATTAGATAAAGATATTTCGCATTTAATAAAAGCCAATTTGTGAAAACTTGTAATTCAATCTTATAACCTTTAATTTCAATATTCATTTATAAAGTAATTTTTGGCCTAGCATACTTTAACATTTATCATTAAGTAAATTTTTTAAACATATGAGTTAGTAAATTTAAAAATTTGAAGTGAGATAATAAACAATCTAAATAGAAATGATATCAAATTATTACTCATTTTATAAAAATTTAAACTATGAGATAATCATATTTAGTACAGTCGTTTCTTAATTAAGTTAGATGCTTATTTTAGTATTAGGCACAGTACTCAGATCTTTCTATCATATTTGTTATAACTTTAGGAATTTAGTCTTTGAATTTGCTATTCTTTGCCCATTAAAATAGATGCTTAGAATTTCGATAACACTTACGAAATTATGAATTGGATTCTTATTATAAATTATCTAAAGAACTAAAGTTTCGTTAGTTTTGATTACTGTAAATAGAATAAATTTATTAGGTAATTAATTAGTTGCGTAAATTAGTATAAAGCTAAATTTTTAAAAGCTATATTATACGATTACTGACTAAATTTATTTGTCTAAGTACTATATCAAGTTGTCTTTAGAGTAATTATATAAAATTATCTACTAATATTAATAATTTAAAATCAAGAATGGTAGATTGAAGATAGATAATTTAACTTTCGTTGTTCTTTTAGGATTTTCAATTTCTTTCCCGCCAACCTCCAGATGCTCTAGATGCTAAAAATAAAAGCTTAAATGATTCTAAGCTCTTACTCATGCCTCATATATAAAATTTAAGATCTTCCATTCCTCTGTCAATAGGTATCTTCTTTTTGTCTTGTAAATTTTTTCTAGCGTATAAAAATATAATATTTCCCTTTACTTAGACCCATTTTCTGTTATCTCTTCTTTTGTTCTTGCTTCTGTCTTTTTTAATCCTTTTATTATTATTTGAAAATAACCAAAAATTTGTATCTTTTTTATAGATATATACTAATTGCAGTAATAATATCCCTTTATTTTTTTGAACTTGGTGGTCGAATCTTATCTCATATTATAATCTTATTGCTTCTTTGTTCATTTTGATGATTTATTGTTAAAATTTCGTTAACTTTTAATTATTTTGCTGATCAATTCTTTTTTCTTAATGTTTCTTTATGATTAATTATTCTAGTCCTGCTTCAGAAGGTATTTAAGTCTCTTTCTTTGGACATTAATCTCGATTCTATTTTTTTTTATTATTTTAAAACTTTTTCTATCTTTTTCAGAATTTTAAACTCTTTCTGGAGGTTCAATACTGCTTTAATAAATTATTCCTAGTTTGTCTGCTATTCCTTAGGGAATAATAATATTAATCTATTTTTAGACTCTCTTAAGAGGTAGTATCTCTATTAAATAAATAATCTTTCCAACACTCTTTTACAATCCTAGCCTCACTAGGTTATTGTTAATTTCTATTGCTTTGAATCTACTAAAATTCAATTTTTTATTTTTTAATCTAAATAACTAAATTATGTATTTAAAGGATTACTGAAATTATAATGATTATGACTTTCTATTTATAATTAATAACAAATATGTAGTAAATTAAGAAAAGTAAAGCTAAGTTTAGATATAGATAGGTTATTAGATCTGTTATTTAATAAACTTGCTTAAATTATTGCTAGTTTGCTGCTTTTCCATTCCTTATTTTTGCTAATGGTAAGATTTTTACTAATTATATAGGTGATTTATAGCGAAATCCATAAAAAAGTAATTTAAATTTAGTTTGTAAATACCTTTCTAATTTTGAGGATGTGAAATGAATAGAATTTTTGATAATAAAGATAAAAGTAGCAGATATAGGTACTTCTTCATAGTTCTATAATATACTGCTCTTACTAATATTTAATATATGCTAGTTACAAGATAGAAAGGCTATCTAAATTAGAGATATGCTTATATAAGTATATTGGTCTAATAAGTTATTCATATTAATAGATTTCCAACTAACTCAATAGTTATTCCAGCGCTTTTACTCTAGACTCTAAGTCAAACTAATGATAAATATTAAGATAGCTTCTATATAAATAAATCAGATTAAATTACTTAACTCTATTGAATGGAGAGTAATAAATATCTAAAGCATAAATTTCACTACAAATAATCAAAGAATTCTATATTAAAGGCACATCCTTATTAATATACTTATTTGCTACCTAAAATTATGCTTTATTATATAAGCACAAGATATATTGAAAGGCTTAAGCAAATAGTAAACATAATAAAGATTTAAGTCAGTTAATATAACTATTAAAGCTTAGATGGTTTAAAGAGTTGAAGAGAAGAGTAGATGTATTAATATAAATAAGCTTTATTTGTATTAGTTTGTTTAAAAATAAAAATGAAATTGAACATTCTGGAACGATTTGCAAAATCCAAAGGAATTAAGTGACTTAAAACAGCCTTAGGATCGAAAAAAGGTCTTGCCAAAGCAGGATTTATTATTCTGATTGCTATCGTTTTCTCTAGACTTATCAATAACTACAATACAAGAAAAATAAAAACTCAAGCCAAAAAACGTCCGCCAAAAGAAAAAGTAGCTGTTGATATGATTTTCTTAAGCAGGTTAAAAGAGCTTGTAAGTGTGGCAATACCAAATTACAAAAGTCCCACAGTTGCCTGCTTCGTAGTTCTAACAATATTCCTAGTTGTAAGAACTGTTCTTTCAATAAAATTAGCTGATGTAACAGGAAACATTGTTAAAGCTATAATTGAAAAGAACTTCTTACTCTTCATCTAGAGACTCTTTATTCTCCTTGGATTTGCCGTTCCAGCTTCATTTATTAACTCAGCTTTGGAGTATATGAACAAATATATAGCTTCATAATTGAGAAAAAATATGACCTAGCATTTTAACCAAAAATACACTTCGGGAAAGGTATATTATCAAATGACCAACTTAGATCAAAGAATTGAAAATCCTGACTAACGTTTAACATAAGACATTGATAAGTGGTGCACTAGTCTTTCCAACCTTTATAGCAACATAACCAAACCTTTACTGGATCTTATACTATTTAGCAAAAAGCTGAGTTCTGTTGTTGGATGGGAAGGCCCAACGATCACTATTGCTTGGTATTTAGGTACTGGCATAATCATGAAGCTCATAAGCCCTCCTTTCGGTTTATTAACGGCAATTGAGCAAAAGAAAGAAGGAGAATATAGAAGTATGCATAGTTCTGTTGTTAACTACAGTGAAGAAATTGCTTTCTATAGAGGTTCACCTTTTGAAGTTTGGAAACTTAACGAAAAGTTAGAAGATTTAATATCTCACTCAAGATTCATTAACTACAAAAGGTTCTTCATGGGAATCTATGATTCTCTGTTGTCAAAGTATGGAGCAACCATAGTTGGTTATACAATTGTAGGTTTTCCTGTCTTTGGTAGAAAATCTGAGCAATATCTAGAAGTAGTTCAAGATGATGCAGCTCAAATTACAAAGGATTACGTTAGGAACACTTCATTACTGGTAAATTTGGCAAAGGCAATTGGTAGAATCGTAGTTTCTTATAAAGAAGTATAAAGCCTTGCTGGATATACTCACCTAGTATTTGAGCTTAAAAGAGTTATGGATGATATGGAAAAGGGAACATTTGTAAAGAAAATCTTAAACGAAGAAGTAGCTAAAAACCGAGGAAAAATTAAAATAGTCAGCTAGCCAAAAATAGTATTCAACTAAGTTCCTATTGCTACTCCAAACGGAGAAGTACTTGTTCCATCTTTATCTTTTAAAATTGAAGCTGGTTAGCATGTCTTTATAAAAGGACCTAATGGATGTGGAAAATCTTCCATTCTAAGAATTTTGGGAGAACTTTGGCCTATATTTGGAGGTATTGTAGAAAAGCCCAAAAACATTTTTTACATTCCACAAAGGCCTTATCTTCCTTATGGTACTTTAAGAGAAGAAATTATTTATCCTGACACTGTTTAAACTATGAAGGAAGTTCATAAGAAAACAGACGAAGATCTTTTGCATCTCATGCAAGTAGTTGGAATTCCAAATATAGTTGAAAGAGAGGGAGGATGGGATTCAATCAAAGAGTGGTTCGATATTCTTTCAGGTGGTGAGAAGCAACGTGTTGCTTTAGCACGTGCACTTTATCACAGGCCCTAATTTGCTATACTTGGTAACAATTTTATACAGATGAATGTACTAGTGCAGTTTCAATAGAAATAGAAGGAAAAATCTACTAATACTTCAAAGATTTAAATATTACTTTAATCACCGTATCTCAGAGAGACGTTCTGATAGATTACCATGATTATTTATTAAAATTTGAAGAGAATAACAAATGGTCATTCTAGAAGTTAGAAAAGAAATAGAGCTAACAATATAACTAAATTTAAACTTAAACTTAATTTACTTAACATCTCTACTTTAATCATTTAAATAGTACCAATATCGTACAAACTTAATTTCATTTTCTATATATTTGGGTTAAATAATAATTTCCAACTCATAAACTAATTAACACATTACTTGAGCAATATTTGATTATATTGCTCATAATAATTATATGTAGATTTATTCCTAAAATAATGCATAAAAAGTAAGAATTTTATCTAAATGATTATAATGGTAGGGTATTATTCTATAGTTATCTCTTTATGTGAATCATATTTTTATTTTTGTCGTATTAAAAAAGTTTTTTTAGCTTAAATAAGTTATTTAAATTAAAGTCAAATTTCTCTGACATGTAATAAGGATTTTGGATAAAGTTCTGCTTCTAAAAGACTTTATTATCTATTTTATAAGACTTAGTCAGACTGAGAAATTACAATTTCGTATTATTTTTCCATAAATTTAATATCTACTTATGAATCCACCCAATCATATAAGCTCTAAATTAAGATTTACTTGAATTTAATTATCCTTTGAAAATCTTCGCTATATTTCTTCTCCATTCAGCATTCTCATTTTTATATTAACACAATCATTAGACTCAGGAGGCTCTTCTGGAAGTTTGCTAAATGATTATACTTTAAGTATTTAAAGTTTTTCTTCTTTTTGCTATTGTTCCATATTCTACTTCTTATCTTCTTCTTCTTCTTCTTGCTATTGTTCTATATTCTACTTCTTATCTTCTTCTTCTTCTTCTTGCCATTGTTCCATATTCTACTTCTTATCTCCTTCTTCTTCTTGCTATCGTTCCATATTCTACTTATTTTCTTCTTCTTGCTATTGTTCCATATTCTACTTCTTATCTCCTTCTTCTTCTTTTTGCTATTGTTCCATATTCTACTTCTTATCTTCTTCTTCTTCTTCTTGCTATTGTTCCATATTCTACTTCTTATCTTCTTCTTCTTCTTCTTGCTATTGTTCCATATTCTACTTCTTATCTCCTTCTTTTTCTTCTTGCTATTGTTCCATATTCTACTTCTTATCTTCTTCTTCTTCTTGCTATTGTTCCATATTCTACTTATTTTCTTCTTCTTGCTATTGTTCCATATTCTACTTCTTATCTCCTTCTTCTTCTTCTTGCTATTGTTCCATATTCTACTTCTTATCTTCTTCTTGCTAGTGAGAAAGCTACTCTGCTTCTTTATGCTCTTCCCCTTGCTCAATTTTCAATTATCAGTCTTACTCTATTAATGGCTATGAAGAAGGACAAGAAAGTTCTTCTTAAATCTGGTTTCTTTGTAAGATAGGAAAGTATTGATTAGTTAAAGTTGAAGGATAGTATGTAGAGCTTCGCAAGTAAGTGATGTTTTCTGTTATAAAGCTTATTAGAATATCTAGAGTAATGTTCTCATTCTGAATTATTAGATTACTATGTATGATATTATTTAAGGAAATTTGAATATTGGCACATAAGATATGCATACATATGGAAATTAACGAATATTTAGTTAGGTTGCTATTTTTTTACCTCTTCCAACTGAAGCATCAGCCCCTCAAACTATAAAATTTTGGTTCTGAATAGAATCTTACAAAGAGATTAATAACAGTTTCACTCTATAAAACTGAAGTTATCCATTAGTCAGAAACGCTTTCATTTATTAGTACTATCAGTAGCAATTGTTTTTCATTAAAGCACTTTCAATATAGTTAATCTATATTATCGTGGACATAGTTAGCTGTTTTAGTTATACTTTTTATTCTTTCCCTTAATGTGTCTTGAAATGGTTTATCGTTTTCCCCAGTTATTAACCCCATAACTCCAGATAAAACTTAGCCAACTTTATTTATTCATCCTTTTTTTTCTTACTGATCTTGGTCTACCTGCCCTTATTGCTAAAATGGAACCTTTTATTCCTCAACTTAGCAATTTTAATCAGGAGGTATTTAAGACAAAGCAGATTGTTAAGGAGAAGGATCTTAGCGAGAAGGTTACTATTAAGCAGGTTATTAATCATTTTTGAGTTAAGGATCAGAATAGTAGAAATCATTGACAGCATCACTAACATTTCAATTATTCTTTACTAAATATCAGACAGCATCCTTTTCCGCCTTAATTTCTGTAATAACTAGAAAATTTTGAATATCTTCTAATTGAGACTAGGAGTAATTCTGATTTAAATTCATTTATTAAGAATTATTTTAGGCTTTTAATCATTAAACTTTATTTAAAGCTTATTGCTTTATACCTTTCTCATCACTTTAAGATATTCCTTTTCTCTACTTTCCTTATCTAATCCTTGAAGCATATATAATACCTCTTATTAATATAAAATCCTTCATACCTTTTAACCATAAGAAGAAATGAAGCAAATGTCTTAATTTTAAAGTCTAAAGTGCTTTAATAGTTTTAAATCCCAATTCTAGTTATAAAGCTTTTATAATATATTTAACGAAGTCTTCAAGCTAATTTATCTTAGAAATCCTTTCTTCAATTTAAGGGAAAAGTAAGAATTAATAACGCCATTCTAAGTTTAATCTAATTACTTAAGCTTGAAAATATATCCATTAGAGATCTAATTTAAATTATAAAGTATTTAGACTAATAAACTATATTAGAGTTCTAAAAGAACAAGCAAGATTAAAATACAGAGGTATATAATAACAGTATTAGTCATTTAATTAACTCAACTCTACTTTAGTCCTATTAGTTTATTAAGGATAACACTTCTTAGTATATCTGATCCTATTATTTTGCTATTAGAAGGGGCATTTAGTTAATAACCTTCTCTTTTTAACTTGAAAGGATATTTTTAAAGGATGATTTCATTAAAGTAAGTGATATGTTTGAAGTCTTGCTAATGGACTGATTGATAAATATCTACCTTAACATAAACTTCTATACTTATAATATAAAAATGATTGATAATGAATATACAGTATTAAGGGCATATTTGTATTGGTGATTTAATAGACTATTTAAAATAATCAAAGTAAGTCCAATATTATAAGCAACTGCATTCTTCCACAGCTTTAAAACAGCATGTTTATAATGCTTAAAATGATTAAATAGAAGTTGGATAGTGAACATTTATGAAGGGTTAAAAGGACATTTGAAATGAAAATGAATATTAAATTAAAGAATAGTAAGCTTGGTATTTATAATATAAATCTAAGGAAAATTAGACTAAAGCAAACTAATAATATGCATTTAATACTCTAAATATATATTCTTTTTACTATTTTAAATAAAGCAGTTGATATAATATTATACTGCATCTCAGTCTTAAAGCTTAGGAATTTAATATTATACTTATAACTATAGAAAAATATGCAAATAAGCATTATACTATATAAGTATTAAATTAATAGATAAATCTATTAGTGGAAGATGTTAAATAACATAAAGTTACTAGGATTTTAAATTAAAATTCTAAGTGACTTTAGTCAAGATTTTGTCTCTTTGCTTAGTTTTACTTATTATTTTGCTGCTTATTCTAATATTAAATATACATTAATTAGTTGGGTAATATCTAAGATAAAACAGCAAAAGTAGAATAATAAGTGCTGCTTAATAGGGAAACAAATTAGAGAAGGTATTTAAAAGTAAGATAGCTTAGTAATTGGTTTATGTTAAATAAACTAATGAAGTTAAGAATTGAACTTCTTGCTTAAGTAGCGAAGATATTTTTCTAAATTTAAGCGGCTCTAAGTAGTGTTAATAGCTTAACATGTGATTTAGCCGTCTTCTACATATAGAATTCTATTTGCGTAACATTCTAGATCTGGATTATGTGTCACCATGACAATGGTGGTTGTTTTGTTAATTTCAAGAAGTAAATCCATTATTTCAATTGAGTTTGCTGTGTCTAAATCTCCAGTGGGCTCATCAAGAAGTAGAATTTAAGGGCAATTCGAAAGGGCTCTAGCTATTGCAGTTCTCTATTTTTCTCCTCCAGAAAGTTCTGAAGGTAAATGATTCATTCTGTCTTTAAGATTCACTTTTGTTAATAGTTCTTTCGCTCGTTCTTTTATTTTCTTTTCACTCATTTAATTGGCTAATGTCATTGGAAGTTCAACGTTTTCCAAAGCAGTCATTGTTGCCAAAAGATTAAAACTTTGAAAAACAAAGCCAACATGAAGCATTCTTAACTATGATAAGTGATTATCGGAAGCATTTTCGTCAATTTCTTTATTTAAAATTCAAAGTTTACCACTTGAAGGCTTATCAATCATGCCAAACATATTTAAAAGCGTTGTTTTTCCTCCACCACTAGGACCTCTAATTATAACAAATTCCCCTCTTCTTATTGGTAAAAATTCACAATTAGGAGAGAGTGAAATGTCTTTTAAAGCAGAAATCCCTTCTTTTTGCAATTTATAAGTTTTAAAAATGTTTTCACATTATATTACAGGTTCTCCTATTTATTAGCTTTAGACCTGATTTATCTCTTATTCATTTTAGAATAGTTAATTTATTGACGGAAGAAAAGTCTGCTTATCTCATGTTTCTTTTTGCTAACTTATTTAATAAACCTCTGCACTTTGAACTTATCATTTCTTACCTATTAATTATTCCATTTACTGCTTAGCAATTTCTTAACGTTTTGGAGATAAGCTTCTGTTACTTTCCGATCGTAAGGTCAACCTTTCGATGGAAAATTATTCCTCGTTTTTGTCTACTTTATTATCTAAGGATCTATAGCTTTTGAAATTAAGAGCATAATTTTTAGTAGCAAGCTCCTATTATGTAGGTTCAGTCTGCATTTTATAAAGTGATTTTATTTAATTAAGCATCTAACTAATAAATATGGCTAATCTTTTTAAGAACAGATCACTTCATTTATTCCTTGTTAATTACATGAAATATTGGCTTCAAATATTCTAATTTGAATACAAGATCTTTCAAAATTGTTACTTATATTACATTCAAAGCTAAATCTATTGTATTTATACCAGTTAAGATGCTATGAGTGAATACCAAACTAGTATAAGTACTTATATTTATCAAAAGGGACTAAATATCTCATAATCTACTTCTATTTAGAACAAAATGATATCTTAACAGTAATAAGGTAATTGCTTATGTACAAAGCTTTAATGATTCTAATTAAAGGAAACTAGATAATTTATTGAGACAAAGATTACACTTTCTCTGATTATCCTATAAATAAGTAAATGCATTATTAATACCTTTATATAATTAAGCTATAAGTAATCTCTAATCTTTGTAACAAGGAGACATGAAAGGGATTAAAAAGGAAGCTAATTACAGCATAATCTAATTCACAGTTATAGTTGCTTAGTTAACGTTACACTTTATAAATGATCATATTAACTATCTTGCTATTTGAAATAGAAGTTCAAGGGGTTTAAATGTATAATAGCTAGATCTAAGGTTATTTAAATATTTAACTAGCTAAGCAATTTATTCCATTTAGTTTACTTAAATAGTTACTGATATATCTAAGTTATAGAAATTTAAATAGTTACATACAAAAGTAGACTACTTTTCATATAGAATCACTAGAAGCTAACTTCATGCAATTTTTTATAAAAAAGGAATTTTGACTTAAAAAAGAGTATATTAGTCTATTAGTGAAAAGGAAATCATGCTTAAGAACTATATAGCTAGGATAAATCCTCATATTCTAATTATTCTAAGTATAACTTAACTATAACTAAGACTATTATTACAAGTTATTTCTTACTATTCAATATAACAAAATAAATCATAACTTTAAAAATTATTCATTTTAGGCTTTTAGTTAAATCAAACCAAAGAAGAAAGGGATAATAGGTATATTTTTATTAGCCATGTAATAATAATAAACTAGTATAAACTAGCAAGATTTAGTAACATTTAGCTTTTAGGTAAGTATTTAATTATTTAAGACACAGCTATCAAACTATAGGGAAGATTATATTTATTTAAATATTAACTAAGAGTATTAGTAATGTAAGCCTACATGCAATGCTATTCATACTAGCTAGCTTACATGAATAATCTTAAAATTTAACTTCAAATAGTAAGGCTTTTTATAAAGGGAGAGATTTAAATATTTTAACTTAAAATTAATTAAACTTAAATTAAAAAGTTATCAGATCTTAATTTAGAAACGGGAAAGCAAAATACTAAGAGATAAAATTACTAGTAGAAAAAGTAAAAAATAATGAATATAAAGAGAAAAGTTGTATTTGCTCTATCTATAAACTAAGAAGAACTATTCTTATAAAGGATAACCATAGTGCCATATTATTTAGCTACTGATTAATTCCGATTATTAATACATTTGAAAGTATGTTGCTAATTAATATCTTCAGATAAGACACTTTATTATAATATCAACTATAGATAAAGTAATAGATTTGGCTTATTTTAAAAGTAATGGTTCGCGCTAAAGAGGAAGTAGGTTATAAAGATGTAGGGTAATCACTTGAATTATAATTTCTTTTATTGAAATTAATTCGAAAATTTGAAATCAATTTCTAATCTTTTTACCTTATTTAAAAATGAATAAAGAAGCACATCCAATATAGATATCACCAGACCCTGTTGAAATTTTCAACTTATCTACAAATTCAAAGCAGTCAATCACCTGTCAATTTACCAACACATTCTAGTCTACTGTTTCTTTCATTATTAAACCTACAATTGATCGAGGTTATACCATAAAGCCTTCGTCAAAAATAACTATTCCACCGAATCAGTCCAAAGAGATTTAAATAGAGATAAAGTTACCAACACCAAGAGGAAGAGCTCAAAAGGATGGGATAAAGGATAATTTCCAAATAAAGGGAGATTACTTTACATAGACATTCTAGGTTATTCTATGAAATGGTCCTTCAGCAGATAACTAACCATAGAGAATGCAAAACAGGAGTTAGTCGCCCTTTGCTTAATAAAACTTTACATAGCTTCATGATAAAATCAGAGCAATTGAGGACGAAAATAAAATATTGTAGGATTAGCTTGATTAATAGGCCTTAAGACTGGAAAGAATGCAGGCTATTTCTAATTAAGTAGCTGTTTTAGAAGAAGAAAATTCATAACTTAAAGCAGAAATAGAAAACGCAGCTAGATCTAAAGACTATTTAAATGAAGTTAAAAGTATACTTTCTTAAAAAGCTCCTAGCTTAGAATAACTAGTAGACATTGCCTTGAAGTAAGAGAGAAATGAATTTGAAAGAAAATCCGCTTAAATCCTGGAAATCTTGTAAATAAAGGACAGTTAAATAGAAGATCTCCAAGCTTCATAGTAAAGTCTTCAAGAATCCATTTACAACTTACAGAACAAAATAAGAGATTAAAAAGTAGAAATCCAAAACATCGATCAAGGATTTTAAGAATTATCCCAATAGCTGCAAGAGTCCAAACTAGAAGTAAGACAGAAAAACGAGCAAGTAATTTTATTGGAGCAGGAATTATAGAAATGTCACAATATATTAAAAGAAAAAGACTAGTACTAGGACTAAATCATAGACTAGAATCAAAGCATAAGCATTCTTTAATAAGAGATATAGTCTAAGTCTAGCATGCTTGATAAAACCGTAAAAAACTTAGATTAGCTTTCTTAAGAACTCTAAAATAAATGCCAAAAAGAAGAGCAAGCCAAATCAATTGTCACTAAGTAATAGCAAGTTTTATAGTAATAAGAGTCTAATATTCAAATAAAAGACCAAAAAATTTAGGATTTGTAATTTAAAATCCAAGAGCTGATGAATAAATTAGAAAAAAGCGCGTCTTAAAGCGAAATTATAAACAGAATCTAGAAACTAGAAGAAGAAAATAAGTTTCTAAAGTCAAGCTAGCAAAGCTAGTATTCTGATAAAAAAGGAAGCTTCCATACTGATGAACTTGAAAATTAGAATAAGATAATTTAGTCACAATTCTCAAGCCTAATAGAAAAATAGACTAACAAAATTTAGCACTTGCAGGCAGAAAATATATTACTTCAATAAGAAGTTCAAAATAAAGCAAATGAAATAGAGCAACTTGAAAATAAGTTAAAACACTAAGGATAATAAATTATCAAGTTGGAAGACTAATTAGTAGAAATGAGCTAGCAACTTGAGTAAAATACCAAAGTAGTCAAGGTAAATAAATAGACTAACACTGATGAAAAACTTGTGAGCTAAAGTGAAATCCAGAACTATAAGCAAACAGTATAAGATCTTTAAAAGAAAGTGGAGTCGCTTGAAAAGGATATTTAGCTTTACTAAAACAAAATAGAAATATTAAAAGAGCAAAATAAAGAAATTAATGAAGATATTTCAAAGAACTAATAGAGCAGTTAATTCCTAAGCATTGAGAACCAATAGCTACTGATTGAGAAATAGTAACTAGTAAAGCAACTAGAGTAGCTTTAAAATGAAAACTAAAGCTTATAATAAAAATAAATTAAGGAAGAGTCGCAATAGAACTAAACGATCTTAGTATCACGACTTAATGCAAGAGTTTCTCAACTTAAAACAAAAGAAATAGAGCTTAACAATTAGATTATGTAAATGCAGTCAAAATAGTAGGAAGAAACTTGCTCACTTAAGAGCTAGATAGAAATTCTAAAGGAGAAGAACGAATCGTTAATAATAAAAATGAACAAAATATAGAACTAAGGAATAATTTCAGAAAGCTAAGCAATTTTGATTAACTCTGGAACTTAAACTGAAGATTTATTGTACACAGGCAATGATAACTTTGACAAAATGTTTTATATCAATCAAGTACAAATTTTACAAAAGCGCATCTTTTAATAAAATAAAGAGGTTGAGTAGTTCAAGCAAAAGAGTTATGAATGCTTGAAAGAAATTTAGATTCTTAAGAATTAGATTCAAAAGATTCAATAATAGCATACTGATGAAATTAAATTCAATTAATAAACAATTGATGAGTTACAAGCTGAAATATAAAGCAAAGAAGAATTCTAAAAAATAGTTCAAGAATGTGACTTAAAACTGAAGGAAACTAAGAAAAATTTTTAGAAATAATTGAGTGAATAAAGCGAAGAACTCAGTAACAAGCTATTTTAGTCTCAAGCCAAAATATAAGATTTAGAAGAACTAAATTAGAAATAATAGTAAATCATAGATTAAAACAAGAACGTTCTTCATGAAAGGCAGTAATAAATTTAAATTCTAATGGAAAGCTTAGAATCAATTTAGATACAGAATCAATAGGAGGATGAATAAACCTAAATACAAATATTGTAATAAAAATGCATCGATTTAGCAGCTTAGCTTTGCACAACTAAAAACACATAAAATGGCTTAAATAAGTAAATTTAAGAACTGCAGCAACAGCTTAACGCTAAGGTTCTAGCTCTTAACAAAATAAAAAGTAAAGCAGGAAATTATGAGTAAAACGAGAAATACGTACAAATATAAACAGAGCAGCTAGAAGATAGTAAAAAGGAGCTTTAGCAAAACATCTTAGAACTTAAAAGAATAATCCAATAAAAAGATTTAGAGATCTAAGATATAAAGCGCAAAAACTAAATTTAGTTAAAGAATTCAGAACAACTTTAAGATAAAGTTAAGCATTATTTATAAGAGTTGTCTGACATCTAAAAAAGACATAGTGAATAGCTCTCAAAAGAACGTTAAGAGATGTAGAAATATTTCTTACGTGAAAGACAATAAGAGTAGAAAGGAACCTTAGAAAACTCTAGCAGTATATCTGCTTATAACGCTATTGAGAGATTAAACCTTTCATTAGCCTAGAAGCTTCCAAATTTATAAGAAAAAGGAGAAATGTTCCCAGCTAAATAGCTATTCATAGAAATGTGTGATACTATTAAAGAAATAGAAAGTTTGAGGAGTGATTTAGAATAAAAGTATAATAATTGGCAAACCACTTACAACTTCTAGACATTTTTGACTCACATTGATGAAGATATTTTGCTAATTTATGACTAAACAATGTCATAAAATAAAATATTACAACAAAAGTGTGAAAGTCTAACTAGCACAGTAGATGCTATGTACTCTATTTTAAATACTCATGACTAGCTTGAGAATTAGTTAAATTATAATCTAAAAGAACATCAAATGAAAATAAAAACGCTAGAAGAAATTAAGCTGAAATAGAGTTAAGAAATCACCGTTTTGAAAGAGTTTAGTAAAAGCAATTAAACGAAAATCTAGATGCTTGAGAATTAATTGGAATGCACACAAAGACTATCTCACTAGAAATAATCATACAAAGAGATTTAAGAAGACATGTACCAGCAATTACTCTAGTATATAGATAACAACTTAAAATGGCTAGTTATGTACTCGTAAGAATCAGATAATACTTCTCTGCTCTATAAAGAAATCCTTTCTCTAAAATCTTAAATATGCACTGTATAGAATGAACTTTATACCGTTAATTATGAAAAATCTGTCCTAGAAAATCAGATTTAAGTCATTTAATAACTGTAGTCTGAACATTCTGATATTAAAAAGATTGAATTAAGCTCGTAGATTTAGGAAGGGTAGATAGATGAAAAATAGAACCTGCTTAAGTAAAATCATAGCTTATACTAGCAAATTATAGAATTAAAGTCAGTTCATTCAATGCTACTTAAGGAAAACTAATCCCTCAAAAGCACTAACTTAACCATGGAATAGCAGCTTCAATAATTTAAACTTGAAAAGCAGTCGAACACTTAAATAAGAGACCAAGCTTAAATAATAGAAAAATTACAATCCGAACTTCAAGAAGCAAATCTAAAGTTCAAAAGCAAAGAAGAGTCTATTAGTTTGTAATTCTAGCAGTAACTATAGACTAAAATAGATTAACTATAGGAATAATACTCTGAACTTACTTCATAATTTAAGGATGGAGAATTTCCTGGATAATATAAGTAATAATTCGTAGAAATTTAAGCAGAACTAGAAGATTCTTATTAGGAAAAGCAGAATCTTATTAAAGAAAATTAGGGACTTAAGGAAAAAATAGCTTATATTACATAATGCAATCTGAAATTAAAAGATGAAGTAGAAGTAATGAAAGAAGTTATATTTAAAGGAGATTAAAGTACGAATGCTCAATCAAGCTTATAAAATAAAAGTGGCACTCCTAGAAAATCTGGTAGTAAGTAATCTGTTACCACACTAAAAGGTTCTTAGATTAAAAATCCTCCTAAGTTAGTTTAAGCTATCCAAATAGCTAAAATAGGTGAGGCTGAAGCAAACAAAAAGTTAAGATAGTTGGCCAGATAGGAGCAAAGTTTATTAGCGACAGTTTAATAAAAAGATGAGTTAATAAAGTCATTATAAAACAGAATGTGGGCTTTGGAAAAGATAGTTAGACAATAGGATAATGAAAACGAAGAGGAAATTATAGAATAAGCAGTCAAGTTTTGGAAAGAAAGATGTCTAGAAATGGAAAAAGAGTTATGCTAGATGAAGCAGTAAGAATTAGATTCAATGAGTAATGCTATTCCTTTGAGCTAGCAGTTATTGCAATTTTCTTAAGGATAAACTTAATTTGGCAATTCTCTACTATCATCTGCAGATGTTCACACAGAAGATGAGTTGAATATTTTAACAGAGGCAGTACTTTTATTGTCAAATTAGCTAGTTAACTTTGAAGTGAATAAGAAAGACAATTTAGGTGATTCAGTATTATCAAGAGAATCTAGTCCTTAATAGAATGAAACATAGGCAATAGAATATGCATAAAGACTTGTCATTAAAGGTTTATTATAAAACTTATCACCTGAAGACTAGAAGATTACATTTAAACCTTCCAGAGAAGAAGACAGAAAAATTTGGTATATCTAACTCCTGGAACTTTAAATTAAGGAAGCGAAGAACTAAATTTAATAACTGCAAGACTATACGAAAAACCTTTAAATCAGTATATAAGGAGATCTCTATTAGTCTGCTTAATATCAAGGAGCTGCTCTTGACTTAGCTAATATAACAAAGCAGACTGTATAGAGAATTGATAGCCTATATAATTAGCTTAAACTTATTAAGTTTGATTTAAATAATATTAATAAGCCTTAGATCACTCATGCTAGAAGCTCAAGCTAAAACTTTAGTAAGTAGCTTCAACTGGATCTTCAAACACCTTCAAATGAAAAAATGATGTCAGAAGAATTAAGACACAAGTTAGAGTAAGAGCTTGTTTAGACTAAATTAATGTACTAGTAAGAAATTCAGAACTTAAAGCTTCAAATAGACAAGCTAAATACCTAAAACTAAGAGTGGTACAACAAAACATAAGATCTGATTCAAAAAAATAGTTAGATGAAGGATTCTAACCAGGATATTAAGCAGCAGCTTGAGATTATTAAAGAGGAACTTCTTATTATTAAGAATGAAAAGGAACAGCTAATAAAGGAAAATAACTATTGCAAACTAGATGCTGGAAAATAAGTTACGCAGTTCCATAGTGAAATCTAAGCTTGAAAGAGAAAGGCTTAGGAAAATATAGACGTAAAGGATAAGATGATAACTTAACTTGAATCTAGAAACTAAGAACTTTAAAAGTAGCAAGCTAATCTTAACCTCAAACTAAATGAACTTAAATAAAAATTGAAGTTGCAATAGTAAGACTTACAACAAGAGTTCTAGTAAAACTAAAAGAAACTAAAGCAAGAAAATAAAAACTTAAATCAAAAGTTATAATAAGAGTTGCAGAATAGGCAGTAAGAGCAAATATCATTCCAATAGGAAAGGAAGTAATTCTAAGAAAAATTAAATGAACTAAGTAGTATTATTAACTAACTTTAAGGTACTAAACAGTTTAGAGGAATTCAGCTTAATTAAGAATCAGCTCCTTAGTAATCTCCTCTTACTAATTTAAAAATTAAAGAAGCAAGAGAACAGTAAGAGTAGATAGCTTATTTCGAACATTTGGTTAGTAGTAAAGATTTGGAAATAAAGAATATCTAAAACCTCTCAGATACTCAAATTAACTAGTTAAATACATAGCTGAAGTCTCTTGAGGAGTAGTTCAATAAGAAGAAATAAGAGCATGATTAAGATATCAAACTTAGATTAAAAGCAGAATAAAAAGTGCATAGTATTGAAGGTGAGCTTAAAAGTGCATTACAGCAACTCGAAAGTTATAAAACAGAATTCTAAAGCTATATCAAAAAATTTGAGATGGTAACTAATCATCTGAATGTTAAAGATTAAGAAATCCTAAAGCTATAAGACAAAAATAAAAAATCTGATGAGTAAATTTAAAAAAATGAATAAGAGAAGAAAGATTTGATGCAAAAAATAGCTTCAATTGAAAACTTAGTCTCTTAAAAAAATGATTCACAGACACAATAACTTTATTAGCTTCAAAATGAAATTCAGAAATTAAAAGAGTAGCTTTAGCAAGCTGATGCGTAAAAAAGTTAGTTAGTAGCCTAAATTTAAAATTTTAATACTTTATCTTAAGATTAACAGAACAATTTGAAAGATATTGAGATATAATTAACCTAAGCTTAGTAACTTAACAACGAGCTTTAGAGTGAAATCTAGAAGTGTTCGCATGAAAAGGAAGAGCTTGAGTAATAAGTTTAAGAAAAGATCTAAGAGTTTGAAGAACAAATTTAAGTCTAACTATCTACTGAATAATAAACTAGAAAAGAAATGATTAAGTAAAATCAATACTTTTAAAATACAATTCAACTATACGATCTTTAGATTTAAGGATTAAAGGAGCGCTTAATTCAAGAAATAAAGAAGAAATCTTAGAAGGCACCTGAGATTGTAGAAGTTTAGGCTTAGATAATTTAAAAAGAAGCAATTATAAAGCAACTTAAGAAAGAATTACAGGAAGTTAAAAGTCTTAAAAAAACAGCGATATCTTAAAACAAAAATTTTTAGATTATGACTTCCAACCCTGAGTTGAAATCACTTCAATTAGAGAATAAAAACTTGAAAGCTTAACTATAGTAAGAGTAAGAAATTAGTTAAGAACTAAAAAATGAACTGGAGAATGTAAAACTTATGCATGAGGAAATAAAAGACACATAAGTGAGTAGTAGATAGGTAATATAAGAATAAAAAGATAAATATAAGCAATAGAAATAAAAACTTTAAGAAGAACTAACCAGAATTAAGGAAAAATGGTTCTCACCTGATTAGTATAAGTAGTTGGAGAAAAAATATATCGATTTAGATTAAGCTTTCAGAAAGCTATAAGAGGATTTAAATCGTAAAAAAGATTTAATAGAAACTTACAAAACTACACTTGATGCTTAAGAAAGTGAATCAAAGGTATTTTAGGGAGAATTAGAAAGTATAAAAGATACAAACGAGAAAATGAAGAAATTTGCGAAAGATATTCAAAGAAAGGATATTACTATAAGAGAACTTAAAAGCAATTTGGAAAGTGTTAAGAGCAGAGAGAAATTATTTGAAGAAGAAAATTTTTAATTGAATGAAAAAGCTAAATAACTTAAAACTGAAGTATAGAGAAAAGAAGTTTTAATTGCTTAGTTAAAATAGAAAGTAGATAATATTTAGTCAGAAAAGGAACTCACTAAAAACTAAGAAGAACAAATAGAGAAAATTAAAGATCAAATGAAAAAATTTAAAAGTGAAGCTGAAAGGAAAGATATTTAAATGAGAACTTATAAAAGTAAACTAGAGTAACTTGAACAATAATAAAGTAATAATATTTAGCAGGATTCTTCTGTTTTAGACAAAGAAATGAATAAGCACAACAAAACAAAGGAGTAGTTAGCTTAAACTCAGCTATAACTTAAAAATCTTCATTTGATCACAAAACAAATATTTAAGGATTTAAAATAATAAGTAAATACTTTGTAAACCAGCTAGAGACAGGGAAAAGCCTCTACCTAAGAATAGGATTGAATGAAAATGTTGGATGTAGATTTAAAAGAGTTGCGAGAGTTTGTAGATTAGGAAGAAGAAGAATACTCTCAAGATCATAATTATGAAGATGAAGTTGATACGTTGATATAAAGCGCAAATGCATAGGGTTTGTATAGTGTGTTCTAGAAGCTTTGTGAAGAGAAAGGAAAGCTAGAAAGAGAAATATATCAATCTTGAAATAAAAATTGGAAATTTCTTTTAATATTTCATGGTTTAAGTTTTTAAATATTATCTTTATAATTCTTAACTTCCTGCTTAGTAGTCTTATCAAAATCGAGACAAAGGAAATTTCTATTTTTGCCTTTGATTTTAATTTTTAAAAGCTATAGTTGATATATATTTATTATACTCCTTATCTACTAACTTATTTATTATTTTTGTAGGAACTGTAAGATTTTGATTAGATATATTTAGCTTTAATTAATACCTTTGATTTTCATAATGCAATAGAAGTATTAAAAGTGAGATTAGATTGATTAAATAATTGATATAGATCACCTTTTAATTAGCTTTTACTAGCTTGCATCACTAAATATGAAATTATCCTTCCTTTTTAAAGAATGTGAATTATACTTGAGAAATATAAATAAAAATTTTATAAGATTAAAGGAAGTATCTAAATGGCTAATAATATAAAGGCATTTTATAAGTCATTTTAGCTTTAATTTGATGATAAATATGTATTAAAGTGCTTTTGATTAACTTAGGTATTAAGGTATTTAAGACTCTATTATTTAATTACTATCCCTATTATAATTATACTCTTAAATAATCATTTAAATAGTATTATTTTAGCTTTTAAATAAGCCTTACACATCATTTAGTAGTAACGAAGTTAATATCTCAGGCAATTTGTTTACTTTTAAAATTAAAAAGGGAGTAAGAATATACTCTAGTAAAGGAAGGTAATGAAATAATAACATAGTATGAGAATGAATATGTAATTAAAGGAATTAATAAATAATAGTAAGATAATCTAGATTTAATTAATAATTATAGATAGTTTCTAATTAATTAATGCTTGCTTAGTTGTTAAAGATAGTAATTTATTAAAAACTTATCTTTCTATTAGTTTAGCATATTTACCTAATTTTTATTTGTATAGATTGATAAATTTTACGATACAATCTTTTCATTCAGTATACAAATGATGAGTCTTTTTTACTAATATTGTAATAGTAATTAGAAATGGAAATTTTAAGTGTTTTATAAAAGTATTTTAATATAAAATGGTTTTAGAAGTTAGATTACTCTTACACATAGAAGTCTTTTAATCTTCTAAGTATTCTCTAGAAATGAACTATTTCATTCTTCTCAAATTGGTTTATCTGGTCATAAATATCTTTAATATTTTACTGAATCTCTTCGATATCATATTTGGAGTCTTGCTTGTAACTTAAATATATATTTTCACTTGCTTAGTTTACTTCAAAGGTAGAGTTTTCCATTTGATTGATTTCTTCCAGTTTATTTAGCAAATGCTATTCATTTTTTATATCTTAATGAAGTAGATTAACCTTTGGTTGAGGTAGTGGATCAAGGACATTCTTTTAGGCATTTAAAGGAAAATTTCTGACTCTCATCGTTAAAGAGAAGTTTAGAAAAGCTTGCAGTTCTTCTTAAACGTTATTAAAGCATTTTCTCACTTACTCAGGAATTTCGTGTTGGAACTTAGTTATATGCTGACTTATGAAAGTATTTATTCTCTCTTTTCTCTTTCTATAGAAATAATTAAACTTACTGGACTATTTATTCTATTAGCATTACTTCTTAAAGCATTTCGTTTATCTCTTTAAACTGCTTTTCTTTTTCTCCTTCAAAATTTTCTATTTTTTAAATATCTTTTTCAGTTTCCTACTGTTACTATATTCTTAAGAATGCTTACAATAGAAAGTTAATTAAGAACTTTATCTATTCTTTTAAGTTACAAGTCAAGTTCCTTTTTCTGTTCTCATACTGTCTAGATTTTAACTACTAGGTTTTAGCAGTCATTCAAATATATGCTCTTTTTAAGCTTCTCATATTCCTACTTTGAGTTTTAATACAAAGTTAATTGATTTTCAGTATATACAAAGCTTTCTCACTATTCTTATCTTTTCTTTTGGAGTATTTACTAAAGCTTAGCCAGCTCATTTTCTAAAAGCTAGTTTTCATCCATCATTTCTTAATCCTAAGAACCAGCTTTATTGATTTTTTACTTTATATCACTTTGCATCATTTATTTCTCGCTTTCTGATAAAGTGATAAGTTACTTTATTACTTTATTTGGATTTTATAGCTGATAATCTTACAAAATTCCTTCGATTATTTAAGGTTTAAGCTGAAGTAATTAATATTACCTTAATTTATCTTGGAGTACTTTAACTAGACTCATATAACTTAAGAACAGTCTCTGCTGCATTTTTTATTTCTTTTTGATCCTCTTATGATTGCTAAATAGTCTGCTTTTAGTTTACAGTAGCTAGTTTATCAAAGAGTTCGTTAAACTAATTTTCTTTACTTTATAGCTTTTAAAGGTAAATTTCAAGCATTTTATTTTATACTTCGATTCTTTCTATTTCCTGATCTATTTCTTCTTAGTCATTTACCATTTCCTCTTAAGCTTCTTATTTCTACTCCTTATCTAATTAGCCTTCAAGCTACTCTACAACCGAATTGAGAAAAACTTCTTCTTGCTATTCGTTAATTTTTAGATTGGTAAGTATGTTCTAAGCTTGAGGATCATAGCACTCAGAGAGGAACTAGATAATGATTTTAGCAAATCCTTGGTATATATGAGAAATATCTTATTCTTGTATAGGATTAGGATATCCTAAAGCTTATAATTTCTCTATAAATTACTACATCAATATTTAAAGCTATAAATTAACTTTAATTCTCTAAGTTTTATTTCAACTCCCAGCATCCCTAAATCCAACCTTGTAACGAGAGGCTATAGATAGTTTTTAGTCTCTTTTATAATTGACTGTTTACTTAGCATCTCCCTAGTTATTACTAAGATATATCATTATTATCTAAATTGTTTATCTCTCTTTATTAAAGTTTTGCAAGGACTAAGTCATAAAAAATAAATAAATACATGTGAAAGTTTTATAAGTCTAATATATGAAATAGACAATAAAAGTATTTATAGCATTAATGAATCAGCATATGATAGTACTTTATAGACTTTATCTTTTAATTGTTTTATTTCTTTATAAGATTAACTTAATAACGATTCTTCTTGCTTAACTGGCTAGTTAGAGGATATTTTTACCATAAGATAAGGGATTTAAAGGAAGATCTGCTGATTAAATTTAAGATATAATGTAATTAGCAAGACTATACCTTTTATTAGTATAATCACTAAATATAATTTTCCTTTTAAACTAAATGCTTCTAACTATCTAATAGGCTAACTCAATCTTATTCTTAGTTTATACTTAAAGGAGCTTCTAAAGCTCTTTAATCAAAATTATTATTACTATATTAGTTATTTCTATCCCTCACTCTATTAACACTCTAGAATACCTTTAATTCACTAAATAAGCTCATTTAATTAACCTGGATTTAAGTTACTGCTATTAAATTATTCATCAGCTTAAGAAATACCAATTAACCTTAAAATAATTAGTCTATTTCTTTATTAGTCTCTTACAACTAAATAGTACAAATAGAGCATTAAAGAATTACAGAAGCTTATGAGAATCAATGGTACTAAATGAAAGTAAAAATGAAACGATGAGAGTTTTATTTAAATGACAGTTTAAAGCAAATTATAATAGATCTAGAGTTATATTCCATCTAATACAAAGTTATCTCCCATACTATTGTAGTTTATATTATCATTTGATTATAATGTCAATATACCATTATTTCATCATTAGCTGATATAACTAAACTATCTTCAATTTTGAGTACTAAGCACTATGCTATTAAATAATTGCATGATCTACATACTAACTATGATATATTACTTAAGTTTTCATTATTTTAATTAGTAAAGAAATCATTTTACTACTCATTTGGAATTTAAGAGATTTAGTTTTAAAGGTTTCTAAAGTACCCTATTGTGCTTCTTCTCTGAGTATAGATGCTTTTTAAATATTACTTGATAAATAGCAGACTTTAGTTACATTAAACAATTAATATACATCAAAAAAGTGAAGGCATAAAGTAAAAGTGTACTAGAAGCAGTTAGAGTAGCTAGTGGTATGAGAAGAAGCGTTGGTTACAATTTTCATATTTATAGAATTCTTAATGAAGTGCTATTCTGTTTAGAGATATTTAAATAAATGTCAACCGAAGAAAAATAAGTAAGGGCATTTGGAGCAGCGTCTTAGATAGAATAGAGAAAGGAAATGGCTTTATAGCTTCGTAAAACTAACTTTAATCTAGGTGTGAATCATAAAGGAAATAATGCAACTTATTTCGATCACTATTAAGAACCACCTTTAGGCTTCTAATCTAGCGTTATGTCCTAAGATTTTATGAACAACATTAAAAATTCTCATTTCTAATTAGGAGATCCTTATTCAAGAGCCAAAGCCTAATCAATTGCTCACTCATCCTTTTCAGGAACTCAAGGCGGTAAGCAAGTAATTTCATAGGAGACTTTATAAGATTTGCGAAGAACTCACTTTACATTAGGTTTTGATGGATAAAAAGGGTATGAAAGCACAGCTTGTTCAACGTTTAAGCCTAAAACAGCTGATATATTGAATAAAGAATAAAGAATAGCAAGAGTTATTGAACTTAGGAAACACAATTTTAAGTTTGGAAGTGATCCACCAAGTCAAACTTCAATATTCAAATCTGATTATGGAGAAAAAAGAGCTTAAACTAGTAATGCACTTTAGCATCTGAAAAAGGATTTGAGAAATTCTCACTTTTAACTAGGAAATGATAATATTAACTATGAGAGTGTTGCATAAGCAACTTTTCAAAAAGTATAAGGAGTTGTAGCAGCTCAAAGTAAAAAAGAAGTTGCAGGAGAATTAAGAGCGTCACATTTTAAGCTGGGAAGTGATCCTGCCTAGTATAAATCTTCATAAAAAGTTTACTTCGATGTTAAAAAAGGTGAAGCTGCATCTATAAACTTAGAAAAGTAACAAGATCTAAGAAAATCCCATTTTGAGCTAGGCAATATGCCAGCTAATTATAAAAGTGTATTTGCAGAGAGTTATACTGAACCAAACTAAGATGCCATTCAAGTTCCAACTCGTGATTCAGTTACTTTGAGAAAAACAAATTTTATATTGGGAACAGATAATAATAACTCAATGTATGAGTCACTTTATAAATAGACTCATCATGGAAATTTTGGCAAGGGAGCTTTACAATTAGGAACTGTTGATACAAATATGTTACAAAGGACAAATTTATCTATGGGTAATGATTAGCCAACCACATAGAGTACTAGTTAAATTACTTTTGATAAAAAGCCTCCAACAGCAGCTAAATTATCTGTTGAATAATAGCAAAATCTAAGATCACATCACTTTAAATTGGGAACTGATCCAAATGACTTTTAAACAGTATCACAGAAAACTTTATATAAAAAATCTGGACCATAAGCACTATTATCAGAAGAAACGAAAGCAGATTTGAGAAGGTCCCATTTTTAGCTAGGTTATAATCCTCCACAAATGATAAGTGAAACTACTGAAAACTTTTAAAATAAGGCAGGGTAAGTAGATTAAACTCAACATGATTCTGTAGGACTAAGAAAAACAAACTTTAGAATGGGAAATGATAAAGGAATATATTCCACAACTTACCAAGTTAATCATAATGAGAAGCATCACCAATATTGGAACTATAACTGATTTTAATTTTATCTTAAATACTTATTCAGTAAATTTATGACTTCGCATCATTTTTATAAATTTTGTTTATTATTAATTAACAACCTTTCTTTAAATGATTCACATCTTCAATATTTAAAGCATAAAGTGAATAAAAGTAATGGTTTAAATTATTAATTATATACTTTTTAAATAATTAGCGCTCGTATCATCAACTTTCATCTTCATCCTCCTCTTCTTCATTCTCGTTACTTGATCCTTATTATTCTTCAATTTCTTCTTCCTCCATTTATTATCCTTCTTCATCTTCATTGCTCTCTTTGCTTGGTTATTTCTCTTCAATTTCCATTTCTTCAACATCACTTCCTTCTTTTATCTCAAGCACTCCTTTTTGTTGTTATTTATTTGACACATTCCCTTGAATTTATTTTTGCATCATTAGAACTTGAAGCTAACCATTCAATTTTTGAAGCTATTCGAAAGAGCTTGTTCTATGTTTAAAATATTGCAATAAAGTTTGAAGCTAAGTCTTATCACTTTGCATAAGCACACTAGTGTGAATCATCAAGACACTTTTAAGTCATAAAAGTAAATAAGAGACTGATTCAGGGTACTACATAATTCTGGTTGAAATTTATGAAATGAGAGACTGAATTTAAGAAGGAGACAGCTGCACTAAAGTATTCCTAATTAAATCTTATTCCTATTTTAATTAACTTACCTGATGAGAGAAGCACCATTCCAAAGTCTCATTATCCTCCGTTTGAAGTCCTTGAGAGAGGGGCTCTATGATAGAGTTATTTTCTATTTACATTTGATGAATTACTATTAAAAGAGATTTTATCAATTTAATTGCCCTCTATATAACGAAATTTATGTATTTAATATCATATCTACAATTTTAACTCTATTACTATTCTATAAGCACTACTATACTTACTAAACTTATATACCTCTAACTCTACTCCTTATAGAATAGCTTTAAAATAGAAAATCTACTATGAAACTAGTATCTTTATAACCTTTAAATAGAAGCTAGCTGATCTAATATTTCCCTATTAATCTTAAAATTCTTCATCTAGATTAATAAGTATCTCATTATTAATTAGCTAGTCTAATCTTATATCAAGCTAAGGCTTCTAGATCAAGGATCTAAGTTAATTTTATCTAACGGACTATTCACCTAAGAATAGCCTTTCTAATTATCTCATTTATCACTTCTAATTTATATCTCACTATTTCAAACTAGAAATAATAACATTTAGAAATAATAGAAAGCAGTTAGGCTTTTATAAGTAACCTTCTAGTATGTCTACTATTGATTTAAACGATAGATAATAGTTAGAGTATATAGGATTAAACTTAGCTCATTTGATACAATTTAAAAGAATATAGCTAAAGAGAATAATTAAGACTGTTATTTAAGTAACTTGCTGATGTGTTATTACTAAGTAATAAAAATGCTTAGTGGGCTGTTTTAGTGTATAAGTTCTGTCTGTCTTAATATATTTAAGTATTTACTTAATTATATTTAAGTACTAATTAGAATTAATATACAGAGTATGAGAAACAGCAATAGTTCATATTATGAAATAACTAGAGATTGATTTATTATATTAGCGTACTGTTTTATTATAAAACTAAGCTTAAGAATTTATACCTGCTATATCTTATAATCTGAAAGTTACTTAATTAACTATCATCCATTCCTAAAAAGCTATTACATATATTATTTTTGGCACTTTGTGATATTTTGCAACTCTATAATATAAATAAATTTTATTATATTACCAAGGAAAGAAAAAAGGATATAAAACAAAAATTTCAAAAGTTATTAAAAGAAAGGGAGTTTAAGAAAGGACTAATAAATAAAGGGTATATTATCAATAGAGTGTAATTGGTACTAGATTGTATATTCTTTAATATTAAAGTTGAATACTAAAATTAAGCTATAAATGGAAAATCATTAACCTTTAAAAAGAAATGCAAGGATCAATTCAAATTAAGAAACACATCTTTAAAAAATTAACATTGGCTTAGAAGAAAGAAACTCTCCTAAATTACCTCTGATTATTAAAATAAGCAGCTAGGGTAGTAATTTAAAAATAACTTAGGATAATTATGATACTTTTAATGGAAATTCTCCATAGTAATAGAATGTAGTGACCAAAAAGAGTAAAAAAGAAATTATTTACTAAGGAAAGAAAATAAAGCAAAAAAATTACTTGTAGCCATTAACTTAGAGATTAGTTATTAAAGCTGATTAAAAGCTTTTATAGGGGGACGAAAAAGAAAATTAATATTGAAGTAATAGATCAACTAAACACCAGCTGAGCTAATAATCTCTAGAAATTTAAAGTCAATAATTTTTAACAAGTCGGAGCAAGAAGGAACTATATCCTTACTTCTCTCCTACAGAAGAATCAGACAAAAATGAAATAAATATCTAGTAAAATACTAAATATTGGACTTCTGACAGAGATATTTTTGATAGTAAACAGAATGGCGATTTTTCCTCCCCAGTTGATGAAGATGAAAGGGAAGATTAAGATCCGATGGAAAAGAATTTTGATAAAAAGAAGCTTTTTTTCAATACACAAGATTGGATGCAAGCAGTTCAATAAAGAATTAACTTAAACTAGGAAAAATAGAAAACATTTATGAAAAAACTAAAATAGAACAAAATACTTTAAAATAGCACATAGAATTTGGATCTGCAATCATAAACATCTCTTAAAATTTCTTGTGGTGGAGGATTTAATTCCGTTACAAAACTGCACGAAAACTCTAAACCTTAATTCGTTACCTAGGCAATTTCAAGAGGAAAATTAAGATCATTGCTAAACTAAAATACAGATAATTTACAGACTTCTCAATGAGTACTATCGAATAACAACCTTCAATCATAATCTGAATCACAAAGAATTCATTCGTGTTCAAGTAAAATTTTGTAGAAATTTAAGCATTTCAAGGTGAAAGCCAAGCAGAATTATAATCAGAAATCTAACATATAAGAAGTGAGTAAGATTAAAGAAATTAATAGATAAATTGAATAGACTATCAAGGGATAATATATCATGCTTTGTAAAAGTAAAATAACTGGAGTAGAAAATTATTTTTAATTAGACCAAAATCAAAGAAGTTAAGAGGCTAAAACTAGTAATTATGATTCATCAAAATAAAACAGTAAATGTAATCTAGAATAAGCTAAAAGCAGAGATAGTAATGAGATTTAAGTTACATAAGTTTATGAAGTAAATGAATAAGGAGAAAGTAAGACTTAATCAGAAAATAATAATTAAGAAATGATTATTGATTTACAAATTAAAGGGAGCAACAGATATGGAAGCAACACTTTAAAATCTCCCACTAAAAGTAACCTTATCGTCTTTAGTAAATAGAATTTTGATGGCTGATATTATAAATTATATTTAATAAATTAAGTTTAATGATATAGTTAAAATTGTAAATTTCATGTTTTTTTCTGCACTTTTTTTAGTCCTAATACAAGCAATAGTGTAAAACCAATGCCTATTAAAAATATTGCTTTGTTGGCTGTTATTTAAGATTTATTTTTTATAATTCGAGGTTTTTCGCATTCTTTATTAACAGGTATATCGACAAATCCTCCTTACTCTAACGGTACAGTCATAATGATCTTATGAATGCCTTTGGCAATGCAGTTGAATTTAATAATCAGTTTTTATGGGACACTTTTAGAAATATGTGATGAACCTTAGTTTTCCATTATCACATCTGGCCTTAAAATATGACTATCATATGTTAAAATTGGAGTATCAAAAATTAAATTGATATCACTCCATAAAAAGAATAACGCTTATGTCTACTTCGAGTTGTATTATATATTTTAGTCCAAAAGTATTCCTCTATTATATATGTTAGCATTTCCCACTTTATTACCTAGATATATTCCTTTGTAACTTGTACCACATTTTTTATTCCATGAAAAAGATACAGGATCGAATGGTGGTATTTGTATTTGGAATGATATTTTTGTAATACCTTCAAAATGCTTGCAATCATAAAAAACATTTACTGATAGTTCATCTTCAACTTCAATTAATCCTCTAAACTCTCCTTTTAAATATACTTCTGTTTCTGTATTTGTTCATACTTTCATTTTCTAAACTATCTGTACACCATTTGAAACTTAAAATTCTAAAGAACTGTATGAATCTCCAATATTCGTGATTTAGTATGTAGGCTATTCAAAATCAAACTACTTCTCAACTTCTCCATCATTCATTACTTAAACTTCTCCATCATCTGTATCAATTGATATTTAAAGATCACTTCGCTTTCCACTAAAGCAACTTTTTTTAAACTGAAAACTTAAATTTTCATTAACTGTTACTTATATAGAATGAACTTCTTTATCATTCTTTTCACACTCAAAATGAACTCTAAAGCTGCTAACTTCGCTATTGTAAAGCTACAAAGAAACACTATTTAGTCTTTCTTCCTATTTACTTATATGTTCAGTAATAAAAATTGCGAAATTCTTATTCTATGCATCTAGAATTTTTGCTTCTATATTTACCGAGTAATCTTGATCATCAGTCCATATGTAAAAAGTAGCGAAGCTTGACCAATTAATGATTTCCTATTCATCACCTTCTGTAAAATAAATTACCTATATCTTATTATTCAGTTCACTATTCATAAACTTCATTGTTCAATATAACATTCGCATCGTTAGATTTAGTTCCTACATTTATTTAGCTCTACACAATTACGATTTACAACATGAGTAGAACCTTTAAAAGAGTGAGAAAAATCATTGATTATTTATAATAATTAATACAAATAAAATAGCTATTTAAATTACCTTATTATTTTCTACTAAGTATCATGCTATTTTACCTTATTAAAACATATCCATCTTATTTTTAAAAAATTAACGCACTCAATTCCTATATTCTCAATGCTACATTCTTCGTTTAGCTTTCAGATCTATTTTTGATGGAGATTAAAGTATAAGTGACATTGAGACTGAGTAAAATATAAAGGCTTGTTTATAGCAATAATTTAATATAATAAAGTAGATTTTAGGATTAGCAGGGATATTATATTGATATGCTTTAAGAAAAAAGGAGCAATTTACTAGAGTAAACTTCATTTTTTTGATTAAGATGTAATTTAAAACCTTATTAAGGACATTTAATTAGATAAAAAGGTAATTAATATAAGCAAATAAAAAGTAAGAATCTAGGCTTCTTATAAGTCGAAAGTTAGGTTAGAGCAAAAAGCTTACTTAAGTAAAAAATTTTAAGCTTAAGTACTGTAAGGATCTAAACCTTTTAATTTTAAGTGATTTTTGTAATTTTTCTAGTCATCATAAGCTTAGAAATTAACTTTTACCTGATAGAAATATTGTTAGAGTAGCAGTGTTTTTTCATATCATAATACAATAGTTTGATTAAGACTTGCTTTCTTTATAAAATCTTAGTTATTTACCTAGAAATTAGATTATAAATATAATTAATTTTAAATAACGAAAGGATTTCAAAGTGACTAAACTTTAGAACCAAATATTAAATTTAATTAAACCAGCTTATTAATAATGTAATGAGCAAGAAGCTCATAATTATTCTTTGAAGTTTAGATTAAAATTATTTGGTTAATGAACTATTTTATAATTTCAGAAGCATTATCCTAATAAATAATTTCTTTTATATGCATTAAAAATAATTTATTACTATGAATTGGATTAATAATTTAAAAGGAGATATCAAGAGTATAATTTTTACAAGCAGGTACTATAGATTAAAAAGGATATTAAAATATTTAAAGAAGCTATTATTGAATTAAAGATTATTAGGTTATTAATTTGATATTTCAAGCTACACTTTTAACAAGAGTATAGTACTAAGATATTTCCAAGTAATTATGTAAATCTCTATTTTCAGATTATTGTTGAACTTATAAACTTTACATAGCTTAAAAATAAAGAACCAATTTTTAGAGAACTAGTGTCTTTATTTCATTTATACTAAAAATTGTAATTAGAGATCCTTAGTTTGTAAACTGATACTATTTCTCGAATCATTGTCTTTATAATATTGAGTAAGTACAAACTAGAAATTTTTATTCTTCAATTTTATTGTCTAAATCTTAAAATAAAAGGTGACTTAAGGCCTCACACTTATCCTTCCTCCCACATCTTACTAAATTTTCTATTTTATTTTATTTCAAATTTTGCTAGATACTATTTGCTGTTACTAGCATCTTAAAGGTTTATTTGCAAATGCTATGCCAGTTATTTTAAATTCTTAAAATATTCAAGTTTACCGTTCTTGTTTTACGAGAAAGAAATAATTTATCAAAGTTAGGATAATTTTAAGATTAAGTGTAAAGTTTTATGCAGAATTTGAAAATATAATTACAGTGTAATACTCAAAGAGTAATAAATACAAAACAAAGCAAGTTTCATTAAAAGTAGAATTAGGGATTTGTAAAGCACATATTGCTAGGTTTCTTTAACAAGTGATTATATTATGATTTATATTTTAAATACCAAAGAATAGTCCATTAATTACTTCTTATCCATATTCTACCTTCGGTGGTATAAATGTACGTAAAATCTATTTAAAATTCTAAGGGATAATCATTTGATATTTAGATAGCTTTAGATAGATCCTTTCACACATTTTTTGTATTCTATCGAATAATCTAAACAATAAAATTTATAAGTTTTTATGAAATTGAAAGTATAAAAAAATGGCAGAAGGTCTCAAGAAGGGTTTTTTGCAGGCTCCATAGATAAAGGAGCAAATCAGGAGACTTCTAATTCTTCGTCCAGCACGTCTTCTTTAGTAAAATAATAATTTTCTTAATCTTAATAACCTCCAACAATATAAAATTAAAGGCAATCTTAAATAAAATAAGAATTTAAATAAACAGAAACAGAGAAAAACTAATAATAAAATATTGGCTTTCTTCCTAAACCAAGACCAAGTAAATATATGAAATCCGATAATGCAAAAACTATGCAAAAACAGAAAAAAAAATACTAATTAAAATTCTTTTTAAATATTTTAGAATTCTTTAAGAAGAAGTCAAAATATTAAGGTAAAAAAACAAAAAATTATTTGAAAAAAGTTAAAATACTAAAGCAAGATTAGTCAAATAAGAAATCGAAGCAAAGCAACTTGGACAAAAAAGAATAGAAACTTTAGACTAAGAAATAAAAATGGAAGTAGAACTAGATAGGCAAATAGAAACAACTAATATTAGAAGTATTCTCAAGAGATACTACCTGTGCTAATCAAGATTCATTAATTACAAGAGATGCAAGATATACAAGGAACATATAAGGAGAAACACCGGAGAAATATGAAGAGAGTTATCAAGAATTTATGTGACGATGGACGGAAGAATTTACAGAAAGAGAATTTTCCAATCGAGTTCCAGAACTCCGAAAAAACTGGGTAACCGATCTTTTATTTTAAGCCTTCAGGAGCGATCACTGGTTGACAGCGGAAACGAGGTGGAGATTCATCAAAGATGCAAATACTTAATTTAGTATATTATTATTATTAAAATTAAAAGTAAATACAAGATAGATAACTTTTCTTGATATTTAAATTTTTTTCTTATTTAGTTTTATATTAAAGTCTAAATTTACATGTTTAGCTCTTACTCCTAAAGAGATATAACTAAATTTAAGTATTATATTCAATTTAACTTAACTAAATACTTCATATGTAGCCTAAATTATAAACTCATATTATATTAATCAGACAGTAATAATAAAACTTCTGCCCAAGCTTGGAAACAAATAAATATCAACAAATTTTAAAACTAAGTTGTTTTTAATAAGTTTTCAAATATCCGATTATAGTGTCATAGAAGATATTGGCAAGAACTGGATCATGTGAACTTCCTTGAAAAACTTCATTGCTATAATGTAACTTTATAGATATTATTCCTTCAAAAAGAAATCTAACGTCTAAATTAGAACAAAATGATTCGAGACTTTTTATTAGAGCAAGTATTAACTTGATTTTATGTAAATTTCCAAATGTTAAATTCCTTTTTCTAGTATCGAACATTTTTTCTGCATTCATTATAGTAGCAAGAAGGTACCTTTCTCTTTCTCGTCTCCTGTAATCCATTATTTGATTATAGAGTTCAAATCTAACGTATTGTTTACTCTATTTAAAATCCTTATTATGAAAGGAATTTCATTTTTAGCACTTAAGATATACATTAATTATTTAACTAATTATTTTATCATATAGTTTGAAGATAGCATTTATAAGTGAGATTACCCTCCAGTTCTTTCAATTACTCTTTATCCTTTTTAAAAATCGGAAGAATTCTAACTTATTTATTTAGTTTGGAATTGTATTTTTTCTTAACACATATTCATAATCGATAAATTACTAATAAAGCTAATTTCTAGCTTATATGACCAGCACAGTTTTGATATCATCGCCTCAGATATTTTATTATATATAATAAAATGAATGTTGACCTCCTCAGAAAAACTAGTAGGTAATCTAGTGCAGTGTATACTGCATTGCAAGTAATCTCGCATTAGATGCCACCACGGAGAAGGGTAGATAAGCTCCATTGAGACATGCCTAACTTACCCCGAGGGTTCTCTCTAGCAGTATGAAAGTTTGACTGACGGGACTTCTAATTAATAACTTAATAAGTAATTCTTATTTGAACCTTATTCAAGAAGACTAAAGAATTTGACTCAAGATTTAAGAATAATTTTAATAAGTAGATTCCCCATTTGGAGAAGCTGAAGTGACTTTATAGACGAAAATAATGAAATCAAGCCTTTAAGAACATTTTTTTAATATTAAATATTAATACTGCAAGCTGCACGCCAACGAGGTGCTACGCGCTCTATAATCATATTATTTATTTATAAGTATATTTACTAAAGATTTGTTTAATTTTTGCTCATGAGTAACTTTATAGATTTTACAAATAAAAATTTTAAAAATATTATCGATTCTTAAGAAACAGTTCTTCAACTCTTCTTCGCATATTTATTTTACTTATTAAAAACATTTTATTCCCAATTTATTTGCAAACTATACTTTCCTTCTTAAAGAACTAAATATTTATAGTCAAGGACATAGCTTAAATTATACTCTAAACTAAGAGTAAACTTTAATCATAATAATTATAAAAGTATATAGTTTGATATAAGAATAAATTCTTAAAGTCAAATATATTTATTTATTTTACAATTTAAGGTATGTAAATTATAACTACTTTCTTTATACCTTATAAATATTCTTGACAAATAAATTTTCCTTTATTAAATTAATAAGCTTTACTAAAAGAGAATAAATCTTATAAGATCCTATATAGAAAATTAATGAAGGTGAAAAAATTATTTAGGTAATAATTATTGATTTCTATTAATTAGATGATTAAATTAAATCATGAAATATTAAAAGAAACTTCCAATTTTTATTTCAAGATAGATATATTTCTCTTTCTAGCTTTCCTTTCTCTTCACAAAGCTTCTAGAACACACTATACAAACCCTATGCATTTGCGCTTTATATCAACGTATCAACTTCATCTTCATAATTCTGATCTTGAGAGTATTCTTCTTCTTCCTAATCTACAAACTCTCGCAACTCTTTTAAATCTACATCCAACATTTTCATTCAATCCTATTCTTAGGTAGAGGCTTTTCCCTGTCTCTAGCTGGTTTACAAAGTATTTACTTATTATTTTAAATCCTTAAATATTTGTTTTGTGATCAAATGAAGATTTTTAAGTTATAGCTGAGTTTAAGCTAACTACTCCTTTGTTTTGTTGTGCTTATTCATTTTTTTGTCTAAAACAGAAGAATCCTGCTAAATATTATTACTTTATTATTGTTCAAGTTACTCTAGTTTGCTTTTATAAGTTCTCATTTAAATATCTTTCCTTTCAGCTTCACTTTTAAATTTTTTCATTTGATCTTTAATTTTCTCTATTTGTTCTTCTTAGTTTTTAGTGAGTTCCTTTTCTGACTAAATATTATCTACTTTCTATTTTAACTAAGCAATTAAAACTTCTTTTCTCTATACTGTAGTTTTAGTAAATATTTTTTAAGCTTTAGATTTTTCAATGAGAGTTTATCTTTTAATATTAAATGTTAATATTAACTCAAATAATTAATGTTAGATTTAAGCTAGTAACTACTTCTTTAATAAATAGAAATAAAGCTTTTAACTAATTAATGATACTTTGTAAATTTATTTTTATATGCTTAAGAATAACTTAATAAAATTTACTTTCAGCCTTTTCTAAGCATTTAATATTTTAATAAAGAATTTTAATTATAAAAAAACATTAAATTATATATGAAAAGAAAGTTAGCCCTTTTTCTAGAATAATAGTACCCAAAATCATAATTAAAGCAATTTAGCTTTCCTTAATAGAACTTTTTCAGATTATTATGGATTATTCTATCTTTAAAGTGAACTTTTTTATTTAATATTCAGCTTTCAAAGTTCCAAATTTATTTATTTCTTTCTTTTCCTTTCTTATTAACTTATCCTTTTATAGGAAACATTTAGATTAAGTTTTTTGAAAAGGGATCTCATCTTTTAATATTTATCATTTGAAGTTGATTTAGATAAATTAAATCTAGATATTTTATTATTAGCAGGCTTCTAATTATATAACGTATTTTTCATAAATCACCTAAAAATTTCTTTCAACCTAATCAAAATTTCTTATTCTTTTTTCCAGAAATTATTTTCATAATAAGTTGTTAATTTAGTCTTAATAGCCTATATAATCTAGCTATTTTTCTTTCTTAATAAATCTTACAATAATTCAAAAATTTTAATATTATCTCTAATCCAAGATTGTTATTTTAAATTATATCTATCATTTTCTTCATCACTCAATATCTATCACTCAAATCTACCAAAGGCTTTATTAATATCCTCTGTATGCCATCTTTGTTTTCTTACTTTTATACTTTCTTAAATTTTAAAGTTTCAATAAGAAGTATTATTTTTTTAATAGTTCCCTTTAAAATATTTATCTACGTCTTAATTAGACTTTAACGTGAAAAATCTTATGTGTTCCTTAAACCTTTAAAGATCGAAGATTCTCTAATAGCAATCTTATAAACTTCTGGTAATTAAATTTATTGCTTAACACTACTGCTTATTAAATTAATTCTAGAACTTTCCATTTATTTAAATTGTTGGATGAATTAAAGACTCCATATTTTAAAGAAATATTTTAAATAATTACTATTTAAGTAGAAACCATCTTAGATTATAATATGGAGACATAATAGATCTCACTTTGGTCTTAGCTTGAAAATTACCCTTTCGATGATGTAGATACTGATTAAGAATACTCTTTTGTTAATAAGCTGGCTTAAAAGTAGCAGTGAACTGCGGAGTTTGCCCTTTAGGTTGTATAAGAATATAGAAAGTTTTTACTTTTGTGCTCGCTCTCTTAAATACCCGTAGTTCCATCTTAAATCGTTGACGAAGCCTGGCATCAACATATTTTGGCAACTAAGAATTATGCCTAACTGTTCGAAAAACTGCAATTACCCTTTGTTCACCATAGTCCTGTTCAAAAGAATAATGAGCAAGAAGAACTTAGAACTAATTACAAGTAAACACTGTAACTTTATGAAGAAACCTTTCAAGCAAAGCCTCCATAATAAATTTGGGATTCACAAAATGAAAACGACTTGAATAAATGCAAAAGCAAATGCTCAGGAGGATGTAAAGTCTTTATAGCTTGCGGAAATTGCTCTAAGAACTGAGAAGAATGAAACTTTAAACTTTTAGCAAAATATTTACAATATAAAATTAAAATTAGTCTAATTATAAAAGTGTGTTATGATGTATTCATAGTAGGCAATATAGCTTTTAACATTATCCAGACTTTCAACACTTTTATAGATACCATAGAATCTCTTAACTTAGCTTACTTTTATCTTCCATATCTTCATTTTCAATCTTTCTATTTCAACTGCATGTACATTTTTTATCACAACTGCTGTCTTAGAAAAGAAGTTCAGAAGATTAATGTTTAAAGTAAAAGTTACTAAAATAAAAGAAATCTTTTAATCTTTTTCAAATAAATGTAGCTAAGAATATTAAAGTAAGACATTTTTAACACAGAATGTCTTTTTTTACTTATATTAATCTAAACACTCCTTACAGTTCTTATAGCAAACTAGTTAAGTTTTTTAATTAAATGCTTTACATTTAATAAAAGTAGAGGAATCTGATATAACATAAAAAAGATACAATAAAATTTAAAAAGAGAAGATTATTCTTATAATTTATAGATTTTCTTTCATTTAGCAAAAAATTATTTAAAGCATGATAAAATTTTAAAGGAAACTTAGCAATTCATTTCTTTATAAAATTTCTTATGGAGTC
This sequence comes from Loxodes magnus, assembly GCA_946699065.1. Classification (NCBI taxonomy): domain Eukaryota; phylum Ciliophora; class Karyorelictea; order Loxodida; family Loxodidae; genus Loxodes; species Loxodes magnus. Next base: position 1,050,868 of record CAMPDV010000021.1, on the reverse strand, counting down.
ACCTATGATGCTTTGATTATATATTTTAATTATTCTTATATTTTTCAAATAAATTTCGCTTTATTTAAAAATTACAATTTTAAGCTTTTTTATTAAAAATTAGTTTACAAAACTAGTCTAAATGCAGAGTTGTCTTGATTAAGATAAAATGACTTCCTTCTTATTTATTTAATTATTAAAGTTTAATAAGTGTTTACTATATTTCATAGAAGTAATATAAATGTTTTGCAACTTCCATATCAACAATTTTGATTTAGTTTCCTTTAATCATTTTCTTCTTCACCTATCCTCTATCAAAATTGCTCCAATCACTCTTCCATTTATTTTTCAATTTGCTCTAAAATTTAAATTCTTCTACCAATCAACTTTGAAGCAAGATATTTAATTCTTAAACAATTAAATGAAACAGACTTCAAGTAGAGAAGCTATGATTAATATAATTTAGCTTGTAGGTAAAAATTAAAAAAAGCATAATACCTGAGGTTTTTAAATTCTTTGATTTAATATTTAAGAGTTTCTCATTAAGAAATATGCTAAAAGGCGTCTTATCCCTCACAAAGGCAAATTTGGCTGTTTTTATTTAAAAATAATTCATTCAAAATCAATGGCCGCATCTAGAAGTATAAATATTCAAATATTGGTTTAAATTAAATTAGTTTAGTACTAATATGCCCTCCTTTCTTAACTGCTAAAATTGTATTTTCTTAAGGATCTATCTATGATAGTGCTTAATTATAAATCAAAATAAACTTAGCTTAGTTATATCTATTAAGAGTTTGAAGTTTAGAAGAAATTATTGACTGTAAACATGTGACAATTAAATTTTATGTTTTAATAATTTAAAAGATGGCATGAGAAGAGCTTTATCATTTGATAAAACCTTCTGGCTTTATGTATAAGGTAAGTTTCTTTCCTGCCGCTGAGAAGGTCTCTGGTTAAAGTCGATCTCAGCAAGTGAGCAAAATGTTTCTGTTTTTCCACTCTTGTTAGCGGCTTGAAACCTGTCGACTCATAGTTATGGAACTTCCTGGCCGAAGCTTAATGAATTAAGTAGCAGCATATCCGCATTATGTGCGTAAAGAGAGTTTCCAGTTCCTCGAAAGAGAAGATTTTAAAGTTTATAACTAATTAATAGAAATTATTTATTTAAATAAATAGGTTTGTAGCACCTTTACTTGCTTTACAACATGATAAATAATTTCTTTCTAACTACAATAGAGATATGCCATTAATTCATAATATGGAAATAACACTAGAATGTAATTTTCAAACAATCAAACAAAAAATTTTCTATTATTAAGTGAATCGAAGTATCTTAACATAAAAGGCAAGACTGATTAAAAATTATAGCAGTTAAATAATAAAAAGTGAGTTTAGTATATAAAGAAATATGATATAATTAGATTATAAAGCATTTTATCACATCTCTAATAATTTTGCTTAGCTTTTAAGAAGTTTATTTATAGAATAAGAGAATCCTTAAGATCTTAAATAAAGTATAAAATTGAAAATAATAACATCATTAAAGGTTATTTTGCTAGGACTTGCTTTGTTTATAACTTTAGAAATGCTATCTATTTGAGAGAGAATTTAATGATATTATACATAAAATATAAAAGAAGAAGTTTTTAATTAACAAGAAATAAGATTTTACTATTAAACAAAATTTAAACCATTTTAATTAATTAATCCTCTTTTCATGCTATGCTAAAACTAAATCTAAGATTACGTCAAAAGGATAAAGTTTATTATATATAATAAAATGAATGTTGACCTCCTCAGAAAAACTAGTAGGTAATCTGGTTCAGTGTATACTGCATTGCAAATAATCTCGCACTAGATGCTACCACGGAGAAGGGTAGAAAAACTCCGTTGAGATATGCCTAACTTACCCCGAGGGTTCTCTCTAGCAGTATGAAAGTTTGACTGACAGGACTTCTAATTAATAACTTAATAAGTAATTCTTATTTGAACCTTATTCAAGAAGACTAAAGCATTTGACTCAAGATTTAAGAATAATTTTAATAAGTAGATTCCCCATTTGGAGAAGCTGAAGTGACTTTATAGACGAAAATAATGAAATCAAGCCTTTAAGAACATTTTTTTAATATTAAATATTAATACTGCAAGCTGCACGCCAACGAGGTGCTACGCGCTCTATAATCATATTATTTATTTATCTTAAATAGAAAGTTAAATCAGAGAAAAGATTATAAGCATAAATTATGACTTTAGTTATCAATATTCTTGTACTCTTATAATTAAACTAATAAACGTATAAACTAGAAAAGCAAGAGAATAAGAACAAAGTTAATATTGAAGTGCTTGTAAATAAAATTGATATCTAAATAGATAATTTTAAAAGAGATAATAGAACTGTAAATAAATAATAGAACTATCACCTGCTAAGTAATAGAGTTTATAGAGGAATTTAAATAAAATATTTTAAAATTAGTTCTAAAGATATCAGATAAACTATTCTTTCACATATATTAAAACAAGATTATATTAGGAATATGCATACTAAGCTATTAAATTATAAGTAAGATGTTAGTACTATATCACATAATAAAGCCAGTTATATTATTAATTATCAATAGTTGAGGACGGAAAGTAAACAAGAATCATATGATTAAATAGAATCTAAAAGTACTGAAGTTAATAAATAATTAGCTTTAGTGAGAACTGGCTTATTAAGCTTATTTAAGTTATTAGTTGCAATTAGAAAAAATGGAGTTTTTTAATTGGTAAGCAGTTAAAGAAAACAATAAGAGAAATAGGAAGTTTGTATAACTAAAGGAAAATTTGGAGTGATTCTAGAATAGAATTAGAAGCTAAAGTAGAAACTTTCGTAGATCGAGTATATTAACATAAGATAATGTGTAAGGGGAAGATGATAGTAATATAAAAGTTATAGAAACAAAACTAAATATGATACAAGAAAAAATGAACTTAATCAGAGAAACTCCCTATAAGCCTCCTGCAAAACGTAAAACATATTCATTTCAAGATTAAAGAACCTTTACTATTATAAAAAACAGAAATCCTAATTAAAAAGTTGCTAATTGGATTGATTACGACAGAGATAAACATAAATTTATCACTAACTATACAGATTTAAATGATAACGACGGATTAAGTGCATCGGAATCAGTTAAAAGTAACACTGAAAACGAACTAAACGATCTTTATAACGAAACCGTAATTTTGCAAGATAAATTACATATAAAGAAAAATTTAGATAGGTACAATTTTGTAAAGCATGCTATTCAAGAAATTACTAATAAAAAATTATATTCCTTTCAAAGTGAGAAAAAAAGGAAGCAAAAAGAAAGACCTTAAACAACAAGCACCAATATTTTGAAAATGGCACTAGGTAAACATTTAATCACTTAGAGTTCCCAGTAAAAAAGAACATAAGAGACTACTCAAAGTGAGATGATAAATAATTAAACTTAAGAATTTATAAATTCATATCAATTACCAAAACAAAGGCTTAATAATAAAAAGAAAAATAGAAGAACCAAATCCAGCTATTCCTTCACATTATGACAACTTCCTGATGATAAAAAAATGAAATCAATACATTCCCATAGAACTAAGGAAGAGCACGCTGCTCTTGTGATGTATGCAGCAAGTAAAGCCTAAACTTTCAAGCGAGATTTTAACTTTTTACCAGAAATAGAAGAAGATACTTCAAAGTATAACAAAAAGACAAAAATTGCCAGCCACCATAAGGAGAATTTAAGTAAATCGACAGTAACTTACACTTATTAACGCTTTTATTATTTTAATTTTGTAAATTGGTGTAAAATCTGATATGTAGGACAAAGAAGAAGAGTAAGTATAAAATGAAAATGAGAACTATGATGAGAGAATAGCTTAACTTGTTTCCGATTCTTTGAATGTTCCAAAGAAAGAAGTTCCTAAATGATTTATAGACATATCTATAGGAACTTTGCCTAATGGTTGGAGAATAGATAAATATAAAGGGTTTTCTTATTTTTTCCAAAACGATAAATGAACCAAAAAACATCCAGCTAGGTTGATACTTTCTATTGCTCTGCAACTTTTCACAAAAAACAAAATGAAAGTAAAAAAGTCGATATCGAAGAAATTAATTGAGGTGCATATGAAGACTAAATCATTAGAAGAAAAATGAGGGAAAACTATTAATAAGCAAGGAATGAGCGTTTTTATTCACAGATAAACAAAGGAATAATGCTAAGAAGATCCGAGAATTTAAAGAGCTTAGAAATTAATTGAAAAATTAATTGAAAAATTGAAGCAGAAAGAAATGTAAATATTAGAAGTAAGTTATGAAGTCAAATAATCAGTTAAGAAACAATTAAATAAAAAAGAAGAGGATTCTAAAGAAATGATTGGAAAGTTTTAAGATATTGAAATATTTCCTTAGAAGTAATCCATTAATTATAACCAAAATTCAGATTTTAAGGAGGATGCTGACCTTGCTACTAGTATTTAAAAAAATGAACCAATAAATGTAATTGATAAGATCAAAAGCATGAGATATTCTAACTTTTAGCAGTCAAATTTACCTGTATCACTAGGATCAAAATTTTAATAACCTATTAAACTATAAAATAAAATAGAAGCATAAAATGCTTCTCTAACTTAAAGAAGTATAAATTACCAAGATATTTAAGAGTTTGAAAAATCAATTATTTAGAATGCAAAAGCTTAACCTAAAATGGCTCTATAAGGATCAGGACTTAACTTAACAAATAGCAATACTTAGTAAAGCAGTATTGCTTAGATAGCAAGCTATAACTTAAATTAAAAGAAGTATACCAATAACAATAAAAGCGTTGATTTATTATAAGAGTCATTTTCAAGGGATATAAAACAGTAATCTAATATTTCCCCTACACATAATTCTCTTTTAACAGCAAATTAGACTGATTAGTCTTTTCTTCCTAAGAAGTAAGTAAAAGGTGGAATGAGACCGTTTAAAAATTTGTCAGAAAACCCTGTAAGCTTAAACAATACATTCAGGCTTTAATGTAATTTCTTAAAAGAAGTCTTTTTATGATTTAGTTTAATTAATCAAATAAATCAAGCATTACAAATATATAACTAACTATTTCCATTTACTATATTAAAAGATAGGACTTATGAAGTAAAGAAACACTATTTTACTTCACTCTAATGACATAAAGCTCCTAGAATTTTCTATAGATATTAATTTAATAAGCATTAGAAATAGAATTGGTAATTAAGCTTTAAATAAGGTAAGGAAAATTATAATATCTAAGTTAGTTAGATAAAGGATGCAACAAAATAATTAAATAGGATTTAAAGCTAATGAGATAATTCATAGTAAAGAGTAGAATATCTTAATTGGCGAAAAAGGATATCGAACTGCATTGTCAAGCTTTTCTATGGATGTAGGTACTTTTTACTTTGAAATAGCTATTGAATAGTCTCAAGATTCTGAGCTTAAAACTAGAGAAATTGATTCCAGTTCTAATTTACTCCTCCCACTGGTTGAGCAATTATCTACTTAGCATTTGCAAAATAAAGCCCACGTAAGGATTGGATGGGCTACTCAAGAATGTAATCTTTAACTTCCTGCTGGAGCTGGATAATGAGGATATGCTTTAAGTGATTTAGGAAAGCTAACTCATAATAGTATAGTTACAAATGACTCTTATTCTAATATAGTAGAAGTTGGAGATACATTAGGATGTATGATATATCTACCAACAAAATAGGCTAGGGAAAAAGGCTAAGAAAACGAAAGATTGGGAAGTTTTGGAGGATGAATACGATACTTTCACAACGGCAAAGATTTAGGAATAGCTTTTAAAGATATTTTCGAAGGATTTTACTTCCCAGCTATTTCTCTATATTATTATGCAAAAGTACAATATAATTTTGGCCCCAAATTTTAATTTCAAGATTAAGTGAAGCATTACAAAGCAAAGCCGATAATGCAAAGTGGAAATAAGAAGAAAAAATGAAAAAAATAATTAAGTATATTATTCCTTTCATTGCTAAATTCCTAAATCTTCCTATAATTTTGCTTCCTTTATTAAATATCTTCTATAATATTAATTTAGAGAATTCCTTTTGTTAAAAAATATAATCTAATTAAATATTAAGAAACAAGTTAAAATATTACTTCTTTATCACTATAGCTAGAATAAGAAAAAATTCTATACTTTTAAATTTAAATCTTTTTTACAAAAATCATATAAAATTTACCATTAGTCTACCATGCTTTAGTTCACTTTTTTAATTATATTATTTAAATTGATATTCTCTGTATAAATTTAGCAATGACTTAGGGTTTAACAATCCCTACGATATGAAAAAATATAAAGGAGCTATTATTTAGCTGTTCTTTATTTTTGGCTAAACTTATATAAATCGATTAAACTAAGGCTACTATAAATTGAATGCTTTAGAAATATGTAAGGCATATTAAAATATTATATAGCTATTTACTTTGCTATGCTAATCACTCATTAACCTCTTTTTTTGTTCTAATTTATATTTTTTTTTCTTTATAGTAGCATTATTTAGTTCCTTTCATATCCATTTAACTTTAAATACTTATTTTAATACTATCATATTTATTAGTAGAGAAAATGAATAAAATAGGATCTAATGCAAAGAGTTATAAAATGGATGAGAATTAAAAAGGGTGTTAGAATACATTAATCTAACTACTTAAATGAAGGATATGCAATTAAAGGGATTTTATAATTGGATAATAAATCAAGGGTTTAAAGAATCAATTAACTCATCTTTTAAAGTTATCAATAGTCTGATAATTATGCATTTCTTTTAAAAAGTCTATTTATCTAATGCATTTACTTTTTGGATATTAAAATTGAGGAGAATTTCCGTCGTCGTTAAAAGAACTTTAGACAGCATGAAATTTGGCATCTTAGAAATTGTTTAAAGCTAGACTTTTTTCGTTCATTACCAAAGTATTGAATTTTGATTTTATTCTCATTCAACTTGGTAAGGATGATTCGCCTCTACCTGTAAACTAATTGAATTTAATAGTTGAAACTCTTTTATTTGTTAAATTCTCTTTTATGTTATATCAGTCTTTTTACTCTGTTAAAGCAATAGAAGACTATGGCCTACCTTTAATTTTATCAAATTCTGGTCCTACTTTATCAAGTTTTTACTTTACATAATCATAATTAGGAGAGTAATCAGGCTAGTCTTTTGCTTTTATAAATGGCTTTCTTGAAGACTACTTGCTCATAATGATATTTGGAGCTTTTTTATTATTTGTTAAAATTTCTGGCCACAAGTTTGAGTCTTAGTTTTAGCTTTCTCACCCAGTTCTTTCCGTAATTGCAGGACGATCAAGTTACTTTTTAAATTCGATTGGAGATTTTATGTAGACTTTAGGCTTTTCAGGAAGAAGAATCGCATCATGTGGATCTTTAGGCACTTTAATAATTTTGGCTTTCGTTTTTTCTCTTTGAATAAAATCACATTTAGGAGATCTCCTGTATTGAAAGCATACTGCTTGATTTAATTATAATTGATATTATATTTCATCGTATCAGGATTTTCCTCTTGCTTCTGTATTAAAAATTACATGAGCATTATAATATTATTCTCGAGACTAACTTATGAACATATGACTAGGCTATTTAGCTTTATGTCTTCTTTCACTACCTTTATACTTTGTTTCTTCAATAATCTTTTAAATTTATTGATGATCAAGTAAAATTTATTCCTTCTTTGCAGGTTTACTTTTCTACTTTTCCCCTTGGCTTATTTAGTCTTTATGCCTTAGTAAAGCATCCTTTTAAGCTGATCTCTTTCCAATTCTACTTACCATCTTCAAAATTCCCACTTCCATAATGGATTGCTGCTTTAATAAATTTATACCTAAAACAACGAAAAATAAAGTAATCATTGTGCCTGCTTCTAAGACCTTTATTAATGGAATGGCCAGTGCTTATAGCAAATATTATCACCCAAACCTTTAGCCATATATTTCCAAATAAGACTTTGAAAATGTTATTGAACATCTTAACGAAATCATTTTTAATTAGTGACCATGCTGCTTCTGTCTTTCCTTTGGATATGGATTTTCACTTTGCTCATTAGGATGCTCATTTTGCTTTCCTTTGGCTTGTATATAAGATGCAGAGACTTCGGGTGTAAGTTACCTGGATGAGATAAATAATAAATATGTCAAAACACTGTAGTGGAACTTGATAAGACACTGTAGCACTTCGTGGATAGAGATCGTAATAAAAAATTCAAGTATATGAGCAAAACTGAAAGAACTTTGAATAAATTAATTTAACATCATACATATTTAGCTATGATTCTAGAAACTAATATTAAAGGCAATCTCTATATAAGAGAAGTTTAACTGAATCAAAGTTCAGTATGGTAAGAGAAGATAATAAATATCTAGTTTTCTATTAAAAGGTAAATATATAAGTAATAATGAAATTGATTTTGTAAAGAGTTCATATAAATATCTTGTTTCCATCACTTAGCGGTGAGAAAGAATTGCATCTCATCCACATAATAGCTTCTGCTAGTTTCAAAGCGTATTACTACTAATTTAAGGCTAAATAGGGGCCTATTATTATTTTTCCATCAATTACACTCTACTTAGTTTAGCCTCTGAACTTGAACGAAGGTAGATTTTCACCTTCAATATGTATTTCTTTACCTTTTGGTAGGTTATTGTAATTCTACTAACTAACTTAAGCAGCAACTTAAAGCTATTTTTCAGTAAATTCAAGGGTTAAGCCAGCTCTTAGATAATAATCCTAGGGTATGTTTATCTGTATATTTGAGTGACTTATAATATTTAAGTGAGTTTTATATAGAAACGGTGCAACTGAGAAAAATTCGAGCTGTATTGCTTTAATTACTCCAATAAAAGCATACATGCTTAGCAGTTCTTACTGCTTACTATTATATAAAAAATTACCTCATAGACAGTAAATCAAGCTAGATGTTATTCATAATTTCAAGTACCTGAATCATTTCTCTTACTTATGTAGGCTGGGCTATTAGATCTATATTAAGACTTACTATAAACTATTTAAATTCCTATATCAAAGGCATTTTGATGTTACCTACTCATTACGTAATTAAAAAGAGCTTCTTTAAATTTTTTATCTTATAGATCTGCATTAGCCTTATCAAGATAAAATTAAGGAGTATGCTAGAGATACTTTTAATAGCATGCATCTAAATCTATTCCATTATATCTAGAAATTGCCTGTTCGTATTCACTAAAAGGTTCCTTTTATGTGAACTAGAGCTCTTAAAAAATATCCTCCCATAAATTATATTTTTCAGCGTTTCTAAGAAGTTCTTTTCTAACTTAAGTTTTATCTAATTCAGGGAAAAGCTAACAAAGCGCCCAGGCTAAATAAATTTCGTTACCAAGCAATAAGTTTTCTAGGGCTAATTTATAGTTTTGAATTGAAAGAGCATAAGCTGCTGCAAGAACTGGTTAAGCTGCTTCACTATATTACTAAGTTAGTAAATCTATAATTACGGGCAATTTGCTGCTTTTATCCTATTCTTGGTTTTTTTCTTATAGCTATACACTCTTTTTATAGCCATTAATGTGCTATACAGATGCAACTATCAAAGCATTCTAAAAATCTTACTAATTCATGTATTCTTATAGAGCTAAATCACTCTATCCACTCACAATATATATTTCTGGCTTTTATTCAGAAACCTCAGCATATCGCATCATCAGCTGCTATCAATATTCTAAAGATTAACTCGGTGCTATTGCAAGGGCTTAAGTTCATTAATTCAGTTAAATCATTATCTCACAGTATCCTGTTATATTCCCTAGCCTCAAGTATATATTAGCTGCTTCCTAAAGCCTTTCTTCTTTTCTCTAAAAAGAGAATTATGACTAAAGCTCTATTGCCTTGCTGTGATATGCCTATGGAATTTCATTGATTTTCATGATTTGATTGGATGAATTGCCAGGGCAATTTTATAAAATACTTTAAAGCAAATCCCAGAATTCTCTTTCTCCACTAGTAAAATAGAGACTTTCTAATAGTGTTCTTAATTTATCAAAATCAGATTAAGCGTTAATAAGTTTTTACCTTACAATTCCTTGTAGGGAAGAATTTTCAATGGATAGAAGGAAGTTTCATTAATTTTTCTAAAGAAGAAACTTTGTAATCAAAGAGTTAGCAAAGTAGCTTTAATGCCAAAACCTAATTGTAGTATCTCTAGAGCAAGTTACATAAAAAAATGGTCTAAATGGATGACTAGCTATTCCATAGACATCTGCATAATGTTCCGTACAGATAAATATACAAGATCCGTTTCTTACATCCCATACTCTAACTGTGGAATCTCAACTTCCTGATAAAAGAATATGAGGTAGTTCTGAGTTCCATCTTAAAGCTCTTGTTTTTTATATATGTCCTGCAAGCGTTTGACAATTCTTTGTTGATAAATTCCAAACTTACACATTACAATCGTCACCAGTTGAGGCAAGCAAATTATTATCAATCGGATTCATTGCTACATTGAAGCAGACTCCTTTATGGGACTTAAGCTCTAAAATAGGAGTTTGAGGAGATTCTAATATATCGAAGAGGCTTATAGTGCCTTCTTGATTTCCAGTGATTAAAATTTTCTTATGAGGTTATTTACTCCATTCAATACCATACACAGGACTATGGTGCTTTATTTTAAGAGCTTCCTATAGCTTTCCTTTTTAAAAGCTAATTACAAAAGCATGATTATCTGAATTTCCACAAGCTATATAGTTAATATCTTCATGATGCCAACGTGTTCTAAATATAGGTCCTTATCTTTTGCTGTTAAACACATCTAATTGCTTATTTTTACTTACTTCTCATAAAAATATTTCACCAATATTAGAAGATGCCACTATATGCATTCCATTTGGAGATCAACTTAAACTGTAAAGACATACATTTTGATTATCGCTCTTCATTAAAACTTAACTTTATGCTTTTAGAGTCGTTTTTAATTTCATATCTGCTATATTTCATACTTTCACTGTTCCATCATATGAGCATGTTGCTATTATGTCTTTATCCACTGGATTAAATTCCAAGTCAAAAATGGTTTCCGAATGGCCAGGCTCAGTTTTAAATTCCGTGGTCTTTTTAGTATAATTAAACAAGGATATTTGTCCATTTTTCTAAGCGAGAAGTAGCTATTTAGTAGCATTGATATGAATCATATTACGAATGCCGCTTATTCCAACTCTAGTTGTTTCTAACGGTATTTTGTTAGAAACATTCCAAAGTTTAATTTAGGGAACTTTGTCATTACTAGTGTAAAAGCCACCTGGAATTTGTTTTATTCATACAATAGTTTTTATTCCTGCTCCTTATCTTTCGAATTCCATTAATGCAACATTGATATTATAATCAAATAAAAGCATTAAACCATCTTCGTAACTTGCTAAAAAATAATTATCACTTAGCGGATCTCACTCAATACTTTCAACTCTTGTTTTTCCAACGTATCTATGTAGTTATTTTTCAATCGTTTCAACAAAAATAGCACCGTTAGTACATCCAACTAAAAACCTAAATCCTGAATGATGCCATCGTACCATTTAAGCATGCTCATATTTTTCAAGCTTTTTGCTAGTTCCAAGTTATCTATCAAATAGCCTTATATCATTATTACTTAGCACTAAAAGTATCTACTCATCGTTGATTGGATTAATTTCTATATGTAAAGCAGGACTAGTAAGATCATATTTGGCAGAAGGAATTTCATTTTGAACATCTCATATTAATAAATATCCGTCAAGAGAAGAACTCGCTAATAAGTTACTGTTTTGCTAGCTTCAAGAAATGCTTGTAATATTTGAATCAGAATTAGTAAGAATCTTCTCCATTTGCTTAGTCTCAATATTGTAAATATATATAGCAAGACTTGAGCAAAAAGCAAAACTATTCCCTCCAGTGTCAAGTGTGAATTTATTTCACATCTAGCAACCAGAAGGAGACAGCCTCTAAAATAAAAGCTTACTATTTATTTCATATTTTATGGCTAATTTAAAAACAATCATTCCTCAATTTTTATTAGTTACTGCTTTCCTATACTGTGGAGTGATGAATTGCTTTGATTCAAGTATGCATGAAAGACTTTTGGTGTAGTCCTTTAATAATTTATAGTTATACCTTTAGAATAATTTTGATATTTAGATTTAAGTAACTGAAGTAGTTAACTTAAACAGGCAACTGATAATGAAATCAGCTTCAGTTTTTGAAATATTTTCAGCAGTGCTAGTTATACTAAACTTTAAGATAGGAGCTGTTCTTCTCAGTATTCACTTACTAGCAATTTCTTTTATACTACATTTTCCTTACTTTTATACTGGATAAGAACAAACAGATAATATAGCATCTCTTCTCTAGAACTTCTCGCTGATTGGAGGTTTAATGATGTTCATAAGCAAAAGAGATAAGAAATGAAGAGTAACAAGCTTAGAAATACTAAATATATATTTTAATTAATCCTAACTAAAAGATTATCTTACTAACAAAGCCCTAAAGTCAAAATTAAAGTGTAAGAAAATACTTCTTAAGTGCTTAGATATTTCAATTACCTAAATAACAGTGAGCTAATAATCTGAATTATATCGAATGGGTTTAAATAAAAGTTAATTAAGCTTAAAAATAGAAAAATAATGAAAATATGTACTTTGATGTTAATAAATATAATAGCTTTGATTGCCTTGATTTTGGTTTTAAAAATATAACATGAAAAGACTTAACATATGAGCTATCCTATTTAAATAGCAATAACTAAATCTAATAATAATCCTCAAATAATTGTTAATGAAACTGCTTCTTTAAGGAAATAAGTCAAATAGTTTTCTGCAAGAGGCTATTAAAACTCTAGTTGATAATAGCTTTTCTCAATGCCTGATGAGAATTTTTTAAATCTGAGTGGAAGAATTTTTGCTTATACAGCTGGAATTTGAAGAAGTCTTGATTTTGCAAAGATTTCAGTAGCATTGTGAATTAATTTACAGAGTAGTCCAAACTAATGATAGAAGTAAACTATAATGGGAAATAAAATATAAGGATACGAAACTAAATCTGACAATTGAGGATATTCCTTATTCGTTGTTAATTAAGGGTTATATATTGAATTAGGTAACAACTTTCAAAGCTTTAATATAAGCACTGGAATAAATATTCCTTTAGACTAATGAGTTCATATAGTATTTGTATCTAACACAATAGGGAGTGATAAAAACTATACAAAAGTATTCATCAACAGCCAATTATAATTTAAATTCCTTCCTAGTAACTTTAAACAAATAAGACTAATGCAGACTGGAAGGCCTTTTGCAATAGGTGCTCAGATTATTAGTTTAGAAACTATAAAGAAAATATATTTAAGAGAGAAATGGGGTAATTTATTAATGAGCAAAGTAGATAACTTTTGTCTCTTTTCTAATTTACTTATAAGACAAAACCAAATAAGGAATCTATTGTAAGACTATATAGAAATAAATAGCTTATAAGGAGATGATGTAATTCCTTTTTGAACAAAGTTCTAGAGTTAGAAGCTTTCTATAAAAAATATATATCTAGGGAATCTAGTAAAAACATTAAAAAATAATGGATCAACTGTAGTACCTAATGCTTTTGTTCTAAATAATAACTTTTACTTGATAAAGACTGTTAATAAAAAATCTAGTCAAACTTTCGCATTTAGAAAGACAAGACGATTTTGCAAACCTGTTATTTTTGATATATACAATGACTCATTTTAGTTATAGGGAATTAAATAAAGTGTTATCAGAATCGAACAATAAAAAAGACTTAAAAAGGATTACATACCAATAATCTTAACCTCGTTCAGGAGAACTAATCTTTTAAAAAGAGTATTAAATTCATACCTTATGGCTCAAAATATAAACGAGACTATTATATTTATAAGCTAGGATGGAAATAACTCTTAAGTAGCAAATATTATAACTAGTTTCGCTCAAAAATTAAATATAGTACATATAAGACATTAGCAGGCTAAGTATCCGTTTGATTACCTACACAAAAATCCTAGTAATTAATCGTTTAATATAAACAGTAATGTTTATTTCCTTTTAAATTTGACTCTTGGATTTTTAAAATATGACGCTGTTATTTACACAGAAGATGATTTTGTATTCGCTTCAGATTTTTACTCTTATAGCAAATACTTTAAATTCAATTTTATTCTAAACAATAAATACGATAAAAGATTTGGGTATGCTACTTTTACTCACTGACCATTGGATTTATAATAAGAAAACTAGCTTTTTTAATTTATGATAGACGATTATAGGTTTACATGAAGCTATATACTGGCAGGATATATGTGATAAGATTATAAAGAGAAGTTTGATGCTTGTGACTTTGGCTTTGTTATGCATAATCATTTCATTAAAAACTTTAGAAAATCTATATTGATACCACTTATCCAAAGAGGCTCCCATTTTGGATGAAATTCCTCTGAGGCTTATCATCAATATGATTAAGGAAGACATAGTAGAGAATTCCTTAAGTTCTTTTAATATAAGCATGGACTTCATAATATAACAGATATTACTTATTAGAAGCAAGGAAGATGAAAAGAAGCTATAGTTCTACCATTATAAAGTGAGGAAGAGAAATGCTTATCTTATGACTGCTGAATTATTTCTTAAAATTATAAACAGCTGCACAGACCTAAATACTACAGTTGGAAAGATTAAGTAAAAGAAACTGAAATAAAGCATTTGAGTAAACATATTTAAATTGATTAATTAAGTTATTCATCTTTAGCCAATACACTATAAAAATCTAGCTTATATAATTATCCTAATAAAACTTGATATTTATATGATTTCTATATTGGTAAGATACACTTAATCATATTCAAAAAGTATAAAATATAAGTATCTTTATACCTTTTATATATCTAATTCAATTAAAAACCTTATAGATTTAACTTTATAGGGATTATTAATTATACTTGGTTTTTTAATTTTAGTCAATTAATTAATTATCTTAACTAGTATTATCTACTCAGCAATTAGTTTTAAGGCTTTATATTAAGAATTTATTTTTAGTATAAAAGAAATTAATTTTATAATTAAACCTGATTTGATTGGTTTTAATAATTTTATATAAGTGCCTTATAAAAATAAATTAAATATTTCTTAATTTTAAGCTTTGATGGCTTAATTAAAAATAACTATAAGCTGTCAATTTAAATATACAAACCTGCACTTGCTTAGATAATCCTTTTAAATAATTTTTCTCTGTACTCACTAAAATATTGATAGCATTAGCTTTCTTTAAAAAGATAGGTCAATTTATTTTTGATAAGATAGTTATTACCTTTCAGATATATCTTCATTTAAATGATTTATCTACTATCTCTATCTAGCAAGCTTTTTAAGATCATGCTTGCTTTATAATATTTAGTTATTAAGATTATAGAAACTTTAAATGTATGATATTTAATTAAAATTAGAACTATTTGTATGGAAATCACCATATACTTTCACAATATCCTAGTTACTTATCCTACTGCTGTCATAAATGTGTCCTAAATAAGAAATTTTGTTCCTTCTGTTAAGTATTCAGGATGATATTTGAACTTCAAGCAGACATTAGTCTTTTAGAATTATGAAATCACTATTTAAGTTTCTTGTGTCTATTCTGTTTTTTATTCTATCACAAGTTCTGCACACTAACGGGCAGTACGAGTATTTATGCAGGGTTCATAGTTTGATTTTAAAATACGATCTGCCTGATTATCCAATGATTAGAGTGAGCCTTCGAATTATCAAATACCTTAAGGATTTTATTTCTTTTATACTAAAACAGTTCCCTTTCTGAAATTCTCTTCCTTAATAAAATTTTAAGCTTCTTCACTTGGAGCAATCCTGAAACTAGCGAGTTATCCACTTTAAACTGATTTCTAAGGAATTTTATTAACATGAATTCCAGTTATCAAAGCCTCATGAAAAGCACCTTTAATATCAGGACCTAGCATCATTATTTCGTTTAAATGTATTCTTCCCTTCATTACAGCTCCACCTAAAATAATTTACTCTTAGTGTTTGAAGGTTTAATCAATGAAAAATTCTGCTGGCTATTTTATGGATTCGTTGATATCAGCTGTAGGAAGTTTAAAGAGAAGTCATTGCAGTAGTTACATATTAGTACCGTTAGTAGATGAAACAGGAATTACAGGGATAACTTAAAGAAACTGCTGCTAAAGGTAATTAACTACATCTTTAAGGTTAGAAATTGGCATTAATTTTAGCTAACTGAAAGTTTCTAAATTAGTTTGAATGTTCTATAAGATTTGATTCTAGTCAAAGAAAACATCTATTTTGGAAATTATTATTATTATTGGTACATTAAGAGCTATTGATAACTTCAGATGCTCCTAAGCATTTTAATTTAGCCCTTAGATACTATCTATTACTAAAATTGAATAACTAGGTAGTAGGCCTCCTACACCTTTTAGCTAAAGTTAATAAACTTACCATTGTCTTTCTGTACTTTTTAGATCCACCTAAATCTATAAAAGTTATTATTTTGTTTGACTATTGAAAAATAGCCTACTCAGAATAGCAAAAAGCAAGCTCATCGTTAACTATTTTACCTTTTTTATCGAATCCTAAAATAATTGTGTTATGTGAGCTTGTTTTTCCTTGCTTCATTTCATGCTTATGCTTAGTTACGTTAACTCTTGCCATGCCTTTCCCATTATCTAACTTTCCAGAAGTGAGGACTCCGATTAGAGTCGATTTTCCTACTCCTTCATCTCCTATTAAAGCAATTCTTATATCAGGAATAGTTTTAGCATCTTTATGTAATTTTTATACTCTAACTTCACATACTTCACCTTCAATTCCTTAGGAAACTCTTACAATTTCTATTTCAGCTTTTAAGTTTTTAGCACAGATCTTGATAGCATCTAACGTTTCTTTCATCTCTTCTTAAATTAATCCTCTTAAAACTCCATTATCTTCTACACCTAATTAATAAAAGCACTCTCCAAGTCCTTCTTAAAGTCTAAATTTCATTTAAGTGGTTAAATGTTACAATCTTTCAGCTGTTACATTACATAGCTTTAGTTTATATTCAACTTTACCAAAGTATTTTTCTTTTTCTATCTAATAAGCAGAATTAGGAGTCGGCTCTGTATTAGATCTTGGTTTTGCCTTTTTATTTTTCTTCTTACGTAATCCAAAATCTTAATCTTCTTTAAGATCAATTTCAGGACCGAACAACGGAATTAAATTTTCAGACATTTTTATTAAAATACTTAGTTAATTTAAACTTAACACTAATCCAGATAATTCCATCAAATAGTATCGTATAAGATATGTTAATATCTGTTATCTTTAGCATATGTATCTTATTATTAATCTAATAAATTCTTACTTGCTCATAATGCTTTAGTCTATTCAACTTTATATCTTATTTAACAAAACGTTAAATCAAAAGTGTTTCTTTATCTGCTATTTATAATTTATGCTCATCAGATTAAAGAAATTAGCTTTATTCTAGCTTATTTGGTTTATCGTTTCTGTTTAGCTGTCATAAGATTATTTCCTTGCTTAAACTTCTTCTTTTATAACTCTTTTTAAACTAAGTATCTTTTAAGTTCTTATCAATACAACTCTAAAATATTAATACCTTTTTATTTATATTTAAGCAGTTATCTGGAATCGAAGTATTATACAGGAAGTACTTAAGTATAAGGGTAAAGCTTTAAATTTAACCGGAATAACTATGAAAGACTAATTAAAGGCATTCAATTTATTAACTATGATGTCTTAGGAATCTAAAATGTGTAAGAAATGAAGGAAGATAACAAATAACCTTAAATTACTTCAAAAGCATTACCAACTAATAATTTCCTAACTTGCTTAAAGTTAATAAGTACATAGATACCTTCAGAGTTATTCAATTTAAAAGTATAAGAAAAGGTTGATAAATAAAGTTTATCCTTCACTAAGTTACCTTTTTTATGTTCTAAACTGAGGCTAAAATGATCTTTCTACTTGATACTTGCGTTTAAACAGGGTATCGTTTAAAGATTAAAATGAATATTATAAATATCTCCTATTTTATATGGTAAGTCTTGGTGTTAAAATGGAATCTAATTTTAGTAGCTAAATACCTAAGTGGAATATCTGCTAACTATATATTTAATTGAAGATATGACAAATAAAGGAAAATTGTGCTGATATATTAATGAATCTTATAATAAAAATAGATTATAACAGTAGCAAACTTATCTTATAAAGAGTATCGCAAGTTTAATGATGAAAGTATATCTTTGCATAATTTAAAATAAAAAGAGTAGTCTAATTAAGAAGCTATGACTGCTCTATTTAATCTAATGCTATCTAAATTAAATAATAATGTCTGATTATAATAAGCAAACTCAATTTATCAAAGTCATTTACTTAAGAAAACTAGTAAGAACTAAAGAATCGTCTCAGCTTGGATTGATGTTCTCAAAGATGCCTTTATTATTAACTAAATATGAGGTTTTGCCTAACTTATGCTTTGCTTAGATTGACAACTATCTATTTATGGATGAATTTAAAAAGGCTAATTATATAAAAAATTATGATCTAAGAAAGTCTAAAATAGGATAAAGTAAAAATATTGAAATATAGCATTCATAAAAGCTAGGGTGGAAGTTCTTTATTCTTCAATTGAAGGGTAATAAGTTCGCTATTTCGAGAAATTAAATAAGCTTTTATTTAAATTATAAATTAGTGGAAGAGTTTAATTTGATGCATCAATACGAATAAAATAAAACAACCTATGACAAGTAAAATAAACTAATCTATATTATTAATTAATATAAGCAAGATAGAAAAGAAAGTTATGAGTGCGAAGTTTTCAATTTGGTAAAGAAATAAACTAAAAGCATAGCTCCTTGTAAAGTTAGTCCGGTTGGATTTGGATGTTCTTATGCTTTGGATAAAGTTTATAGTATAGGAGGATTTAATAATGATACAGCTACAATGAGCAGAGATATTTGAATATATGACTGTATAATTGATTAATGGGATCACTTGTAATAAATTCTCAATGAGCAAAGTCATATCGTTAACAGTGTTTATGTACCTGAACTACAAGGACTTATTTTTTTTGATGAATGGAGATATTTGCTTCATACTTACTTATATGATTGTTAAAATAGAAAAGTTAGTATTCATGGACCTCTCATTCCCGAAAAAACATCAACATATTCAAATTTCTAACCAATTTTAAGGAAAAATTAAATATATACATTTGTAAATAAAAGTGAGTTCGCTTGCGATATGTTTAGCTATGATATAAAGAGCTTATAGTGGATATTACTGAGCAAATATTCTCAATCTTAAAATTTTTATTATTAATTTTAAATTAATAGGGTCTATCTTTTGAAAGCTCTTATTTCTATCAACTTTAATAATTTCAAGCTAAACTTCTTTAAAATTTCCCATTTCAATATTTCAAAAATTAAAAAGGATCTCATCCGATAAAAAAGAAAGAATATTATAAGTTATTAAAGTGTTAGCCCTATTTAAAATAACCACTCTTTATGTTTTATCCTAAAGCTTTTTGACTAATTTCTCATTTTGTTGATTGGATATTTTAGAACTAACTTTAGATATAAGTTATTAAGCTTATATCAGATATGTAATTTACTGCTCTTTCATCAGATATTTTCTATTTAGACTCTTGTTTTTTTGTTTTACCTTCCTAATTAATTGTATCTAATATAAAGGATCTATAACCTATCTCTAACATATTTCCTTATGTAATAATTACTATTACATAAAACTGCTAATATTAGTGCTACTTTCATAACCCAGCTTATTGAAAAAGCTGATAATATACAGATTAATTTGTACTGAAATAATAAGGTAATAAAAGAATAATAATGCTAAGGATAATGCTATAGAAATAGAATAGTTAAATAACTAAGCTTATATCAAATAAGCATCTACGTTCTTACCTCTATATTCAGTAAATTCTCCTCATAATTAAGCAAAACCATTATTTAAAATCATTAAATTGGAGATATATTTTATATTTGTAACTCTTAGCTTTGATATCGGAAGATAAATCTAATTTATCTTATTAGAGGTAAGAGTTAATAGATTTAGACTTAATAATTAAAATAAAGCAAAAGACTTAGATTTTATGAATAGGTATATAACTTTAAAAGTATGGCCAAAGCTATTAAATAGTAATAAATAGGAATTTACATAATTTAAAAGAAGAAATTCCTATATAAATCTAGCTATTATAGCTAAAAGGTCAAATTATCTTGTTTTTGTAGTAATTTAGTCTTAAAAGGATTCTACTAAAACTTCAAAATGCTAATTATCTAATTTTATTGAACCATAAACAGACTTTTAGTTAAAAAGCAAAGCTCTTAGAATTTTTAAAAGATAGCTAAGTAAAATTTCTAAAATGATTGTACTAAATGAATATTGACTGGTATTAGTTTAAATGAAAGCTTAGTAACAAAAATAAGTTTATGAAGGGGGCTTTAATTAATACTTGAATACCAAGCATAAGAAATTATAAACCTTTATAATAACTTTAGCTTTATAATACTATATAAAAAACAGCCTTAATCTTTTATATTTACATAAGTTAAGAAGTTATTGCTAGGAAGAATTGCCTTCAAATATTTTAAGTCAGTATTAATAAATCTAGTTAAGATATGCTGCTTAAAGATAAAAAATAGAGGCAAATCTCGTTTAAAAAATAGAAAAACTTTAAAAAATTAGTTTGAAGAAAAAATTTTATATATTAGATTTATCACTTAAAGTAAAGCTAAGAATCAAGTTTAAACGACAGTGAAGTTGTAAAATATGCAAGCTACTTTAGGTTTTTATAATATGAAAAGTGCTAATAGTTAAATTAGAGTGATAGCATCTTATTAGATAACTATTATCTTAGTATCTACTCTCTATAGTAAAAAGTTAATTTTAATTAGTTATTTCAAGTTTTTTGCTTATAGTTTTGATATAAAAAGTTAGAACTTTTATGTATTATTCAGTAAATTAGAAATAGAAAAATCAATTAAATTTATAAAAAATTGAACTTAATTTTTAGCTTTAATTAATCAAAAAGGAAAAATAAAGCCTAGTAATAGTCTAAAATCGAGCAATTTTCATAATCTATTATAAACTACAAATGAAAGAGTATTTTATTAGTCTATTTTCCAGATAACTTATATGGTGGATTATTTCTTTAATTCAAAACAAATAAATAATAGACTAAATTTATCTGCTTTAAGCATAATAAGAAAATTAGCTACTAATATAGTTAATATATCTAAGGTTAATTACTTACAAGTAATTATATTAATGCATAAATTATGTGATAGTCAGAACTTAATTTTTTATAGCATTTATGAGATTCTTTGCATTTTTTGAAAAATTTATTCACCTTATCACACAGCTAATAACACTTAAAAATAATATATAGGCTAGTCTTAGCTTGTTTCTGAAGATATTTCAACCTAGAGTTATACAAGATATTTTCTTAGTAGTTGTATAACAGATAGATTTAAGTAAGCCTTACTATCAAAGAACTGCAACTAAAATTGATGCTATTAGATATGATTTAAATATATTTCTTTCCTTTTTACATTTGATTGAATTTTACGCAATAAGCAGTAATAAATAATTAGCTCTTATGCAATTTCTTGATAGTTATAGCTCTAATATTTATAACCTTTAATAGTCATTTCTTAATTAAAGTCTCATCATTTACTCAACACTACATCTCATTTTATTTAAGAAAGTATTAATTTATCATTATTGAACTCTAAGGAATAAGCACAATAGAACTTTAAAGGTAGGTATTGCAAAAGAGCTGCTATAACTAAGTAGAATGTAAAATTGAGCAAAGAAATAGTAGATCAAAAGTGTATATTAAAGTATACTAACAGAATTACATTAAGTAAAAGATAGTAAATGCAGAGTTTACTAGGGACTAGTAAAAGAGTATGTAATAAGTGAGTAAAAATTAATTAGCAAAGCATACTTTACTATAATTATATGTTTGTCATTCTGTAGCTTTTTACTTTTTACTTTATTTCCTTTTCTTACTTTGTTCAATTCATAAACTGATAATAAAAAGCCAGTATTGATTGCTTGCAAAGTATAAAAAAATGGAGCAAGTTTAGCAAATTAAACCCTTAAGCTAGAAAGATCTCTTTGAGTAGCTTAGACAATTTTCTAGTGAAATATAGTAAGAGAGAGTGAGACTCACTGTGCTATTTAAGGAGTTTTTTGATAAAATATAATTAAAGGCAAGAAAAAATTACATTGATTTAGGGATTTAGATAGAAGAACTTCCAAGAGTTGTCAATGCTAATGAGTTTTTACTCAAAGAACTGCTAACTTACTTGTTTCAGTATTTGTTTCAGAGAACTTTTGGATAATAGATTTCGTTAACTATACAGTGTGATAAGGCTATTAAAAACAACTCAAAAGGGATAAAACTAAATTTCTAAATTTCGGTAAAATGCTCATCATTACAAAATTTTGAGTCTTTGGTATAAATTCTAAACCAAAAGTTGTATAATTTATAAGTAGAATGGAAGTAATTAGCTGGGGACTTTTCAGACGAAGAGATTATAATAAAACACTTAATTAACTGTTTAAGAGGATCTGTTTTATAAGCAGAAATAGATAAGAAGAAGAACTAGCTAAAATTAGAAATTTGCTTACACTTGGATAAAGATCTCTCATGTTAAGAGTGGAGTGGATAATTAAGTAGGTCAATTTCAATTGTAAGATTTATTATATTCAGCTCAATTTAAAGTTGATAACTGAGGAAAGCTTTCATAGTGAAAACTTGTCTAGTAACGATGAGATGCATAATTATTTTGTTCCAGATATCGTTTTTTAAGGTAAAAAACCCGGTGATTTATTCAAAAAAGCAAGGATAAAGTTAAGGGAAAACAAAGCTTAAAGGTATGTTTTTATTTAGCGAAATACCACATAAAGTAAACAGTCCTTTAAAAAGCTGCTAGTAAGAAATTGAAAAGAAAAAGAAAAAGAAAATCAAGACTATCCAAGCTAAAGTTGACAGTGATAACCATAAAATAAAAAAAGATTCTAAAGAGAAAATCTTGATTACAGCCAGTTAATCTTACTAATTCTGTATAAAAACGAAATCTTAATTGGATTTATAGTAATTCGACAAAAAAAGAGTTCGTAGTTTTCAAGAAGATGAAAAATGGTTTAGAGTGTGAAAAACTAATTTTTTTATTGCTAAAATGGTCTTAATTCTTAGGTATAAAATTAAAAGAGGCATTTTGTTTTACAAACTTAGTTAGTTATTTAATTTTCAATTAGCTAAAGAATTTAAGATTATATCATATATAATATGATATAACCTCATAGCTTTAACTCTTTGTTAAGATTTTAAATGCTTTCTTATCTTCATTTTCTTTACATGTGAGAATCTTTGACTGCTTTTGAAATTTTTAACCTACTTATACTTAACTTGTTTTGGAATTCTTCTCAAGTTAGCAAGTCATATTTTGTTGTTAAATTCACAATAATTATATGGGCAGAAGGACAAAATAAATATAATAATTTGATTAAGTTAGTCTTTTTAGAAGCAATGTCTAACTATATTACTATGAGTAACTTATCCTTACAGTATGAATAATCAAATATTTATATAGCTTAATATAAATAAGTAACTAACATCCTTACTTACTAGTACATTGAAATATTGCTTACTATTGCTTCTAAAAATCAAGCTTTAAGCATAAAAAGGAAATTAAAATAACAAAGCCTTTATATTCTAACTTTAGAATATTACTTATAGTCTTATAATTTGTGATACGAATCTCCAATAAAAACTAAATCAGATAACTTTACTGATTAGAAAGACTTTAAAGAGAAAAGTTTGGATGTAAATAATTTGTATAGCTTGATGTGAGAGAATGAGTATAGAAGGAAGGTTTTAAATTATTACTTTAATTATAAATTTTAAACGAAGTAATTAGAAATAGTTATTATAATTCCACACACATACTTTTCCATCCCATCCTGCTGAAGCTATCATATTTGGATTTTATAAGCTAAAATCTATTCCAATTACGAATTCAGTATGCTACTAATGCTTCATCATTAGCATATTTTCAAGTGGCCTACTGGTGTCCCAAATTATGACGGACATATCGCTAAATTAAAGAACTTACTAACTAGCTGAAGCTAGAATATTTCCAGCAAAAGGACTGTATTTTACTCTTCTAATTGCAAAGGTATGTCCTCTTAATTACTAAATAGGCTAATTCATCTTTCTATCCCATATTTTTATAGTTTGATCAACTGAAGCTGTCGCATATTAATCTAAGTATTTATTGAAGTCGCAACTCAATACTTCGCTTTCATGTGCTTTAACTGCTTGAACAGGTTTTGGAGATCTTATATCTCAGAAATTAGTAAATCCATCACCAGAAGCTGACATGAAAAAGTTAGGATCTTAGGGATGCCATACAGCTTAATAAACACAGTATTAGTGTCCAACGAAAGTGCATAGAGAGGCTTTACTTTGTATTTGCATATCCCATAATTTTAGAGTTTAGTCATATGAAGCAGTAACTGCTAGGTTTTTTTAAATAAAGTTGTTATGAATTGAAAATACTTCAGCTTGATGTTCCTTAAATAAAAGAACAGGTCTATCATATAATAAATCATATAATCGAACTGTTCCATCTGCACAAGCAACTGATATTTAATTCTAATTTTCTTCTGACCAGCAAGAATCATAAACACCATCATTAGTCATTGCTTGATACGTCTGAACAAGTCCACCAGGTTATAATTCTAAAATATGAAGGCATCCATTTCCTACTATTCCAAAGTGCTAAGCAGAAGATACAGCTAATTTACTTCCATCAAAAGGCGAAAAAGCACAAGAATAGCCACAAAAAGGTATTTTAAAAAATAACGGTGGAATTTATTAAGGATCCATTTTATGTTTATTTAAGTTATTCTATTTTTATTCTTTTTTCAAATTATGCTAAAGCTCCTTAAGTTTGTTGTTTACACACTATTTAATTTCTTCAATTCATTAATTAATATTTAACTACTGAGACTTACAAAATAATTGCTAGTTCTTAAGGATTTTAAATCTTGCTATTCTTATCTTTAAGAAGGAAATTTTAGTCCTTACTTTAAATAAACCGATTTAATTTTACCTGTGCAAGTGCTTTAGTTTAGTAAGGTTCTTATAAAACTAATTTAAGTTTAGAGTCAATTTTGAAAGAATAATAAAGCTAAATCTTGAAATAAATAAAAATGAAAAGAAGTAAAATAAAGCAATTGTATAAGAGTATTTATACATATAGGATTTTAGCTTATTTTGAATATCATTACTAATAATCAGAATTAGAAAGGTATGAATAATTAATTTAAATTATAGGCAAGCAAAAATAGAGATTTATTTACATTACATTACATTAACTTGGTAGTAAAAAAGGAAGCATTATAATGGAAATCACCTATGACTACTTAAAGTTTTAATGCAATTTGTATTTCTTCTATTGAACTATCGTTTTAAATTTTAAAGGAGAATATTTAATTAAAATAGGTAATGGAATTGAAAAGTAGAGCAGAAAAGTTTGCTATTAGATTATAATAGAAGCTTATACATCATTAGCAAAAATTGTAGTTTCAAGCAACTAGACAGTAAAAATATGCTTAAATATCAGAGTTTTAAAATAAATTATTCAAATATTATTTATTTAGTAATAAGAAGCTTTGGATACTCCATTCACTTCCAATATTACATAGAGAAATAAAGGATTCATTCATTTATAATTTATGGATTCAAAAAATAAAAGACTAAATTTCCTTCATTATTAGAAAAGCTTATAATAGTAATAAGTATCTTTGTACAGCTAACTAATCCTAAAGAATATATAAATAGACTAAACAATAAAAAGCTAAAAATTGATAACCTAGATTTAAGTTCACAAAGCCAATAAATAGTTTCTTGTTTCAAAATTCCAAGATAATTAGTTATTTGCTACTATCAAATTAAAATCCTTATTAAAGTACTAAATTATGTAATGTGAAAACTTATATAATATATTATATGCTTATCCACTGTATAATCTATTGTCACTTGATTTTTAAAATTCCATTTAGAATGAATTTGAAGTTATAAAGTTAATAAATGGCAATATAAATGATTCTTTGCAACTAAAAAAGAAAAATACTGCTAAATGTGAAAATAATTTATATTGATATACCTCCTCTTATATGTCTGGGGACAATGATTAATGGATTAGACTTTGAAAAGTGCGTTTGTAAAGTAATTTAAAAATGAAAATAATAGGAAATTTGTTAAGAAAGCTTAACAATTATAAAAATAAAATGGGTCCTTATTTAGTTTGGTCAATTTTTTTGGTGATGATAAATTTACTCATGTCCTTAAACTTATTCTGATATGAGTCTTCGAGCTGGATTTATCAAATAGCCTATTTATGTGTATTCTGCTAGCATCTGAATACTTTATTTAGCTTTGTTTGTCTCATTATTTATTTATTTAGCAGTGACCAAAATTAGAAGTGGCCTAAGATAATCGATATTTATTATTACCTTCTTATTTCCGTACTTTGTCTAGATGCATGGATATTCTGAGGCTTCTAATTGATTGACCCTAAGTACACTGCTCATTCTGATATGTAAGCTGTAGGAGAGAAAACGATGAAATTATACCTTCATGGAATTTCTTTGCTTTTAATGTATTTAGAAATGATTTTCGGAAACCACAGAACCAATGTTATGACTTACTGACAGACTCTAAAAGTGCAATTTTTCGCTTCTATATGTTACTTGATAGTTCTTTACTTCGCTAACCAAAATAGATATGCATACTTTTTCATTGATGCTTTTTCAAGATGGCAATTGGGCCTATTTATGTTTGGATGCTTTATTTTGCTGAATATAACAAATATACTTCACCGAGCTTTTGGTCATTATTTCATAGAGAAAGACACGAAGTTGGATTGATTTAGCAACTATATTTAATTTATAATTTTACTTACTTTAATCCTATTTCCTATATTCTCATACTCCTATTACCTAGCCATATCCTACTGTTTTAATATAAGCCGCTTCTTATTTTTAATCCTAAGGATTTGAAACCTATTAATATATATCTTCTATAATAGAGCTGCTATGTGTTTTAACTAGCTTGTATAAATGACTTTAATTCTATTTTGATTTTAGTAAAAGGATTAATAAAATAAATAAAGAAATTTCCTTTATAAATGGAAGGAAATTAAGCCTAAGAGTAGTTAAAGTAGAAAGTGATGTATTGGCTTTGTTTACTAGAAATGAAGAACTTTGATGTCTTATTTAAAAAGTCTTTGAATTTCATTTTGAGAACATTATTTGAAAGCTATGATCGGTTGGTTCATCTTTCTCATTATATAAATGAAATAGTAGCTGCTATAGATTTTATTGGAGGGCTCTACTACTTCAAAAAATATAATGCTAGTCAAGTAGAATACACTTTTGGAATCCAAAGAAGCGGTAAAGCTATTAACTTTATTCTATAGGCAGCTTTTACTAGCTTGTTGTCATATTTTTTAAATAAGTTGGAGCTGAAAGCATAATTTAGTAAAAAGCATTAGATTTTGCTAAAGGCAGTATAAAGCTTAGAGACTATTTTGCAATTGACTTATTTGTTAAATGTTAAAAATAATAAATACCCAAGTTTGGAGTATTTCATTTTGAGATAGGGAATTAAGATAGTAGGAGATTATTAAATAGAGACTGCTTGAAAGTTTTTCATAGTTTTCATAACTCACAAATTTTTCCATTACTTCTTTAATTAGTATGAAAAATAAGCTCATTTCCGCAACGAGCAGCAAATTGAACTGAGAGCACCTTATTAACAAGACACCATCTCTAATCCTATATGCTAAATTTGTAGAAAGTCAGTTGATTCTGCAGCCACAATTGGTACATCAGGATATTTATTCTGTCTTTCTTGCATTTATAATCAAGTTCAAAGATATGGAAAATGTCCTATAACTCAGAACCCTACAAGTACTTAGCAAATTAGAAGAGTTTACTTTTGAAGCTAAAATTTTGTTAAAAATTAATAATTTTAAGTAATCCTTTATCTCTACTTTTCATTTAACTTGCCACTTTCATCATCTCTTATGTATATTCCTTTTTTAACTATACAACTGTCTCTCTATAATAATCATTTGAAAATTATGTATTTAAAATAAAAAATAAACTTTAGGCTAAATGCTACTGATATTAAAGCCTAATTTCAAATATTTAAAGAATAGAAATTATCTCTATAACACTAAACTAGTTTTATTTAATGAAAGAGCTTTTCCAAGCATACTGCATAATATAACTATATGATGTCCGAATAATTTTTAAGACAAAAAAGTTCAAAATTATTAAATTTTTGCTCCTATAAATTTCAATAATTAGTTGAAATATAAGCAATAATATTATAAAAGATAGTAGTCATTTATCTTAACTACTTTTCCTTTTATTATTGTTTAATATAATATCTTAATCATAAACTTCCTTTATACAAGATAATGAATTAAAAGATGAATAGTAAATTTTAAATATTATCATTTATAAACAAAAACTAGTCTTAAATTAAATAGTTCATAACTCATTCTTCTTTAACTCTTCCATCTTATCAGCACTATAGAGTCTTGAATATATTTTTTGAATATCTTCATTTTCATTGGACATTAAAGCTAAATTAGTACTGAGAAAGTCTAACTTATGAGATTTTTATATATTTTAGATGTTTTGAATGTATTTCTCACACTATAGTATAAAACTTGTAAGGCTCTTCAGAATAGTTTCTGTTTATGCATCTATCTGCACTATTCTTTCTATTTTTACTTTTCTATTTTTTATCCTATGAGGAATTTGAATGACTCCTTTCAAATTTCCTTCACTATCAAGAACTGGGTATGAAAAAACAGGTAAAGAGCTATTTAAATCAACACTCTTATTGAACCTAAAATCATTATAGGGTGATTAAATAATTAGCGCTTTCTTTTATGAAGCAACTTCACCACAGATACCAGCATTTAAAGGCATATAGTAAAAATGATCTTAAGAGTTCATTATTTTAAACTATTAGTTTTCTATAAACAGGTAGTTTATTTAGTTTACTTCAAGTACTATCTTTCCTCACTAAACTATCTTTTACAGAAGAGATTATTAGTCTCTACAAGTTCCTAGTTCTATAAAAGATGTTATAAGCTAGTTCCTAGTTTTAAAATGGTTATATATCTCTTACTAGTAGGCTAACTATTAAAGCTTCACTCCTACGAATTTTGACATAATCATTCCAATAAACACATCATCGCTTGTAAATCACTTTCCATAGGAGTTGCTTGCTTCAAATACTGCTATTACATTATTTTCTTTATCAAATATAGGAAAAAGCATCTGATTATCGCTTGAAGAATTATTAATCTAAATATCTATATGAGAATCATAGTTTGGCTCGTTACTCATAACTTAAATGTTGAAATGCTACTTTGTATTAATAACCTTCCATATAAGCCCTGAATCACAGAGATATCTTTTCTCTTCATTATTTTTGAGCAAAGTTCAAATTTCCTTGCTGGTAATTTCATACTATCAACATTAAACTCTCTCACAGTTTAAAAGAGAAGGACATTCAATTTTAATCTATTAGAGCAAATCTTTCAACTCATTACATCTACAAAAGTTAAATATTCCTTTGTTAAAGAAGAATAATCTCTATATAAAGTCGTCTAGCTAAGTTATCTGATCACAGATTTAGTAATAAATAGCACATTTCATATAATCCTATATTTTGGAGACTATTTTGTAAGCATTTCTAGGAAATTGGATAATCTAAAGGAAAAGTTATGTAAACTTCTCGTCAAAAACACTTATTCGATTTGCGAGACTTCTATCCTCTATTTTATTTTAGTTATTGACTTCGTTAATAGACTTCATATAAGGATTTATTATTCTTGCCAGTAAACTTTTAGTCAACATCTTTAAATTAATTTTTACTTTAGTTTGCTTTCTAAATTTCAGCTCACCTAGCTTTGACTTGAGGCGTTAAATTTTAGATATTTATTTTTCTCCTTTTTTGGTTAATTCTTAAATATGCTATTGTATTATTTCCTTTTCTGCCGTAAAGTCTAAATTTTACTTCATAACAGCATATATAGTTTGTCTTAGCTTTGTATTAGCATTTTATTATTTTTCTTTAGGTTATTTTTATTTGAAATTTATCTATTTCTTCTTCTCATTGTTGTCATTATATTTTTATTCTTCCACCTTTCCTTCTTTTACTGCTTGATTTAGTCTAATTTAAATATCGTCAAACTTTTACTGCATAACGTCATTTTCTTTTTCACTAAGTTTAGTTCTTTAAAGGAACGATTTAATGTTCTTCTGCAAGGTAATTATTTCTATATGTGTTTTTTTTAGAGATTTTGTGGTGGAATTTAGCTCTCTTTCTTTGTTTTGCGTTAGAGTATCTTAAAGCTTTTAGATAGTCTCTTTTAGATAATTAGATATTTTTGGAGTTTACATTTGAGCTAAGCTGTATAATTTTTCGTTCCTAATGTAATCTATCATCTACCTTAATATGTAAGTTCTTTATTTTATTAAAGTCACAGCACTACTTTAAACCTTTGGTAGAGAAAGGTGCTTTCTAGAGGATTTTTAAAACTAAGGAATAAAGTCTTATCGATACTTAGGGGGAGACCTTTCAGTAAGTGGATAATAATCCGTCTACGCAGGATTAGAAGTTTCCTCAAATTAATTAGTTCGAGTGTTATACAAAGGAATCCTTTAGTCTGATAGCTATTTTCTAATTTTACGCTTCTATTTCTCATTATTTTGTTCTGAAAGCGGACTTTTTCATCTTTGTTTGAGGATATGTAAATCAAGCATCGTGCCTTTACCTTATGGACTAATCAACAAAGGTAAGCTAAGCTTTTCATGTGCTTACATATATAAATTATAAAATCCCTTAATTATTTACCAATATTCACTTTTAATTTATTTACTTACTTTAAACCACTTTCTTCCAAAACCAAGACATCAAACCACAATATTATATCATACGTAAACTTCGATTCGCTAGTACTCTAAAAAATGCTTCTTTCAATATTATACTTATTAAACTATGCTATAAACGTGTAATTGATTAATAGGAAAGCAAGAGAAGCCTTTTAAGACTATTCAATATAATAAGATTATTTCAGAAAGCTTGCATTAATTATTAGCATATTTGTAGTAATCATTTTAAAGCCTTTAAGATATAGTCTTAATATAATAGCTTAGTTCTTAGGAATTTATATACGTTCTCAAAGTTCTAGTTTTCATAAGGAAATATAAAGTAATTGAGTTAATTTCTATAAGTTACCTAATTATTAGCGATTCACAATACTGCTTAGTTAATATATGTTAGGTGTTATTCAGTCCTAATTATTTCTTAATTAAATTTACTAAAAGAAAGTATTTTCTGTAACTATTAAGTAAGCTAGAGTAAGTATATTTCTATAGATATAAATAAAAGAGCTTATAATAAAAAAGGATATAGAGGATTAGTATCAAATAGCATATAAAGGTATTTTTTGTTAGTCTTAATAAATCATTGAATTTATTCCTATTCTTTACTATCTACAAAGTTATCGTCTTCTGAAAGTTGAATTTGGATAGGCTGTAAGGTATGCTTTTGCTTTCTCAAGTTGTATAATTGTACTGAATCAGTTATAAAATAAGGAACAATTAGTAGAATACTAACTATACAGACATCTAAATTAAATTCTTACATAGTAAAAAGTAAAAAACTGAATCCCATCCAAAATAACTGCAAAACTCTCCAATTATTATCTGGCCAAAAGCAGCGCCAAAGGCTCCACTACCTTCTATAATTCCTGAGATGGTTGCTGTTACTTTTTTGTTCAACAGTTCTTCTTGTTCACTTCCAATTTCACTAGGCACTGCTGCTATTAAGTTTTCCGCTCCTCCAATACTAACTCCACATAAAAATACAATAGCAAATATTCCAAAGTTAAACTTTGATGAGTGAAGTCACCAAAGAAATAAAACGGAAGGCAAAAACCAAGGAACAGTAACTGAAGATCGCTTTCCAACGCAGTTTACCATATATCCTGATATTACACTCCCTATAATAGAGCCTAGTTCATACATACTTGCTATGATTCCTGTATTTGAAGCGTTTATCTATAGATCATCTTTAAGAAAAGTAGGAAGCCAAAACATCATGCTTAGATCAATCAACCTTATACAAAAATATGAAAGAGCATAAATAAAAACTCTTGGAAGCTTTCATGCTTCAAAAAATCCTATTGCAGGGATTTCATATATCTAAGACATGCTTTTTATCTAGTTTGTATTCTCTGTGCTATCGTTTTAGGAATCTTAAGGAGAGACTTTTAGAAATAGTAAAACAAGCACTCCGACTAAGATTGATAGCACACTAGCACTAATGCAAGGAACATATCATTAGACATGCCCTATTGCTTGAAGATAACCAGTACCTTACTCGCCTATTATATTCCCGATATTTGGAGATATAAGGAAAAATCCCATAACTGTTGCTCTTATAGACTGTTTAATTCATAAAGTACAAACAGCTAAGCAAGGAGGCCAGGCAAAGCCTTATGCTATCCCTAGTATAATGAACATGAGAACATAAAGTGATTCCATCTTAAACTAGTAATACCCTATAATTGATATCAAAAAGAAAGTTAAACCTGTTGAGCAATCACTATAGAATATTATCCACTTTCTATCATATCTATCTGCAACTGAACCACCTATAAAATTAGCAATCGAGTAGCTTAAAAAAAACATAGCATCTATAGATCCTAATTAAAAGTAGGAAAATTCAAGCTGTTTATGAACATCTTCTTTAATCATGCTTCAAGTTTATCTAACAGTAAACAATATTCCATATGCAAAGAAAGTAAGAGAGAACTAAATAATAGATTGGCATACAAATTTAGATAACATTTTATTTAAATTATAAATGCTTCTATTTAGAATTAGTATTTAGTTTTATCATATTATTATAATCTAACTTTTCATACTAGTACGATATTTCTACTTAAAATCATCATATAAGTTTATAGATGATATAGTTCTTTAATATAGTTAAGCTTATTAATGATTGAGTAATTTAGTAGTATTAAGAAGATATAAAGAAAGCTTTTTTCTTTTATAGTTTGACATACTTAAAAATAAGCAATAGAGGTTAGAAGCTTAACTAATATATATTTTAATATAGGCTTTATAAGATATTCAAACACAATGAATTAATTAGTAGACATAGAAGAATTAATAATTATCATTGTTAAATACTACATGGCTTATAAAAGTAAAGAGTCAAATTTATTTCATTTAGTTACTATTAAAATTTGAATGATTATTCTATATGCAATTATTTCTATTTCTATTTAAACTTCTAAGTACTAAATATACCTTTTTTAGGAAAATCTTAAGCTAAAAGTTAATCAAAAAAATTGTAAAAGTGATTTATTATTTTGAAAATAATCACTTTCTTTTATGTTTGAATGATTTCTAGTTAGTTAAATAAAACCTCAAAGTCCTAAACAATAAATATATCTATTTAAGGTAAAAATGTTATTAAATCTTTTTTAAATAAAGAGGGTATTTTAAGGAAGCAATATATGATATCTAAAATCTAGTAGCTCTAATAATTCTAATAAGCTAAATTGCTTTTAAATGTTAATTATCCTATTTGTAACTTCTGTTTAAGCAAATTTTAAATAAGTTAAACATCTAGAATAAGGTTTCTAATTATTTTCTTTCTTTTATTTGTACTTTTTACTGACAGTTTTCAAAATGAAAATGCTAATTCAAAATTAATTTTAGGATTTAATTACTTGAATACTTATGATATATTTCAAATACCTCAATATAGCAGTCCGATTTATGGATTAAAAGTGATATATTAGTGTAAATTTAACTTTAATCTAATTAAAGAAAAATGTCATACAATTCTTAGTTTTAGCTATATCAAGATTGCTCTTCTTCTTCGCTACCACTCTCTGATTCTTCATAAATCTTTTATTTCTGTTGATTGTTAAATAGTCTATTATCAACATTCTCTTCTTTTTTGGTCTCATCATTCCTTTTGCCTTTTTTGAGACGAATCTCCCTTTCGATAGTTTTATATTACATAAACTTCTGCCTATTTTTATCATTCTATTTAGGAGATCTGCTTCTGCTTCTAATTTTGAGTTTATCTACTTCTTTATTCATTTATTGCTCTTTTTCTAGAACTTGCTTTATTTATAATGTTTTTTAGAGACTTGCTCTTTCTTCTATTTCTTCTCTTGCTATTTTTTCGGCTGTATATAAACTTTCTGCAAACCCTGGAAATTTCTAACTTATAGTAGCATCTCTAAGATATCGACCATCAGCTGATAGTCTCATATGCAAAGGAATTGTGTATCCTTTGATATTTTTCCAGTTGCTTATACAAGGAGGAACTTTCCATTCTAATTAATCCTAGACAGTTAATTTTCTTTGAGGAGAATGTTCAATTGGAACTGGAGGAGAATCATTAGCATATGGAACTCTTCTATGTCTAAAGGGGGTAGGTCTGAAAGGATCGCTTTCAGTTTCTTACATTCAAACGATTTTCTCATTATTATAGTTAATCAAATTGTTTTAGTTCTTAACAAACACATCTGACCCTATCTTCGCTGTCTAAACTTTATCCGCTATTTTATTTTGTAAAGAATTTCAAGTTTCTTTATTTAATTACTCTTTCTCATCATTTGAAATACGTCTACTTTTCAGTCCTTTAGAAGACATCTATTAGTTATAGCTTATTTTATATTTATCTATTATTTATTCTATTCTTATCTGTTAAACTCTGCTTTTCTAATGAGAATAAGGCTTACTATAATAATGTCACTAGATGTAACTAAGCATATCTGACTATCACTACCTTCACTACTATTGCAACTATACACTTTAGCTTCTATATATAGCCTATTTAAATGTTCTAAGATATACATTTTATATCAGCTTTCCTCTTTATAATAATTAACTTTCTCTCCTAATTACAAAGTAGATAATAAAAGTAGTAAGAGTTTGTAAAGAAATTAGATAGAAGTAAAGAATAAAGCAATAGAAATAAAGCTATTTATATATACTATCAAGAGCATACTTTATGACTCTAAACTAAGTAGCTACTATCTTACACTTTAGTCTATACATTCTTTACAAGCAGCTAGTATTTTCTATTTAATACACTGAATAAAGGCACTTTAGTCCTTAAGTAATAAAATCTAGGTAGGCTAGACTTTAGTTAAAGACTCTTGATTACTTACTAATGATAATAAGGAATTATTTAATTAGATGATCTAAAAGTTAAAAGACTAGATTACAAAAATGATTACAATAATTTAATCAAAAGCAACTGTTTAGCCAACAACATACTAGCTATTAAAAAAGAGATACTAGCAAGATGAAAACAACCTTTACTTTTCTAAAAGAGATAAAATCAACTACTCTTATGACCCTATTCTTGATTAAGCTAGGTAATTTAGATATTCTCATTTAAGCTCTGCATCTAAAGAAATAGAATAAATAAGATCTACTTCTGGAGTTAAGCAAGAAAAGGTATAATAGTCATAAGGAAGAAAAAAAGAATAAGGCTCTTATGGACTATTGAAAAATAGGCTTTAAGAACTAAGTGAAAGCAACTAAAATATCTTAAGGAGTTAAGTAATTCAGTAATCTTATGATCCTATCAAGCACATGAGAATCAAATACAACTATCCTCGACCTTTAAAAACCATATAACGAGATAGTAGTAGCAGTATTTAAGTCAGCCTTAATAGGAGTCTTGATACTATCTAGAGTAAGAGTTAAGATACTATAATGGAATAAAGTTAGAAAGTAGATAATAATTTTAAGTAAAACTAACTAGAAAATTTATAGCGGAAACCCTTTTAAAATATTGTAAAGTAGATTGATTAAAATTAAAGAAATGTCCTAAGATAGTAAAGGAGATAAAAATGACTTTCAGAAGAAAAGAAATTCAAAACTTAAGATACTTAAAACATTAATGAGAGTGTGAATCAAAGGGAGTCTTTTATAATCAAATAATAATGAAAAACCCCATAAATTGAGAGAAAAAAAGAATTGGCTAATAAAACCTATGATTATATACCTAGCATGATATAAAAAGACGAGATCAGAAGCTCTTTAAATTTTCCTGGTTTAAGTAAATAAATATAAGCAGCTTAAGAGAAAGTATTAACTTAATAAAGGTATAGAATAGCTTATATCTCTCCTTATTGTATTAAGCCTACAAATTTTCCATCCATTATAAAACAAGATAAACTTTAAAGCTTGTAATTAATTAACTTTCCCTTACTCCTAATTTTTCTCTTTATATTAATTAATAAACTACAACATTATTCGTATATTGAATGAAGACAGCAGTATGTTTATAGTCACAGCAGAAATTGAAGATAGTTAGTCCAATAAACATATAACTAAATAAAACTAGGACATAGTTAATTCATTCTTGATGGCTAATACCTCTAGATAACTTTTACTAAAGACATGATAAGTAGTTAAAGTAAATTATACCAAAAAGCATTAAAATATTAATCTTATTAGATATAATTAGGAAACACCTATTAGATATAAAGTTAACTTTGCTTATATAAATAATGGATAAAATTTATTAGCCAGAACAATAAAGTCTTAATTAAGCACCACAACTCCCTCTTAAGCAAAATTTGCTATAATTAGAGCCTATTTTAGTTCAGCTTATTTAAGAAAACACTGACTAAAAGTTTGGACAATAAAATCCTAGCGTTCATCTTAGCAGAATTTAAGTATTATACAAATAAAAGACAGGAAGTAAGTTAAACCCTGCTACATATGGGTTTAAAAATCTAATTGAACTTTTAAATAACTGCAAGTCTATTAGAGTTGTACAGAAGAGTTAAACCTCACCAAGTGATATTTATGCACTCACTATGGCATAGGGACCAAGTCCATTAGTTAAAGAATTTTAGACTATTCTAAAATAGCTTTGCATGTAAGACCCTAAAGGAATTTTAATTTCATAAGTTACTTCTTAAATGAAGGTACACTGACGATAAGACTTTTCCACTTAACTTTTCAACAAGAAAAAGATAAAGCATGTTATCTAAATGTGTGAGAATATGACCATTTATTGAGATAGCGAAGTAAATTCTTAAAGAGTAAAAGTTGGGAAAGTTTCTTAGAATGAGAAACCACCATCTAGCAAAAACTTGAAGAACGAAAATGAAGATCTTAAGAAATAAATTGCAAGTTTGCAAGAAGAGAAAGATGAGTTATTAGGAACTTTGGCTGATTTACTCATGTAGACATAGATGCCTGGACATTTGCCTTTTTAGTAATGAATTAACTTAAATACATTAATATAAAATCAGAGGTCATTTTTACATTGACTGAGTTTCCTAGTAATTTATACTTTTATTTAACACTCAAATCTTCAGGAAATTTCAACCTATCGACAGGAAAACACATAAATTACGCTACTTCATTTGGCGTAAATAGTCTTATATCTCCGTTTTAAAGCTATAATAATGAACCAGATCCTTTAAAGAATCTTCCATAAGAGCTTGTAAAGCAGCAACATTAAGTACTCATTTCAGTGACAATATCACATGATTCAGTAATCTTCTTAATTACTTTATATTCTTCGCTATTATCAAACTTTAAGAACTCTTATATAGAAACAGGTGAAATCTGACTACCATTAAATGCTTTAATTCTGTTTTCTAATGGCTTTTATTTGCTAGCGGAAAGATAAAACCTTAGCCTTGAATTAGGAACTTAAAGTTGATTAGGATTAATAAGCATTCCTTCTCATGTATATCCGCATTATTAAAGCGTTTCTACCAAATGTTCAAACATTTAAGAGGTCTCAAAATTCTTAACGTTTTCAAGGAATATTCATTCAGGTCTTATTTCTTAGTTGTTTCTCAAAATTTCAAGTAGGTTAACAAGAGCTTCACATCTGAAATCTTGGATATCTTTTTGCAATCCTTGTCTAGTAAACGGTTAGCAAGGTGGACTCATTACTCATATATTAGAGAAAGGAACACTTTAAATAGTTGAGAGTGACGACTGATTTACCTTAGAGTTTTGAAAAGTGGTTTCATATACTCTATTAGCTAATGTGCTAATATCAAAAGCATTAATTTACAAGTTTGTTAGTCCTACTCTTTCTAGAGCAAATCTTCAACCTCCTATTCCAGAAAAAAATTCATTTACGGTTATCATATTTTCCATTATGGCTGAACTTGTAGTTAGAGAATATGAACATATGAGTCTTGAATAATTATCTCAAGAACTGGAAGAAATCTGCAAGAAGAACGAACAGAAGAGAAGAGAGAACAACCTGTTCGAGTCTTATTTACTCAGATAAAAAAGAGACGAAGAGAGTGAAGAAAGTTCCGAATTGATCGAAAAAGGAAAAAAGAAGAAAAAGGCACCTACTCATTAAGAAAAAAAGGAACTTAATGCAGAAGAAAAGTATGAAATTGCATAGGCTGAGTTAGAATCTCTTAGAAAAAACATTGAAGAGGGTCGAAAGAAATCTGAAGAACTCCTGGAGACTCTAAGAGCAGTCTTAGAAGAAACCGATTTAGCAATAGCTGAGATAAAACGTGAAGCTTATGAATTCAAAAGAGATATTGTTATGGGCAGTGAAAATGCTAAAACTGGTAAAGTAGTTGCTGAAAGAATAATAAGATATATGGAAGAGAAGATGAGATAAAAAGAAGCTCTTCGTGATAAATTCGAGTTGAAAAATGCAGCTCTTAACAATCACATAGGAAAGGCTAATTAGTAAATAAAGCAAAAAGCTAGCATGGGAGATGATCTCAAATTCATTGATTTTCATTAGCTCTAGATAGAAAATAAAAAGCATGTAAATGATATTAATGAGAGAAATAAAAAATTGCTTTCACTTAAAATGACTACTGGAAAGACCGTATAGAGACTAAATGCATTAAAGAAGAAATAGAATGAAGTTACTTCAACAAGAGATAGACTGTAAGAAAGAATAGAATCTGCAAATGAGCAAAAGAAAAAGACTCAGGAGGAAATCATAAAAGTTTCAGCTGAACTAAAGAAAATAAAGGACGAAATTTAAATTCAAACTTAGAAATAAGATATGCTTGATGAAACTAGCAATGTCATGGATTATGTCAACTAGAAAGAAGCTCTGAGGAAAAAATAATCAGAACTAGAAAACTGGAAGAGAAAGGTAGAAATTGCTCAACAAGCTTACAAAAGGGCAGTAACTATTCTCCGACAGAATGGAGAAAGAGTTTGATCATGATCTGAAAAGAAAACAACTATTATAGACTGTTATTTTATATTTTAACTCTTGAAAAACTAAACAAATAATACTTCATGCAACCGTTTAAAATATTGAAGTAATTGGAAAAGTATTTTATCATATCTTTGATGAATCACCTAATAAGTCTAAGTCTAATATAGTTCATAATTCGTTAATTTATACATATTTACCTTAATTAAAATTTAGTTTATTAGAAATCATTCTCCATTATTATGCTTGAATAATTCTTTATACTATCACCAAGAGGAGATACTCTTCTAACAAAAAATTGTAAGACTTCATGCAGTTAGAGGAGAAACAAAAAGAGAGGCTTGCGAAACATTTTTCAGAACAGTGACATTATGGAAAGGAGATGCTCCACCAATCTTTGTAAGGTTTAATATAGAATATTGAAGGAACTAACTTTATTTATTTGAAGAAGAGTAACCTGTATTTTGTCGTTACTTCTCTATCAAATTGCTCTCCTTCTTATATTATTGAGATTCTTATGTCTCTTATAAAGGTTATTAAAGACTTTTGCGGTGTTTTATCTGAAGAAGCCATAAGAAAAAATTTTGTTCTAGCTTATGAAATTTTGGATGAAATGATAGATTACGGTTATCCTCAATCTGTGTCTACTGAATAAATAAGACCATATATTGTAAATGAAACTATCGTAGTTGATCAAAGTAAGTAGGCTTTAAGACCTAATCTATTCTAAACTTCAACTGTCTCTCATATGGCTGTATTTAGACCAATACAATCAGCTAAAAAAAGTAAAAAAGAGATATTTGTCGATATCTTCGAAAAAGTTTCTGTCCTTTTCAATGCTTCAGGCTATGTCATAAACTCCTCAATAGATGGCTGTATTTAAATGAAATCTTATCTAGAAAATAATCCTTAACTTCAGTTAGGACTTAATGAAGATCTTGTTGTGGGAAGGAGAGGTGGAGGACCTGGAATTGTCCTTGACGATTGCAACTTCCACGAAAGTGTAGATTTAAAGGAATTCGAAGATTATAAAAGATTACTTATAAAGCCTCCCGATGGAGAATTCACTGTAATGAACTATAGAATAACAGGAGACTATTAAGCTCCTTTCAGAATCTTCCCTTTTGTAGAAGAGCAAGGCCCTTATAAGCTTGAACTACTTATCAAAATTAGAGCATGTTTCCCAAATGCCTAATATGGAGCAAATGTTATTATAAAATTTGCGGTACCGCGACATACTCAATCTGTGAATTGTGAGATACCCAAAGGCATAAGTGGATAAACATGGGAGTACAAGTAGGGTGAAAAAATAACTGAATGGACAATTAAAAAATTTTAAGGTGGTTCTGAACATAACCTAAGAGCTAGGATTTCAACCAGTTAAAGTGGTACTATCTAATAAGCAAAAAAAGAATTAGGTCCTATCAGGTAACTTTTAATTCTTCAGTATGATTTTCGAAATTCCAATGTATAATGTATCAAATTTATAAGTTAAGTATCTCAGAATTGACGAAAGAGGACAAAAGTAAGGAAGTGGAGCGCCTTGCAGATGGGTCAGATATGTAACTCATTCATCTTCATATGTTTGTCGTCTTTGAGAGCAACATCTACATTTAATCCAACTAAATAATTAAAATTTAAAATCTAAATATCTATAATACAAAAAGTCATTACTATCTTCACATTAAATCGCTTTTCAACTCTTATCAACTTATAAAATTCTAAATAATTTTATGTGATAAGCAATTCTCACTGAAAACTAGCACTTTAGATAACTTCACTTTTTAGGAACTTATTTTCCTGATTAAATTTAGTTAGCTATATTTATAAAGTGAAGATAAAAATTTGAATATTCATGCTATTCTAGTAAAAAGCTATTAATGGGAGTTATTTTAATATTTTGATACAGTCAGTGTGCTTTTTATTCTTGGCATTATTACAATAATCCAGTAACAACAGTTTAAGCGAATTAAAGTTTGCATAAGCAGAACATATCTTATAATAGGAACTATCAAACTACCTATGATTAAAGGAAAATGATAAACCATAGCTCCATAATTGCTAATCATATGAGAGAAACAAATACTTATGAATTTTACATTTATTATACGTAGATTTGTACTGATTGAACACTTTCAAATAGATCTTCACAGGATCATTACTATGCTTTGTTAAAAACAAATTAAATCAAAGTAGTCATATACATAATTGAAGTATAAATAAACAAACTTCAAAGGTAAGATAAAAGGAAACTCAATTAAAAGAATAAGAAAATATAAATTATATTATCCATTAGATTTAGATAGATGTAATACAAGGCCTTCCATTTTTAAATGAAAGTATATAGAAAAGCCATAAACACATTACTCTTTTTTATTTATGCTGATTTAATAAAAACTAAAATAATTGAAAAAGTTCTAAGTAAGAAAGGGATTAAATAATATAAATACTAATATGCTAATTAATTTTAAATTAAGCATTCTAGGATTTAGGCTACTAAAGAATTAAAGCTTTATTAAATGGAATTTATGTAAGTAGAAATTCCATAAAGAGAAACAGAAATGGACAAGAAGCTCTTTTTCTGCAAATTTTCAGCTATATGACAAGCTACTATTAGTTTTGTTAGTTTGGTTTTAGCTGGTATATCTTCAGATGTAATTCTAAGTTTATTGAACCTAAATTATTTAGTAATTGTTCCTTTGATATTTTTCTTGATAATCAAATTTCCAACTGCTAGATAAGATTTTTCATAAGTTATGAATGTATGACTAGGCCTTTGAATTATAATTGCAAGCATTGTTTGCATAGAGCAGCTAATTCGAAATGTACAATACAGTGAAGCCTGCTTTGAATCTTAAACTTGTTGGGAAATCTAATCTTTTAAATATTGCTCAAATAATGGCTTAAGTTGGAAGTGTTCGAATAGTAAACTAATGTGGGAAATAATAATTTGTGCGTATGTATTATACTTATGCAACTTGATATACTCCTTGTGCTTTATGTATCAAATTTATGTGGTATATAAATACAGCTCTATTATTAATTAAGCTATTCATTTATATCTCCTTTAATATATCAACCTTCTAATCTTCTTAACTATCCTATATCTATTTCCTTTTACTCTTCATATTTCTTTATCCTTAATTCTCTATAATTATTCATTTTATAAACCAAAATTAAAAGGCCAATAAACAGAAATATCCCACTGAATAAAAGCTATATCCTGTTATAATATAGAGCAAGCTAAACGATTACTGATAATTTGCCTCAAAGCTATTTATACATAGTAATGCTAATAGATTGACATACTAATTTAATAAAGTATACTATCCTATTTAATCTAGATTACTAACTTACCTAGCTTGTATTAACTATCTTAATTTAGCTTCTTAAATTATTATAATTGGATGCTTTATATTTATATTACTTTTAACTTAGCATCTATATCCTTCATTCTTAAGAATATAGCTACTCCCATTTATTTTATATTATATATTTAAGTATAACTTGTTCTATCTATTTTAGTAGTCGCTTTAGCTTCAGTATTAGCTAATTATACTAATATCTAGTAAGTTTAACTTATTTAGCTGAATTATCTATTAAACTAGATACCAATTAATTTGATATCCTTTTTGTACTTACTTCTAATAAAATTGTTCAAGTTAAATCTTTTGCTAAGATTATGATATTTTAGTTATTTACTTGATTTTAAGTTCTTTCTAGTAATAAGATAATATACCAGCCCAATATTTTATAGATTACATTATAGATATAAAAATTGCTTTCACAAGTATATGATTAAAGATATAGGTTTAGTTTTCAGCTTTATGAGGAAATTAAAAAGTGCTTTATCTTATTAACCCTTAATTATAAACTATCTATTGACTTATGAAATAGATGTATAATTATATGCTAAATAGATATGAAATTAGCTATTCAAGAAAAAGTAAATAAGTAATCTTAAGTATTTGCGATTAGATTTTTTAAATAGATGAAATAAACTGATAAACCATATTCATAATTAACAATCAGAAAACCTAGTTAATTTTCTTTTATTCTCTTTGGCTTCGTTTCAGTAAAACTCTTTTGTTGCTATCTTTTCTTTCCGTACTATTTCCTCATTTACTAGAGACTTGGTTTTCCAGAGTATATGTAATTATAAATATCTCTGAGTTTTTCGCTTAAGCTTTGACTTTGGTAGCTTTCTCTCATTTGTATTTAGAACACTTTGTCTACGTAAATAACTAAACCTTTCTAACTTTCGTGCATATAACTCTTATAATCTTTGAGTTTTGAGTAGTAATGTAAATCTTAGGTTTTTAAACCATAAACTTAGCTCATTTCTTCTTCAGTTAGTACAAAATTTTGAGCTTCTTCAAGTAAAAGCATTTTTCTATGATTTCTTAAGTTAACAATCAAATTTTCTACTAGGAAAAAGTAAGTCACTTATTGTCTTTACTAAGCTTCAGTTAATTTTAGCTCTTAAGAGTTCTAATGAATTCATTTGGAACTTACTTTGAAAATCTTAGCAATTTCTGACATATTAAGTTCTCTATACTTATAAGGCTTTTCATCTTCATTATGATAC
The DNA here is from genome assembly GCA_946699065.1 of Loxodes magnus. Classification (NCBI taxonomy): domain Eukaryota; phylum Ciliophora; class Karyorelictea; order Loxodida; family Loxodidae; genus Loxodes; species Loxodes magnus. The sequence continues at coordinate 1,006,840 of CAMPDV010000021.1, read as the reverse complement.
CACTTTACAATTTCTCCTCTTATGACTTCTCAATTCCTCTAGTTTTAAATTTACTCTTTACCCTTCAAACATTATCAGCAAAAGTTTTTCAATAGAATAGCATCTTAAATCTTTTGCTAGCATATTTTCTTACACTCGAAACAGCATTTTTGATTCAAGTTTAAATAAACCTTCTTCCACTTTTAGTTCAGCTCAATTTATTCAGAGTTTATCAGTTCAAACTCTTGTTCTACTGCTTCTTTTGCAAATTCATTAAAGCAGAGCTACTTTCATAGTTCAAAGAGTCAGCCAATAGTATACCATTCTTTAGATACTCACTATATAGTGTTAGCAATTTCATGCCCACTAATGAATTTGAATACCTCTAAGATAACTCTCTTATACTTGGAGTGTTTAAAGTAAGTTATTTACTACAAATACTTGTTTTCAATATAGTTTTCATATACTATATTTAGCTTCGGAATTCCTAGTTTGTCTACTTCTAGTTAAAGAAGCTTAACTTCATCATATGATAAATTATAAGGAGTTAAGAATCACTATTGCTTAGAATAAGCTTTCTCTTACTTTATTTCTAATCCACATTTAAGGTGAAGACCATATCCTCTTTTTACTTCTTCCGTCACTGATCTTTAATTTCCAAACGTAATAACAAAAGTCTAAGCTTGCAAATCCTTGTAGCATTTACCACATTATAAATTTCTCTCTTTACTACTATCTTCGCTCTTCTAAGTCTATTAAAAGGAGTCGCAGAAAAACCCAGAAGAATAAATTCTGCAGTTGATAGTACCAATTTTATTTAAACTCATTTCCCTCCAAATATTTTAAATAAGTTACTTTAAATTTCTATTCTTATATTACAGACTCCTTTCAACACTCTATTTAATGCTACTGCTTATTATTATTATACTATGATTGAAGGTTTATCTCTCTTAGATGTCGTAAATTGTGTTATATACTGACCTAAGTAAATGAAATATGAAGTAGTGGTAGAATAATTAAAGAGTAATGTTTAATGTGTATAAGCAAGGGATAAATGGAAGAGGTAAGTATAATAGTAATGATATTATTACTTTTGCTAAATATTGGAGTCCTTTATATAATATCATAATAGAAGCTTCTTTGGATTTTCAATTAACCTTTTATACTCATTACAAAATTAGCTCAGATGGCATAAAGAATAGTGCCTTAGATCAGCTAAAAGTGCAGTATATAGTAAATTCCCAACTTATATTTGCTAATTTTTGTATACAGGTTCTTATATGATTTTACCTATACAAACTATTGAAGAAATTCTGCAAAAATTCTAGCAGGGAAAGGCAAATTTAAATGCTCCCATCATACCTATAGAAGTAATCATTAAGGTTCCTAAGTTTTCCTTAAATTCTTTCTTTATATTTAACGCTAGACTAGAAAATATATATCCACTCAATTAGCCAATTCATTATCCTACGAAGGAAGGAACTAATGTAAATGCTAATTAGCTCTCCTTAAAACTTTTATCTCTTCCACTTCTTAACTTAGAAGATTTTCCTTTAGTCTACTCAGCTATTTCTTAAATTGAACGTAAATTTGTTTCCTTAATTTTAAAAAATCCCAAATCTCTTCCATACTCAGTTTCCATGTCAACTAGTAGACTAATATCAATAGTATCTCGCTGAATATATTTACCATATGCTAAGCGTCCAGTACCACATTAAGGATACTTAGCTAAAGTGATAGCTAAAGCTTTGGTAACAAAGTGTGTAATTGTCAATCTAGTTCCTTATTAATCCAATTTCTAGTTATACTCCTTTATTATTTTCAAAACTTCTGTTACATCTGCTACTATCGTCAGGTAGCAGTCTGCTTTTCTAGGCGATTCTAAAGTATTTTAGTAAATATTTCTAAAAGGAGAAATTTAAGCATTTCTAAGAAATAGTCTCGCAAGCAAATAGACTAGAAGAACGCTTCCATAGATATAAGCGAATACTCTTTCATACAGTAAAGAATACACTAAATAAGTTAGAAAAATAATACCAAGAAAGCTGTTCATTTATTTAAAAGCTTAAGACTATAGCCAATAAAACTTCTTTTAGATAAATAGTCATAAGCATTATCTAATTATTGCTTATATAGTAGTAAGATTGATGGAATTATCTTATTTTTAAATAAATTATTGCAGTAATAGTTTGCCTGAGTTTCTCTTATTTAATGCCTAAAATTGATATTAGAGAAGTATTAGAAATTAATTAGCTTAAATAAAAGAAGCTAAATTTATTTTCAACTTTAATTATATAGTGCTATCAATTATATTCATCATCTTCATATTTATGCCCTTTATGTCTGAGAGACTCTTTTATCTTAGTATCTTTAGTATTCCCAGAATTCCAATCAAATCCTTTCATCGGTTTTTCAACATCTTAAATTTCTAGGATTTTAATCAAGTCTTCCCTTGACTTACTCTTATCACTTAATTTAGATTATTCTTTATTTAAATTATTAATGGTAGTCTTATTTTTAGGCTTCTTGTTCTGAGTAAAGATATACTGCATAATAAATAAATTACGTTCATAGCTCCATAATCTTTAATCTAATTTGCTGCTTATTCTCCCTTTCTTTTCTTTCTGAAGAACTCTTCTTCCTTCTATTAACTAACAAGATCACCTCTTATTTTGCGCTACTCTTCAGCAAGTGCATTAGCATCCATAACACCCCAGTATTATAGACATCTATTTCTAGCGTCTTCTTTATTATACTAAACATCCTAGTTTTCTTAAATAACCTCTAGTTGGTTTTTATAGATGTTACCTATTACTTTAAAGATTTAGTTCTATGTGTATTAGTAGAATTCTTTATCACTAACTAGATACTTTAAGTCTATTAGCTGGGTATAATACTATGCTATATGCTACTATTACTCTAGGTAACTTTCATCCTAAACTTTACATATCTTTTCCAGTTCTTAAAACAACTCTAATTCGTTTTGACCATTAACTCCTCCTTTGAATCCAATACACACAATGAATTAATTCTAATTTATAAAACTTACGAATGAAGTGACACTGATAGAAAAAGGCTTAAAGATGTAAATCTTTTAGAAGTATTGGTAAAGGAAATAGAAAATACCTATTTAGTACAGAAGAGGAGCTCCTTTCACCTTCATCACGAAATTTCCTCCATGACTTAAAAGTTTGAATGCTACGTAAATCTGTAAGATCTGCTTATCCTTTATAACATTATAATCCTCTAGATCAAATATATCGCTTATAGCCTCTTCTGGCTTTTGGAATTTGTAATTGCTGAAAACTAAGCAAGCTGTGTTTTTCCAGTTATCTAGAGTTTTCTTTTTCATTTATTCAAAAGAATTCTGCACTGATTCGAAGTTAAATGCGTCTTCACTTTATATGTTAACTATTTCAAACTGAGAAGCTTCTTTTATAAAATCCTTTTTATTGAATTAAGCTTAGTTGAATAGATTATACCCTTAAGCAATAAAAGCTTAAAGTGCACACACCCAACTTATTCCTTCTGTAAAAGATCCGTCGTCATGTAAAGTAACAAAAGTAAAAAGGGGCTGCTTATTATTCCTTTGAATCAGCTCAGGAATTGCTGTGCATAATGCAGCTATATTGACAGCTTTTTTGTTTGTAAAAGGATTTTTAGTTCTAGTAATTAAATAGGGATCTTGCTTTTTTCTCTTATCTCTTAGATCATATATCTATATGTATTTGCTATAGCATTCTTTTAGCTTATTTAATAGATCTTCTTTATAGAATTCATTAGCTGAGTTTTCATGGTGAAATTTTGTTGGCTGTATCTATTATTTGAAAAATTCTGCACTTAGAATTTTATCTTTAGGTGGCTAGCTATTTACTAAGCACTCAGCTTTCTATCTTTCTGACGCTCGTAATTACTTCACAGCTTATTTTTTAATCATAGGCTTATCTTGCTCAAACATTTCTTTACTTCAGGCGTCAACATTAGAAAAAGCTTTAGTTTCTTCATAATCAGGGTAGTTTTCAATAAGCCAATCTAAATCCATTTTTATTACTAAAATATTAATAAAGGTTACTCTTTTATACTCACTAATGTATAAATCCATATCTTTAGAAACCTATTCATTCCTTATATTAGCAGAAACCTTCAGTATATCTCTTTTAAATTAACTAAAATAAATTTCTATTATAATGCTTCATTCATCTTGCTTTCACTCTTACTTCTCCCTAGTTAGAGATCAAATGTCTATCATTATCATTTTGCTTATCCTTTATCTTATTACCTAAAAACTTGTGATATTTGGAGATTAAAAGATATGAAGGTTTGAAAATATTATAGAAAGTGAATTTATAGACTGGATTTACCTTTATAGCTTAATACTTTTAATCTCCCCTTAAATGAAAATGGCTATATTCTAATTTGGTATAAACTAAGATCAGTGCTAAGTTTAAATTAGATATTCTTTAGATGAAAAGGTAAAGATATAAGCAGGAAAAATTAAAAGAGTCTAATGTTTATAAAATTTAGTGTTATCAAGTGATGTACATTTCAGCTTCTTCCATTAGGATTTTACTAGATCTTTTGCCTTCAAAGAAAAGGTTTGATGACATTTAAACATCATTTCTATATATTAAAACTTACAGACATATCTAATCTCTGCCATCAGTTTAAGCAAGGATATTACTAGGAGTTAGGAGTTGAATTACATATCTCAAACTTGTTTAAGATCCAATTACTCCTAGTTAGGCAAGAGCATCCTCTGCAATTTAAATGCTTTCAGTGTTTGCTCTAGTACCTAGAATTTCGATTATTTCTTCAATATTGTATGGCATTGTTCGAATAATTAAAAGCCTATCTAATAGATCTTAAGGAATGCCATGAGCTGATTTTATATCAATGCCTCGTATAGTTGTGTAACCTCTATTTGTAGCTAGAATTACAATAGGAGATAAACATGATTCCAATGCTCTATTCAAAAAAGTGAAGCATTCAATATCTAACATATGGACTTCATCAATAAAAAGGACTCCAGGAACTAATTCAGCTATTCCTTAGTCAATATACTTATTTACTATTTTATTGATCTCTGATCTCAGTTTTTCAGTTATTTCCGTTTTTTTCTATTTCATTATTGAGCCCATCATTGAAATAAAATCTTTGCCTCCTTAAGGCTTAGCATTGGCTACATCAAGATCATGCAGAGTTACATCTTAAACAATTTCCTTCTTCTTATGAACATCTCCTTTTGGTAGAGGAACATATTCTTCTGCTTCTAAATCGAATTCTGTAGCAAATGTATCAGAACGTCCTACTCTTTTAACATTTCCGCTTGATGCTTCAATATATATTACATCACCTATTTAGACTTTTTCCTTTTATAATGATTCATAAATTGAAGGATCGAGCCTTAAAGATTTACATCCTTTTGCAGTTTTTAATCCGACTACAACACTCGTAACACTTTTTCCTCCATATTCTTCCGTTTCTTAAGGACTTAATTCAGTTACCTCTCCTTCTCAAACTTCTTTTACTTCTTTTATTTTCAAGCCAATGGCTCTTCTAAAATTTTCCATTAAAACTTCAGTCTTTTTGATTTCCGAACTATACACTTCGCTTCCAACCATTGGACAAAAAGGGACTTTTGGCCCTAATTCTTAAGCAATCGCCAATGCAATCGCTGTTTTTCCAGTTCCAGGTGCGCCAGCTAATAATAAAGCTCTTCCAGCCATCTTCTTCTGCTTGATTAAATCTACGACAATTCCAGCTGCTTCTCTTGCTTTTTCTTAACCAGTTAGTCCGTCAGCTGATATCTTTGCAGAACCATCAGAATTAAGACCAAGACCTTTTACATGAGAATGTGATGCAATTCTTTATTCTTTCGAAGTAGAAGTAACTTCTTCAATTTTCATCAACCTTACTAAATTTATTAAAATTAAATAAAATTTTGGAAATAACATACCCTTCACTACCTTTATAAACACTATTTTCTTATTACTACTATTATAACCCCCTATGCAAGAGAACTAAATTAAAAAGCTTCTTTGTTATAATTTAAGTTTATATATCTAAGTTTAAATAATCTATCATCTTAATACACTTCTACAAGTTCTCTCACTCTTAGGAGAAAAAAAATTTCTCTATGGCGTTGTTGACATAAAACTTCTACCTAACAGCTTAGACTTTCTCAATACTGGCTTAAACTTTTATGCTATTATTTCTTTGTCTCTTGCTCTTTTCTCAGCATCAAATTACGCTTGCAAAGACTGATTTTGAGTTTCTTATTACGAGATTTGGTTCTACATTTACTCTAGGCAAGTCATAAGCTAAGAAATCTAGTTTTCTTAAATTTAAATTTTATTTTAGAACTTAAAAATTTGTTCATCATCCTACTTTATTTTTTAGTCCTTTTATCTTTCTTAATCTTCAATCTATTAATTTAATTGCTTATATTTATTGTTATCTATTAGCAGCATCTCATTTTATACTTTTAACGTCTAAAGTTCCTCAGCTTAAGCTTCAATTTTCATTCTTTGCTACAGGTTTGCTCTTTTTTAATTAACTAGCTCACTTTCTAAATTTATAAGCTAGTTTCAGTTCTCTTTGTTTTCTACCTTTTAACCTAATAACTCGGTCTTGAGAATTTGATTCTTTAGTTATTCATTTAATTTATCAACAGTGTTGCTATGATTTTCAAAGGCTTATTTAATAAGTTGAGTTGTGATATTTAGACTTTGTTCTACAAATTCATTGGATGTTTGTTCAGCTAATTTATTATCATGATTAACTAGCTAATTAAGCTATTTAATATAGTTGATTAGTTTTAAATTACTTTCTGTATTCCTTTTTTCATATTCTTCTATGGTTTAACTCTAGTTATTTACTGTTTCTTCGAAATTTCTAATCTAATTTTTATAGGCTTGCAAATCATAACCTAGATTTTTTATGGTTTCAACTTTAGGTTTAGTGCTCTACTTTGTTTAACTTAGCTGAGTTTTTAGTTCTCTGTTCTATTTAATAAGCAAAGAAACTTTTTCAGTTAGTTTATTCTATGCCTTCTGCATGTCCTATAACTATAGCTTATAGATATTAGACTATTAAAGCATTCTTTTCTAATCGGTCATTTCTAATTACTCTTGTGTAATCTAATTTAGTTCAAACTCAATGCTCTACATATTCTTCGTTATTTATTAATTCTCTTACTATAAATTGCTTAGATCCTTCTACAGCTGCTAGTTCTCTTATTTTAATTGGCTGTTTTCTTTATTAAGCTTTTGATTATCTTTGACCTAGTTTTTTTACTATAAGATGGATTCATTATATTTTTACTCAAGATCTTCTAGACTCTAATTGAGGTTTTCTACTTAAATCCTCAACAGATCAACAGATTTAGCCTAAGCTTCAAACTACTCCATCATTTCAGTTCTATGCAGTTCATGATCCTCAACAAAAGCTCTTCTTTCTTAGTCGAGCTTAAGTAAAGTATCCTTAATTTCATTTTGCTTTCATTATTCATCTAACCGCTTAGAGGAGAGGGATTATTAGAGTTAAGCAATAAGATCAACTATTTAATTCTAGCATTTTACTATCTATTGATTATCTATCTGTATAGCTTCTCTAGGAATTATCTATATACTTGAGAAATCCTCTGATGTAGTTTTATATTAAAATTTTTTAGAGTTCATTAAATATTATTTTAGTACCATTAAATAATTAAACCTAGCATTACTATCAAAGCTAGACATCCTACTTAAAAGCTAGAGGCAAATATGAGTAATATCATTTAATTGTAGGTAATTAATCTATCATTCTAATGCTTTGAACTATATAGGTATAGAAAGTTAATTATTAAAGAACTTTATATTAACTAGCTTTTGGCTATCTAGCTAACATGTTTGCATTAAGTCTGGAAGGATCTAGTGTGATTATAGTGGGGTTGTCATTTCATATAGTAAAAGGAAAGGCTAATAGTTTACTTTCTTATCCTAAGTTTTAGATAATAAATTCACTGTAGCTTTTTAAGAAGCTATTGATACTTTAGAAATTGAATCTATTTAATAATGCCTGGAATTTATAATCAAGAAGAAAATCCTTAATTTAACATTCCAATTTGGATTAAATTTTAAAGCTATATGTTAATTTAAGATCTTAGAAGTTTAAATATATTATTATTCTAAGTTTATTACTGCTAGATATTTTTATTGCCATGCTTTTAAGATGTTTAGTTCCTGATGTTGATATAAACTCTTTTTGTAATAAAATTCGATTTAATGGCTTCAAAATTGATTAGAATACTCACTTTATAGCTTATGTCAATTAGTATCTAATCTAAAGAATTTCTCCGTGATATCTGTCATTTTATAAATAATTGAAACTTCTTTATTTTCTTAATTTCATATATTATCATTTACTAATCAGATTTATCTTCAAGTATGATTTATTATAATTATCAGCTGTGTCTATCACTATTTAAAGTAATCTTATGCTTTAAAATTGTTTTCTATATATTAATCTTCAGATGCATATCAAGTTTTAAATAGAAGATTCAACTCTATCACTAGTCTCTACTTGCTTTAAAAATTCGCACTCGCTTGCTTAAAGTCTTATTTCTTCCAGTATCAACTTGTCTTATTTCTTCATCCTTTACCATAAATTGGTACTAAGTTTAAATATCAGGAGCATTTAGAAAATTGTAGGGTCGGATTATTAACTTGCTTTATTTTGAAGTATTATCCTACTAGTGATAGTTAAGATTGATATTAAACTATTTAAATCTTTAAATGAATTAACTATAATTTGGCTTATAAGCTATACTTAAATTCTCAGATTGCATTTTGGAAGCCTACTTAAAATATTTAAAAAATAGAATATCTAATAACTGGGAAATCAGCTTGGTCTTAATTTTCTTTTTATAATTTTATAATCTAAAGTATATGGAAAGTATTTAGAAATAGCACAATGCTTCATTATGAGATTAACTATATATAAGTAAAAGGATATTTAGCTATAATGCTAGAGTTTAGGCTTTATTTTAATCTCTTGAAACTTTGGAGAATCAATAGTGCTGACTATCTCTTTTGAAGAGTAAAGATACCTAAGGTATCTCAGTTGATTTCTTAACAATATATAATATAGCTGACTCAAATAGAAACTAGCTAGATACTTTCCAATAAGGAATAATGAAGTATTTAATAATAAACTGTTTTAGTAACTAGAATTAGGCCTTTTTTAAATATTAAAATAAAGCAATTTTTTAATATAATTAAGATTGATTTTCATTAATTTGTATATAGTAATTCAACTTCTTTAAACAAACTCCAAAAAGAAATATAGGTTATAAGACATTTTATTACTCCTTAAAAGAATAGTTGAAGTACTTTGAAAATTTCTATTAAACGATAAGCAAAATACATCTTAAAAACTAAATTAAGAAATAAAACTAATAATAGAAAGCTTCATATTTATTAAATTTTCCTATTATTGGGGAATTCTGAGTAACAATTAGGCTATAATTTTAATCTTAATGGCAAAAAATAATTATTGATTTGTAATAATTATAATATAAAAGGAAAAATTTGATGTTTTATAGGACATTTAAAATTCTTCCTATTTATCTTATATGTTACCTTGAAACTCAAATCAAATTAAAAGATTTTCTAGAAAAAGCAATGATTCTTTAAAAAAATTATCTTCTTCCTGAGTAGCAATAAGATTCTCAGATTCCCTTGTTTATAACAAGTACCTTTCTTGATTATGTTATGTCTATTAATTAAGTTTCTTCTTTCTTAGTTTTCCATCGCTTGTTGAATAAAATGTAGTAAGGTCTTTCCAAATCTTCTTTAGAGAGCATATTGTTTTACTTTCAGTTTCACAAGAGATATCATGTGCTACTACAGATGTAGCTCTTCTTCTTAAAAGTTTTTGCTCTTGTTTAAACTCTTTCTATTTCCATTGGAATTACTTAGCTGATCATTTAGGTTGTTATTATTCCATTTTACTAAGACTTCTTATATTTTCTTCACTCTTGCTTCTTGTTCTAAATTTGTCTTTTCTGTCTTCATAGATTCTTTTTCTCTTTTTTGTTGGATTCCTCATAGATCTTAGTCTAGCTCTTCCATTTTAGCTCCTTACTCTTTGGAATTAATGCAGCGTGTATGCAAATTTAAATCCGTAGCATGAAAGTCGATGTTATGTTGGAGTTATTCCAACTCTTTTTCCAATTCTATGTCAGTTTTGATTAATTGAAAATTAATATTTTTTACATTTGTAACTAATCCATTCCAATTTCTTATTCTTTGGCTTGGTTACTCATCTTCATTGTATTAAATTTTCTTTCACAGATCCCTTCTTCCATTATGCTTTTTTTTCGAGATAATTCATTTAAATTGTCAAGTTGTGTCAATGTTTTCCTGTCTATCTTGGAGGAATTTGCTTGGTTAATGTCTTTTTGTTCTTTTTCTACTCTTTTAGTATTAATTAAAAAATAAGTCTAATTAAAGCTAAGATGTAGACTAAATAAAAGATGCATTTGATTTTTTCTCTGCTCTGCGAAGATGTTAAAAAGGCTCTTAGATTTTTCCTTAAGCTTTTTCAGCAATACCTTTTATTAATTTTATATTTTCCATTTTTTTAACGTAAGATTTTTAGATATATTATGTAGAGATGTTTCTAGAATCCACATGAACAACTTTATTTTTTAAATTTAATTTTTATTTCCTCAAATAGAATCCTTTCATCTTTTATTCTACACTTCGGTTCAAGAATTTTTTTCTTCTACTGCAAATTATGTTGTATCTATAGACTATTTTCATTTTTTTCTTTGGTTCTAAAAGAAATTTTAACTATTTAGAACTATTATATGCTTCAGTAGACATTTAGGCCATTCTTTACGATATAAAAATTGAGTCAATATTTCTATTTGCTGAAGTGTAACAAGTTTCTTAAGCAGTCTTTTCCTAGCTTTTAACTTCCCCTTATAAACTTTGCATTATGTTATAATGTTTTTCCATATTCAATTGTTCAATTGTTCAATTGTAAAATAGTTATTTACCTCTAAGTAAGCATAATCATCATCTATTTGCGGTTTATATTCAAAAGTATAGAACTCAAATTATTTATCCTTTTTGTGCTATTTTTTCTCTTTCGCTAGTGCCTTTTTTTGAGGTTAGAAGAAATACTTTTTTTAATCCTTGATTCTTATTATTTGAGCATATTAAACAAAAATATTAGAGTTTAAAATAAATAAAATTAGAGCAAACAATATGATTTAGACTTTATTCAACTTACATTTATATAAAAATAGCATTTCATATAGCTTTCACACTCGATTATACAGTTAAGCTTATTTACTTAAAAGTACTAGATTTAAAAGCAATTATTAGACTATTAATAAGGGAGTAGATATAGGGTAATGATTAAGCTAAATAATAAAAGCTTGTTATTAGATTAGATAAAGGGAAAGAAAGGGTTTGGAGAGTTTATTTAAAAGGAAATAATTTAAATAATATAATTTAGGCTGACTAAGCTTATTTGTATATAATGAAGTTATTGACTCACAACTTACTAAAATGCAATATTAAGAATTGCAATCATTTTCCTCTAAGAATTACTGCTACTGAAATATAAAACATTGACGTCCCTGAATTCTAAGAAGAGACAATACAGCTGTTTACACAGAAAATCGACTAAAATATCCTATAATAGGCAGTTGAGTAGCTTAAATTAGATTTCCCAATGGATACACAGAGTTATGCAAGGATACTTTTTGGAGTGGAAGTTGTGGAAGGATCTCTATAATGTGAGAAATGTGGAAGAGAATTTCCTATAAACAAAGGCATTCCCAACATGCTATTAAGAGAAGATGAAGTATGACATTTAATTAATAAATAACCTAAATTTTTAAACTGTATCATACCATATTCATAGCTTAATACTATTCTAGTACATCAAGCCAAATATAAAAACTTCAACAAATCTTCCAATCAAGAATTTTGATAATTATACTCCAGCAAATCCTATTAAAAGAAAAAATTGTATAAAAATTAATTGAGCACATTCATGTAATTCCCTTAATTAATGAAAACTCTAAGTTACTAAAGCTTTATTAGGCTTGTTAAGTGAATTTTTTTAGTTCAATAATAAATTGAAACTTTCTATTTTTAAGTATTAAGATTAAACTATTCTTAAGCATAAGTTTTAAAACTACATTTCAAAAGTTTGAGAATCTTAGGTTATAAAGTAAAGTCTCCAAGTTAGGATAATTAATTTTAATTTGATTTATAGATTTCCTAATTTTTAGGATTAGTAAGAATTATATAAGGGATTTAATATTTAATTCCTCTTAAAAGGAAAATTGGTAGCTTATTTTTATAATAGATCACTAAGTGCATAGTTATATGTTTAGCCTATAGGATATCTCCTTGCCTTTATTTATCAACTCTTTTATTTCTAACTAATCATTAAGATATACACCATGAACTACATAACTATATAGTATGTCTATACTTATCGAAAGGTAAATAGATTTTATTCATCATTAACATCTAGTTTTCATAATTAGCTTACACGAAGATTTAAACTTAAATAGGTTGGATAGAAAAGCTTAAGCTATGTAGGATAGAAGCCAGCAATAAAGCTATATTACTTATTGATTTATAAGGGAAGAAGTAAAGAGTAAAAGAGGAATAATAGTGAGTTTTCAGCGTAAATAAGAAATTTAACCTTAAAGTTAAATATCTGGTATGTTTTTAATGAAAGCTAGAAATTTTTTCTATGCTGTTAAAGTAGGAAGAAAACCAGGAATTTATCAAAGCTGAGATTTATGTAGCGAGTAGGTTACTGGGTTCAGCGGAGCAGTTCATAAAAAATTTTCTACTGAGGAAGAAGCCATTGCCTTTATTAAAGGAAATCAGTTAATAAATTCTTAGCAAAATAGCAATTTCAAAGCTTAAAAAGTATCTTAATAAGCATTGGATAAGAAGGAGGAGTAATTAACTTCTTTAGAAAATATATAGGAAAGATAATAAACTAATATAGCTTTAGAAGAAGAAAAAATATAAATTCAGCCTTAAAAAGTTAAAATTAATTAGGAAATTGAAATTCCTTAAATCCAGAAACCTTATGAGGTTACTTTGTTTTCTGATGGAGCTGCTCGTGGCAATCCAGGAGAGTCAGGAGCAGGGTTTGTAATTTTTCTGAACAAAATGAAAATTTATGAAGGATGTAAATATTTAGGAAATTTAAGTACTAATAATGAAGCTGAATATGATGCTCTAATATTAGCTTTGTAAAAAAGTCTTAAATTTCTAGATAATGCTTCAAGTTTAAAAATATGTATGGATAGTTTGTTATTAGTTAACTAACTCAATAAAAGATGGAAAATTAAGGAACCTCGTCTTTAAATCAAGAATCAAAGTGTGTTAGATTTGATAAGCTAAGTGAACAAGAATGTTAATATTAAATTTTAGCATGTGTTTAGAGAGCGTAATAGTATTGCTGATAGATTGGCAAACTATGCCATAGACAATAAAATTCTAGACTAATCTTATTAACTTTATTTCTATAAATACTGCTTAAAATTTAAGAAACTCAATAAGGCAACTTTATGTTATAGCTTTATTTTATTTCAATCTAAAATGTAGGAAACTGAATGTTGACATATCTTATATTAATCACTTTTTAATAGCATTTTCAGTTTATAAATATGCTTTATTTTCATTCACTTCTACTCCTTTCATTTCGCCTAGATTAATTATCCTTTTTGAATTATTTTCTTCTTGCTATTTTTGAAATAGATTGCTAGATATAAGGAGCTATATCATATATTAAACTCCAAACCCTAAATAATAAAATTCTGAACTTTCATTTGAATAATTAATAGAGAGTAAAAGATATCTAGACACATAAAATGAAGCTAATAATAGAATAGTTATGTATTATATTTTAAAGTTCTAACTTACTAGTATTTTTATCCTTTTCTACATATAGAGATTCATCTAATTAGCAAATGCCAATTAATAATACTATCCTCCATTAGAAGTTTAATATGAGACTTATAGTAGAAGTGCTTAGACAATAGATAAGCTAAAGATAATTAGGTAGTATCTTATTTAATATTTTAAAATATCTAAAATGGATAGGAAAATTATACCTGTCATTTTCTTTTTTCTTTTCCTTGTTTCTTTTTTCTCTCTTTTATCCAACAAATCTGATAAAGCAGTTTCTACTCTCAAATTTTAGAACATAAGTATTTAGAAGGCAGATAGACAAGTTGTTATGTTATAAAATACTAGCATAAGCGATAATAAAGGAAAGCAAGATAGAATAAAGAATTAAGAGACTATTTAAGTTCATAGAGAGTAAAAGGAAAGTAGGATATAAAACTAAATTTATGAAAGTAGAACTAACCAAAGTACTTTGAAAGAAGAGAGCTTTATAGATAGGTATTTCAAGTAATCAATATCATATTATTCAACTGTTGATAAACAGTTAAGAGTGGCATCTTATTATCCTTCTCTTGACTTTCCTGAAATAACTTTGCTTTTATGATTTAAGAGAGATAAAATGATTAATAAGATACAAACTCTAGTAAGTAATAACGTTTATGGATGTGGTAGTTTAATTTTCCATTGAGGATACTCAATCTATGTTAACGAAAGCTAGCTTTCCATGGAACTTGGAAATGATAAGTAGTGCTAAGTTTTATAAATTCGAGCAGATATAAAACTAGAATAATGAAATCATATGGCAGTAGTTTTCACAGCTCTTGGAGGTAACTTTAGAACGAAGTAAAAGGTAGATTTTTACATAAATGGATAGCTAGTATACTAAAATTTTTAAACCTATCGCTTAATATAAGGAGGCCAGTCTTTAAGATTAGGAAGTTGAATTATCTAAAAAGAAAGTGTTAATCGTAACTTAACAGAGAAAGTAGGATTTCATTTTAATGGATGGTTTGACGACTTCATTCTCATAAACAAAATAATAAAGAAATGAGAAATTCAAAGTATACTAGAGGGTAATAATATATAAGTAGACAAAGTCTTTTATGCTAATTTTGAAAAGAGAGTAGCTAAAACTAATGACTGAAAGTCTTATGGCATCTTCTACTATAACTCTTTGAAAACTAATGAATCTTTCTCTAAAAAGGGATTTAATTTTTGCTACCAAAAAGAGCCTTGAACTGTAAATCTAACATCAGAGATTTCATATAATTTAGCTAAAAAAGTTGATTTCATAGAAAGAAAGAATGATGAGGGAATGGAGTATTATAATGCTTAAAATAAAGATTCTTGAAATGTTACAGATTTCTGACTTCTAGATCCTACGCCATATTACGAGAAGTTTAAGAGCAACTATTAAAAAATAGCTGAAAAGTTACCAAATCATTTTATTCCAATATGTATAATAACTTATAAAAGAACTGACTACATTTCTCAAGTATTGAAATCGCTATTAGAAGTAAGAAAGATTAATGAAACTATTATAGTCATTTCTTAGCAGGGAAATTCCAGTTAAATACAAAATCTAATAAAAAGCTATCAAAAGAAACTTAATATAGTGCATTTGTATTTCCCTGAGTAGCCTGATCATTTTTAAATATAAACTCCTTATTAAAAATTTCTCTATAGATGGTTTCAAAGAATTAACAGACACTAGATTTATATTCTGAACTTTACTCTTGGGTTTATGAAATCTCCAGTTGCTCTTTATACAGAAGATGATTTGAAGTTTTCTTAAGATGCATATGAGTTCATGACTTATACATATAAGTTTTGAATTTAAAATCCTTATTTAGGCAAAACTGTAAGTTTCGCCTCACTTGGAACTCCTTTTCATGCTAAGTGCTAAAGATAGGATATTGATGTGAACTAAAAATGAAATTGATATGGATTATGATAGCCAGCAGCTTCATATTTACTTCCAAAGTATGTATTTGATACCTTTGTTCTTAATTACTAGTGAGAAGACCACACAGAATGAATATAGAAAGTATTCCAAGAAGTTTATAATAAAAAATTTATAGTTCCTTTAGCTTGAAGAGTGGTACATTTAGCTTATAACGCTTCTACTTATTGAGAAGCTACTGGATAGTAAAACAAAACTATTTAGAACTTAGTAACAAGATCAAAGAAATAAAAGGATTCAAAACAAAGTCACATTTTAAGAGTTTAGCTTCCAACAAAAATTCAAAATATCTACTATAAGGAGTATTAATCAACTTCCATTAAGAATCTAGTTGTACCTCAAATTGTATTAGATGCTAATAAAAACTGTAAAGTTGTATTATCCAATAAAAAGGAAGTTATGGAGTGGATTGATGAAACATTCCTTTAGTCTTCAAAAAATTTAAAGAACTTTAGACTGAAAATATGATTTAAATAATTGTTTAAGTGTTTAGTTTGCTAGTTAAGCTTTATACTATAAAAAGCTAAGTTAAAAGAAAAACTCTTATATACGTTAATTTGAAGATATAAACTAGGATTACATCTTAGGAGCTTTCATATTATTTCTCTTAACTATATAACTTCATTAATGATTGAGATCGACTGCTTAGCTATCTTAATTGCGTTTATTTAAATCAGCTATTTAATTATTTGGATAAATTCCGTTAGTATCTATATCATAAATATGTTTAATTGACTTACTTATTAGAATATTATAAGTTTAAGTGGAAATTAAATATTTAAATAGCTTTAATTATAAATAAATCATTGTACAGAAGAATATCTGTTTTTAGCTGTTTTTATAATAACTAGTAAGTAAAATGTTCTGCATCGACCCTGACTTACCTCCTCCTAATTACTCGGAAAAAGCTAAAGGCCTATTGACGCCTTTAAGAACCATAATGATAGTTTAATTTATCATTGGTATACTTTTTGTTTTTGTTTCACCTTTTACAGCAATATTTTTGATTTTAGGAGCTTTGATTTTATGATGTTCTATTAGAATGGCAGATTTTTGTAAAGCTCTAGTTTATAATATTCTTTGCCTTAGTACTCTCATTTAGTTGACTATTTTCTATGCTGAGTGGTTTTACTCTGGAGATTATAAAGATGAAGATAAATTAAAACTGATTTTGATATGCGTCTCATTCGTCTCAGTTCCCTTTTACTTAGTGTCAATTTATTATAGTTTTTAAGCTTATAAAGAGTTTAAAGCGATGACATATGGGTATAGTCAAAACGATTTCGCCTTTTCTTAGGCGCCACAAAGTAACTATGGTAATTATTTATACAGGCACTTATTAATAAAGCAATTACTCTCCTTAGTAATCATCTCTTATGTAAAATTCTCAGTCAAATTAATCTCAAGCAGAAGAATCTAAAACTAGAGAATTTACTCCTTTTAGTGGGAAGGGATATAGACTTTGATGATATTTACTATATGCATCAACTAAGATAATATGATATCTTTGCTTATTTCATTATTTCTAATCTTCTTCTTTAATCAATTTAGTCTTTAATAATAGTTTTCCTTTATACTGAAATAAGGTGAAGTAAACTTCATTCTAAGATAACTAGCTTACCTATAACTTTTTATTCAACTCGCTTTTTATAATTTTAATTTCCTTATTAAATGAAGAAATCTAAGATAAAAGGTCCAGAATCTACTGCTAAAGTAAACATGCTTACTAAATGGTATACAGCAATTTTTAAAGAAGCTGAAAGTTTTAGAGTTAAAGATATAAATATTCTATAATATAATAACTAAAATCCATTCCTAAGTGCTATTTTGATAGTTTATCATATTATCCCATTTTCTTTTAGCCTTAGTATTTAATCATTTTTTATTTTAAGAATTGAAGATTGCTATTAGGACGCTTATTATATAGAAAAATATTAATATCTTTGCACTTAAGCTTTTTGCTAAGTTTTTAAGATTCTAAGTACTTCTTAAAATAATTAAGTCATCATTTTGTAAACTATTTCAGCATTCTACAAATAAATCCTAGCTTAATATAATAGTTTCAATCTCAATCCTACAAAAGAAGCAACATAAAGCTTGACTTATAATAACTTTCTAATTTGCTAGTGTTTCGTTAATGCTTATTTGACTAAATTTGCTCGTTTAATAGATTTGCTTATTTCTATAATAAGTTATCAGATTATCTTTAGCTCTTTAGATCTAATTATCCTGATCCTTTAAAAGCCTTATACTATGATACTAAAATCCTTTTTTAATGCTCTCAAATTAAAAGAGTTTTTATCGCTTAAGTAAATGAGCTGGATATGATTAATCTCGTTTAGTAATGATAAAGCAATATTTTTGGTTTGAGCTAAAGATTAAATAAATAGGATTTAAAATTAAAAAATGTAGGAGAATGGAGAAATAGACTAGGAGATATTGTATAACTTTTTGATTTTCCTGAAATGTGCATTTTGTATGTTTATTACTGAGTACTTAACTGAATTTTTCATTTATATGATATTTCTGATACATTATGATGATGTTAAATGCTCTGAACGTTTATTTGAATGAAATTTAATCTACTTTATCACTATTTCCATTTATATCATTTTTGCCTGTCTGAGTATTCTAGATAAAAAGCAATAAGTGGGTATTTTAAACACTCTACAATAGAATCAGATTATCTACAATAGCTGATGAAAAGTTCGCTTCTTAATAAACTTCTTACTAACTTGCTTTATACTAGTTTGAGTATTATACGGAGCAATAAAAAGATGGGGATACGAAGGGAATTGTGATAGCAGGAATTTTGAAACAGTGATGGATGTAATGCTGATAATAAATTTAATTAAGTCAGGATTCTTTATATTCACTTTTACTTGCCTTTTCTATTTTTGGATGAAAAATAAAGCAGTTACTCTTTAGCATTTACGCAGAGAAGCCATCCTTTGATTTTTTATCTAATTATTTTGCTTTATTATATTCCCTCTTTCTACTCTATTTTAGAGCATTATATTTATATTATTATTTTAGATATTAAGATTATATTACATCTTATCAATAATATAAAGGCCTTTGACTAGTAAGTACATGGCTTTTACTATTATAATAACTTAATTTAGCATATCTTTAAATCTGTTTGAAAATGAAGCTTGCATCTTATTAAAGATACTATATTTATTGTCTAATTTCTTAAGTTTAAAAATATTCAAAACTGCTTACTTTGATAGAGAGCTAAATATAATAATTTATATCTTAGTATATTAGTTTAATTAAGTCTGCTTATATAAGGGAATTTATTTTTCCTTTTTTGGAGTGAGTGTAGATACTCCAAAACTTTGAGATCTTGAAAGCTATATGGAAATGATTGATTTATTAGTCTTAATTATATAAAATGTTCAATCTAAAGTATGTAATGTCTAGATAGAACTGAAATCTAAACATAACTCTAATTATAAAATGCTATTTTAGACTATTTATTTTCTCTTCAGTTTTATTTTATAAGCTTTGTAATTTTCTATATTTATGCTTTATATCTTTTTCCTTGCTTGCTGTATTTGTTATAACCGAAAAACTCTAAGTGCTTTTTCCATTCTGTATGCAAAAAAAAACCAATAAAAAGTTAAATAATTTTAGAATCTATTTTCCAAATAATAATTTAAAATACTACAATATCATATTATGTAAGTTAGCTAATTACCTTTAATTTTTTAAAGCAGATTTAATAAATTTAAGTATAAGTTTTAATCTAACAACAAGAGGGTCTCTAGATTATGTTCTACTTAAATTATTTCTTTTTATTATGTAATTTTAAGCAACTGTCGTATTTAAAAAAGGCAATTTTTCCTTATTTTATAATTGTGAAATTTTAAATGTTTGATTGATGAATTTAAGAGTTAATCTAGATGAATTCTTAAGATACTATTATAATTTTTACCTTTTTTAGAATAAATTAAATTTATAAACTAGAAAAAGTTAAAAGCTGGTCATTTTAGTTATTCCTTTTTTTATTTTTTCTCGATAATCAGGATTAAAGTAATATCTTTTCTTTTTGTCACTTTTAACAAAGTTTAACTCGATCATTTCGCTTTCCTCTTCTGCTGGTTTTAGCTTTTTCTTCGATTTATCCTTTAGATCTGAGTTATAGTTATACTACTTCTTTTAATTACTTTAAGGTAAGCTTTATATATTCAATTAAGCATCCTTTTAGTCTAAATATTAGTCTGTATATATAAATAAATTTTAGCTTTCCATTAGTTCTTTGTTTCTTCCTTCGCTAGAAAAGTTTTCTTAAATAATCTCAAAAATTTTAAGAGGAACAGTATATTATTATCCTTTTTTTGATTTTTAAGTGTTTTAGTTATATTCTTTGAAATTTATCTTATCTCTCAGATTAGGAGTTTCAGTATCCGGATAATTTATTACTTTCTTCTTTTCCTTTTTTGGAGTTAAATATTTCTATTTAAGTTCTAATTCATTTAAAGATCTTAATCTAGGGAAAAAATTTAAGCTTCTGCTATCTTAATTCTCTATCTGTTCATAATAGTTGTTTAAAGCAAGGCTATCTCTTACTGGAAGTTATAAATATAAATCATCTTTTTTATTACTTTGCCTTTGTTGTATTTTTTATTTCCATTAGGTATATTTTTGCAAGTTTCTTATGTGCAAAAGTTGCTTTTACTATTTCTCTATCTCTAATTGCTTTTAACTAATAACCTTTAGCATATACTTTTGCTTCCTTTACTGATTTGCTTGTTCTCTTGCATGAAACATTTACAGCTTTCTTTACTAACTGGCAGTCATTATTTTCCTCTCGAAGTTAAAAAGATTTTTATTCTCATTTTAGTTTGGAAATAGAGAGTTTATTTTCTTCGTAAAATATAGAGACTCTAGCATCATCTTATCATTTGTAGTAGGAAGTGATATTAATTAAGTATTTAGATTCTACTATTTTTTATATTATAATTCTTTAGGAGTCTCTTACGTTAAATTTTCCTTTCAGATTTTTTATAAGTTTTGAGTATTTAGACTGGCTCTTTTCTTTTAATTTTCATTTGAGTTATTGAACTGATAGTTATACAAATAATCCTTTTTCCTTTCCATTCTTTCAAATTTGCTTAGAGAACTCATAACTTTAACGATTTTATTTTACTATTATATGTATTTTTGCTTTCTCTATGCCTTTTTAGTAGACTCAAGTTACTATTTTTTTTGTTATTGGTTATTGCCTTCTTAATTATTTTAAGGCTCTTATTCCTAGTAGCTTCTAACAGGAGTTCATTGTTATATACTATCTAAACTACAAAGAATATTAAAAGATAAAATAAAAGTTACGAAAGCTTTAATCTAGAAGTTAGTCTATTGCATCTTAATTTTTTATTTAATACTAATTAGTATCTTTTATCTTGATCTGGTACCGGCCATTCTTTTAAAGACTTTCTACTAATTCTTAAATCCCACTTTCCTTATTTTGCTCCATTTTATATTTGAAACTGACTATATTAGATTTAACTAATTATTATAATAATAATAGCGTTAATTTATATACTAAGTCAGTCTATTTTAAGCCTTTTTTGTCCTTCTTAGTAATTATTTTATCCTTTTTGCGATAGTTAAGCTTAGCTCTCTTCTTAATTAAGCAGAGTACTTACAAGTATATTCAAATGTAAATATTTAAGCTACTGGTACAAGTTTGCTTTACTGCTATCAGGATAATGCAATGTCTATCAGATATTATGTAATGCAAGGTAAATCTTTAGCATTATAAAGGATCTAAATCCATTAATTATATTACCAGAAATTAACAGAAATAAATGTTGCTAGAAAAAGAAACGCATCTAAGAGTGAGTGAGTTAGTAATTAGATTTAACTGAAATTAGCAAGAAAAAGATTGATTTTTATACTTAATGTATTTCTTTAAAATTATCGTTAAATTGAGATTCTTAATCGTTTCTTTCTAACGGAATCTCTTTTGAAATACAACGTCTAAGAGTTTGATTATTAGATTAAACCCGATTTGAGTATTTTGTAGTATACACAAAACACAAGGGTTTGGTAGACAAAATTAATAAACTTGAAAAACGAATTTTCTAAGTCTAATTTATAATTTTATAAATATTATATACTTGACTCAATTTAGTTAAACTAAAAGTTATTTATATGCTTAACATACTATAAATGTAGTTTAGCAGACTAAATTAAACGAAAACTTTTCTTACTATAATAAAGATTAATTAGACATCAAATTTTATTTAATAATTTTAATATTAGATTTACTATTTCCAAGCTTAATATAGCGATAGAGTAGCATCAAAGCTAATAAAAAGAACAATAAACATTTCTAGATTATCTATGTAGAAATAATAGATAATATGTCTATGAAGGCTATAGTTATCTACTTTTTAAATTACCTTTCTAGCAATTTGAGAAACCTATTGTTGATAATTAAACTGGTTGGCATATAATAAATAAAAATGATTATAGAGCGCATAGCACCTTGATGGCGCTCAGCTCTTTCAATATTAATATTTAATATTTAAAAAATGTTCTTATGTTTCTTGTTAAATTCTAGAGGTCCGATGAGTTATGTCAGCTTCTCCAAATGGGGAATCTTCTTATTAAAAATTATTCTAAAATTTTGAGTCAAATGCTTCAGTCTTCTTGAATAAGGTCCAAATAAGAGATAGTTATTAAGTTGGTAATTAGAAGTCCCGTCAGTCAAACTTTCATACTCTAGAGAACCCTCGGGGTAAGTTAGGTACGTCTCAACAGAGCTTATCCACCCTTCCCCGTGGTGGCATCTAGTGGGAGATTACTCGCAATGCAGTATACACTGCACCAGATTACCTACTAGTTTGACTGACGCGGCTGACATCCATTTTATATATAATATAATATATTATAGCTTTAAACTTAAATTTCTTACAAAATTAGTTGCTTTTTATAATTAATCTTATAAGCCTCGATATTTAAAATAGTCACAGAAGTAAATCTAAGTAATAAAGGCAATTTGAAACACCTAGATTAAATCAATACAATAGAACCTAGAACCTTTTAGTATCTACTTTAGCTTTATTACTAATACCGTTTAACCAATTATATTTCTTTTAGGTCCGAACTAAACTTTTAAAACTACACTTTTCTAAAATTTTATTACTAGAAAAAAGCAGTTAGCCATACATAACACTTACCATAATAATGCTTATAATATAAGCTTTTACATGTAGAAACATAAAAGGAAAAGGAATAAAAGTTAAGGAAATAAGCTTAAGATAATTTAAAAAAGCATAATAAACTAAATTTTATAATGAAAGAGTAGAATAGAATAGTAATAGGTATATAGTCCTATTATATCGAATTAGCAATTATAAAGAACTATTTTAAATTATTAGAGCTCCATATGTAAGAAGTAAGCATTTCAAGAATCATTATACTTAATATTACATAATCATAGGAAACTGTCTATATAGTTGTTATTTTGATATAGTTTTATAAAGATTTAAAGCCAAACTAAGCTAAACATAAATCTGAAGAATTAATTCATTTTTAAGTTATGCGAAACTTCTAAAAATGGAGATTAGTAAAAAGATAGGGTAATTGGAAAATCAGTTTATTGAAAATAAATAGAATAACTAAGATTAGCTTTTTATCACTTAGCTGCTATTTTTTTAGGCTTTAGCTTAGATAGTGAAAAAGAATAAAATTCATTTGAATATTCCTGAAACTATCATATGTGGGATGGGATTTCCCAAACCAGTTCTTATGTGCACAGATTATGACACAGGATAACTATTATTGTAAGAAGGAGTTTCAACTAGAATTCTAAGTGAAAGCGTAGAGTTTTTCATAAAGCAAAATTAGAATTACTAGCCTTTGGCAGTTTGTAAATAACCACGAGGTGATTCTTGATAAGACATCTGTAAACCTTTGTTCTCAATGGAAGATTGCATCTAATGCTGAAACTTTTACAAAACTCAGAACAACATAATTCAAAGATTTGTTCAAAGTAATAGGAATAACAAATAAGGACACTTTAACATAATAAGAGCTACTTGAAATTATCAAGCCAAAGTAATACATAAAATTAACTTAATTAACACTAACACTCTTAATACCAGCGAACTGAATAAGCTTCAATCTTCAGTAATTAAAAACTTTCAGAACTAAGAAAATATAAGATAAAAATACTGCCTTACTAGTAATCAAAATTATCAAAAACTGGCAGTTCAAGAATGTAGCTAGATTGATTTAATGATGCAAACTATAATAAACTTATACTAAAAGTTCATACTGAAGAACTATAAGATAGTCGAACTTTAATGTGACTTTATCATGGATTTTAAAGGAAGGCTTTTTCTGATTAATATAAAGAAATATTAGCTGCTACTTCCTGGGAATAACAAAGTGATTAAATAAAGGTCTCTTAAAAGAGCCAATTTGAATTAAAGCATTTAATTGATTGTTTAGTAGAAAGAGAATGCTTAATAGCATAGCGAAAACTTACAAAACCAAAAATAGCTTTTGAATGATACTAATTAACCTAAGAAAAGAAGTTTTAAGTAAATAGACTAAGTAAAATAATTAAATAAAAAAGAGATAAAATCTAACTCTATGGTTATGCTTGAAAGCAATGATAGTTTCGATGATTAAGAAATACAATAAATTCAGAAATAACAGTTATAATATGGTTCTATAAAAGAGCCATCACCAATCAATTTTGTGAAAAAGAACAAGCATTTTTAATAAAAAAAAAGCTCTGTTGCTCCTTTAAAGGATTAAACTAGAAATTAGACTAAAAGTAGTGTAATAAAAGATAAGAATTGCATGTAAAGAACCTAGAGAAGAAAAATAAAGGAAATGTAGTCAAAAAGTATATCTACAGATATAAATAACATACAAGATAAGTAGCTTTCTTATCAAAGTGCTGATATCAACACCAACTAAAAATTTAACAAATCAGTTGAATATATTCCTAAAGTCCCTCCAATAAAAAACTTCTAGAAAGCTGTGTAAAAGTAAAAGGAAATTGCAGAATATATGATAAGGAAGTTCGATGAGTAGTTGAAAGCTAAAAAAGAACTATAGAAAATGCTTATAATGTAGCAAAATTGCTCAAAGTTTTAAACACTTTATGTTTTACTAATTAATTTTTCAAATTGTATCTTAAAATGGAAGAAAAGGAACTAGATCTCAGTAAAAAGAAGATTAAGAAATTGGATAAAATTGGTAAGATTTTTATGTTTAGAGTTCAATTAATTCTATGATGTTCTAAGTGTTAATTTGTCATTTAATTAATTAACAGGCGACGTTAGTTCTCTGTCTAACTTCTTGTGTATATAATTTTTGAATTTATCACATAACCAAATAACTAAGCTATAAGGGTTTTCCTGCATTGCCCATAGTATTAAAATTTTAGATATTTCCTTTAACTCTTTAAGTTAGACAAAAGGACTGGAGAAGTGCATTTTTTTGTAGCATTTAGTGCTAAAGAACAATAGAATTTAGAAATTAGAAGGGTTGGAAACTTTAAAAAGCCTTAATTTTCTAGACCTTTCATATAATGATCTAAAGCATGCTCATATATAAATAAGGCAACTAAGCTTTAATGCTAATCTGTAAACGCTATTTCTCTAAGGGAATCCCCTTTTAGGAGACTGTTATAAATAGATTGTGTATTCATAGCTTCCTTAACTCTACGAACTTGATGGAGATAAAACTCCAAAAGTGTCTTAAAAATATAGGAGTTTCTAAGGAAAATATTCTTAGAATTAAAAGTAGCGAAATCTTAGTGAGTAATAGCAACCTTACTCATAAAGCTATAGTCAGAATTAAAAATAGAATGCTATTTCTGGTATAATATCGCCTATTTTAAATGTCAGTAGATAAAAGAGTCCTAATATATTATTCGAAACATCAATAGAATAAAACTCAGGCTTAGTAAATTCCAATAACAATTACCCTAAGTAAAATGTAGGTATGTAAGCTTAAAACTGCTAATAGAAAAGTAAAGCTAAATCCTAAGAAGGAAGTTTAGAATAATAAAGCAATATTTGAAAAGAGAAATGAAACTAAGCATAGCAATTACAGTAGAATATTATTCCTAAAATTTAGATGAACTGACCTACTCTAACTACTACAGAAAGTTCTTAACTTGAATAATCTTATTCTAAAGATAAAAATAAAGCAAGATAAGAGATTTAAAATCAAGAATAAGATTAGTAGGTTAAAAGAGCTAATGAAAAAATCAAGAAAGAAGTAATTAAATAATAATCTAGTGAAACCACTAAAATGTTAATGGCAGATGCTTAAACTGAAACCATTTAATGATAATAAATTGAAAGATAAAGTAAATAATATTAAGAAAGGAAAAGCTATCTAGACACTAATAGTCCTTTAAAAGAAGAAGATTTGAAGATTACATCCTCATAGTTTGAACATAAAGTGACATAAAGTAAAAGCACTGGAGATATAAATAAAAAGCTAAGAGAGTCTACAACTCAAACTTTATAAGATAGATGAAGTCGTAAAAATGCTGGAACAAATACTTCGTTTAACGTTTAATTGGATAAAATTTAAAGGTAAAATCCTAATCTACAAAATTATTATTTCAAACTGAATTCACTTTCTAGTTTAACTCAGTTTGAAAAATAATCAAGCATTTATAGTGAAAAAACCTTTCAAAGTGAAAAAAGGAATAATAAAAATATGAAATAGTCTTTATAATAGAAAATGAAAAGATTTTAAGACTCATGAAAATCGTAAATGGATTCCATTAAGAGAGAAGGAATATAATGGACTAAAAAAATGAATCTTAGCTAAATGGAAAGAGTGAAGGAAGAAATGAAATATGCATTGATAAGAAAAAAGCAGCTACAAAATCTCTTAAAATCTTAATTTATTAACTTAGTTTTACCGTTTAAATTTAAATAAAAATATCTTATTTTATTAGCTTTACAACTATGATATTATTTTAATCAATAAGAAGTAATTAACTTTAAATATTCATTTGGCTTACTTTTTTGATCTCTATGGATGTCTATCTTAAGGCGAAGATAATTTTACATTTTCTTCATATTCTTAAATTTAAATAATTTTTATGGAAAAGAGAAGAAATCTATAAAAATAAGCAGTAGTAGAGTATAGTTATAGTTTATTGAATTGCTACTCGAATTAGATTAAATTAATTAATTTTCCATTCATAATACATTATATAAAGTCTAATTAATTTCGTAATATAAATTGAATGCAGTTGAGAAAATAAATGAACGATCAAGGTAGTAATAGTAAGCAAATAGACTGTCAAATATTTTTGAGTTAAGATTTTTTATAACTAATTTCAGATTCTTATTCTACAAAATTTATATAAAACTCAAATTTCTTGCTTTAGATTAATTTTAATGATAAAATATTTGATTTAAAAGATCATCGATGTTTTGACTACTTCACATTTTTTAGACTGAGAAATCACTTTAATAAAAATATTAATGAAATGAAGTTACTGGTATGATTCAGTAGATTAATTTTATCTATGTTCATCAAGCTCAAGTATTGTTCTTTTCATTTTTCAACTTATCTCCATTTCTTGTACTTTCTTGCTGTTCTTCTTAAGGCTCCATTTATTTATTTTTACTTTATCTTACAATTTCAATTCTATTTTTTAGTAGATTCCAGTGAAAAATATAAATTTTAAAGCTTGCATCCATTTAATTTTGAGAAGTGAAATGTTAGTTTATATAGAATTGATCATAGTTATTAATTTTCTGTTTTTTAAGGAAATTTATCAGAAATATTTCGAAGTGAGTCAAAATAGTGGATATATTCGAAGATTTGTTTAAATAAAGTTTTTCTTCAGCATGTCAATCACATTTTCCACAGATAATGACGTTTATATAAATTATATTGAAAATTATAAGTTTAAGTGGACTTCAAAAAGATCTAATTATTTCTTTCTTGTATTCCTTATTAAATTTAGTATAATTTATAACCGGAGATTTCTGAAATCCTTCAAGTTACTCTCTAAAATCTGTGAAGTGGGCATGTCTAAATAATGTTGAGTTGCTTTTAATATAATTTGTTTCTTATTATATCTTCGATAAATTTTTCAATAGAAAGTTAGTTAGAAAACATAATTTTGGTCTTCATTATTAATTCCATAAAACTAAAACATTTTTTTACTTACTAAAAGTACTAAGATTTTTAGTTTCAATTACGTTCGAAGAGTCTTCCTATCATGGATTCTGGATAAGTCCTAGCTTCTTTCCGTATTTTAAAGTAGAATCGGAAAAAGCGTTTAGACATTATTTACACAAATGATTGTCAATTAAAGTCTATATAGCAAGCCTCGATAAAGACAGTAGTAGGTGATTGTATAACCTTCCTCGCCACTATACGCATACTTTTGTTTATCTTCTCTTTCATATTCTTTGAAATTCTCATTACAGTTAAAGGAACCAGTTCCTCACCGTATTCAGCCTTAGGCAGTGTAAACATGCGATAGACATTTTGAAGTGTCAGGGAGTAACATTCTTGTATCTAATGAGAGTATAAATGTCTTTCTTTACCGATTCTATGTAATTGTAAGTTCTTTATTTATAACACCTAATCAAATTCCCATTTTCTTTCACTAAGACTCCAAGGTAAGTCACTTGATTCTTCTACTTGATACGCTACCTTTCATTTTCATTTTCAAATTCAAATCAAATTTTTCAGCTCTTCTTTTTTTAACAAATTGAATTACTTTACATTTACTTGCGTTTATTTACAGAAAAATCCACTAAAATACTCTGTTACACTAATCTATAAATTTTAACATCCTCTAAGTAGAACAAGAAAGGAGTATAAGGTCATTTGCTCATAATCTGCAGATGAATTTCATATTGTGCAGATTAATGCCTAGTTTGGTTTCTTTCCTGTAAATGTCTGATTATTATATCATAATATAAGAGTGAGATTATATGGCCATGTGAACTCCCAGCTCCATTGCTATAATTAATTTTATGAGTAAATTTACCCATCGATGGGAAAAGAGGGATTCAGATTATTATAGAAAAATTCTAGTGCCAGTATCACTCCTAGTGGTAGTTTTAATCTCCTAAGATGTTGAAAAAATTCCTTTCTCTCAATGCTATCGAACATCTTCTTGACATCAATAAGATTAGCAACTATCTTTTATGAGCCTTTTCCTTCACTCTAATAGAGGTCAATAATCTGCTACAATTATCATAATTAGTGAACTTTTTTTATCTTCTTAAAAAATCCGATTTAAACTGGATGTATGAGGTTACGTTTTTAAAGAATTTTGTAAATACTTTCTTTTAAAGCCTTGTCGTAGATCTTCAGTATAGTATTAATAAGCTAATTTGTCTTCAGTTTTTTCAATTACTCTTATTACCTTTCTTAAAAATAGGGATGATGATGGAGGTATTAAACTTTTAAGTAATTCTTTAGAATCTTGACATATTATTGATAAAACAGTGCATTATTAACTTTATTTCTTCTCCTGCATACTTGATAAATTCATCCTTTATTCCATCAGGCCCAGCTTCCTTGCAGTTTGGAATATGCTCAATGATTTCTTGAATTTCTTAAAATTAGAAAAGTTCAAAATTTTATAAGTGAGAAGATGAATAATTGCTAAGTTAAGGATTTTGATAAATGAGATCTATTTATCGTTTACTGAACTTAAGTTGCTTCTATTTAATATTTTTATGCTTGTTAAGTACAAAGTTTATCAGCTATCAGTAAAAGAATCCTAGAGTTCTTGGTAAAATTTCATTTAATACCTTATTTTATAGTTGATAATCCCTTTCGCTTAGAAGAACATCGTTCACCGGTTTCCATTGAGTTTAAGAAACTTGCCTTTAGTCTAAATTTCTTTCCACTTCCAAAAAGATTCCATATATTTGTTTCTAAGTTTTCTAGCTGCAGAATCATCTTTTTTTAAACTGAATACCAAGAATAAAGGATATCATACAGAAAGCTCTACTAAGATTTCAATCATACATGAGATAAAGCTATTAAAGTAGTTAAGTGATACAATTGGATGCTTATGAGTTTATTAAATAGAGTTATTAGCACAGATAATAAAGTAAAGCAAAGATAGACAATAATCTATGATAATATAATAACTTAAAGTATTTTATCTATATCACTTTTATTAAAATTTCCAACTGGTCTATCAAATGATGTACTACTATTTCTTCTTTCAGTACATATTAGTTAACATTTACCAATTACTAATTTTATTAAATAATACTTAAACTGCATATAAGAACTATCTATTTTTAAAAGCTAGCATATATGATTTAACTCTATCATCATACAATAACCCTAATGCTAACTATTCTATAAATCTGATTCATAAAGTACTAACTTCCATCTTTCTTCAATAAAAAACTCTTCCTCTATAGAATCTAAAAGAAGGTTCGTTCTTAAGAAGTTTAAATCTGATGACACTTTCTATTTATTTTTCAAGACCATAACTACATATTACTAGTCGTTATCTATATATTATCTTAGTACTAAGAATTTTCTGAGTTCAAGCTAAGGACATACTAATATGAGAATAATGAAAATAAAAGGAAAAGCAATAAGAGTAAATAACTTACTATGCAATGCTACATAAATACTAAACTAAGTATAATATGAAACTAGGGGATAATAAGCTAAGTGCATTTATACTAATAAAGATAGTTATGTAGTTTAAAATTAGTATACCTTTGAAGTAACTAGATAAATGGAATCTGATTAATATGCTTTTTAAGATAATAAATTTTATCCTAATAATTCTAAATTTTTACTTCAATCTCCTTAAAACTTGAAAAACTTCGCTTTTTAACTTACTACTGTTACCGATTAAAAATAGAAGAGTGCTTCTAGCTTTGGAGAAGTTTATTAGCAAGTTTTGAAAGATACTTAGTATCAAAAAATTTTGCAGAGAAAAATGAAAAATAGTCATAAGTGATTGGAGTAGGAAATTGCTTAAGCTTTGGGAAATATAAAATTGATAGAAGATAGTTGGGACTTTAAGAGCGTAATGAGTGTATATTAAGTTTTCACTAAGATTGAATAACAAATTTTAGCAGAAAATAAAAATATAAATAGAGAGTTAATATACAACTTATTAAAGGAAAAAAACAACTGATTTTAGAGTCAGATTTCAACCTGAGATCACAAGCTGGCTAGTTTGCAAACGGAGATTCAGAAATACCATCAAAAGTAGAAGTAAGATGAGTATTTCCTAAATGACATAAAGTATAAGAATAATGAACTAAACAAAATAATTTAATTCTTTCAGTAGTAGGAGTAAACTATCACAGGTTAGATTGAAACCATCTCAAATCATTTCTAAATTGTGGAAAAACTAAACCAACTAATTAAGAGTAAAGACTTAGATAAATCTTAAAAGGAAGCGCAAACTGCTATTCAAAATTTTAAAAGGAAAATTACTGAGTTAAAAAAACTAAATTTGAGTATTAAAAAAGAAGTTAAAAGTCAGTGTGTTTAAGTAGATTTGCTAGACATATAAATATATTAGGATTCTGATAATTAAGATAAAATTAAATCATTTGAAGAAATGAACTAAAGTATGACTAAGGCCCATGAGGAAATAAAGGAAAAAGAAAGGGAAAAAAGAAAAATAAAGAAAAGGGTTTAGATATACATTCAGAGAGTAAACGAGTTGGAAAAATAAGTAAATGCACTGAATTAATCCTTGGACTTAAGGATAACTGAAGTAAATAACTATAAGAAGTTAATAGAGCAAAAGCAGAATTAAATCGATATGCAGAATAAAAATTTTCAGTAGTTGACATTACAAATCTTCCAAGTTATAAACTTTGACTAGTAATTCTTAAATAGAAATACTCTAATTTAGCCAGATCTCATCAATTAACTAGGAAATTGCATTTCAAATAGTATCAAAAAATTAGAACTTACTAAAAATCATCTACTAGATATAAAGGAAAATTAAGATAAATCTATTTTGTAATTAAACTCTGAGATTAAGGTATAAAGAAAGCTAATAAACTAATACAAAAAAGTAGAAAAAGCTATAGATAAAATAGCTTTAAATAATGCTATAGAAATAGCCTAAGATTAATTCTGAAAAATGATTCAATAATGGTATCAGGAAAGAGATTTATAAGATTAAGCTGTTTAAGTTGATATTTTTTCTGAGAATAGATAGATGTATCAAACCCTTGCTTATGAAGTCTAAGATTTGGGGGGAATTAATTAACTCATCTGCTCATCAAAATTTATAACATCAAGAAATCAAAGTCCTTTAGGGTAATTCGATTTGAAATTTGAGAAGCTTTATAAAGCTAATCAGTTTCTTAGCAAATTTAGTGAATCTAAGAAGGAAATTAAGAATGTATATTTAAGTTCTGAATAGGCAGAAGAAAGACTAACGAAAATAAGAGAGAAACTGAGAAAAAAATTAGATATTCCTACTCTAATAATTAGAAAATAAAGACCTCAATCTATGTATGGAAAAAGAAATGCTCTTACTTTAACGAAGCTTAGTCCAAATAATTCTATATCTCTTCAATCTCTGTCTATCACTAATAAAAACTCCTTCTAAGCATCTCCAGATTAATCTCCGTCTAGTGTTCAAAGACACTTTTCTCAAAGGAAATCACCTAGCTATTCAAATTTATAATTTGCAAGTTCAATTGGAACTTAAAATTCTCCAATCGATAGTAAAAAGAAATCAAGGAAAAATAAGTGAAAGGTCTAGATTATCAAAATTAAACAATTTATCTATTGTCTTCTTTAGCTATATATTTCATTTTGGTTAGGAATCAACCGAGTCTTAGTTTATATATTAAAACTAATTCTAATTTTAATTAAATTACACTCATATCTTCTTTTTAATAATTGAAGTCAAAAAATATCCTATAGCAGATCATAATAAAGATAATTAATATTTTTATTGATAACACATCTTTGAGTTATATTATATGTGAAATTAAAAAACTAATCTTTTGCCTAATTTTCTATTAATCTTGTCATATAACTCCTACTAAAGGAATTATAGATTAGTATTTATACTCTATTAACTTAGCAGTATAAAATAAAAGATTTTAAAATAATTTATTAAAAGTTATCGAGACTAAGAGAGCCAAGAGAATAGTTTCTTTTTCCCAACTTGATCCATAATTTCTTTTAGTTCTTCTTATCTGAATTTAAAAACTTACAACTTCTTAAAATTTATTCTATTATCTCTTCTTCTAATTTTCTTTTAACTGCTGCTATCTTTTCTCCTTTCTTCGTTAATTAGTTCTCTTAAATCTCTATCATCTTTTCTGTTATTAAATTACGATTTATTTTTTTTCCTTTACTTCTACTTTTTAATCTCTTTTATTTCTCCCTCTTCTAGTTCTCCTGTTTTTAGTTTTTTATTACTTTAATTATTTCCAGAGTTTTTAAATTTCTTTCTTTAGTGACTAGATTTATTGCTATCCCTTATTGAAGAACTTTCTACTGATTATTTACTTTTTTATTATAAAGCTAGACTAGATTCCTAGCTTAATTCTAAATCTTAAAGTGATTTATCAGAAACTCTTTTTCTACTTTTCTAAATATCTTCAACCATTTAATTTATTACCAAATTTCAAAATCCTAATATGAGTATAGTAAGCAATCTCTTTATTTTAGAAAGGAGCTTAATTAATTAATAAAATGATTGATTATATTTAATATAAATTAATCTCTTAGAACTTAGATTTTTATTTATCCCTTTTTAGACTTTATCTCTGCTATAATCTTTTAGGCTATTTTATTTATGATATAACTAACTACTTTTTAAATGTTTAATCTATTTTATACTTATGATTATGATATTAGGAAGGCTTATTCTATAGAGGGCGTGAAGATACATAGGTATTGCTATTTCTGTATTTTTATTTCTTTAAGCTTAACTATATTATATAATCTTAGATATTCTTCTTGTTCTAAATAATTGGAATATATATTGCTTTTATCCTTAAATATATCTAGGTTATTTAAAATAAGCATCAGATCTTTATGTATTTAATCTTATTTATATCATCTAGAGACTTAATTTTACTCAAGCAATGTAACTATAATAAACCAGCTTACTATGTATCTTAAATATATAACTAGTTTAGTTATATTGCCTCAAAAACTATTCTTTCCTTCCAATTTTTTCTTACTTGTAATGTTCTAATTTGAGATACTCTTAAGTTACTTAATTTTAGAATATCAGTTCTATTTTTATTTTCTATAAGGAAATAGTATTATACTTGAGTTTGAAGATGCTCAATTTATTATGTAGTGAGACTTATTGAATATACATAATAGAATATATCCTAATAGCTCGATCAATAGAAATTGAATGAATTAGATTCTTTTAATTTTCTGATAAATAGCATGAAACGCATAGAAAGTGTAGAAACTCCTTTTTCCTTTTTAATCTTTTATCATCTACTTAATTACTTTCCATACATTTGTTAGTATATATATGATCTTATTGGTACTACCTGCTTTTTAAGCAAAATACAGGATATTTAATCAAAGTTAAAGATACTTACTGGGTTTTCTTAAACTATCCTAGTAATAAAGCAAAGCTATTGATAATAGCCTTATAGAGGGATATGTTTAAATAATCCATATTTTATTTATTAATTAGCCTTTATTATTTATCATTAAGCTCACCAAAGAGAAAACTATAAATAAGCAATTTAACCAAACACTCTAAATCTCTCTTGTTACTTTATTTTTTCAACTTTTGTTTAGTTTAGAGAAAGATACTTTAGTAGCTTGATATGCTTACTTCATTCTAGTCATTTATTTAATATTAGTAAAGAATCTAATTTTTGCTTTTTAGCAATTATAAGGTATAATATAAGTTATAGCCTCCATAACTATAACTATTAGCCTGTAGTAAAAAGCTAAACTAGACTTTATTGAGATATATTAGGCCTAGAAATAATTACCTATTTACATTTTACACTTTATCTTTTACCTCTAAAATCAAAATTTTTGAAAAGACAGACTAAGTTAACCTATTAAATAATAAAATAGAGACTAGACTTAGATAAGAGTATTTTTGAAGTAATGAATAAAGGCTTAGAAAGTAAATGATAACTTATTTCATTATTAACTTCTTACTAAGATTATTTCAAACCTTGTTAGTATATTCTATATTATTCCCTGCTAAAATTAAGCTTATGTCTCTTATTCCAACTCTGATGGCACATATTCTTAAAGCTTATCATTCTCTACCTTTTAACCATTTCATAACGATAAATTCTTTTGAGAGGCTTAAATTAAGCTTAAAGCTTGTAACTTGCATTCAGCTAGTAATTTATAAAGCTAGAATTCTAGAAGTTAACTAATTAAATCGTTTAATATAGTACAGTTAAAGACAAAGTCTGCTCAACTAATAGAAGCATAACTAATCTTATATGTTCTAGTTATTAAAAAGTATACTATTAGGGATATAAGTAACTTACTCTATCACATAATTAAAAATTAGCAATAAAGTTAGCAAATATTTGATAGTTAATAGAGTAACGATGAATTCAATTAAGAAGAGCTTATTAAGAAAATAGAAGCAAGAAAAGGATATTATTACTCCTTACTTTCAAAGCTAAAAAGAACTGAAAATATTTCCTTTTATATACAAATTATCTGCCTTTTATTTCTACTCTTAATAAGCCCTCTAAATTTTATTACCTACTGATAATAGTCAGAACTAAGTTTAGTTAGTATTAAAGTGGTACACTATTTATGTTATTGAAGTGGCTTAGGAGAGTTATACATAACAGAGAAGCTTTAGAAATAATAATCCAATGAAGTTATATTTTGATGTATTGATTGTAAATATATCTCAAAGAGCTTGAAGGCTTTAAAGGAGTTCTGAAAAGAAGGTTAATTTTGAAAATAAATTTCCAATTTAGGATAGTTGGTAGTTAAAAAGGTGTAGAGTGAAAGTAGAGAAATGAATAAATTGAGAAAATTGGGGATAAAATCTACTTAATTAACAAGAATAAATTTAACCTTAACTGATTATTTAAATAAAATGAATACTTAAAATCAGTCATCTCCTTAAGATTCAGAAGCGAGTGAAAATATAAGCTAGCTCAGTGATGCTCCTGATCAAGAAAATTCTGCAATATCTTCCTCTAGTTAAAAATCAGAATCACTTGAGTCTATTAAAGAAGAAAACGAGGAAGACTTGCAAATTGAAAATTCTATACATTCACTAGATGCTTCTGACTTAGGTGAATGTGAGGAAAATGGAAATCCCAAGCATAAATCTTAATCTTTTAAGCTTCCAAGATAAGTATAGGCAAATTAATTAAAGGGAAATATAAGGTATAAGTATTTAGAAGATTTATAGTAAGAAATTAAAAAACAGAGTTCTTATAAAAACTAGAACAATGCTCCAAAAAATTTAAAAGAGAAAAAACCAATCAAAAAGCGCTTTAAAACTCCCTTAACTGTAAATACAATAAGTACGAAGCAAAGACTTGCTGTTATATCTGAAGCTGACTGTGAAGAATCAGCAGTTCCATAAGCCTTGAAAAGAGTAAGACCGGTCTAAAACATATAGCCTCGTCAATCCTAGTGAAAGGAATACTACTAAAAACTTAAAATAATAGCAAGTTCTGAAAAATTTTAATTTGTATACTTGATAGCCTTTATAATTGCCTTGTGCTTAATATAGATGATGCTATATTTTCACACTGAAATTTGAGTTTTAAGATTATCTTTTCATTTATTAATCATTTTAACTTTATAATCAATACTTATCATTAAAGTATTAACTTCCTTACATTTCCAAATAATCAATCTATTTTGTCCTAAGAATCCCAAAACTTACTTCTAAATGATTTCATTATAGTTTAATTAATGCATATAGTAATGTATCTAACTATTACCTTAGCTTTTATAAGTTAAAATTTAATACTCAGAACAACTTTAAAATTCTATTTCAAGCTAATTGAGCAAAAGCTGGAAATAGGTATATAATTTTAAATTTTTAACTTAGTGGAGTTTTAATAATTTGCTTATAAACTTTCTTTACTATTAATCATAAATAAAGCTTTATGCATTTCATATGCTTGTGTAAGTATTTATCTAAGAGGTAAAACTATTAACTTACTTTTGCATTACTGTAACTAAGCTAAGGCTTTTTAATCTTTCAACAAGATAGTTATCTTAAAATTTCTTTCCTTTCTATCTAGTTAGTGTTTTACTATGAAACTATGGATGTCTCAAGTAAGTTTCAATTTATAGTAAAAAATGTTAGGTTAAAGTGGATTAGATATCACCATATCAATTAGTACATCTATTCTCACTTCAATAAGGACACATGGAAGATTTCAAGAAAACAGAGTTAAAAAATGACATATGATAATAAGTAATAACTGGGAAGTATATTGCTAGCAACTTTGATATCTCTAAGTTAACTAGAAAACCTTTGGTTTTTATACTATTAAACATCTAAATCCAATAGAGTAGCCAGCATTATAGATATAGCTAGTTTCATTTAATTAATCAGAAGCATTAAAATATGATTTCACAAATAGTTTACTTATAAGGTATTACTATGCTATTGCTTATTGGCATTTATCAAAATAATGGCTCAGTTAATTAACTCTTTCTATCTTATGTTAAATTGAGCTCTTTTAAGTCTATATTTAGCAATAATTATAAAGAAGCAGTTAATAAGCAACTAAAAGTAGATTTGAGAATAATGGAAATGTTCTATTATTATCCAGAGCTACCATAGTTAAATTATACCAGACTATTCAATGATAGGAATTTGCTTTCTTTTCTTTTAAATTATAATACTTATATCAACTCCTTTAGTGTTTTAGTCAATACCCTCTAAGATAAAACCAAAAAAAAGCATTTTGAATTACTAAATCTAGTATCTTATCACCATCCAAAGTAAACTTTATAAATGCTAGAATACCTTCTAATTAACTTAAAAAGGAAAAATAAATTGATATAATGATAAACTTAGGCAAGGTAAGGAGAAAATCCATAAAGAAAATATGAACAAAAGGATATAAAGGAATATATAAGATTAGGTATATACAAGTAATTTCTCTTTATCCTTATATAAGATTAAGTAATATGAATTACTTTCGTGCAAGTCTTTTATATTAATGTATAAGATATAAATGGTAATATAGTTAAGAACCACTTTGCTTTATATTATGTCCTATTAAGATAAATATTGGATGAGTAGTTCAAAGGTATAAGGAAAAATTATCGGTTCGCTCATATGTCAGCAGTTTGATGATATCACTCTGAAATTAACATGAGTTGATAGTGATAAATAGAAAGTATTTAAGTGTAGCTTAAATTTAAGGATCTTAAAGGAATAAAAAGCAAATCAATATTCATAGTAATACACTGATTTGCCTTAGTATTTAGATAATAATTTTCTAAGCTTCTAAGATAAAAGTAATAAGAAAGTAATCAATAATGCTATAAAATAGCAAAATCAGACAAAATAAGAATAATAGTTTTAGAATAGCTAAATGCAAAGAAGCACATAGTACAAAGTAAAACGTGTATTACATACTTGAAAATGTAATATTCGTAATTTTAAGGATAGTGATAATTTAAAAATGGAAGAATAAAAATACCAAAAGATATAGAAATAAATTAAGCCAGAACAACCATAGCAAGCCTAACTAAATTAAGAAGAAGAGCTTTTCTTTTCTGCTTAGTAGTCGTAAAACCAGAACGAATCAGTGGGATAAGAAAACGAGTAAACTTAGCTTGAATATGATGAGAGTTAGCTGTAGGATTTTATTGATAACTTGAACCGACGAACATCAGAATATAGACAAAGCATGAGTAAGTTTATTTAATTCCCATTTAGTGATTGATCAAAGAACCTTTTAATAGATACGACAAGAGATTTAGGTAGAAGAAGACTCACCAGTAGCCACAGAACCAAAGAATCCATAGCAAGCTCCTTAGAACATATAAGAAATAAACGCATAACAAGATATGCAATTTTAGAACCCTTAATAAGATAATGAACTAGATCCTAACGCTTTTATAATAAGAAACCTAGATACAGGTGATGAAGTAGACCTTAGGAACAATAATATCGATAACTTGGAGAAATAATTTAACCAACTGTTTGGTTCTACTCAGAATTAGAGCGTAGATCAAGTATGATATGAAAATTACTTGTAATAAAGAAGAAAACTTTAAAATCAGTTGTGATAAGCAGCAGAAAATGGAGATAGTAAGTAAATCAAATATTTACTTGATTATAAAATTCATGGAGATTTGACTCCCTCAGCTAATGGATAAGGATTAAATAAATGGACTGCCTTGCATTTTGCTGCTCAAAATGGACACGATAATGTTATTGAAGCTCTATTAGATTACGGAAAAGATGTAGAAATACAAGCTCGTACAACAATGGGTCGAACTCCATTGCATTTGGCAGTTATTAAAGGCTATATCAAAGTAATTGATCTCTTAGTTAGAAGTGGAAGCGATATAAATTCATAAGACTAAGATTAAAATACTTGCATGCATATAGCTTCTATGAACGGTTAAGTAGAAACTGTTAAATACTTATTAGGAAGAAGGAATATTAATTTAGAAATCAGAAACTTCGAGGGAAAAACGCCACCAGAGGTAGCCCAGAATTATGAAACTTTGTAAGCCTTTGAACAAAATATTCCAAGCACTAAAGATTTATTAGCCTAAAACAAAGATAAATATGGAAGAGTTGCTTTCCATAAAGTTTTGATTCATAATTCTAGAAGCGATTAGGTTAAAAAAATGCTTTAGGCAATGTAAAAACCAGTTGCTTAGCATGATATTAACAAAATTATATAAGAAAAGAGAGATATAAGAGAGCAAAAATAGAAAGGAGAAAGGGAAAAAGAAAAGGAAAAAGTAAACTAATAAAAAGAATAACAGTAAGAAAAAGAAGAAGCCAAGTAGTCAGAATAGAATCCATTTTCTCAAGAAATCGAAACTTAAGGTGAAAGATTATGTCCAGAAAGTTTTAAAGTAAGAGCTGAATTAGGTAAAGGATCTTTTGGAGAAGTATTTCTAGTGGAAAAAATAGATTCAGGAGAATTATTCGCTATGAAAATTTTAAATAAAAGCAAAATTTTGGGTCATAACTTGGTAAGATATGCTATGACTGAAAGAAATGTATTAAGCTATAGTAAGCATCCTTTCATAGTCGGTTTAAATTACGCATTCTAAACAAAGGACAAGCTTTATCTACTACTAGATTATGCATCTGGAGGAGATTTAGGATTTTAACTAAGTAAAGAGAAGAGATTTCCTGAATGGAGAGCTAGAATTTATACTTCAGAACTTCTACTTGCTTTTGAATATTTGCACTCTCGAGACATTATTTTCCGAGATCTAAAACCTGAAAATGTTGTTTTAGATGAAGAAGGACATGCAATGTTAACTGATTTTGGGCTAAGCAAAGAAGGAGTTTTCTAAGAGAAATAAGCGCGATCTTTCTGTGGTAGTGTTGCCTATCTTGCTCCAGAAATGCTGAAAAGAGCAGGCCATGGAAAATCAGTAGATTGGTATTTATTAGGTGTTTTACTCTTTGAAATGCTAACAGGAGCACCTCCATATTTTACGAATAATAGAGAATAACTATTTTAGAATATTGAAAAATCTAAGTTGAAAATCCCTGGATATTGCTCTCAAGAAGCCAAAAGTCTTATGTCTTAAGTAAGTTTTTCAAAGTTAGCTTTTAGAAAAAAATCCTTCAAAAAGATTAGGAACTTTAAAAGGAGCTGAAGAACTAAAGTAGCACTCTTTCTTTAGTGGAATTGACTGGGAAGCAGTATACAAAAGAGAATTGAGACCTCCTGCTCCACATAAAAAACCCTTGAAAACACAGAAGGTTAATTAAGATCGAATATAAGGTGAACCTGAAACTGGAAAGACATAGTTAGTTGGCTGGAGTTTTGCTATTCCTTCAAAAAATTGAGAACTATAGATATTTTAAATTATCTTAATTGACTTACTGAATAACCAAAGTATAAATTCTTTCTTATTTATCAATCAGCAAAACTTTTCCTAAAGTCCAATTCATTTTTGGTATATTACCTAGATTTATCAATTCAGATATAGTAACTTATCTAGTTAAAGTTAATTATTTGAAAAGGCTATCAATTTTAAACATTTAGCATTAAATTATCTAAGTTCACCTAAAAGCAACATCCTTCTAGTTTATTAATTAAAGATTTGCAAATCTCTATAATTAATTAGTTCCTATTTAATGTTCTTATTATCTATTATACACTTTAATTTGTAGTTAGAAGTGTTTATGCTTTTAATTAATTTATTCCTTTTTATTTGCTTTTATATGAGTAAACAAATATCAGAATCTTAGAACCTAACTAGCAATCTTAGATATTATACTAGCTACTTAGACTGTTAAATATGCTACTCTGTTTTTACTCTAACTATCTTATTTGCATCATTTAGCTATAGATTTAGATGTTTACTAGCTCTAAATTGAGTTCTAAAATGCTTAAAAGCTATTAATTGACTAGATAAATCTAATACTTTAATGAGCTCTTTTATAGAGCCTTCTCCTAAAGCTTTAGCTTTAAAATGAGAAATCATAATAATATTGTGATTGGCTTTTTATATCAATCTGAAACTAAAAAGGAAGCTAATTCTTATATACTGAATCCCTTTATTTTAAGCTAATAGTAAGAGTAACTAGTATTAGTCAAGCTGCTATTTAAGGAAATAAGCAAAAGAGGGTTAAAAGATACATAGTAAGATAAATAGCCTAGAAAGGATTAAACTGACTATATCATTAGTTAATTGGACTGAAAATTAAGAAGGTGATACTTTATAGACACATAAAGTAAAGTTTAATTAAATGAAAATAATCAAAAATCATAGTTAGATCTTTTAGTAGGTAAAATATATATAATCTGCATATTTAAAGACAAAAAATTCTGAGGTTATATACTAATGTAATCTTACTGAGGATTCAGATTTAAAAAAGATTTTAGGCCAATTTCAAAAAATTAATATGGAGCAAATAAAAAAGGCAGCGGAAGGTTTACGTAGTACTATTTTCAAATCTCCCTTAGAAAAGCAACTTAACGAAGCTACTTCAAACGATAATTGGGGAATCAGCAATACTACTCTTCATAGCATTGCAGACGCTTCTCATGATTGGGAACAGTTTGAAATAATAATGAAGTTCACATGAGATAAAGTAAACAATACGAAGCCTAAAGAATGAAGAAGAATCTATAAAACTTTACAATTACTTGAATTCCTTTTAAAGTTTGGAAGTCCTAGAGTTGGATCTTAAATTTAAGACAACATGTTTAAATTGAGAGGACTATAAGATTTTTCATACCAAGAAGATGGAAATGAAAGAGGAAGTGGGGTTAGGGAAAAAGCTAGACTTTTAGTGGATTTGATGTCAGATCAATCAAAATTAGAGTAAGAAAGAGAAAAATCACGTTAAATTAGGAATAAGTTTGTAGGGATGAGTGGTGATGACACTTATAATTATTAAGATAGAAATTAAGGAAATTATAGTGGAGGAGGTGGAGGATATGGAACTTATAATAGTTAAAGCAGCTCGAATTACAAAGATAGAATTTAAGGATTTGGAAGTGAAACCTCATAAAGCAGCTAGTAAGGAACCAGTAATTTCCAAAACTAAAGAAGGGACAATGAATGAAGTAAAGGTTATGGTGGTTTCATTGATCCTTAAGGAAATGTTGAAGAAAGAGAAAAGTAAAGAAAGTAAGAATGGCAGCAGTAATAATAGCAAAGAAAGGATTAAAGCAAAATTAATTTTTCTATAAAGCCTACCCAAACTGCAACTTAATAGAATATAGTAAAGCCTGTTCCTTAAACTCAATAGTAGTAAGCTCAACCAACACAAAATTAAAACAAAATAACAATTTAACCTAAAGCTTAATTAGAAGTTAAGCCTGTCAAGCAAGAATAGTAATAACCATAGTAATAGGCAGTTTCTCTTATAGATTTTGATGTATAACCCACTTAGCAATAGCAAGTTAAAACAAACTAAAACTAAAATCTTTTGGAATCCTTGTTTGACAATCCGGTTTAGACTTCAACTTCTTAATCACTTTTTCCAAATTAACAGTAAAATAAGTAGGAACCACAAAAATAAGTTTAAGGCTAGTAGAGAAATGAAAAAATAAATTAGATAAATAATCTCTTTAACTAAAATCAATAAGTCACTTTTCCAAATCCAACTTAACCTAATTTATTCCCTGGATAATAAATTCCTGGCATGTAACAAGTTGGATATTAGGGTCCTTAGTAAATGCCTATGTAAGGATTTCCAGGCTAACCTCCAATGTATTATAACTAGATGCCTCAATAATAATGGGGATATTAGCAGCCTAATACGATGTATCAAAATGTAGGTTTTCAGTAGCCTATGTAAGGAATACCTTAACCAAGCTATATTTAACAACAGATAAATGTTCCTTCAAACTTAAAGAACTAAGGATATAGTATGAAAGCAATGCCTCCAGGACAGACAAATTAAGCTCAAAAGCAGTAGCCACAGCAAGTAAGTATTTCAATACAGAAAACAAAGCAAGAATTTGAATCGAGTATCAAAAATTTAGAATTCCTTTGAACTTTACATTTTAACACTTTCTTTAATAAAAATCTTCTCTACAAGTATTAATTAGCACTCACCTCTATATCTTCTATATCTTCTACACCTACATAAAGTAATAAGAAGCTATAATTAGTAAAGCAGTTTTAAGCATTATCAATGTATTTACTATGGAGTCTTTAAATTTTCTATCTCAAGTAATTAATAAAGATAGTTATTTAAATTGTAAAATCCTTCAACTGTTATTTATCTATAACAATTGAATAGAAAAAGCTTGCTCCAATTAAAGAATTCAGAATGGCTCTAAAGAATTTGACTATATTTAAATTTAAACGCTTATTAAATAAAATTGTCTAAATATTTAACTATCCCTTAATTTATATTTGTAAGATAAAGGTTGAGAACATAAGACATTGTAAGAGTAGCAACAAATAAGTTCAAATAGGTACTAAAGTAAGAAACTTAAGATTTAGTTGACTTTAAGTAGTTTAAGAAAATGAGACTGTAAATTGATCTGATTAATAGGAAAAAACTTAAATGATTATTTAAAATTTCTAAGGAGACAAAACAGGACTGAGAACGAATAATTAGTTAAATATTTAAACATTAATCAAAACCATCTATTTGGCTTCTTACTCTTAATAGTGTCTTTTCCAAAACATTTTTCAATTCTTTTTTTTGAAACTTGCTAATTAGTTGGGTTAAAG
The DNA here is from genome assembly GCA_946699065.1 of Loxodes magnus. Lineage (NCBI taxonomy): Eukaryota > Ciliophora > Karyorelictea > Loxodida > Loxodidae > Loxodes > Loxodes magnus. The sequence goes on along the minus strand of CAMPDV010000021.1, from coordinate 962,626 downwards.
TTAAGTGCTGATAAGATAATATCAGGCAAATCCTATTAATTATCTACTTAATAATCTCTACTAGTCAGTGGTATGTTTCTTTGATTTTAATCCGTTTTCGTTTACTATTATTATAGCTTTTGTAAGTTTGCTTAAAAGCCTAAGATTTATTAAGAGGATTATTCGACAGATTTTTCAGGATTTTCTTGAAGCGAAGACTAACCCTGCTATGATCTTTAATTAAGTCCTCTAGATAACTCTTGATTTGCATTTTAACGTTGATAGCTTTAATTATGTAATCCATTCATAAATGTGCTTGAGTTAAAGTCATAAGAATACTTTTTAGTTTGATGCATTTATTAATTTCCTCTCTACTTTGCCTGAGTTTCAATCACCGTTTGCAGGTCAATTATAGTCTTTTTTTACTCCTATATAACTTTTAGATATTTCTTAAGCTCAAACTAGCAATCCTCTAGTTCTTATTTTCGCTAGTTGTTATCAGTTTTTATCTAAACATATCTTTACTCCAAGGTCTACATTTACAATTTTAGTTACTCAACACTGTCAAATGTATTACCTTCAGTTCTAGCCTCCGAAGTTAAAATAATCTATTAGGATGGTTCAGTTGATAGGGATTACTATTTGTTCTGCAGTTCTTCGTACTTTTTTTAGATGACAAACTTTTCCCCAATAGCTGTATCTCTATTAGCTATAGCCTACTTCATTTTTTATTAATAGTCATTAATATTCTGCTACAGCTCAATATTCTTAACCTTAAGTTTCATTACTTTCTTCTATAGCTTTTGCTATTATCGATAGCTCTAAAGCAGCTCATCCTTTTACTACTAACTAAATAGAGTAAATAAACTTACTATTCATGCTACAAAGCCTTTAACTCAGCTAACTTATCAGGCACATTTTCCCTAAGAGTTTATTCCGTTTATTGGATATAAAAAAGCTTGTATTTCTATATTTTAGGCTCATTAGAAGACAATTAATCTAGCATTTTTATTTAACAAAATGGGATACTTCTTTACTTTTATTTTAGTTATTTAAAATTGTTAAACTTTTAACTATTATTCTATTATCTGTTATTCACTCTCTTTTTAAGCTCTTTTAACTGATAAAAGCGTTACACTTTATTTACAGAAATACAATACTCTATAAGCTATTCGAGATAGATTTAGATGCTTGTAATGAAATTTACTTTAGCTCTTTACCTTATGATTCTTTTAACCCTTTCTACTCTTTTTGAAAGCAGAATTGATTGTACTATCTAAAGTGGACTATTAGTTTTACTTAGCTATATTTATTCTCTTTTTAATTAAAAATAGGGCAATTATTATAGTATTGTATTCTATAGTTCTATTTAGACTTTTTATTGCTTAATTAAGTATAAATCTTATTATAATAAAACTTAAGCAAGTGATAGTAAATTAGTTAATATACCCTATAATCAAAACAATATAGACGGATCTTTGGCTCCATTTACTTGCTCAATAAATTGGCTACCTTTTTAGTTACTAGATTTTGGATATTCTAACCTAAGAATTATCCTACAAGGTATTTAAATCAATAAAGCGAGAAAGTTTAATTGGAGGCTGCTTAATCTTATTCAGTCTGATAATCTTAAAGTCTCTTTTAAGCTTCTCTAGTAATCTTTAGGCACTCTGCTTAGATACTGCTTTAGTTCCTTTTAGATTCTAGATATATCAAGTAATAGATACTTCAAATTGTATTTTCACTTTAATTTTCTGCGTTTTTATTTAAGAATTGTAAATTAGATAAATAACGAAATGCTATAAATTTGATAGATAAAGAATAGTGTATAGATCAAGGAAGCAAATGTGAGAGAAGGGGGTAATAGAAGATTTATAGCGAATAGAGTTAAAAATGGGTATAGTTAACTTTAAAAGTCAGATATAATATAAGTAAGTTAGAGCTTAAAGAGAAGGATAGCTAGTATAAAGCCTTTAGTTAAAAGGTTAAATCAAGAGATGCTTAAAATTGTATATCTAGTCATTAGTTATAAGGTAGAGAAGCTAATGGAGATATAATTAAATAGTGATTTGAATTTAATTTTACACGTTTTAAGGATTTATTAATAATGTGAAGAAGTCCTTAATAAAAAGATTTTGTGCTTGATTGCTTTACTCAGCAGGCTAAGCTGTAAGATTATGATTCTTTATAAGACAAAAATTTGAGGGGTTACTTTGCCAATAGGAGGATGATGAAACATCTAATTAAAACAGGAATTTTGACCAAGACTGGAGAGTTTAAAAATCCTAAATCAGCTAGATTATGGGAATCTCCTTAAGGGATTGGAAATTTAGCTACTTAGATGGTATTCGAAACGTAGGTAAGATTTTTATTCTAGTAAAGTGACTAAGCAAGCTCAAGGAAAAGTAAAAGCAAAGGATCATTAATAGTGGCTAAAAATCCAAAGAGTGAAAGTAAAACTGAAAAGCCATTTATAAAGGAAAAAGAAAATAAAGAATAAGAAAATGAAAAAGAAAAAATAATACAGCAGAAATTGAAGGAAATTTCTACTAACTCTAGAAAAAGCCCATTAGAGAAACCAATTAGAAGTACCTCTTAGCAACCAAAAATAAATAAGAAAGATTTGAATGTTAAACCAATGGAAGCAAATGAATATTTAAGCCTTCTTAATGAATATAAATCTAAAATCATTCAAAATGACAAAGCCAAACTTTCATAGCAAAAGTAAAATTCAAATAGCGTTAAGCCAAAAGATAACAAGAAAATAAGCGAAAAGTAAGTTTAAGAGTAAAACAAGTAATTATAAAGCGAAAAAAAGAAGGAATATTAAGAAGTAGCGAAAGAGAATATAAAAGAGATAGATGAAGAAGAAGAAAGAAAGGAGGTAGAAAATTGAAGTGAAAGACTAATATTATATTTATTTATTACATTTCTCAGTTAAGTATCTAATACTCTTATATTCTGAAGAACTAGCAGCATAGGAATAAAGAAACAAACAAAGTATCAAAGTAGAACTAAAAAATGGTATTTAAAAGCTAAGGTTTATTAATTATTTCTAAATCTATATTAAAAACCATTAGTTTTTAAGATTTAGCTTCTTAGAATAAACAAATTTGAATATGATTAGATTAAAGTAGAAAGCAGATGTAAGCATAGCTTCAGTTACAGAACTAAACTTATAAATAATAATGAACTAATCAGAAAGAAATTAACTTGATTATTGACAAATACCTAGCATTGGTTAGCAGTTCAAATTATCATAAAAGGTAAAATAATACAATTAACCTTAAAATTTATTTATTTTGAGCTTTTAATTATATATAATCTCTTAAATTATACTCTATATATGATTAGAATAGAAAAGTAATAAACCAGAATTTATCTAAATCTGAAACTAACAAAGATAAGAGTATATAGAATAATCATCAGGGTTAAATAACTCAGAAATATAGTATTATAGTGTGTAATACTCATAATAAACTTACCTTTAAACAACTACAGGACTATAAGTTACTAGCTTTCTTAATATTTCAAGTTATAAAATAACTAATTACAAGCAACTGATATTCATTAGACTATAATAGCTATGATTAGAGAGTGGAATATAGGAAGTGACTTAAAATATTACAATAAGCATTTAAAAATAAATGCATTTGCTTTAAAATTCAATAATCATTTCTTCCCTTTTATATCTAAATTTGGAATAAAAACTGAGAGTAAAACCAATAGAATAGTAAGAATTATAGCTTATTGCTTGAAGAAGTTCTTATGAATTTAAAGAATCTGATAGAGATAGAAATAGAAGAATAAGATGAGAGATAAGGGATTTATATTGTAAATTTATAATCTAACTTGATATAATAGAAGTTTATAAAATTATAAGCATACTTATAAGGCTTTACCTTGTAAACTCTCTTTAAAAAATGGTTAGAGGTAAAGATAATGAAAATTAATCTATTCCATAAACTGATGGCGATTAAGAACCTGTACCTCGAGCTGACTTTGCCTAATCCAACATTAATATTACTTATCTTTAACGATTTGTTGGACTTGCTAACTAGGGAGCCACTTGTTATATGAATTCACTTCTTTAGAGTTTGTTCATGACAAAACCATTTAGAAGAGAAATTTATCGTTGGATCTACGATCAAGAAAAGGAAGTAGAGTAAAAGGACTGCATTACTTTCTAACTACAAGCCCTATTTGGAAAGCTATAATTATTATAGCAAACTGAACGAACTTATATTGAAACTACCGATCTTACTAAATCTTTTGGATGGGATTTATAAGAAAGCTTCTAGCAGCATGATGTGCAAGAGTTTTGTAGGGTGCTATTTGATGCTATAGAGAAAAGTTGCCAAGATATTGAATAATCCAATATTATAAATAAGCTGTATTAAGGAACCTTGTAAGACTATGTTCAATGCTTGGAATGCTAGTCAGAATCTTAAAGAGAAGACAAGTACTTAGATATAAGCCTTACAGTTAGGAATGATATTGATAAGATTTATAACAAATCAATTTAAGAAGCTCTAGATAATTATGTCAACCCTGAAAAGCTTGAGGGTGAAAACAAGTATCATTGTGAAAAATGCAACAAGAAAGTGGACGCTCTGAAAGGTCTGAAGTTTCTATCTTTCCCTCCAATTTTATGCTTACAGCTCAAAAGATTTGATCTTGATTACTAAACCCTGATGAGAAAAAAACTTAACGATTTTGTATCATTTCCTCAGATCTTGAATATGAACAGCTACCTTCCTAAAATAATATAACTTAGAAAAAATGAATAATTAAATAAGTCTTCTTCTAAGATCTATTAGTAACAGTTTCTCTAATAAGATTTAGAAGAATAATAGTAGAATAAACCTTCTAGTCCAGAGAACCCTATCGATTTGGAAGAATCTAAAGAAGAAGTTAATAAAATTCAAAGCGATTTCTTAAAACTTAAGGAAGAAAGTAAAAATAAGCCTGGCTATCATGTCACCATTTCTAAGCCACCACAACCTAAAAAGACAAAAGAGGATATTAGAAGGGAAAAGGATTAGACTATTGAAAAATATCTTTAAGAAGGTCCTAATGTGTATGAGTTATTCTCTATTATGATACATAGTGGATCTGCATTAGGAGGGCATTACTATGCTTATATAAAAGATTTTGAAATAGATTCTTGGTTTAACTTTAATGATTCATTCGTTTCACAGATAGAAGAAAACGAAATTTACAAAGCTTATGGTAATACTATAGAGAGTTAGAATTGCTGAGGAGGATCAAATGCATATTTGCTTATGTATAGAAAAGTCGGATATGAAGTTTCAGAAAGTATTGACAATAGCCTGGTTCCGCTTCATATAAGAGATTTATTAGAATAAGACAGAAAGAAGAAAATGGAAGAAGAAGCGGAAAGAAAAGAGAGATTGAACAACGTACAGGTAAAAGTGTATTATAATGAAGACTATTAACTAATTAGTATCAAACTTACAAATACATTATAAGAGTTCAAATAAGCTGTTTTAAAGTAGTTCTAGCTTGATTAAACTATTAGTGAACATAACTGTAGAATCAGAGAGTATTCAATTCACTATGAAATGATGCAAGAAACTTTTGAAGAAGAAGAAAGAACACTTGAATATCATAAATTCTATGATTTCAAGCCATTAGCTCTAGAGGTTAAAGAGGAAAATGATAAATTTGAAGCTTATAGATAATATGAAATTCACTTCAAAATTTAAGTTTGAAGAGAGGAAGAATAAAATGCTGCTGAAAGCATATCTAAGAAGAAAAAGCTGTAGATAATAAGTATAGGAAGAGATAAGCTTCTGGAAGAATTAGTAGATCAGTTTCATTAAATGTTCAATATGGACAAAGCAAAGATTCGACTAATAAGAAAATTCTCCACATGAAACGGATACGTCATGGAGCTAATAAATAAAACAGAAAATGATCTCTAATCTTAAATATTTCAAAAGCCCATTTTCGAAGGAATGATAATGTATATTGAAGAAAATGAGGATAAGTTCAACTTGAAATGAAAATAAGAGTTTGATAATGAGCTTAATAAAGTATGCTTGAAGTTCAATGATATTAAAAATCCTATAAATAATGTTAATGGGTATTAAGAAATGAATAGAGAAGTTTTTGTATAAAAGAATTAAAATATAGCAGATATGAGAAGGATTATAGCTCAATGCTTATAAATTGATGAGGATGAATTTGTAATAAAAAGAGGAGGAAAACATGGATAAGAAGTTAAAAATTCATAAGACTTAATTTCTTAATTAACGTAAGACTATAAGGAATTTTACCTGTGATTAGAATATGGAAAACCTATAAAGAATGGAGAGACCTTGGTTGTAGTCTGGATTGCTAATATTAAAAATGATCCAGATTAAGACATACCTTCACATGTAATAACTGAGCTCTTTGAAACAGTTTGTAATGAAAGCAATCCAATCTCTGAAATTAAAAAGCAAATCATTGCAGAGCATAACGCAAAAAGAGAAAAGGATTCCGAGTATAAGCAAAAATATCCAGAGATAAGATTTATAAGACTGTGGGAAAAATCGTATGATAAATTATAGAAAGTTCTAAAGGATTGTGCTGATCTAAAATAAGTCTATTCATATGACAAAATGAACTTAGCAATTGAGATTTTACAAGAGGAAGAAAAGGTTGTAGAAAATGATATACTATGTTTCGCTAAGCATTTCAGTCCTTCAACCTGAATTATGTCTGACTTACAAACATTTTATATAAATAAAGAGCTTCCTGTTCAATATTTAGCGACTAAGTTTGAGCAAATGTTCAATATACCTGTAAGAATTTTTAGTCCTTTAGTAAGAAAAAATTGAAGTCTTCAAATTTCTTGGTTCTCCGATGTATTATTGCAGGTTTGACCTCAAAACTGAGACTTATGTTAAAATTTCAAGTCCTTAATACAGTGATAGCAGATTAACTAACTGACCTTTGTTTGTAAACTTCGACTGTGCTTTCTTCATGTAACTTAATTATATATAGAGTTAAGAACGAAGAGGAAGAGTTCGGCATCCTTTCAGAAGAAGATTCCAAGAAGTATAATAGAAAGCCAACAAATGAAAATAATAACTCTTAGCATCAACAAGATTGATCTTCAAAGCGATTCAAAGAGAAGAGTATTTAAATATAAGTCAAAAAGAAGATTCATAAAAATGAAGAAGTCAAGGAAGAAAATCAAGCAGAAGCATAAGAGAATGGATTTCAAGGAAGTCAATAAATCAACGAGAACCAGGGTATTTTTTAACTTTAGCATCCTAGAGCTATCAAGAATCTGAAAAACTTTAATGAGATTTAAACATAATAATTTAGCTATTTTAACTAATGACTTATTTAAAGAATCATTAATTACATTCATTTCTAAATTAGAGTTTTAGCTTATTAGTAGCAAGCATAATGCAAACTTTATGTTTAGTCTTTGTACTAATAAATTTAGAAAGGAAAGATGATTAAATAAGTAGCAGTGAGATGCCTAGTAAATCTTATATAATAGCTTCAATAAATTGGAATTCCTTTTTGGTGCTCTAATTAAAATAGAAACTTAGTAAATCAAAATAGCCCAAGCAAATATAAAATCCGATATAAACATCTTCAATTACTGCATATCAGGTATATGACTATTATCTCAACTTCAAAATAAATATCTTTGCAGTTTTAATTAAATCAAACAATAAAGTAAAAAGTATACGATAAGGTATTGCTATCCTTAAGTGATATAATAGGCTTCATAATACTGCATTGAACACAATAGTTGAAATTTAATGGTATTAATTAAATCTGAAAGATAGATATATTATATGTATAACTCTTTTTAAGCTGCTATGAGTAAACTATCTATTAATAGAAGTTCTTATTTAAACCTTCTAAAATATCACTTTAAAAAGCCTTAAAAATATATCTAGCTGTTTGAATAAATGTAAGCATGTATAAGTTGTTTATATCAAGAATGATTAATCTCTTAATAATTATCTATGAAAAGGGAACTAAAGCTTTCAAGATAAGAGATTAAGTCATTCATTTTTCGGCTTTATCTAAAAAATAATTTAAGCATTAATAATGATAAATAGAAATGCCTTAGAGATACGTTATAATATAATTATTCCTTTTTATTTACAAAAATAAGTTAAAAAATGTAAAGTTTAAATAAAAGGATCTTTTCTGTTTCTAAACAGGAAGAAAAAAGTATGAGGCAACAGAAATTAAAATCAATTGTAATCAAATTCTATGTAGCAATGTGAAAGCGATCTTAGAATATTTTAATTAATCCAATAGAGAGAGAGGCTCACTGTGAAGTAAAGTAAACTCAAGAGGCTAATTCTATAAGTCAAAATGAAAAGACTGAGTATTCCTTGGACTCTGCCAACTTTATAATGCATTATCTGAGTTCTAAGAGGAAGTTCTCACTTTAAGATGACAGAGAGATGCTCTGCAAACTTATTAGGGATTTGATTAAGAAATGTGAAGGCATTATGATAATATAGATAGGAAATTGACTGACTTCTGGAATTAGATTTAGATCTTAATTGACAATAAAGTAATAGTAAACAGAATCTTGGACTTGCAATACTTAAACAGCCAAATATATTTGTCTTTCAGCCAATAGAAATAAAGAAAACCACATAATCTGCGCCTTCCCTTGTCTTCTCAAAAATAAAAGAGTTAAAAGAAAATGAAGAAATACAACCCTTGTGGAATGGAAAGCATTTATACAGTTCAGGCTAAGTATAGAAAATCTACTGGGAAGACCTATATTGGATAAAATATTAAGAACAAATAAAATAATAACGCATAAATTCAATAAAATGTAAAGTAACCCACAGAGCTATATCTATAAGAGGAAACTTTTAATTTAAAAATAGAAGGGGGATATCTTTTGCATCTAAGTGAAGGCCTTACTGAAATAGTTGAAATTCATGAAATTGGAAAATTTCAATATAGACTTTTATTGCATCTATACACATATACCTGTTTATAAAAAATAAACTAATTTCTTGATATAATATATAATTTTTAAATTACTCATAAATATAGAAGTTTTGATATTGATTAAGACAATTTCTCATTTTAGGTATAAGTGTTAATTTATACCTAATTTTACTCTTGAAATATAGCAAACCACTTCTGTTCATAAAATATAAAGCCTCTGATATACTAATTTTATCTTAGAATAGTTATAAAAAGGATATAATTGAATATAGTTTGAAAGTTAAATATCTATGGTAATTTAAATGTGACTTTAGAATTATTTAAGCAAATTTGCTTCAGTTAGCATATTTATTATCTTTAGACTTAAAATTAATATTTTCAAAAGAATAATTTTACCTTCATATGTAGGTATAAAGTATTAATCAATAGCTTATTTAGCTTTCATTTGGAATTAGTAAAATAAAAGTTTCAGCAACTGCAAAAAGCTTAGAGGTCTTATTCCTTTAATTTGAACTTATACTATTTCATCTTCCTTATCACCCAACTTATAATCATTAATTGTCTACAAAATTCATCTATAAAATTTAGTTTTCTATAACTGCAGTTAAATAATACAAGTAGTAAGAAACAGGATTTAAAAACATAACACCTTATCCACTAATAAGCAGTAAAGCAAAATAGATTAAAATTACAATTAGTTTATTAGCATATTGATGGAATAATAAAGCCTTACCTTTTTAAATCTTAATAAGTTTGATTAAATGCTATCACAGGTTAAAGATTACCCATAACTCTAAGTATAGACTAAGAACTTTCTATAATTACATAAATAATGCTTATCCTTAGATTTTTTGAAGTATCTTAAACTAGCACATTTAGTGTATAGAAATGTGCTTATTTTCTAGGATTTTAAGGAGCGTTATATTTTAATTTCTGAAGATTAAGATTCAAAAAAGTAAAAGAAGGATAAAATATAAAACACAAATGTCATTATATAAGAAGCAGTAACAGGCTTTAACTAAGTAAATATTAGTTCTTTAAAGATTTAATAGAATGCTACGTAATAAAAATGAAAGTAATGTGCTGCTTATCTTTAAGTGTAAGGGAGTTATAATATCAATACATAAGAAAAAGTAGAAAAGTAAATGTATTTGATAAATTAATTATTGAGCAACTTATTAAACTTTGTAATACCCAGTTTGCTTCTAAATACTTAATCTAATTTCTATTATCATTAATCTAAGTTTTTTAAGCTAATATAGTTGATAGATTAAGGAATATGATGGTGTAATCTTTTTGATTAGTTTAATCAAATTTGAAGGAATAATGAAATAAAGATGAGGGAGATTAATGTTATAAACATATATATATGATTATTAATAATTCTATCTCAAAGGTACCACATTAAGTCATCTAAGCACTTGTTCTATGAGATATGAAGATACTGTCCTGCTAAGAACGCCAATTTATGTGCGTACATAAGGCAATTTGGAATTCTAATAGGTCCCATCCAATTATAGTATAGCAAACAAAGTTTGTAGGATAAATGAACCAAATCTTGCATTGGAATTTGAATTTCATCCTTTAGAACAGTGTAATGAACAGGTGTAACAGTTCCTTAAGTAACTTATTAGGGTACTAGATAGAAGTCATAATAAAACGCATGAGTTACTTAGTCAATAATAGCTGTTCCTGGCAATGGATTAGTAATTTTAGACCCTTGCTATATAAATTCTTAATATCCTTATCCCCTTCCGGATTGTTACTTCAGCTATAAGCCTCTTTTTTATTCAGTTTATAAATTCTATCCCTCATCTTAGAAAAACCTTTGTTAGATACGTTTATTCACAACAACAAAGGTAATTTTAGGGTTATAAGTTTCTCATTCCTTTCCAAAGTTTCTAATTTTCTAAATTCCTGCCTTTATTTAGTTAATTTCATTATCCATTATTTGATTATACATTGACTCAGCAACTCCATCTCTATAGATTAAAAACTATTGAGGTAGTCAATTTATGTAATATTCAGTTGATTTATTTGGAACATTAGTTTTGAATAAGCTATAATATTTTCCAATCAGTTAAAAAAATACCTCACTAAGAGATTTATTCTATATCTCTTATCCTCCATTTTCATTCTTAAAAACAAATCCATAAAATTTAGTAAAATCAGGAGAATAGGAAGCTGTTAGAGCAGTTCAAGATTCATTTCTATTTACAGTATCATGAGTAGTATCAAGACCCACCACTACAAGAGTTTGTAACTCTTTAGACATCAGCGACTATGGTTTTTGAATGGTTCATAATTTAGCATTAAGTTTTGCTTAGATTTGCATTCCAATCTTACTTATTACTGACATCTTGTTTTTATTTAAGTTTGAGTAGACAACAAACTACGAAATTACTCCCACTTCTACAGTAAGGAGTTTCTTAATGAATTGATAAACTGTTCTTTTTTAGTTTCTAGATATTAGCACTACTATAATCTAAGCTTACTTTACTTCTTATAGTGACATTGTCATTATAGCATTCTTGAAGTTAACACATTCATTTTAGCTTTATCTTGCAACTATAATTGTTCTAGGTTCTGATATATTAACTCCATATGTAATCATGCATTAATACAAATTTTAGACGAATTCATGTACTTCGTTTAATCCTTAACCTACAATTATTCATCTTTCTAGATGGATTTGTTCATATATATGCTATTTGAGGTTTATATTTCCCTGTATTTGAATGGATATATTATTACCAAACGTAGCTTATTCACCATCAAATTAATATCCACTTACTTATTTAGGGTTCTATCCTATTTCAAGATTCCACTCTGAAAGATGCTAAGAAGCTTTCAGTTATTAATTTGTTAATTTTTCAACTAGTTATTGCTGATTGCTATTCCTAGTTTAAGGTGATATTCGTGTATGTTAAGCTACAGCTGACATAACTTAATAATCAGACTTTAAATCCTCAGACATGCCACATAAGTTGACAAATTCTGGAATAAGGAATATTTATTGATTAGTCCTTCTCTATCTATTTTCTAGCAAAGGCTAGTTGAAATCAGTAACTTCTAAGTTATAGTTTTGCTTATAATATTCAATAAAAGTAATTTATTTACCATCTTTTAAAAATTAGCTTATAGGATTCATATCCCATCTAATGGCGTCAATTCTGTATATTTTATTGTTTTTATAAGGAGTTCATACAGAATTTCCAATAACGAGATTCTCTACTTCTCTTTTAAAAACTTCCTAGTTATGACATTAATCCCATATTATATTCATTTCTTACAATAGTCAGTCCTTCCTCAGAATTCTGCTACATGCGTCTACTTGAATATACTATCCAGATATATAAGGCTTTAAAGTTATTTGCCACCCCTTCCATACGACTAAATTTTAGCCGTATACTTCTCTTTATTGATTTTGATCAAAAAACTTGTTTTTAGTTGTTAATTCCAGGTAGTTTTAAGTCCTCATGGCTCATTTGACAACTTAATTGAGAAATTATAGAATTTGAGGTTATTCCTTAGTATAAATTGAAGAAACGTCTACTTAATTTACGTAAGTGAAAATCACAGTCTAATCTTCATTATTTTCCAATCTTCTGACTGTCTCTATAAACATTTAGGTACAATAGAAAATCTAACCTGTGTATATGTATTTCTTGCCTATTTCCTTTTGTAACTATTCTCTGAGCGAAGAGATGACAGCTTATTGCTTTCTTCTATTGAGAGGCTCTATCTAAGGCTCAAAATCAATATGATACTAAAATATAGTTGTCATTTGCTTGTTTTTGATTGGATAACAGTTCGTTATCAACTGCACCTTTTTGCACTTGCTAAAATCATACTCACCAGGCTTAAGTGCATACTGGTAAAGTTTTTAATCCAGCATCGACGACTCCATTCTAACATCCACCATTTTCAGTTATAATTATAAAAAAGTATGTGCTTAAATAATTAAAATGCATTAATTTATGCTATTTTTAAACCCTTAAAAAGGCTATCTGATTTAAAATATCCTTAAAAGTACTAACATATGACTCTTCTAAAGTATATTCTATTAAAATCTTCTTACAAAGTTATAATGAAAGCTGCTTTACTTTATTGATTTATTCTCTAGTAATATTAACCCATTAATCACTAACCACTTTGTGATATTTGATTCTATACTTATAACTATTATCTTTGCCCTTTAATTTTGAATACTTAGCTTAAGCATCCTATTTGTTTTCAGAAGCTATATATAATTAATAGTCAGATAAGAAAATATAAAGCAGTTGTTAGCAAAAATTTACTTAAATAAGTCTCTAAAAATTGGATAATTCTGTATTAAGACAGTGGATTTAATAGAGACACAACATTATGAAATTATAGACTAACTAAAGTAGCAAAATAAGCTTAATTATTAACTAGTATTGGATTAACAAATTATCAGGACTAAGAGATGCAGAAAGAGTTATCTTTCCTCAAATCTAGTTTCAATCAAACTGAGAAAATAAGTTCGATTATGGGAGAATAATTGAAGGATATGGAATTTCTTTACAGCTTAAGTTTATGAGCTAAAGAAAGTAGCTCTTGTGAAATTAGCTTAAATATATCCCTCAAAATTTTGCAAATATTTAGAAGTAAATAATCTAACTCACCTTCAATACAAAGACACTTAAAACTTAATAGTTTATAATATAAGATCACTAGAATAATATTCCAATGTAATTAAAAAATTATTTTAGCCAAATAAGGTGGATATTAATATCACAGTCAAATGATGAATTTACGTATCTAATCAGATACTTTAAAATTAAGACTCTTAAATAAGGCTTTAAATGTAGGAGCTAGCTGAATAAATTTAAATAGGATTATTACTAGAGATCTCAGCATGGCTTAGTAAGGAAAGCTAACTTTCTCTTATTGATACTTTCTATTATCAACATTACTTTAGTATTTAAGCTTATACTTATTGTTATCTACTTGTCTTAAAATAAACTGTTTTTCCTTACTTCATATAAGTAAAAAGAAAATAAGGCACTACTTTATAAAGCTTCTCATTCTGTTTGTAAGATAAAAAGTTAAAAGTTTTATCTTGAGAGAGTGTTGGAGGATGTAGAGGAAAGGTTTTAACAATAAAAAGTAACAATAAGGGTAAAAGTTGAAAACAATTAATTAAATAAACTTGTCAATATATGGAAGATATTATATGTAAAAAGTGCTAAAACTAAGTATAAGAAGCCAAATATGTAGCAGCTAGTGGATTCAAATATCACATCGGATGCTTCACCTGTAACAAATGCAGCATTGAGCTGGCTTCTGAAGAATTTTTCGAAAAAGATGTTTAAAAGAATGAATTTTATTGTCTTAATTGCTATTTCACATTGTTTGGAAAAATTTGCGAATACTGTAAAGAAGTTATTAAGGAAAATTTTATACAAGCGTTAGATAAGTGATTCCATCCTGAACACTTTGTTTGCGAGGGATGCTAAGCTCCTATCAAAGGAAATTGCTTTTACAAGCATAATGATAAACCCTATTGCAAAGAAGACTTTTTAAAAGTCAACAATGCTGTTTGCACAGGATGTGGAAAATATATTTTGGATAGAATTTACTCAGCATTAAATAAATCCTGGCATGGGTTCTGCTTCAAGTGTTAGCACTGCTAGAAGCCCTTTACAGATTTCAAATTTGTAGAGCATGAAGAGTAGCCTTACCACGAGTAATGCTATTCTCTATTATTCGGAATTAAATGCCACGCTTGTAACGATAAAATTATTGGGTCTTATCTTTAAGCTAACGAGTAGCCTTTACATGAGTCATGCTTTATCTGCAAAGTATGCTAAAAAAGCTTAGAAAAGGAGACTTGGATTGAACAAAACAATTGCTATTATTGCCAATCATGTTTTCTAAGTACTGTCGCACAAAGTGAAGGTAAAAAGGAAAAGAAAAAGCAAAGCTAAGCTTAAGTATCGTCTTAGGAATAAGAGAAGTAAACTACTAAACCTGCTCGTGCAGAATAAAGTGATTAGAAACCACCTTAGTAGGAAACAACCTAAAACAAGCAAATACTAGAATAAAAATCTGAAGTATAAGCTCAAAGTCAAAAAGAAGAAACTAAAGGTATTGATGAAACTCCTAAGAAAATCGAGTAGTAACCTGATCTTAAAAAGGAATTGTCATAAATACCTGAAGCACCCGAACTTGAGAGAAATGAAACTAAAGTCGATTAGAGCATTGCATAGCCAAGTTCTGTGTAAGCTGCATAAAAATAAATCGAACAAAATCAGTAAGAGTAGATAAAAAGTGAAGAGAAGCAATATACAGCTCAGTAATAAGAATCATCAGTTCCTTAAGTTTAAGAAGTAACTAAAAGTGATTAATAATAAGCATCAACATAATAGCAGGCACCTGTTCAATAAAAAGAAAAACCTTAAGAAAATCATCCTCCATAGCCTCCAAAGGAATCAATAAGAAGGAGGAGCTCGGCTGTAAGCAACGCAGCATTAAAAGTCTAAAAATAGGCAACAGCAAAAGAGGAAAGTAAGCATGAAACAGCTGGTAAGACTTCAGATTCTGTAGAAAAAACTTACACTTTTGAATAATTATAAGGCAATAATCTACCGCCTGAGGTTGATCCTGCTAATAAAGAACTATGGTTAGATGAAGACGTTTTCAAGAAGAAATTCGGATGTGACAAAGAAAGTTACAAGAATTTACCAACTTGGAAGAAGGTAATGCTTCGCAAGAAAGCTAATTTGTTTTGAATTATAAATTTATTTTAGCTTAATACTATAAATTTTTATAATCCTTATCAATTAACCTAACTCTTCATAGTTACTTATTTAACTCCTAGAAAGCTTAACTATAGTTGCTATTTAAATTTACTAGACACTTAAGTCAAGATATAATAATCATTCTAAATCTAGTTCTAAATTATCTAGTTTATCTGCTTTTTTCATAAAGAACGAGATGAAAATTCTCAAATCTATAGTGAAATTCTCACATCTAAAAAGTCAGACTTAGGATATCTAATAAACTTATATTCAATAGGAAATTAAGTAAAGTGACTTTAATAGATATATCTCTTACTCATCTTATTATTAAAGACATACAAGACGATATAAGTTCAATCAGCAGAGAAAAACTCTTATATATGCAAGTAAAATAAACTTGTATAATATAATAAAATTGCTATCAATGAAAAGATAAACAGAACTAAGAAACAAGTCTCATTCATAATATGCTTTATAAAAGCTAAAATATTTTTTATATCTGTATTAATCATTTGTATCTACAAAATGCTAAAGTTTCATTTTAATCTTAACTGGAAAAAGCTATAAAGGTATGGACTTATTTAAGGTATTTAATATCTAAAAAGTATTATTATAAGTATCTTTTATAGACCTTCTCTATCTAAACGGTAAAGAAAATCAGGCTAAATAACTAGAATAAATAACCTATAGATACTTATAAAAAATCATTTTTAATCTTCATAAGCAAACAAATCTTATATAAGAGGCTTTTAACCTCTAAATGATATTATGCTTTATATTAGATAAAATATTGGTATAAATGTAAGCATCTGAAAAGAATAACTTTTCTTAAAATGAGCAAAAGAAAACAAAAAAACCTTAAGGAGGTTTACTTATCTATGATACGGCTAAATATTCTAAACTTCACTAGATTTCTAAAATCATTGCCCTCAGAAAACGCCTCAAACTTTCCTTAAGACCTAATATCTCATTTTTTAAAAACATTTCCCTTCTTGTAATTAAATACGAAATAATTCCTAATTTGGTATACAATAAGTTTTTAGTTTCTGTTGATAATCGTGAAGAATAGCATGATACTAAAGTTATATGAACTTAGTGTGATAGTAAAAGAAAGGTGGTAGATAAGAAACTGATGAAGCTGATAAGTAAAAGTATAGATTTTAATGAAGATACATTCATAGAACAGTACACTAACACTGAATTTATCATTACCAATCCAAATCAAAATTTTAATTTTATGAGTCTTAAGTGCAAAATTAACTAAACTGTTGAGGAAGTTACTTCTATTTTTTCAAGATAGAAGTGTGCAATTTTAACAATAAAGAACATAATTGATTAGCATCTAACGTATTTCATAGGAGGGTGTCTTAAGTATAATTATAACTGTTAAATCACAATTCCTATCTTATAAAGTGAGGTATATAACCATATAACCAAATCTAAGTAATAACTGGCAAATATACTTGTTAGTACTTACCATGCAGGAATTGATTGATATGATATTTTTGATTACTTTAGATTAATAGGGGGAATAGATTGCAAAAACGATCTCCAACTGAACTAAATTTAAATTTATAGCAGAATGACTGATTAATGAGTTATTAGTTAATTATAAATCCCAGAACCTTCAGCATGTATCGCTGCAGGATTCCAAAATTCAACTTTAATTTTCAACCGTGATTTATAAGGAAAGTTAAGGAATACATACTTAATAGACGAGAATTAGATCTAATAGCATGGATCATCTCCTATTATTTCAAAAACCTAGTGTAAGCCATAAACTGTTAACAATAGCATTTATGTTCAAGAACAGAATGAAAGCAAGATCTGGAAATACAATATAAAAAAAGCAGAGTGGTAGATTATTTGAAAAGCAACTCAAAAATAAAAGCAGACAATTAATGTTTAAACGATAAAGGTTCAAAATATTTAATATATAAGCATTATCACTTTAACTTCATCTTCACCTATCTCTAGATTAAACTTAAGTCTAAATTAGAAATCATATATTTAAGTAATGAAAGTACTATAAAGCTTTATATATCGAGAGTATGCTATTTGATAAGAAGTTAAATGGTATCATTATACAGAAGGGGAGGTAAGTCAAATAAATGCTAAAAAGCTTAATTTCTAAAGTTTTGCTGATGATGGGGTTAAGAAAAAGTTTTATAGTTTATGCAAATAATAAAAAGGAGATAATTTTCGCTATATGTATTACTTGTTTTGATCATTCGCTAATGAAAAATACTTGGATATTTTAGTAATATAATTTAGGTATATTTCAACAAAACTAGTGAGACAGATTAAGTCAATCTCCATATTTTAGAAAAGAAGAATTAAAAAGCTCTCACATAATACAAAATCATTAACCTCTATATCTTTTAGCAATCGTTGCTTAAGTTAAAGAGAAGGTATTCCTCTCCGATCTTTCTTTTTCTTATTGATTATATTTTCTATCTAATAATTAAAAAAAACCTAAATATTAAGTTAAGTTATGAAAAGCAGACTCCTTTAACTTATCAAATGCATGATTTATTATAAGACTACAATAAAAGGATTTAGCTATCCATCAATACTATCAAATTATAGAAGCTTTGCTAATTAAAATCGCTGAAGCTATCTTAAACATAGTTGGGTATAAAACCATTTAATATTCTTTTACTTCTTAATGAATTTTATTGATCGTATATTCCCAAAATTGATGAATCTTCTTACATTTTATATTTATAAATTGATTTTTGCTTTAATATATATATATGTTAGTCTATTTATCTCTAGCCATTTTCCTTTTTAATTTTTCGCTTTTTTAATCTTGAACCTTTAAATAATTAAGCAAAATAACTCTATAAGTTTTTTTTATAATGCTCTTTCTCTCTTACTGAATACATTTTTATCTGAGACTGAATGGTTTTAATCCAGCTTTTCAATTTTCTTCTAAATCTCTTAAGATAAGCAAAAGTATATAGAAAACAAGCTATAATGGCATTTTTAATAATAGCCTAATTCTTAATAGTTAACATCTTCTAAAATTTATATTTCTCTTTAACTTATAAACTCTACATTCAAACTTAGTAGTCTGCATTGTATTTATAATATATGCCTTTATATTAAGCATACTTTAGCTATTGGCTAATAAAGAAAAGTCATCCATCAATCTACCTTATCAATCCAATTACCTTATCTATTAAATATAACTCACTTCCAACTTAAAGGTAGTAAACTATCAATCTAATGGAAAGTTATATGATTTAACTAATTATCACTTCTTAGTCAGTATAATATCCTAAAGCTAGCAAATAAGGTATAAATGACTATTATACTTAGTGTATTAGCGCTAATGATATGGATTCTTTTAGTATCACTACTAGATATTCCAAATAAAGGGTTTAAACTCCATGAATTAAACTAGAATTATGATTTAATAAAATGGCTATATTATTTACTTATGTAAAATACCACTTTACTATGCTTAATCTAGCTTACCTCCTTAAATAACAAGTTCTTAAATGGGGCTAGATACAATATAAAGAGTACTCTATGAAGTAGCAGTAGTAGTAGTAAGATAGTAGATGGTAGTAGTGGAATGGTATAATGTATTTATTAGATTTTAAATAATTAATTATAATTATATTAAATGTAGGGAGCTTAAAACTAATAAACTCCTTATGTAAATAATTTCTAGGCTTAAGCACCTACGAATTTTCAAGGATAAGTTCCTAATGTTTAATCCTAGATCAAACCAGTCACTTAGTAGCCTTAGGGTGTAACTGCTTAAAATCTACCGCCATAAAATACGAATTTGTAATAAACTAAGATGTAAAATCCAAATTAAGCTTAGACCTCATAGAACTAATTTTAGAATTAGCAGAATTTATCCCCATAATAAGCAAATAGTAATCTACCTTAAGGAAATATTTAACCTCAAAACCAGAATCTAAATTTCTAACCATAACCTACGAATATTTCAGGCTAAACTCAATAATCAGCTTTAAAAGCACCAGAAAGTAACTATTAATCTTCTAATTTACCAAATAATCCAAATATGCAAGGATAAAATCTTTCTAATACTGCTTAAGCAACTAAAACACCTTTGCAATTAAATATGTAATAATAACCACCTGCAGCTGATCCAAATAAACCAGCCACTAGTCAGCAAGTAACTTTAAGTAATATAAATTTAACAGGATAAAATCCTAATTAAAAAGGACTATCACAAGCTTAGGATTAGTATGGTCTTGATACTTAGACTTTTAATGATGCTAAAGAAGTATTCAAACATTTTGAGTAAGGAGGAAAAATTCATAAAAATAAGCTAAATTATGCATTTAGAGCTTTAGGTAAAATTTTAGTGGAAGAAGAATTTTAAGCGTTATTAAAAGTAATAAATACGGATACAATTGACTTCAATGCATTTATCAATTACTACAAATAGCTATAAGAAATCAATCAAAACGATATTAAATAGATTTTCGAACTACTTGATGAAGGTAAATCAGGAAAAGTTCTTTTTGAAACCTTAAAAAGTATTCTAAAAACTTAGGGAGATGTTTTAACTGACCAGGAAATTGAAGAGGTCTTAAAAGAATATACTGATATGAACAGTACAGTTGATTACAAGGGAATGATAGAAAAATTCTTCCGAAAGGCTTGAATATTTTGATTTAACTCTTCATTTATTTATAACATTAAACCATTCTAATTTAACTATATCCTTTACAACTTACTCTCTATCAAATCCCTAACTATTACCATACTCTTTTATACCAACTTTGTTGAAAGGTTTTAATTGATTAAGTCTATAAACCTTAATGAATTTATTTCCCAATTCATTTTACCATTAAAACAATTTAGCAAGCCAATCTAGAGATAAGATAATTAAACTCTCTAGCTTATTTGACACTCTAAAATCCAAATTAAAATGGATATTAATACTAAGCATGGCAAACAAAAGAGATAGCTACTTATCCTATTTTGTATTAATCATAATAAGGAAAATAATATCCTTTAGAATCTTTTAACCAAATATAGATAAAAGTGGTTAGCACTGAATTTTCTTAACTTGGCTTATGCTATACCTGTAGTCTTATAATCCCTATAGTTCTATCTACATTACATTAATATAAAAGGTTAGTTTTTATTTCTATTAGTGGGTATTATTGATTCTTAAGTTAAATAGCATAAAAACCTTTATTGCCTGCTAAATCATGAGAAAAGGATAGCAAATGAATAAACAGCATCATCCTTATAACCTTTTATGAACTATAGTGTAGAGGAAGTTCTAATAACTCATAGTCTTTGAAGGTATTTTAGCTTAACCTTTCTCTCACTTTTTAGTTTGAAAAGAACTTTTATCTAATCAAAGTGTCTCTAAGTGAGTTAAAGAATGAAGTTTAATTATTTTTACCTAAATGAAATAGTAAATAAGTATTCAGTATTTCAAATTTAATTAAGGAGTAAGCTAGATTTAAAGAATCATTTTAAAAAGGAAACAGATTATAAAATTAAGTTTAGCTGATTGAAAATAACTAATACAGAGTTTAATTTTAATAGCATACTTTAAAGATCTATCTGATCATACTGCTAATTAATTCTGCGCTTTTTATTAAGAATTACTTATATTATTTCAGTCTATAATGAACCAAAAAAAGAGATTATTAATCAAGCAATGTCAAATTGCATGCTATTCTAGATTTAAACAATCAGTTTTAGACAAAAGTTTCAATATTAAAGGTTAGATAAAGCTTAGATACATAAAGCTATTTAAAAGCACTACAAGTTAGTAAAATAATATCTCTAAATATGTATAAAGCATTCTTGTCTAAATTCTAGCTTATACTTCTTAGAAGTGCTTAGTATAATAAATTAAAACAACAATCTTAATTATAAATCCTCTCTTATCTACCTAAGCTTTATTATAATTAACTGACAGAAAAATTAAATAGAGCAATAATTTTTATACAAAATAGTAGATAAAATATGATTTAGCTACTATAATAGAATTAGGCTTTATTTAAATCAAAATAGATATATCAAAATTAAATAGAAAAGTCGATTAAACTTGTTTAGTTTAAACCTTTCTTTATGATATAATTACCTTATACTAACTTACCTATTTAGTTCAATTTAATTTAGCTGTATTAGAACGAAGTTTTATTTAATATCTTGTACTCTAGAATTTTTTCTCGCTTACTTAAGCTTTAAGCATTTCCATCATTTTAGACTTTTATTGTTCTTAAGGTAACCTTTAAAAGAAAGTAACTCTTAGAAAGTAAAATCTTCAATAAGCTATTTTAAACTAATAGTCTTAATTGATATCATTTAGTACAACTAAAAAGTATCATCATAAGATCATGAAAGACGGGCTAAATACAAGGAGTATGAAAGTAGCAAGAGATGAATTTATTGCATTTGATTATTTAAATAAACCTTTAATTTGAAATTAAAAGGATTAAATTCTTCGGCTAACACTCTTGCTTTTTAATCTAAAAAGAATCCTAGATAGAACAAGTGAAAAATGGAAGTAAAAAATTAAGATATAATACATAATTAATAAGATAGCTACACTACTATAATTCCTATCTATGTTGATATCACTTAAATTGAGTTGGATAATAAAGATAAAGATCTGCATGATATTGAAGTCCGATTTGTTAATGGAAAGGTTAGGTAAATGAAAGCTAATATTAAGAAGGATTATGTTAGGGATATAAGATAAACAATTTTTAAGGAGGAGATTTAGGATAAATTGAAAGACTGCTAATTAATCTATCTTGGAAAATTTCTGCATGATGATACCAAAATTTCAGAGTTGAGTAAGGATTATTAATATAGACTGACTTGAAGATAGTATAGTAATGCATGGTAGAGTTAAATAACTCACTGAAAATAAGGAAATGGAAAATGTAAACTTTCACACAGAATAAAATTAAGGAGTTAAAGGGTTTTGATGCTCTTTTAAAATCTGGATTTTCTCTAGAAGAGATAGAAATCATGAGAATGAGTTATCATGCAAACAGAAATTATTAGAATGATTAAGAAAGATTAGATAGAGAAATTGAATGACTATAAAGTAATCAGCCTAATAATATGAGAGAAGTAAATTTACAAATCGATAATTAAAATAATTCCAGTAGTAATAACTAAAGAGACAATTCACGTTCTAATTCTCATAATAGAAGTCTCCCTTAAGCATAACAAGTTGCTCAATATTTCTTAGTTCGATAATTTTTATATGGCCTCTTTATTGGTTTCTTTCTGTCAGTCTTTTCTGTCTTTATAGTAAATATTCAATTTTAGATTTGTTTTTGCTCTACCAATGACTCTAAAAAAAAAGGGATGTTTTGTGGTATGGTTCTTTCTTTAGCAATAATTTTATCATTGGCAAACGTTCTTTGAACTTACTAACATTTTTTAATATAATACTCAATTCAAAACTTTTGCCCAACATTTAAAATTCATATAGTTTCAGACTTTTATGATCTTTAGCAGTATTTTCTAATATACTTATACTAAATTTTTTAAGTTTTTTAATAGCTTAAAAACATAAATAAGTGAAAGATTAATAGCTTATCGTAGTATTAAGCATATAAATCATCTAAAAGTAAAATAAACTCTTGATACTCTAGAAGTATGTTAGGGTAATTTTTAAAGGTCAAAATATTAAGCAGAAAATATTTAATCTTTTAGTTATATCACCAAATCAATCTTATAAAAGCAATAATCTTGGTCAGCTTCTAATAATAAGCCTCTGTTTATTATTATCTATCTTAATGCTTATAATTAAGGCCTTCTTTGATTAATAAGTTTCTTTTATTAATGTAGAAAGTTGATTTATACTAGAGGGATAGTAAAAGCAATTTAACCATATCAGAGATTTGAAGGATATCTTTTTACTATTTTAGAGTTTTCAGTTTATAATACTTAATTTTTAGCTTCTTTAATATTTAGTACATTAAGTCATTTTATGAAACATATATTTAGGTCCATTTTATAGCTTATTCTCTTAAGTTATAAGAAACCCAAAGAAGAATCCGCATTACAGTCTTACCAAAAAATTTACCAAATTTATCTAAATTTATAAAGCGTGTATTGATATTTACTTATTGGCTTTGTGTGTTACTTATTTTAAAGCTATGTAAAATTTCATAAGCTAAAAGCTATTGGAAAACATTAAGCTTACTACATCTTAAGCATTCCAATCTTGATTTATTAATTATAAGGAAAGTTAAATTAATTTAACTAGCTTCTGATAAAATAATCATTTTTTACCTTTTTCTACATTTTGAATTAATAGCCTTACTTTATACATTAAATCTACTCTATTCAGTTTTTTCTTATATATAAGCTTTTTATTTATTTAATAAACTCTTGCTTAGGTTTATTTCTACTAGCTTAACTTTAAAAGTCTTCTTTGATATTTTACTTTATTAATCTTTTAAATATTGTAATACTCCCTATCTCTTTCCTATATCTTAAGCTACTCTAAACTAATAATTACACTTTTAAGTTTAGTATATAATAACTTAATCTAAGTGACAGTTGAGTATCTTCACTACTATGAATAAATTTAACTTAGACTCTAGAATGAGGGAGTTATAACTCTATAGATGGAATTATTGTATTTATTTATTACTCTTTATAGATAAGTAATCCTTATTCTTATTCTTATTCTAAGATCAACCTACCAATTATCAGAGGTTAAGCATATTCATAAATACAGTTTGCTTTAATCGCTAATTATTTTGAATATTGCTTTATATAAATATCATTAAGAGGGAATATTTTAGCTGTAGTGTAAAGGAGTAAAGAAATAGAGATAGGATAAGGTTAAAGAGGAATTAAGAATAAATTTAATTGTAAAAGTAAATTGTCTTGAAAACTCATCATTTAGGATTTCTAAATTCACTGCCTGCAAACCTAGAGTTCACGCTTAATTCCTCCTCAATTCTAAGGAGTTGATTGTATTTAGCTGTTCTTTCACTTCTGCAAGGAGCTCCTGTTTTAATCTATCCACTTCCTAATCCTACGACCAGATCAGCTATGAAGGTATCCTCAGTTTCTCCAGATCTATGGCTAACCATAACACCCCATCCTTGTTTTCTTGATAAATTTGCGGCTTCAATAGCTTCAGTTAGTGAACCTATTTAATTAACTTTAAGAAGTAAAGCATTGCATGCTTGCTTCTAAATAGCTGTGTCTATTCTAGTTGGATTTGTTACAAGTAGATCATCTCCTACTATTTAAATTTTTTAGCCTATAGCTTATGTGAGTTTTGCATAGCTTTCCCAGTCATCTTAATCAAATGGATCTTCAATACTTACAAGAGGATATTCATTTGCAAACTATTGATATAAAGCTGCTAGTTCTTAACCTGATATTTTTGATGTGCTGTTAGGGTTTTTAAAATCTAAGTCATACTTTGCATCTTTATAGAACTCACTTGCTGCAACATCCATTCCTAGCTTAACTTTTCCCTCATGTCCTGACTATCTGATTGCTTCCTAAAGGAGATTTAATCCTTCTTTATTATCTTAAATATTAGGAGCGAAACCTCCTTCATCTCCAACTGATGTTGCATCTTATCCGTATTTAGTTTGAATAACTTTCTTAAGAGTATGATAAACTTCACAACCTATTTGTAAAGCTTCAGCAAAAGTCTAAGCACCTGTTGGAAGGATCATAAATTCTTACATAGCTAGCTTGTTTCCAGCATGTGAGCCTCCATTGATAACATTGAAAGATGGTACTGGCATTACGAACTAAGTTTCTGATCTTCCAGCTAATCTTGCAATATATTAATAAAGTGGAATCTTATAATAAGCGGCTGCTGCTCTAGCACATGCCAAACTAACAGCCAAAATGGCGTTTGCACCTAGTCTAGATTTACTCCATCCCCATTCATTTTTGGTTCCATCTAGTTCTTGAATCATGAAATTATCAAGACTAGTTTACTGAGTAACATCCTATCCAACTAGTGCACTGGCTATAATTTTATTCACATTCTCAACTGCTTTTAGAACTCCTTTGCCCAAATATCTTTTAGGGTCCTTATCTCTTAATTCAAGAGCCTCATAAATACCAGTTGAAGCACCAGAGGGAACTGCAGCTCTAAAAACTCCGAGAGCGGTAGTGAGATCAACTTCGATGGTTGGATTTCCTCTAGAATCAATAATTTCTCTTGCCTTTAAAGAAGTAATTAAATTTCCCTCTGCCATAAATACTAATTTATTAAAAATGGATTTCTAAACTCTAATAACGCTAGCATACCAACTCCTTGGTTAAAGGCTGCATTATATTCCTATGTTTGCTTCTGCTTCTAGCTATTATGCAATCTACTAAATCAGTTTATTTAGTATACATCAACTTCCTATAAAGGGTCTTTTATCAAAGTCTTAGAATACGCGATTATGATTACTCAGTTGTTTCTATAATTAAAGCTTTAATTATACAAGAGAAACAATGTCTATACTGAGAATAAACTTAGTTAAAAAGTAAGGTAGATAACCTTAACTAGAAATCTGAAAGAAAAGAGTTTGAAGTTAATCAAGTTAAGAGTATCTTAAATGATTGGCTTAGATTATTAACTGTTATAAGAGTTATTAATTCCAAAGGTGCTAGTTTAAATTGAATAATATAAGACTATGCTCAAAATATCTATATAAGTTAATTTACTCTTACTTTTAAGGAAAATAAGCAGCACTATTATACTTTAATATATATTTAAGGTATCTTAGTAATATTGTTATTCAGATAAAAGAGCTTATATGCTGGCTTGCTATTACAATAATAAACTTATTAAATAGGGATATAGAAACTAACCTTTCATTTTATATATTTAATGAGAAAATATCGAGGCATTATTGCATTAAAGTCATAAAAAATAATTAAAAAGACCTTCACTTTACTACTTTATAAAGGTAGTCTGTGCTTATAATTATTACAAATACAATTTTTTAATTAATTAGAAAGCTTTAATAGTCATCAAATAATTAAAAGCTTAAAAGTAATAAATTTAATTATAAGTCTAATACTTTTATATGTAGAAAGCTTAATAAGTATAGCTAATTACTCAATCTTATTTATAGGTTTATTAGATATAGTGGATAAGATAGCATCTTAGGCAGCTTCATTTCTCTAATTTAGTCTTTTAGATTACACTAATAGATATAAGTTAATAGATCTATTGCTCACTTTCTATAGCTTATCTTTTCGCTATTAACTATTTCAAAATTAACAATTTATATTAGTTCTGATCTTAACGTTAAGCTTTAGCGTAAGCAAAAGATATTAAGATCTAAGTAGATACTAGTAAGGATGTTAAAGTAGTTAAGTGTATAAGAGAGATATTAATTTAGGTTAATTGTAAGTTTAAGAATAAGTTACAAATCAAAATGTCGAAAGATTATTATGAAATACTTGAAATTCCAAAGGACGCATCTCATTTAGATATTTAGAAAGCCTATCGAAGACTTGCGCTTAAATGGCATCCTAATAAGAATATAGCAGATCAAACTACTTCGACAGCTTTGTTTAACCAGATTTCGGAAGCGTATGAAGTTTTGAATAACGCAGTTTTAAGAGCTTATTATGATCAGTTTGGAGAATAGAAATTAAAAGAAGGAATTATTGATTAATAGGGTTATTTTAGAGGAGGCTATTTGTATAAGGGTAACGCATAGGAAATTTTTGAAAAATTCACAGGAACAACTAATCCTTTTTTTGATATTTTTGAAGGTACTCATGAAGGAGAAGAGCCTACAATCTTTGGTTCTGCTATTGGAGGCTTAAAAGCACCCCCCTTTCCACCTCCTGAAAACTTAGAAGTGTCAGTAGAATGTACTTTAGAAGAGCTTTTTCTTGGAGCCATTAAAAAACTGGTTTACCATAGAAGAACTTTAAATCCAGATAAAAGAACCTCAAGTACACGTGAAATCACCAAAAGTATACAGATTCATCCAGGTTATAGCAACGAAACAGTTCTAGTTTTCTAAGGAGAGGGACATGAAGTTCCTGGATAAAAGAATTCAAATTTGATAGTTAGGATCAAAGAGATTCCCCATAATATATTTAAAAGACATAAGAATAATTTGAGCTGCGTTATCACTATTAATCTTTTAGACGCTCTTGAATCAAAAGCAATAGAAGTAACATCACTAGATGGAAGGGTTTTGAGTATAAGTGTAGATGAAGTGATAAATCCAGCTACCAAGAAATGGATAGAAAATGAAGGAATGCCTATTTATAATTAAGAAAATTTCAATCCAGCTTTGAACAGTTTTGGAATTGATGGTAAATAAGTGAAAAAAGGTCATCTTATAATAGGTTTTGACATCTAGTTTCCAAGTTATATAGAAGAGTCCAAAAAACAGTTGCTTCGTGAAGCACTTGCTTAATAACATTTATTATAATTTACTTGAAAAGATAAATTAATCTAACTCCATTCTTTATTATTTAACTCTAGTACCATCTATCGATTCATCTATTTCCATTTCATCTAAAAAATATTATAGATATGCTTTGTGCTTGCTCATTTACATTCTTCAGGATTTATACCTCAACTTGATAGTCTAATCACAGCCGAAATTTAAAATTTAAGTTCTATTGAATATCCCTTATGAGATAACTTTGAAAAAAGAACTAATCAGCATTTTGAAGAAGTACTGATATATCATTAGTCTACTAATGTTCTTAACAAAGCAAACAAAATTTTTTGAGAAGCCATTACAAAAAGATTATTATATATAAATAGATATACCATAAGTCCTTTAATCCTTAATTTACCTCATTTTATTATATAAAATATAGTGTTAAATACCATTTTCATCTTAACTTCCATTACTCTTTTCCTTTTTAGTTAGCCATCCTTATAATATGCCCTTTTTAGTTTATTTGTGCTAGGAAAACCATATTTTAGAGATTTTCATAATCTCAATTTTCCTTGCCGCATTTGCGTAAGAAGATTAAAAAAAAGAAGAAGTATTAGTAGGGTTAAAGGAAAGTAAGACTTATCTAGTACTAAACTTAAAGGAGTAGAAATAAAAATAGGTTTACTAAACTAGCCCTTAACTTTGTAAATTCTATATATAAATCAGTTTAGGAAATCTAAAGAAATAAGGGATTAAAAAATGTAATTAACGTTATATGTTTAATGAAGGACTTTAAATACTAACAAATGCTTTAACTAATGAACCTAAACCATAAGCTTTAACTAATGCTTTTTATACTAAAATCTATCAATCTATGCATTCTTGGTATAAGCAATATTTATTAAGGTATGTAAAGCTAATGGATTGGATTGTTATGAGTTACTTGAGAACTCAAAGAGTATTATTGTAGCTTGGTGTTGTTGATTACTTCATTATTTTACAGTTTTATAAAGTCTTTAAATGGAAAATTGGAAATAAGATTAAAGAGACTCAAGCAATTAAGATAGTGACTTTGATATTTAGAACCAGCAGCAAGTAGAACTAGAGCATTTCAAGAAGAGCAATCTACGCAAGCTTGACTTTGAAAATAAAACCCAGGAAAATAGGCCAGTTTCTGCGGAAAATTAGAAGATGAACTAGAAGTTACTCATGAAGATCCCTAAAGAAATAAGAACTGAGTCAGCAAAACCAATTAAGAAGTTTAATAACTTCGTTCTTCCTTCTTAAAATTAGGTAGGAGGTAAAAGGAGATTCTTCACCAGACGAAAAATAAATCAAATTGAGAACGCAATTAAGCAGCAATAGATGTTCGAAAAGGAGAAACTCCAGGACGATGCAATCTAGCTTAAAAAGCAGCTAAACTTGGTAAGAGAAGAAAATCTATTTTTGAAATCTTAAATTAATAAGAAAGATAAAGAAATAGCAAGGTAGGAAGAAATAATCGATCAGTTAAATGATAAATTCAACCCATCTAATAACGGAAAACTTAAACTACTACAATCCGAGAAATCTTATAAGCAAACTATAAAAAGCCTCTAGTTTGATCTTAAGAAAAGTACCGATGAATTGGAAAAACTAAAGAAAAATATAAAAGCTACTAGAGTAAGCGAATTAGAAATCGAAATTAAGTAGTATATAGATGAGTGTACAAGACTTAAACACTTGCTGGAAGAAGCTTTCTAAGGAAGACTTGGTGTATTACCTGGATAACTTGAATACCAAGAGCTTTAGGAGTTAAGGGAAAAAACTTAAATATATATGCAGCAAAATAAAAGCCTGAAAAGAGAAATTAATGAACTAGAATCTCAAAATAGAAGACTATAATAGTAACTATAGTAACAAACTCAAAAGAACAAAGAGATTGGGTCAAATTTTGCTAAATAGAGAAATAAAGTAAACAGATAAAAGTACCAAGAAATCAAAGCTTTGAGAGAATAGATTAAAAGGATGCAAATTGAATTAAGCGATAAAATGTCTAAATAAAGTCATTATAACAGCTAAATTATTGAGGCTAAAAAAAAGCAGGAAGATGCTAAAATGTAACTATTGAAGATTCAATAAGGAAGAGCAAGTTCTGGTCCACCTGTTCATACTAGAGAACTTCTTGATAAAATAAAGAATCAGGAAGCATAAATTCAAGATCTAATAAAGGCAAACAATAATTATAAAATCTAACTACAAAGGTTGACATCTCCAAAAAATTAAATCTAAAAACAGAACATTAAATCATAAGAAAATTTATAGGAGATTGAATATGCAAAGAAAGAAATTCTCTAATAGAATTAAAATGATCTTGCTTAACTCTAGCAACAAAAGCAAGAAATCTAAAATTAAATATACTAATAGGATTAAAACTTTGAAGAGAATCAGAGCAAAGATTTTGAAAGGGAGTCCATTTAAGAAAAATATCAAAACGATGAAGAGTTAAGAGCAAGTAAAGAAAAATCATTAAACCAGTAAAATTTTTAGTCTACTAATTTCCTAATAACCTAAAATGAAGAAGAAGTAGAGATTTAAAATAATGCTATAAAAGAAACCAAAAATGAAAGCGAGAATGATATATAATTTCAGCAAAAATATGAAATCAAAACTGAAGTTAAAAAGGAGGAAGAAAAGAAAGCAGAATAACTAGATCTGTAATCGCCTTAAGAGCAAATAGTTGAAGAGTCAGTAGCTCCTGAATCAATCCCTAATTCTGCAAAGATGGAATAATAGGAATATAAGACAGAAAATAGCTAAAATGTTTAGGCAGTTGATACTAATTAATAACTGTTTGAGTTACTGAAAAATTATATGCAATAGAAAAAACTTTCTCTTTCATAACTTTGGGAAGAAGAATTTGATATTGAGGATAAAGGAAGAGTCAATGCTAAAGATATATTAGAATGCATTAATGATATTGCAGAATAGCTTTCAGTCAAGTAGTTTTCAAAAACGGACATCAAAGCTTTTCTAAAAATATTTGGTGAAAAAACTATCGATAAAAAAATGCTTAAAAATGCTTATAAAAGATGAGCTTAAGAATAAATCCAATCTAGTGACAGTGAAGAATATGTTTAACAAAATTCAAGTTATGAAGCAAAAGCCCAAATCAAGGAATAGGTAATTGAAGAAAATAAAAATTTTCAGTAAAATAATAAAGAAAAATAATTATCGTAAAAGGAAGAAAAGCCAGAATATGTTCCTGAAGACCATAAAGCAGTTAATTAAGAGACTAAAAAGAAAAAAGAACAAAAAGACCAAAAAGACCAAAAAGACCAAAAAGACCAAAAAGACCAAAAAGACCAAAAAGACCAAAAAGACCAAAAAGACCAAAAAGACCAAAAAGACCAAAAAGACCAAAAAGACCAAAAAGACCAAAAAGACCAAAAAGAACAAAAAGAACAAAAAGACCAAAAAGAACAAAAAGAACGAAAAGAACCGAAAGTTTAAGAAAATGAAAAGTAAGAGGAAAGTCCTTAGAAGTAAGGAAAGATAGTTCAAAAAGTAAAGAAAGGAGATAAATAACGAATTGTTAATTTAATTCAGCATATTTGCCTAAGAAGTCAACTACACAGGAATGAACGAAAGAAAACAGTTCTTTTACTCTTTAACGAGAAGTATGATAAAGATCAAATTTATGAAGAGACTTAAATAAGAATTGCTCTATAAAAGTAATATTTCTATATACTTTAGAGAACCGTTTGAAATTACAGAAGAAGAAGACTTAGATGCTTTAATTGATTTCTTGTTTCTGGAGGAAAAAGATAAAAATCAAAAGCACCCTTACAAATGTGCAGGAAAACAGATTGCAAACAAGCTTTATAAAAATATGGATAATTGAACTCCATTATCAGCAGAAGAAGAGCAAGAATTTGACGAGCATCTAAGGCAGGTAATAAGTAAAAACAAGTAATAAATAAAGTAAGAATGCTAAGTGATTGATAAAGATCAAACTAAATTTATAACAAAAACTCAGTTTTTGGAAGTATTAAATAACTTAGAGCTGGATTTAAATGACCGACATGTACAATACATGACTTTACTTTTTTATAGCTTTGAAAGAAAACTAGATTAAGTGCCTTATGTTGATTTTATAAATGCATATGGCATATCAAGTGAATAAGTTTCTTAGAAAGAGGAAGGAAGTGCAAATGGAGATGATGAAGAAGTTTTAGAGCTTACGGAAAATCAAAGAATTTAAATTTTTGTTTAGTTGCTTCAAAAGATTAAGCAAACTCTTGGAAATAAAAAGCCTGAAGACTTTTTCCCTCCTTAGATGTCGCCATATGAACTTCTATAGAGTTTGTAAGAACTTGGATTCGAAGAGTTGCATGAAATTGAGTTTACTGTGCTATTTAGAAGTCTAGCTGATGATGAAGAAATAGTTAGTAGAGAAGATCTAATAGATGCTCTAAATAACCAGGAGATAGAGAAGAACATTAGTTATCTAGAGGAAAAAGATGAGGAAAATGAAAATAATCCTATTAAAAGTAGCAATCCTTGGGGTTAAGGAGGTGAGCTTGATGTTAGTCCTATCTCACAGTAAGTTAATTATATAGACACAGTGAAAATTACGCTGAAGAATCTAAAGGAAATAACTTAAGCCAATAATAATAAAACAAAAACGACAACTATTAAGAAATTCCTCTCGAATCTCTAAATTCACATTCTCAAGATTCCTCTACTAGCTAAATATAACAATAGGCTCAATAAAAATATCAAGGAAATGAAGAGCAATCTAAGAAATAGAAACATGAAAAGAATCAAGTTTAAGACTAAGGGAAGGTAAAGTAAACTAAAAATCAAAACAAGAAAAACGAAGAAAATATTTAGGAAGATCAATATTCCGAAGATTTTGTGAGTTCTAAATATAGAATCAAGATGAATATGCTTCATCAGAAAATATTGAATGAATTATATTTTATACAGTATACTAATTTAAGTTTCTTAATTTTCTTTACTCAAATCTTAAAAATCATTTTAATATACTCTAATAGAAGAATGATAGAATCTCTAGTATTTATAATTAAAAAAGTGTGTTTATAGTAAATCTTAGCAAAGTCTTTTAAATTTGTTGCATTTAGAGCTTCAAATAATCCCATATATTTGAATTTCTGGTTATATAATAATAGTTAATTCCATATTTTTATAATCTAATTCTAGCATAAATATATCTCATCTTAAATAGGCGTTGTTAAACTCATTTTCTTAGACTAACTTATGTAATTTACTAATCCTATAATTGATTTCCATAATAATATGTCATAATATAGCTTATGTATAAGTGAATGGATTGTAAGCTAGAGAGAAATAAAATTACTTTTGATTCTTTAGTAATAATATTTTCTGCTCTTTTGTTTAAATAAATTGCAAATCATCTATAGAATTTCTTCTTATTTCTAATAATTAATTTCCATTTTTCTTAATAATGCATGTGCTATTAAAAAATTTTATCTTCTTATCTTATGCTAAAAATGGATATATCTGAAGGAGCTAAAAATAATTAGATGTAATTTAATTAAGAATAGAGAATGCTTAGGGCTAGTTTAATTGCTGCATTCAAATATTTAAATAATAAAGTTAGACTTCTTGGTTAGACTTTAATAAGCTAAACTCAATTTATAATATAAGGATAGTTTTGATATTCTTAATAGTTCTTAATGTTTCCAATATAAGTTTAAAGATGCTTTTTTAAAGTAATCAAAGGTGAATTCTTTGTAATAATAAAGCCTTTTCATTATGTGTAATTACTAAATTAATGTTTTTAAAATTGAGTCTATTTGAAATCATTACTTCCAATCTCTCCATTCCTAACCTTTTGGAGGCTCTGGTCTATCTTTGCCTTCATAATCTTTTTAATTTACCTCTTCCCAGTTGGTACTTAAAACTGTTCCTCCTGAAGTTTAGAAGCTTTTAATCATTGCTCTTCTCTTATCTTCATCTGCATTTTCGTAAATCTGCCTAAAAACTTCATTGAGTGCTGCTTCTCCCTCAGGCTTTTCTTATGATAGTTCTTTCTCAATTTTTTTATCCATCTTATTCCAATCTACCTTATTTTTAGATGAAGTAGGGTAAGAGGGTTTTTACTGTTATTATCCTTATTGAGTGCTTTAGTTCTGCTATTTTTCGAAGGAATACCACTAAGTTAAATCAGCCTTTTTTAAGCATATTTCTACTTTATTTGAAGATATTTTATAGCTGCTCTAATTAGGACTTACTTTTCCATACAAGTCATAGCTATAGTAAATCTCACCTCCCTCAGGTTTTTTGATTGTTACAGTTAAAGCATTTTCAAGGATTTCTACTTGAACATCTTCCTTTTAAGCCTTAGCTAAGATCTCTACATTTATCTTATCTTATGACTAGAACCAGTTAAAGTTTTTAACAGACT
Organism: Loxodes magnus; assembly: GCA_946699065.1. Lineage (NCBI taxonomy): Eukaryota > Ciliophora > Karyorelictea > Loxodida > Loxodidae > Loxodes > Loxodes magnus. Next base: position 928,127 of record CAMPDV010000021.1, on the reverse strand, counting down.
TTACTTCACATTGACATTTCTGGATATAATTTTAAGCAGTTGGATGATTAACTTTCTAGAACAAATGTAGAGCAGCTGAGAAGTTTTATTAATGGAACAAGCAAAGTGCTCTATAATGAGTAATAGTATTCTTAACCTCCTCTTCTACTTGCATTTGATCTAATTAATTCAGAACCTGCTAAGACTATGCAATCTATCTAAGTTGGAAATATGTAATAGCTTAGTACAATTTGGACTCAACTTCATTTTCTGACTCTCCTTGTTTAAAGCTTTCCAAAGCTTTTTGATAGAGCTGAAAGGCGAATTCTTACAACCCACGTGCAATCATTTATAAATTTATATAATAATAAATTAATCTTCATATCTATTAACTACACTATACTATACTCTATTACTACACTATTTTTATTCCTATGCTTTCCTTTAAGCTTAATTAATCAGCTTATTCATTATATTTAAATATTAACCTATTTTGATCTATCTTCAATAGATTTAGCCAAAGCTAACTTTAGTTTTATTAGCTTTTCTTCTATAATTTCCCTAACTTTTAGCTTCATTATCTTACATATTCATTACCAAAAAAGTGAGGATTATGATGTTTGAAAAGGGAAAATTCTATTTCTATTGAGATCATTAGGACTCAACTTGGTATGAGGCAGTTTGTCTTCTTTTAAATTTTACTTCAAGAATATAAACAAAAAATAAAGAGAGAAGGAGCGAAATCTGAGTAATAGCCTATTATAACTACGTATTATTTGAAAGAATCAAAGTATCTAAAAGGTTAAATTTACAATGCTTTTACTAAAGTAATTGGATAAGATATTAACAAAGCAAAGGAATGATCCTTGATACATAAAGTTAATATAAACAGGCTATAGAGAATTAATTAAATTTTTGATTATTTAGAAATAAAAATGTAGCAAGATCTAGAATTCAGAAGAGTCTTTTCAGGCACAAGCTATGCAGTTTCAGGAGGAGTTTTTATTTTCTTGCTTCAAACTAATTTTATGAATTATCGAATAAGACCTTTTTCAATATAACTCTCAGTAGCTGCATTAGTACTTACAATTCCTTAAATTTACGTATGGTATCCTTATGTTAGGGACCATCATTAAGGATCTGTTTCAAGCTTCTTTTCATCAATTAGAAATTCTATTTTTATGATTAAGAGAAAAGATTTAAAAGAGCCAATTAGTATAGATGGAAAAGGAAATAATTGATAGAAGTGATCAGAAGACTAACTTTTTATTAATTTAAACCTTTTTCTATAATCAACCCATTTGATTCCTTTATAACTTAACTTATCTTTTAAGTTGCATCATATGTACAATGCATTTCTTTACCAAATATATGCAATAACTATTAGATCTACTGAGGGAAAGGAATTACCATAAAAAACCTTATTAGAAGCTATTGAATATAATAATCATAAAGTGCATTGCCTTATCTTTCTATTCTCCTAAATAGCATATAAATAAGTAGTTCATTAATGCCTATATCCTATAACAGACCTTTTGTATAATATCTTATTTCTACTATTAATTTAAATTAATTAATCTATCTCCAATTCCCTTCTTTTTAAGCTATTAAGGGAAACTTTCTATTTAAGCATACAAAGTTAAGTAAATGAACAATCTTGATTCTTTAATTTTTAAATAACAACTATTAATATAAGGCTAAATTAGCCAGCTTTAGAGTGACATTTTAGATCTATGAGCTATAAGTTCTAAGAAGCTTACATTCGTAATATTTAATCTTCTTAGCCTTAAAAAAGCTGCTAAGCTACATTTCATTATTTTAAATCTTTAAACTTATAAAGATTTAAGCTATTGATAATAAAGCAAAAGATAGCGCTATGTGTATAAGGAGTCCTATATTATGTTTAGATTGAGTTTAATTAAGAAATTAATTAGATTGATTAAATAGCAACTTCTAGTATTTTTCTATACTTAAAGCTTTCTAATAATATCCAATTTATTAATTTACAATACTGCTCATAAATTAACTGAGTGCTAAAGAAACATTCATTGCTTCTGTAAATCTTGGGTTCTTTATAATATCATTAAGGAAATATTAGCTCTTCAGGTTTAAAATAATATTATGTTTAAAGATAAAAGAATAATGGGTAGGAAGACTAAGCTTAACTTTTAGTCTTGGGTTAAAGAATTGAATTAGAAGATGAAGAGATTTAAATAGGAATTTATAATTAAAATCAATGATCAAATTAATTGCATTCAGTGCAAATTTAATAAATATGCAGTCATATTTTAATCAGAATGCTTAATGATTAAATCTCTAATTTATAATCTATAAAAGCAACTAGTAGTTTACAGGATAAAGTAACAAAAAACAGGATAGAAGTATGAAAGAGAAGTTTTCGACTTATGGAAGTTTAGATTAAATCATTCCCTTTAAATATTTATACATTGATCAATAGATAAAATTCAGTATATCTGCATATGTAGTATATTTTTATCCTATTAATTAAATAAGGAATACGAAAAGAAAGGTTAATAATATTCAATCATTTGCATTTTTTAATTATGAAGTAATTGGGCTAATTAGCCTAATTAGTTACTAATCAATAAATATACTATAAAAGAATTAAGATGGGCTATTTCAAAACCTATTAAGTGGTAGCTCAAAGTAAAGTCTAGCAACTGAATGTAATAATTATATATAAACTCGGAGACTAAAGAATTGATATTTAAAGAACTAATTCTTCTAAATGCATCTTTAATATTCTATATTTAGAACAAGCTAATAAACTAATTTCTGTTTCCTAATGTTTTATCTGATCCTTTCTAAACATTAATGAATATTTCTAAGCAGACAAAGTACTTTAAAAACCTTTATCAACAGCTTATCTTAATTACCACATGCTATATGCTTACTATATATTAATTTTCATAATTTAGTAACTTAATAATAAAGTCCATATGTGAGCATATTATATTAACTAAACTTTATTAATTACTAAGCATAGAATGATAATTAAACCTTACATTAGTAATTTCAAAGCTTCTTGCTTAAATTTTAATTGCTATATTAACCTTTCAATACTCACAGATATAGCTCTATAACTTTATTTTATGAATAACTTATTATTTATCCTATTTTACTTTCAAGACATGATAAAAGTATTTTACATTATAGTTCTATCTCTTCTTAGTTTGAGATAGTCTTTAGATTGATAAAGCTCTTAGTTAGTTTTCCTAGCAGGAAATTTATTTTATTTATTTAAGAATTAAAATATAATAGTTTAAAAATTAGGTAGTATTTGATTAATAGAAGCTTATACATAAAGCCATCTATGATTTGTATTATATTATATGTTTATCTAACTGAAGTACCAAACTACTTTAATCAGTATGCTTTGATTATGCTAGTAAAAAGATTGTTCTTGGTTTTAGTAAAATAGGTTGAGATATGAGTGAAAATGAAGATTGATTAAGTAATAAAAGTAAAACTTAATTATTTCAATTTTGATATCATAATTTCTTATGATTTATAGTCTTTTCCTTCTACTATGACTTAAAGTTCTAAGTTGGTTTCAGTTGCGTTTACTTAGGTAATTACTAATCATAATAAATGACACTTTAGACCATTTACGTCTATTATTAGACATTGAAAGGCTACATATATCTCCAGTTATAATAAGGTCTGATTTATTTCTTTACATAGCTTTTGACATGAATATGTTCTTACATCATAGCACATATATGACATCCACAAAACCATAGTAATACATCAACACACATATTACCTTTTATTCCGAAATGCTACCTTAATTTTTCTCTGTTCAAAGGAAAGGCAATACATGGGCAGACGCAATAAAAAAAGCATCTACAGCAAGGTTATCCGTTAGGTATATAAGAAAAAGTAGTGAATATCATGTAATATAATGGAGTGTATAAGATATAAGGGAGAACTACCGCTAATACTCATAAGATTAATTTTAATTCGATCTATTCTTCAGTTTGTTACTACAACTAAATTTGAACTATACATAAAATAAAATCTAGTATTTAAGTCGAAAAAGCTGGACAACAGACATATCAAGTTAAGGGTTTATCTTTAATACAGTTGCATAGATGAGAATTTCATTACCCCCTTTTACTTTGCATCATTTTTTATAATAAATTAAAGAAATTAGTTATAAATAGCTAAATAAACCAAAAGTCAAGCTTACTATCCATCATAGCGTTTTAGATTGATTAAATATATCATCACAATATAATAAAAACATTAGATAAACTAATTGCTTATAACTGAGAATCTCAAACTGATCTACAAGAGTAACTATGTATAATCTAAATCAATTACCCTGTTAAAAGAGTAACAGACATAACTAAACTTAGAATTTTAACTTTTTTCCTTTTCACTATCCAATTAATTTTTATTTTACTATAAAAGTATTTCTTCTCAGTTCCTTTATTGAAATAGCCTGATAGATATTTATGCTTTAATATAATAAGTTTAATATAAAGCATTAATGTACTTTATTATGTTCTACACTCTTATATTAACTTCAATTGAACTGAGTAATAATTTTATACTATACTAGCAAGTTTAGAGTGGTAAATGCTTATTATTTTTATTAAAGTTGTTCTAATATAATTTGGCTCTTTATTATAAATAGGTTTTTAATACTTAGCTTGTATTATTTTTAATATCAGGATACAAATAAAAAATCCTTAGTATACTGAATGTTCTACCAACTGATCTATTTGACTAAAATATATTTGAAAGCAGGATCATTCGTATAATGTATTTAAGAGATTTTATCTATTTACATTCAAATTTTTTACCATAAATCATCTCTATTCCTCATTTTTAGAAACTATAATCCAATCAAAATTGCAAAATTAGCCCTTAGTGTTGATATCTAATTCCAGGTTATTTTTTAAAGTATTTATATATCAAACTTTTGGTAATTGGTATATAGAACCACACTATAGATTGACTATATAATACGAGAAGCATAAAGATGACAAATACCAAAGCGAGAATATCTATTTTAGATTATCTCTTGATTTCTATTTACTAAATAACTTAATTCTTATTTAATTAGAATATAATAAAAAGCTTTATATTTAAATTTATTTTTATTTATAATAATAATTAAAACAGTATATCATTAACCTATTTTAGAAGCATTAGAAACTCATCATTATTCTATTCTTCTTTACCTTGTCTAACCTATACTATAAAACCACTACCAAAGCTTTTCTTTTAGAGTACTTTAAAATTGATTTTTTACTTGTGCCTTTTTTTACTATAGCTTTAATAAGTATTATAATTATAGACTTTTAGAATATCAATGGATATTTTGATATTGATGTTAGTATTTATTGATAGTTTGAATAAATAAGATTTTAGCTAAGAAATATAATTTAATCTTAATCCTTATTTGGCTTAGTCTAGTATATGATCTGAACAATTATTTTATCATGAGATACTAATCTATTTTGAAAATGCTTATAGATCTTTAGTTTTGGTGCAACTTTTATCTATTCAAGATCTTTCATATATAACTATACTTTTTTAGTGTTGTATTATTTGTATTTATACTTCAAAGTATTTTTATTCCTGAAGTTATTCCTTTCAATTTATCTTAGTAATTGAGATGCTTAAAGTAGAATTATCAACTTTATTTGATGCTTTACTTTATCGTAAGCTATTCTTTTACCTAATCATTATTTCAAGCAATCTTCTTAAAATCTTTATCTTGCTTTTTATTTCTAAAATGACTTTTAAAGCTGACTTAATTATTACTATTTTATAGTAATAATCTTAATTAGCTTGATTCCATTCTAGTCCTATTTCAGAATTCTTATAGCTAAATATTTATTATTTTAAGGTAACTAAAGATATCAATCCTTCTACTCTTTTCATTTCCTTCTTTTGCTCTTTTCTACTTAACTACTACCTATTTATTTACTATCTGCTTATTATATTATGGAAGGCTACTTCTTCTCTTCAAAATTAATCTAAATTGCTATTAAAAGAGAAGGCATTACTGTTTTAGTACTTCTGGTTTATTTTTTTTAAATAAAAAGAGAAAGAAAAGGCAAATCAAATGTAACCTCACTCTTGTAGTTCATTTATAAATAGAGAGTTCAAATCATCAACTGACTTTTAGTTTAGCAATACTTTTTCCTATTTTCTGAAGATATTCAAGTTGCTTCACTCTTCTGAAATCATCGATTACCAAGCATTTCATTTCTTGCTGCCCTTTTACTTAGAAATTTCTATCTCTAATCCAAAAATTTAGCTCTTTCGATATTTTATATAGAAGAAGCAATCTGCTTTATAAGATATTATAAAGCAGGGCTAAATAAAAGAAGAATAAAGATGACTGAAGTAAGAATAGTAAAGGTGAGGACTGAATAATATATAAATCTTATTAGACTTGATGATTAAAATAAAAGGACTAAACTAAAATAAGAGCATAATCCTTTATACTTTTAAAATATAATCTAATTTCTTTTGGCTGGGCTTTTTTTTCTCTTTAGGCCTTGAAGTTTCGATATTTTAATTTTATGTGTCAAAAATAGTCATCTTGGTTTGAGGGACAATCTTATCATGATTTAATAAAGTATTAATACTACGCTTTATATGAGAATGTTCTTATATAAAAGCACAACATTAAAAACAGCAAAAGCAGCAGCACCAATACAGTAAAAAATCAAGAATTTATGATCCACTTATTTTATAATATTTCCGAAGATCAGTTCTGTTAGTAGCCATTCCAAAACATAACTCGTAAAGCAAAAGAGAGCAACGTGGAAGAGGAGCACCATTTGGGAGCAATGACCAAGATGTATATGTAATAAAAGGAATCACTCATGGAGTGCAGCAAACAAAAAACGTTAGAGTAGGTTCAGAACAGCAACCGCAAAAATTTGCCTTTCACTTTCCTCGTTCAGCTAGCATTTTTATATTTATTATAGTTATCTATTAGCTTTCTATGCCAATTTTATTTATAGTAGTTAATTATCTCTATTAACATAAGATAATATGATAGAAGTTTAAGGAACAAATTTAGACAACATCTAATTAATTGCAATACCTTGATTATAAAATAGCTTCTTTATCTATATAATGATATCCTTCATTCTTCTCTATAATTTTATAGCTGCTTATATGCTATTAACTTATTAATTGGAAAAGAAAACCTATTAGAATTGAAAAATGATTAGCTTTTCTTATGCTTAAAAGAGGAATTTTTATTCTTTACTTCTTATAAAAAGGAAAGTTTATTAATTTCTGTATTTTCATTCGAATCTTTAAGCACTATTATGACTGATTAACTTTATAGGATAAGATATTAACTAATGCTTGCTATTTATCTAGCAAAATGATTAAAATGTATCTTTAATTAAGAGCTATAAAGTAAGCTATAAGTAACTATTTTTACTGTTTAGTGGCAAAGCTTTAAAGCTATTAACTTAAAGGAATTATAATTGGTAACTCATTTAAGGAACTTTCCTTATTAAAATGACTAGCATTCTTACTAGAACTTAATTACCTATTTATTTTAGTAGCAATAAAGGTTCTAGTGTCACTTTTTTATCCTAGGCTAGCTAAGTAGACAAACTAAGAAAATAGAATTGCCAAATTAAAATTAAAGGGACTATATAAACCTTAATAGCAAGCATCTTAATAGCTTTTTTCTGCTTATACAGAATTAAAATCTTTAATGAGAATAAACTGATTGCTGAGTTGTTATTTAATAGATCTTAGAAAAAATAAATTGCTAGATGAAGAAAGAATAAAGGCTTTAATTTTAAATTCTAATTGAAGCTCTATCTATTAATTGTAATGGAATCGAAAATCATAACTGATTTAGGCTTTAATTTACTATATTAGAAGTATAACTTAATTACCTAAAATTTAAATTACATCGGTTATAATAAAGTCCTGCTAGCAATAAATAGCTAAATAATTAATCAAACTGGTTAACTTTGAGGAATTAGGTTGATTATATAAATAAAAGAAATAAGACAAAGGTAGGTATCCAATTGTTAAAATTTACGCCTATGAAGCTGATTATGCAGAAATAAAGAAAGCATAATATGATAATCAATCAGCTACTAGTTGTTCTAAGGTAGTATTAATTTCTTAAATTTGTTTACTTTAGTTTAAATAATTCAGCAAAAATTGTTATTAGCAATAACATCTTCTTTGCTTTTAGTTTGGGCTACTAGTAAAAGAATTAAATTTGAAAATACATAAAAATGAAATAAGACAAGAAGTAGCAGCCAGGCTGGAGAAAAAAATGGATTTCTAGTATTGGATTAATAGATAAGGTATAAAAGTAGCACTCTAATAGTTTTAGAGCTATATTTAAATAATAAAAGTTAAGTTATAATTTGTATTAAAAATGTAACAACCATAGCAGTCTAACTAAGAAAATTTATTAATAGGAGAAGTTTTCTTTTGTTCTTAAGAAACACAAGGAAAGCTAATCTCCCTTACTTTTTTTAATGGCAAGAAAATTCATGACTTAGGAGGAGGACATGTGAAAATGTATGTTGTTGAGTAAACATTAAATGAAGAGTACCAAGTTCATCCTTTAGAGTTCGATCATTTTTTTGAAGGAAATGAAAAGATTGAAACAACGTCTATAAGATCTTTAGCTAGTAGAGTAGATTATAAGCCAGAAGTGTTAGAAATCCCATAATATTTGCAGGGAAATATTATAAGAATAAGAGCAGGACGTTATCATGTGGTCGTTTTAACAAACTAAGGGAAAATTTATAGCTTAGGAAGAAACTTTTAAGGAGCCTTAGGTGTTGGTGGTGTAACGAACTTTAAAGACATCCAACTTATAAAAAGTTTAAGCGATAAAAAAGTTATTCAGGTTTCATGTGGAGAGTATCATTCCTTAGCCCTAACTGACTAAGGAGATGTTTATAGTTGGGGTCGAGGGTTTGAAGGCCAGCTTGGAATACGATAATCAGTTGCTACTTCTGCTATACCCAAATTTATAGATAAACTTTTTGGAAAATTTATAATAAAAATAGCTACAGGAAATAGACATTCTATGGCACTAGATTCTTAGGGAAGACTTTATAGTTGAGGCGAAGCTAGATGTGGAGCTACAGGAACAGGGAATAAGCTAATTGATTTATTACCAGTTCAATTAACAGAATTCTACGATTAAAAAGAACCAATTTAAAATGTAAAGGTTCAAGATATGGCTGGAGGTATAGGACACTCAGGTGCCATTTCAGCAGACGGAGATGTTTTTATGTGAGGACTAAATAACTATGGATAACTTGGCTTAGGAGATCAAGTATAAAGATGAAAGCCTACTTTAGTTTCTAAGGATATTGTTGGATATTATCTGCACAGAGTAAAAAGCATATCATGTGGTGGCCATTCTACATTCATTATTGATGGTATGATTTAATAAATATAGAGCATGGAATGGTATATTCATGGGGTAAAGGCTTTATTGGACATAAATAAGAAACAATTGAAGATTTGCCAAGAAGAATAGATCTTAACACTGAGTATAAATAGTTTACCAAGATATTCCCCAGCGAACGTTCTGTGCTATTTTATGCTCCACTAAGAATATTCTCTTTATCTCCTTCTTGTGGTCCATCTATGGGAGGAACAAAACTTTCACTTTTAGGGACTGCATTTGTTTATACTCCCAACTTAAAGGTGAAATTTAGATTTGGAAAAAATAGTGAAGAAGTAGAATGTGACTTAGATGTTAAGACTAGATCAATTTAATGCTACACTCCTAATTTTGAATCAAAGGGAAATGTTGAATTCCCTCAGGAATGTTTTGTGGATGTATCTATGGATGGAGTACATTATATAACTAGCGAAATGAGCTTCATGATTTACGCCAAAGATTTCACCATTAAATCTGTTTTTCCAAAATGTGCAAGTGTTGAAGGAGGAACTGAGCTTTAGTTACAAGTTAGTATTGACTAAAGATTTGCTAAATGGCTATTTCACTTAACAGTTGGATTCGCACCAAAATTAATTAAGCCTACAATGACAGCAAAGAAAAGCAAAGGCAACAAAAATGAAACTACACCTAGGCCTAGTTAAAATAAAACTGTTGTTAGTGGTTCTAATGATTAATCTGAAAATCAATCTAATAGTTCTCGTATAGAGCCAAACACACCTATTGAAATGAAATAAGAAGATTTGTCGTCTCAGAATTTAGTAGACATTGATTGAACTTTGACAGCAGGAAAATATGAATAGGGAAAATTGACTTGCAAAGTACCTAAATTAATTGACTTTGATGAGAATACACTATAGTATATAGTAGACGTTGCTCTTAATGGCTAACAGTTTACAGGAAAACAATTAAATTTTAGGTATTTCGATGTGCAAATAGAAGGAATGGTTCCTGATATAGGTCCAATAATGGGAAATACTGTTTGCACAATTTAAGGAAAAGGCTTATATGATTCAAGCTCAAAAAGTGTAACTATGTATACTGAATATGGAGAAAGATAAGTAATTGTTACTTGGGATAGAAAAAATAAAGTCTATGTATTCAATGTTCCACCTCTTCCTTGGCTATTTGGTGGATAGGAACCATCTCAGTAATTACTGGAGTCAGTCAGAAGTAAAGGTGTTAGAAGTAAAATGACTCTGAATGGAGTTGACTTTATAGATCTTCCTATATTCAGATTTTTCGAAGTGGTGATAACCAGATTATAATGGGTTCCAGAATGGTCTTATGAACTAGAACCATAATAAATAGAGCAATTGTGGTTAAAAGAAGATGATATAAATGAAACTAGCTAGGCTACTACAGAGGAACAAATAAAAAAGGAATAAGAAGATATTGCAAACCGCCCTCAAAAATAAGGTGGTCATCTATATATCCATGGAAACTTTATCAAAACACCCTGAATTTAAGTGAGGTTTGCTTTCTAGGGTCAGGGAGTTGTAGTGATAGGAGTTTATAAAAGTAAAACAAAAATAGGAGCTATAGTTCCTTTCCTTGAATTCGTTCCTACTGGAATTCACGATGTAAACGTAGAAGTATCTTTAAACGGTTAGTAATTCAGTACTTCCAATAAAGTTATAAAATACAATTGTAAGTTTTTTAAACTTAGCTACCTAGTTAGGAGAAGATAAAGAAGAAGTAAAAAGAATAGATCCTAAGAAAAAAGCCCTACAAAAAAAATGAGAAGACTTTCATATCAACTTTACTATTTTATTTGTTTTTCTTCTAACTAATCTTCAATCTTTAATTTTGATTCTTCGTTTGATACAAAGTTGACTAGTAATATGTATAAATTGTATTTACATATAAGTAATCAGTACACTAATATATGATATTTACAAAAAAAGAATGCTTTTATTCTTTTAAACTTATAACCATATTCAATACAGAGAGCTTTCAAATATACTACTTAGATTAGATACTTAATAAAAAATGACTCTTGAACATAACCAATCTAAAATGCTTTATAATACCTATTTATCACTAAACTTATCATAATACTGGAGTTTATTACATTACATAAGTCAATGAATATTATCTGAAAATAGAAAAAGAAAAGATAGATAGACTTAGTTTAAACTTTCCAGCAAAATAGAAGCTTATTAATTAAACGAAATGGAAAGCAGAAATGCACATAACTATAAGTTTAATATTAAACAAATAGGTAGTCTTTCTAAAATGCAATATAGTAGTACAGTTAATATATAAAATAATAGATGTAGTGAATATCCCTAAATTTAAGTCTAAATCTGCATTAGGAATAAAATATAATGCAGTTACTAATCCTTAATCATTTTAATTTTTACCTAAAGATTCTCAAATTTTTATCAATGTTCTATTTCAGAACTAACTTTTCCAAATTTTTATAGCTTTTATTCCCTAAAGCTGTATAGAAACTTCATTTTCTAACAGCAAACGAAAGTAAATAAAAATGATGAAAGGAGAATAAAATTAAAATATCACTTTAAATCAGCTATGATTTTTAGTACATATTAGGATTTTAAATTGTAGCAAATTTATTAATACTTTAGACCAAAATTCCTTAGATTTTAAGAATGAACACTCAAAATTTTTACTTCAACTTCTACTTAAAAAGGAAGTGGTTATTTAAATTTTAAATTGGCTCTAAATCCACACTAGTTTGATTGAGTATTTTTTAATTTTTTTAATAAGCGAACAAAATTGAATTCTCTAATCTAAACTTTAAAGGCACTATATATATTTCAATCAAATTAAAGCACTTTATAGTATTAAGTTTATCACTGCTATAGGTATATGTAATCTATTTTAGTCTTTAACAGTGAAAGAAAACAATTAATACTAACTAAAATCAATATTTTTGAGATTTTAGATACTAATTTTTAGATATTCTAGTCTGCTTTAATTCCACTCTCTAGAGTTTTACTATTAAGAGTCAAAACATATTTTATGATTGGCTTAAAATTAGAACATATAAATCCTGCATTACAATAATCTTTATGCTTAGCAAAACTGAAGTTAATTACTAAAGTTGTCAGATAGAAGGTTTTATTTGATTCAGTTTGACATAGTTTTAGAGAAAAGGAGGTAAAGGATATGAATGTAATTATGCAAAAATTTTAATAAAAAATTGTCAAATCATCATATTCTATTTCCTTCTGTTTAGATTTAAACTTTGCACATTTGTTACTTTATATCCATGCTAAGTATCATCAGATGCCCAATTCAAAGAATCCAAAATTCTTGCTATTTACTTTTTGTTTTTTTGCATTGTCAAGTCTTCCTAATCCATTTAATTGATTCTGTTTGTAGGGCTAGTCGATTTTAAAAGCTTTCTGTTGCTGCTTATTCGAGCTGAATTCTTGTGTATTAATATCTAATCTTCCTTTTTTGGTATTCTGATTTCAAGGTTAACACCTTTTTATTTTTTAGGGCTTAGTTTCTAAGTACTTTGAAAAATATCTTCGAGATTTCGAAGTTAGTCTAATTATCTGTCCATTTATCGTTGCTAAGAGTTCAATGGTTCTTTAAAAAAATCTTCGTAATCAAGGGATTTCGTGAAAATTTCTTGATCTGCTAATTAATCATCATAAGGACTAATTTCATCTTCCTCAAATATCTTAAATTCCAAAGACTTAATAAAATTTCTATGCCATTCCATTCTCTTTTTTTCATAAATCTATCTCATCTTTTTATCCCTCCAAATAAGCAATTCTTTGAAATTCCTTACTTTGTTATAGCTTTCGTGCTTTCCAAAGGGTAATTTAGGAAGAAGATTAACTTACTCAAATTCTTGCATTTTGAGTAAGGCTGTAGGTCTTTCTTCTTAATTAAGTACCAACTCTTTAAATAGATTTCTATTATCATAGTAATTTTTACTTGGCTTAGTTTACTTTCTTTTAGAAGTTCTTTTAGCTTAAGCTATGTTCTGTAAATTTTATTTTTCTTTTTAGCTATTAAAAAATTAACTCTTTGGAGAGTTTATTAATTAACCTTTCGGACTACTTGGAATTTACCTAGAAGAAAGACTATCCAAAGATAATTTCTTATGTTTGATTTTCTTTTTTTTCTTGCTCAAAGAAATATTTTTTTTTAATTCAACTCCAGCTACTTACTTCCAATAGAAGTTCGCTTTATACTACTTCAATCATTTTTAAGTTCTATCGTCTACAAAGTTCCAGTTATACTTCTTCAAAAAGTTGCTTTTCTGTTTGGTTGGGGATATAACTTCATCATCAAGCCATAATTTGATATTATCAATTTTAGCCTTCGCTAGAGTTTAATCCATATCTAATTAAAATAATTAATTGAAGTCCTCTTATTAAGTAAACTATTTAATGATTTACAACCTTTAAATGCAACTTCCTTCTTTATCTCTTATAGACTCTAAATTTGGTATAACGATATTAAACTATCAACTACTTCAATGAAGCATCCTTCAATAACTACTTCCTTCAACTTCCTTATTCCTTTAGAGAATTTACTAACTGCTTTTTGATTTCATATTAATGGTCTTATTTATTAGCTAAAACTAGTTTACTTTTTAGCCTAATCTAAGAAATTTACATATTATGATAATTAAATCCTTTATCGATTTTTAGGGTATAAGAATTACTCCTTCTTTTTAGGTAACTTCATTATCTTAGTTAGTTAAAAATCTAATCACATTTATTTAGTTAATAGAAATAGACCTTAGATATCTTACTGCTAGTCAAGGATAGTAGTTCATGTTTATAAATATTAAAGATTGTAAGTTAAAATAAGGCTGGAATTATTAGCTAGCATGTATCTAATAATAGAGGGTATAGGGATTACTCTTAATGATTAATAATATGGACTGATAATGGAAATTTATACTCTTAATTTAGAACTTTATGACTTAGGCCATTCAAAGTAAAACTCAAAGAAATAGTATAATTATAACTGGAAAAACTGCTCACTGTGATAAGAAGATGCATAGTTATTTTTGAGAGATGCATAGTGAATTATGAAACTAGATCATCTTATTATGACTATAATTTCTCTAAAGATGTAAGTATATAAACATTATAACCTCTAAGAGACAAAGCAATCTATCATTTGAATTCTTATTGGATATAGTAAATAGAGTGTTTAGAAGCAAGTTTCAGTAATTATAAATGCTATAATTAACTATAAATATCAATAACCTTTCTAGTTTAACTTCTTTATTTAATGCTTATATAGTTCACAGTTTGGTGCTATGAATATCATATTATACATAAAATAGCTAGCAGAATTAGAAGAAGCATTTATTTAGATCTAATTTAAAGCTTATGGGCTTATAAAGGATTTAATTTAAATGACTGATATAGTAAACTTTAGGGAATGAACTAAAGTATTACATAACTAGAAAAAAGTAAATTCACCATCAACAATTAGAATTAGTATTAGTTACTTACATCATTATCTTTAACTTCCTTCTATTGATCTTTTAAATTACTAGAGTATAAAAGTACTTTAAGTTACTTAGAGAAGTATTAAAGTTAGTTTATGTTGATGTTAGTTTGTCTAATGGATGCAGATTTTGATCTATAAGATAAATTACTTGATGAGAATTAGGGAAATTAAGCAAGTATGTACTTTATAAGAGATTAGAAATTAACCTCTTGTTTTCGAATATTTTCCTTCTTTCTTCTGAAGAAAAGGAATAACCACAAAATTTAGAATCTTAAAAGCAATCAAACTAAGTGGCTATTATTTGTTTTAAGTCTAGGAGTAAATATTAATCTATAAAAAAGCATTAAATATGTATGAGAAGGATTTGTATTTATAAAGTGAACAGGATTTTATCTTAGGTATAAATTTACAATCTAGCTTAGAATCTAATATACTTAGATCTAGAAACAATAGGAATGGCTTAGTTAATATCGTAAATAAAAAGCGAACTATTACCATACTTTGCTTTTATTTTCACGATAAAACTCATTACTAAAAATTTCGGGTATATTTTAGAATTTTTCAATTAAGAAGGGTAGTTATTATACTGGTAAAGTTAAGAAAGGATTAAATTTAGAATTCTCAGTTACACTAAGACTTAAAAGGTAAAATAGAAGACTGAAATAGTAAGTATAAATAGCATTGACAATCTTTATTATTAATTAACTATCATCTTTGATACTTATTCTCTATATAATTTTGTAAAACGTTTCACATAAATGAACATACATTCTTTAATTTCAAAGATAAGTGTAAATTAAAAAAGAAAGAGGAAAACTAGCATACTTAAAGTTATGATAGTCTATTGATTATCATCTAATTTAATTATAGACACTGTTAGTTAAATCTATCATGTTATGAAAATACTACCTAATTTATTTGGAAATGATTCAAATAGAAATTAAATTTAGGTTTAAGCTAAATCATTAATTCTTGTTTGAAAGAGATAAATGAAGAAAGTTGTTTCAGTTTTTTATAATTAAATATGTCATCAGCTGTAAACTAGTGATAGGTGGACTTTTTTGGTTGTGTGAAAGAACCCATGCTATGTATCTTCCTTTGTTGCTATCCATAGACAGAATGTTAAATGGTATATACCACTTTTTCATTTATTCCTTAATCACATCCTTTCTGACGTGCATGCTGCTACTGTATGTGTCCGTGCATTGTTGGACCTATTAATAGATACTGGCTTCGTAAATACTTTTCAATTAAAGGAAATTTGTGCTTTGATATATGTGCTTATTGCCTTTTTTATTAATGCTGTCATACTTGTACTTTAATTCAAGAATATTTAGAAATTAAGAAGAGAATTGAAGAGCAAGCTAAATACAAATACAATTGACTCTATATGAACCCCGGCACTTCTCAAGTCATGGTTGTCTAGAATACCTAACCATATGCTTCCTTTAGCAACACCCAAACACATCGACCTTAAATTTAGTAGGTTACAGTTCCACAATCATAGGGAAATTATTGAGAGAACTGAGGCTTAATGGAAAACATATTACTTAGCTTAATTTTTTAATAAGCTTATATTCTATTAATCTCTTCTATAAAGCTATTTTTAACCACTCAAACTAGTTATCCGAATAATTCTTATGAGAATTTGCTATTCAGGCTTTATTATTAACCCAGTTTCAGAATTATATCCCTACCTTATTGATTTATTACAAGACTATAAATTTAATATAAGCGTAGTTAGCTGATAATAAGATAAGGCTAATTTCATCTTTCACTTAAGTTAGCTTTAATTAATTTAGCTTTGCTTAGTTAAATATTCTATCATTTTTACTTCTTAATGATATCTTCCAACCTTTTTAAAATGCGTCTAAGTTTTGTATCTTTTCTTAGTGAGAAAGATATAATACTCAAAAGATTGAGGATACAAGTATTAATAGTAAGTGAAGCTAAGCTTATTTATCATTTATCAGATTAGACATTAAGAACTAAATAATCAGGATAAAATAGCTTACTCATGCTAGCACTTAAACTGTGATAAACGAGGTAATAGTCTATGTTTTCTTTATAGCCAACATATGCTAACATGAGATGCTATATTTAAATACTATAAGTAAAGAAAAAAGCTTTGCTTATACATTTGCTTTGCTTCTTGCTTCTATTTTATTGCTTCCTTAATAAACAAACTTAGATCAGTGATTCCCTTTTAGTTAACTAAGAGACTAGAATCCTTAAATTATTGCCTAAGATTGATAATATTTAAATGATAAAGCTTTTCATAAATATTGCTACAAAGCTTCGCTTTAGTATCATCTCTAGGGTAAACTAATTTTAATGCTTAAAGGTTATCTTACAAGGAGTTTTTACATAAGGGGAATAAAAATTATATAAGATATGAACTGATAAACTCTAAGAAACTTACAATCTCGCTTGAAAGGTAGTAACTATAGCATCGAAGCAAAATAAAGCACTATGAGCGTAAGAAATTAAAGGAAACTAATTTTCCATTCAATGAGTTGCTGAAGTATTCTAACTAAAGTTTACGTAACTAATAAAAATAGATGCTATCTGGCTATTTCAAAAGTCTAATCATATGAAGAAAAGGATTTAAAAGGAATGTTCGTAAAGGGATATTTTAAACTTAATTCATTTAAGAGAAAATAAAAGAAAAAGACTTCTATGAATTTTCCCCAGCCTTTGATTTTTAATCTAGATTTAAATAAATATTTCTAATATAAACGAAGCATAAATTACCTACTAGAAAGGTTTAATTTAGGATTTTCAGTATTATGTACTTAAATAGCTTGTAATTTTAACTTTGGTTTAATAAATCTATAATTCTAATATATTAAAGAGAGATTATATAAATGAAGTATGCTGATAATTATTAAGAACTGAAGATTGTATCGTCATTTGCTTGGCTACAATAAAAAATTAAATAGTAAGAAGTTAAATTGGCTCAGTTAGGAGATAGTCAGAAATGATAGAAATTCTTTGATTCTTTAATGTATCCTATCCCTAGACTATGTAGTAAGAGTGATTTTTGTCCTAATTTTACTAAGTTAAAAGTACCAAGTTAGAATATTAGAAAAGATGAGGAAATATTTTAAGCAGTAAGCTTAGTTAAGCTAAATAAAATATGTAATAAGCATTAATATAAAGGGTCTTTACTAAATCATTATCATTAAGAATGCATTAGACTTATAAAAATGATAAAGAACTTTCGTAATAACCTAGAAGCTTCATTTTACAACACTCATTAAGATATTTGATTTGAAGAAGCTTTTATAATTTCGCTGTAAGGAGTTAAAAAGCCATCATGAGAATAATTAGGAGAATGTAAAAGAATGTTAGGTATTATTTATTTTTAAAGAATTAAAATATAATAAGTTAGGAGTTTCACAAAAGTATCGTAATCAGCAAACACAAACTTATTATTAACTACATAGCAGAATCAAAACAGTTTGGATCTACACATAAATCTTCTCCATCACTTTTTCCGTTCTTTGAAGTAGTTATTCTATAGCATTCAGGTTCTCCTGATAAAGGTTGAGTAATAGAAGTATACCCATTAATAGAAACTGCACAAAACACATATTCTTGACTTTATTTTAAATTTTAATCGAAGGTTATCCTTACTTCAGTTATCTCTTTTTTATCTGCCTAATTTTCTCCATCAGGGAAAATTCCACTAGTCGTTTAGAAAGCTTTGGTGTTTTGAGAATCTAACCCATATAAAATTTAAGTTGAGGTGATGTTCAAGAAATTTTCTTCGTTAGTATTTTCTATTAACACTACGAATATGTAATGGTTTTCATAACCTTTAAATATTGCATCTATGCTATTCCAAGATGCCCATGAAATGTTGTAATCAATAATGGGAGCTATTAGAGTTAGCTAGCTTAGAGTTTGTATATTTTTTGAAGATCCTGTATTGTAGCCCTAGGAAACATATTTGCTAGCATGGGATGTTTGTAATAAGTTATCTTAAAACTTAGCATCACACTGGGAGCATTCTTCTGCTGCCTGTAATATGTTGGATGGAGTCGAAGTCATTTCTCCAGAAGGATCAGCCAATAATTAAACTACTATTTCATAAGTTTACTATACACCAAGTCTTCTTTTGCTCGACGTGAAAATCCAATTATCTTTCCATATTGTATAATTGCAACTCCAATCAATAGCAGCGGTATACGAGCAAACTATTTCCTTAAGTGCAGTTGAACTTGGATATTGATCTGATTGAACATAGCAACTTGACCAAGCTACTTCATTTTATTCTTATGTTTTGAAATCTTATTCTGCTACTGGTGACCAGTTTTAGGACAAATCCTTGATAGCTGCATAAACGGTATAATCAGTATTTTACCAAAAGAAAGAATCACCTTCATCGTTAGAATAGGAGATGATGACATTCTATGTTTAATCATAAATGACTATACTATCATGATAAGATTCAGACTAAAGGTGAATTTTGTAATTTTCTTTATTTTAGATTTCCATTTCACTTAAAGTTACCTACTCAGATGTTTATGGTATAGTAATATTACTCTATTACAATCTCCTTTGATCTACTTTGCTTCCCCAGTCTTCAATTTCTTATCCAGATGTTGGTCCAACTTACCCACTTGGCAAAACTAACCAGTATAGTATTCCACTTACGGATGATTAAGCTTAAACTTCAAATCCAAAAGTTTCAGTTAAGAGGCTTGAAGGAATAAAGGAAACAGTTTAGTTAACAATTTCTAAGTTTCTAACTACGTTAAACTTAATGTAGTCAAAATCTCTAACTGTATAAGACTATTCATTAGTTCCTGTAATCGTAAAGTTAACTCTAAATGATGTTCCTTTTTAGAAATTCCAGTTACTATTTACTTTAACTTAGAAGCTTTAAGCTGCTCCCCAAGGTTAGAAGGTCAATATTTGAGGAACTACTATGACACTATCAAAAGAGTTTAACTCGTCTTCAGTCCAACCTGTCTATTCATCTTAATCGAATTAAACATTCATTTAAACTGTTATATCTGTAGTTGGATAATAAGTGACATCAAGGGAAATTGGAAGTGATGTACTATCTGGCAAAATTTCTTAACTTTTCGTACCTAATATTAGAGTAGCCGCTTTGTCGTCTGCTGCTTAAAAAATTAGTACTCTAGTTTCTTTTAATTCCGCATATCCATCTTGATTGTTTGAAACTCCTTTCTAAATAAGTTTGTTCCAACTGACATATTTAATAGTGTTTGCTTCATTAAACTCTGCTTTTGCTTTAAATCCTAGTTTGAAAGCATATTTAATAAGCTTATTAGCACTATCATCTTTTCCAAACTCTACCCAATCATTACTTGACCCCATTTCAATACTATCTAAAGTAGAGGGGTAACTTTTAGACTCAATTAAAGATTTACCTGTAGCAATATAGTACCAATCTGATTATAATCCAGCAGTTACCTCGATTTGATCAACAAATTCAAGATTTTTATCAAGCAAATACAATATTTTATTTATTTCCAGGAAACCTAAGTAAGAGTGGTGTAATGATCCGTGGGTCTAAGCTTGATAAGCAACTGTTAAGTCGTTTGTTGTGACGTAATCGTTCATCACTCCAAAATTAAACTTAGTACTATAAAAATCGTAAGCAATCCATAAATTGTCGTTTAGGTTTGATGGTGTAGGGTCCTTCCAATTTAAATCGAAACTCGAATCAGTTTTTTTGTTTCTATATTTAGCCGCATAAGGGTTATCTGTTGGTTATACTAGCAAGGCATAAGTATAGTAGTTTTTATCATCTGAGTTTGAAAGGAAATTAACATCTGAGCTATGAACCCAGGTTATAGCATTTCCTTATTAATTTATAGTATAATTAGATTAGCAAGCTTTAATATCTTTAAACGTTCTTGAAGTATCGTAATTTTCCAATCTCACTGTTTAAAATAAACTGCAAGACAAAGATTTCGCAGTTACTTATGAAATTGAACTTTCAGTTGGCTAAATTTAATACTCGTCAGGGAAATATATCACAAATTTTCCAGTATTTGCCTTCTAAGTTACTGATTAAGGAACAGATCCATCAGACCAAACAGTAAACCAGAATTTATAAGTATCAGAACCAGCTAAGGAAGTGGTTTTAGCTTCATAGTTATAATCAATAGTAACATTCAAAAAGTTGAAGTAGGAAGCTG
Organism: Loxodes magnus; assembly: GCA_946699065.1. Taxonomy (NCBI): domain Eukaryota; phylum Ciliophora; class Karyorelictea; order Loxodida; family Loxodidae; genus Loxodes; species Loxodes magnus. The sequence continues at coordinate 907,055 of CAMPDV010000021.1, read as the reverse complement.
GTGTTTCTTTGAAGGTGTAAGTTGCCTGGTAGTATTGACTGACTCTTCATCTATTAATCAAGGTACTCTCAGTAAATTAATCCATTACGAAGATATTGTATGATATCTAACTGATAGTTTAGGGATTTCCTATACCTACTATTTAAATTATAAAAGTAGTTCCTGAAACTACTGACTCAGGAACGTTTATTTTAATGTAATGTCGTTTCGATATGCAATAAACTCCTACCATATAATATGAAGTTGATGAAGTATCAGCGGAAAGTAAGCAAGGGATGAAGTAAACAGGCTAACCATCTTCATCAATTTCTCCATAATATAATTCTTCGGCATCTCCAACATAGTAATCGTAATAAATAGAAGAAAACTAAATAATGATTTCACTTCCAGCTGGTAAGGACTAAGGATTTACTTTATTGTATTTATCTGTCCAAGTGAATTAGAATGTATATTGAGCATATTATCCAAAGCCATTTGGAAATACATTTAATTGAGTTAGTGTATTATCTCCTGCAACTGCGGCTTTTGTTAACTTCGCATAGATTGGATTATCTAAACTATTAGAAATTGGTTATTTCAAATCGTATAGCATACCTTAGAAATAACTCTCAGCTAAGAAAGCTTGGGTTTCTACTGCATTCTGTTTTTCAGGAGTCTATAAAAATTGAACGAGGTAGATTTTATAAGTTTTTAAGACTTCTATTTCTTCATAGGGATATATTGTTAGTGTATCTAAGGACAAACTACAAGAAGCTGAAAAGTTCAAATAGCAGTGATCTTAACTATCCCATAATTAATTAATTTCGAAATCAGAAGGAATAGATATTTAAATTATGGAATGCTGCTCCTCTTTCGCTTAGTTATTGTGGACGTATAAATTATTTTTTACAGAAAAATCTATTCTAATATCAGAATAGAACCATTCAATGTTTACAGGTTTAAGATTATTTGGATATAATTCTACAAACTGTATAGATACAAAACGATCATTCTATCTTTTGACGACTAACTTTAGTTCATCTCCATTAATATTACCACATCCCTTCTAAGCTGAGTTTAGATATAAGCATTTATAGACTAGTTTTGTACTATCCCAAGTGCCCCATACATTTAAGTAAACCATTAGATCAGATTTAATATAATTTTCTAAAGCATCGTCTGGTATGGTTTGTCTTATAAGAGTATCTATGAAATCAAATTTTATAAAGTCAGTTATATCAAATGGAAATTGACATATAGCTGAGTTTTATACTATAGTTGGTGTGATGCATAAATAATTATTTATGTAAATCTAGCTGGGTAAGAAGTTCTAATTATTCCATTAGAAATCAATCAAGCAACCTGATCCAATGACATATGATTCATCAAGCTAAAACTCTACTTTAATGTTTTAAACTGTTCTTTCCTTAAAATTGTTTTCATCATATAATATTGCGGCAAACTCAAACCCTTCACGGTGCTCTTAAATCATTAAGGAATTATGCGTTCTGGTATTTTCTCCTTCATTATCTTCGTTACCGCAGGACATATATAACTAAAAGCCGTCATTTCTAAGGAGCACATCTGTTTATTCTCCATAAGGCGCTTTCATATTCGTAATTTCAATATCGTTGGTTCATTCAGGCCAAACATCTTCATCATGGTACGTAACTAATATTTGAGTTTTGATTTTTTAATTTGCATAATAAACTTCAAATAGCTCAACAAAAGTAAGATTTCCACCATAACTCTTCTAGACTACCTATGATTTGTCAATTGAAAAGGTAAAATATTAAGGAAGTTGAATCAAACACCAGGAATAAGCTCCCATTCCATATCTCATTCTTTAAAATGCAGAAATTTCTTGATATGCTCCATTAATAAACTCCCAATCAGGCATTTTCCAATTGCATCTAAATTTATCGTTTGAATAATAATCTCTTGTTCCTAAACCATCTAATAGGTAGTAGGGACCGTTAAAAGTATTCCCAGCAAGAGAAGTGTGATAAAGCTAAAACACTGTTCTACTATATCCAGTGCTGTCTGTCCAAAAGAATGTAGCATTGCAACTTAATGGAGCTATACGCCAATATGCATCTTTTGTCATAACAGGGAAAAAACCCCAATAAACTTCCTATACTCCTGCTGTATCTGCTAAATAGATGTCAGGAGATTGAATTTTAATTTCATAATTCTAAACCCACAAAGTAACGTTTTATTTATAAGAATTCTTTCTATTTCCGAAAGTCTTGATAGAATTTGGATAATTCAAAGCTGTAATATTCGACATTCCAAAATATTGATCAACAAAATATCATTCAGGCAAAAAACAGTTTATGTTAGCCGTTACGTTGTTTTTCTCATCATTTGCGGGTAATGCTACATTCCAGACTAGCTTGTTAGTTTCAAAATCATTATTCTAATCTTTGGTTGGCAACTTCAAAGTTCATATTATGAAATCCAGATTTCCATTATGCGAATTTGCTCCAGGTCTGAGAGTTATGCATTCTTCAAGACACCTTTAGTCTCCATCATTATTCTAACTGGCATAAATAACATCTTTAAATTGGCAATTCATATATAGATATGTATTCTTATCTGGATCTTATTAAAATACGCAAACTTCATACTTATGCATGTTAGGGGGATAAGATGGAAAATATGGAACTGAAGAAGTAACATAGCTACTGTCAGGCTCATTTAGATCCTGAAGTGAAGTTATATAGTAATCGCTCCATTTCTAATTTTTTGCTTAATAGTTGGTTCTTGAGATTGTCAGTATTCCTTTTTCGAAAATTGCAGAAGTAGCGTTTAAATAGGTAGCAGGACGTTTGGCATTTAAATGATCGACATTAGAAACAAGAGTCTTTTCTCCTATTATATACATCTAAGGTTCTGTATTTAGTGCCAGTACAGTTTTGTCTACTACAGTCTGATCATTAGGATTATCAGATTAAGTTCCAAACTCGACTGTTGATTTTATTTTAAATGAAGTAGCTGTACCAGCTATTCCTCCTTCATTCCAATCCCATAGGAATGAAGTATCTCCAAATAATAACATATCTTATTAAGCTGTAACTGCATCAGTAACTGAAATAGCAGATTTCTCATCTATTTTTGTAAAACCTTGATCTGTATAACTGGTAACTGATTTAAAGCAATCACCTCCATTAACTTAGACCTATGCAATAAATTCAATGATTGGCGCTGTACTGGTGCTTTGATAATTTTTAATATAAATGGTATCAGAACTTTACCATGAAGCTGAAATATACGAATAACCTGAGCTGGGTGTTAACCCTTTACTTACGTAAATCCAACTTGGCAAAGCCCCAGTACCATATGGAGATCTCATTCCATCTAAAGTTATGGCAATTAAACCTCCTTCTAAAACTGGATGCTCTAATGTAAAAGTGAAATTCACGAAAATATTAATTCCCTTTGGAACTTTTTTAGAAGCTATAGTGCTTTAATACAATGATTAGCTGGAGAGTGTGCATTTTGAGTTAGAAACTATACCAGGCGTAAGATCACTGTCGAAAAAAACTTAGGCTCTTTCATAAATTAAGTCAGGACCATCTTGATATGTATATTTTTATGTGTAAACATCAAATATAAGCTCAGTTTTACTGAATTTAGCAAAAGGATTTATTACACCTGATATGCGTAAAACTGCATTTTGATCGTTGACATCATCACTTCTAGGATCAACAGAGCTTTATAGTCCATATACAATAACTTTCTAACCACTAACACTAAAGTCAATTGTATAAACGTTTTCTCCTGTCATATTATAGCTGATTATTTTGTTAGTAGTTCATAATGACGTAGCATATGAAGTTCCTTCTCCTAAAATGACTGACTGAACTTGATAAACAGCTGATAAATCGAACTAGCTTGGGAATGTAATAACAAAGAAATCTCCTTAATAAACAGGCTGACTTAGTAAAAGTTGAACTTCAACAGTAGAGCTTTGTAATATTTTACTATCTTAGTAACTTGGAGCCTCGTTTCCATCAATTATAGGAGTTTAGAATCTAACTAAAGCGCTTTTAAATGTAGATATTTCAGGACCGAATCCAGTAGTTGTAAACTACCAATTTACCTCTTTTAGTTATCCTCCCAAGTAAGTAGTATAGAGTGCGAAAGCTCCAGTAGAAGAAAACTTTTTCGGATTTGTCACATTTACTTGGATCGCACTGTAGCAATTCTATGTTTCAGGTAATTTGGTTGCTAGTTAAGAAGTTGAGACTTCTTTGAAATCGTCTGGCCATTCAATGAAAACCGTTACAGAATCCTAAGAAGAATCTTCTAAAGCAAAAATGAAAGTATAGGTCACTAGGTCTGCATTTCCATTAGCATTACTAGGTATTATAGGGTCTGGATATCAGCCCTCATTGCAATATTTTATTCTTCGTGGATAAAAATCTTTCGATAAAACAGTTAAAGTGATTTGCAAAAGAACCAGAAGCTTCAGCATTTTTTTGATTATAATTCAAATGTTGAAACTCCTTTAAACTTAAATTAAATTGTTTATTTATTGTTTATTATGAACTTTTAATTTATTTTCAACTCTCTTTCTGTTTCCTTTATACTAGCTTAAATTATAGTTATTGCTTGCAATTTTATTTAGGCTTTGCTAGATAAGATAGGGATAGGAATAAGCGAATTAACGCAAGTTTATTTGTATGCTAAAAAAGACTTTTTGAATACTTTTTCCTAATGAAACTTAGATGCTTAATCTAGCTAACTAACTAAATAATCTACAGAGTTCTCAGTTTATTATATGAAAAGTTAGTTAAATAATCCCTTTTAAATAAGTAAAAATAAAAGCTAAATTAAATAAAAATTCTGAATATCTTCTTCATAGAAAGCAACTAAGTTTGAATCAAATAAAGTAAATTATTGAATGAATTGTAGTTTAATACACAATGCCTTTAAAATAAAACCTATAGAATTCAGTTTAATTTGAGTTAAAACCTCGCGATTCTTTCTGCTTTTCTCAAAGAAAATTTTAATTTCGATGTAATTTAACTCAAGCCTGTAGTAGGTAGACGTAATGCTTATTAAAGTTGTTATATCCTTATAGTGACATAAAGGTGCTTTTATTCTGCATTATTTATTGAAAAGAGCCCATATTTTCTACTTAAAGTTACTAAATAAGATGCTTATTCTTTAATTAGCTAGAAGCTTAAAGCCTGTTATCTATCATTCCGTTTAGCTTTATTTAAGCAATCATCCATATAGCTGCAGAGACAGTTCTTTAGATATAATTGACTTTATATATTATCAAATTCTTTTTCGAAGAGACTATTTAAACGGTAACGATTGATTGAATTAGCACTCCAAAACAATATTTAAGCATAACTAAAGCAAGTCAATTTTAAAGAATATAATGTTTTTGGTACTTTCAAATTGGGAGTTTCAGATTTTACATTATTAATCAAGATTCCATTCTATGTTTAAAACAAGGAGAGCAGAGGATTATAGAACTAAACTAGCACCAATAGGTGTTTCTACATCTAGCTTAATCTATATTAGATATAGCAATCAAACTAAACAAACTTTGATACTTCAAAAATTTGCTTAATTATAAGATGAGTTAAAGAAATGGCTTTAGCCTTAGGACATAAATAATTGGATTTAAATAAGTTAAACTAATAAATAGCTCTAAATCATAAGTATCTTCTGTAGGGTTTATCAATATACTAAACTGAAATAAAGCTATTTTAAATACAAAGTACCTAACTTTAATTTCATTAAAGCTTATATGAAAGTAAACGTTAATAATCAGTAAATTAATTTAGATAATTCAGTTTTTATAAGAGCTAGCTATATTTTCTTTAACTTCTTAGTTAAATTTTTTATTTCTATATTAGTAAGAATTAAGAGTAATCCTTTATTAAAAGAAAACTGATTACTAAACTAGAAATAGACTGATTATTAGATAGATAAATTGTGGAAAAATTATATATAAAAATCCATCAGGTAAGGGTTTTGCAATGATTAATAAATAAATCAAACAAGTTGATTTATTTATGCCTGATCATTTGTTATTGCTAGATAAGCTTTGTAATATTGTGAGGAGAAAGTTTATCTGAACTAGAGTAAAAGTAGTAAAAGTTAAAATGCTTATTTTTGTTTTATTACTAAGTATTTCTAAAATAAATAGAACTTCGGCTATTTTTAAATCTGATTTAGTGCTTAGAACAAATAATTACTTATATTTAGTACAAATTTAAAATAGAGTGAGGAGTTTAGAGATTTTTGCTATATCTAAAGGGGAAATTAAAGATAAAATTTAAGTAAATAATTAAAATGATTTTAAATGGTGGCTAATATGAATAGCATCTAACTATAGAGTTGTGATAATGCTTAAGCTACGTGATAGTCTGAGCATTTGGAATAATCTTATATGCTATTACAAGTTGGAAATTTTGAAGAGATAAACAGAATATGCCTCCTCCTTTTGATCTAACATACTGATAATGTACATTTTGTTTTCTGGGATTGTGAAAATACTTAATTGGGGGTTTATGTGCTCTGTTCAATAATTTAGATCCGTTTCCTTATAACTTTCAAACATGTGAAATACTGTCGTGCTTTCATTAGTATTTCTTTTCAACATTCTAATGCTATACTGTTACAATAAGTTATGAAACTAGCTGTTAGGTATCTTAGCCTTTCAAGTTCATTCAGTACAAATATAGAAGGATATGATATCATTGCTTTGTTCATACGTTCTCGCTAATTTTTGTTATCCTTGACTTATTTTTTAATAAAGTTAGCATAGTAAGTACAGGAGTGTGCTATTTTGGGTATAATATAACGAGTAAAAAGATCCTCGTAGGGCTTATTCTAATCTTTATGATTTACACTATTTATGTAATTATCCAAGCTTGGAGAGTATCCTTCATTACAGAAAGATCGAAATTAATTCTGATGAAATATACAGTCTACATCATAGACGCTAACATCATCTAGATGTTTTACCTTTTATTAGTCATATTAATCGAAGCAAATTCTGATCTTGAAATATGAACCAAAATAATTTGTGTGGTATGACTTTCATAATTCCCTATTTTGATTGCTTTAAGACTTTTTAATCCAAAGATTAAACCCAAAAAATAGCAATATTCAACAAGAATTTCCTCATTTAATGATGAAACATGATAGCTAATAACCTTCATACAGGGAGATAATATTTAATATGAGCCTAAGAAAAAACCTAGAAACATAAAAAAGCAGTCAATAGATCAGAAAATCGAACTTAGTTTTAAGTATAAAGAGAACAAGATATAGCAAGATAAAACTTTCAGAGCTTCGTTAAGCTTTAATATTGACTTTGATTAAAAGCTTTGAGAAGAGGAAATTTCGATAATAGCTCTGCAAAACGCTATTATAAAGAATATATTCCTAACTAACTTTTTCATGTAGCAAAGGAAGAGTGAGAAATGCTAGTTAAAAGATGAAAAGGAAATGATTAAATAACTGCAGGTTTATGAAATCCACTTAAGGAGTAATAAAAGAGAAGATGAGTTTATTGCCTGCACTGAGTACTGCCCATTTCTGTTTAGTGAAATATAAAAAATTTCTAAAATAGACATTGATGAAATAATTTAAAGCTTAGATGTTCAAAAAAATTTGAAGAAAATACTTGAATTTGATTGGATTTCTAACAAACTTAAAGGAAATTCAGGGAGTTTTCTCTTTGAAACTTGAGATAAGAAATTGATAGTTAAATAGATTTCATAGCATGAAGTTGAAGTCCTCCTTTAGCTTTTGTCCATTTACTATTAGCATTTCAAAAATAATAATGATTCCTATTTAACTCGAATTATCGGTCTATTTGACGTGCAGTCTAACATTAGTATGCAATTCATAGTCATGAAAAGTGTTTTGCCTCCTGAATATAATATAAAATTTGACCTAAAAGGAAGTGATCGATAAATACTCGATGAAAGTAATCCAAACACTTTTGAACTTAGAAAGGAAAATATTTATCTTGACAAAGATTTTTTCATTTTAATTAAGAAAATAGAGCTCGAAGAATAATAATGGAAGAAGATAACCAGCCAGTTGTTTTTGGATACAATGTTCTTAGCAGATAATAATTTACTAGATTATTCCATGCTACTCAGTATCTCAATTCAGCAAGCTAACTTGTAAATAAGTTTTGGCATTATTGACTTCTTGTAGTGCTATGGCGTGAAGAAATAGCTGGAGTATAAGTTTAAGTAAATAATAGGATAAAAGAATTTTTCAGTGCTACCACCTTTTTAATATGCAGAAAGATTTCTAGCCTTCACTAGATAAGTTTTTTAAGTTAAGACAAGTGGCAACTCAAAAATCTCCTATAAAATTCTATGAACTGTTCTCCAATTAATTTTACTCATTATTTTGATTTAATATATTACTCCTTTTAATATCTCTAAGCACTATTATTTATCCTTCATTTGCTTTATGTATTCGAAAGCACTATTAACTCAGACGAGGGAAATAACTGATAAAAGTAAAAAATAACTGATTAAGAGTTTATTAAATAAGACTATAGCAGTTTTATCCCTTGCACATTTCTAAACTTGTAAAATACTATCAAATTCTATTTTTAAACACCTTTCAATAAAATTCAGGCTCATTTGATTTATTAATGTTTCCCTTTACAAAAATTAATATTCAAGTTCAGAAATTTCTTGAAATCGGTATTTAAAATATTTGCTCTAATTTAAGGTAATTTGTTGCTTATAACTTCAATAGATATTTAAGATACTGAAGATTGAATATTTTACCACTAATTCTATCTTAATAATTAGAGCTAAAATATAAGAATCTGGTTATTGATCTAATTAATATTAGTATACTAGCAATTTAAGCAAATAGAAGTATTTAGTTTCTAAGAAAATTAAATTAGTTAGCTTATAGTTGGGATACTATTTAGATTTTGTTTTTCCCTTTTTATAAAAAGAAGGCTGATGTATTTAGCCATGTGGATATTTAAGGTAGTTAAAATATAATTAGGCTTTTATAAGTGTCTAAGAAAAAATAAGCTATAAAGATAGTTGCGCCTGAAAAATTAACATTTTGAATAAAAAAGATTAGAGAAATGATAGGTTAGAATATCCTTTTATCTGTTCAATTAGTCTAGTTATATGAACAAAATTTATTAAACATATCATTATCAGAGACTTTTTATATTAAATTGTCCAGTATTCTCTCGCTCATTTATATTATCAAAGTTAAAGTTTCCAATGTCCATGCTTCTCTTTTACGTATGCAAATTTGAAACGAAAATTGAACTAGCATCTGATTATTTCTAGTTTTGATTAATCTCTTAAATTTTATGGCTAAGGAATAAATATTACTCTTAACTGATCCTTTAAGCTTTTAGCAACTGCTGAAAATTTTCAATTGAGTATAAAATGCTTTCCTAAGTAAGGTTAGTTTAGCACATTTTATCTTCATTAACTACTTCGTTACTACAAATCGAAAATATTTTAGCTCTTTCTCTTATGCTTTTCAGGCATTTCAGTAATCGTTCTCTTTAATACTTCCTTCAAAATCTCTAAATCTTAATTATTTTATGTGTAGAACTTCTGTATAAATCACTATTGTATTCGATTGGCTGAATTTAAAATGCTAGTTCTAGTTGACTCTACTAACTTTCTAGTTGCTTGAAGTCAAAAACAAACTTTTTATTTTACACGCTTTTATTTATCAACGGACTTGGATAATAAAACAATTGGAAATCCGCATAACTCTAGCTTTCAGTAGTTTGGGATTTATTAGGAGATTTTATAAAGTTATCAGGCATTTTTAATTAATTAGATGCTTTGCTCATTTCATCACTCTACTCTTAAGGCTCTGAAATTAAAATAAGCTGTTCTGAATCTTCATTCATATCACACGCTTTACATTTGCAGTTACCCATTTTAAATTATATTCTTATGTATTTCCTTAAATACCTAGAAGCTATGAAAATATTAAGCTTTTTATATTACTTAAAACTATAAACTCTGCTTAATTAAACTAAAGTAGAGAGTTTACTATAATCAGTAATACCTATAAATCAGAATGAAACACTCCAATTAGCATTCGATTAGTCTAGATAAGATTCTTATTTCTTCTTCTTTACTAATCTTCAAGAACTATCTAAAGGCTTATAAGAGTTTGACTAAGCTAGATGAGTAAAATACTTAGAGACTAACTTGATATGTTAGATATATGTATAATCCTAGCTTTGCAGAACCTTTTAAAATTGGTTCTTTAAACTGCTTACATTAGTAATGAGATATCCATTAGTTCAAAATACCACCTATCATAAGGGTATCTCTTTTAGCTTTTAGAAGTTCAACAAGAGTTTCCTGGAAATCAAATATATCCATTTGCCTAAATCAGGGTAGCTTATATAGGAGACAATTTCTACTTATTTATTAGATGCAGTAATATTAAATAAGCTAGCTATCTTATAATAAATCCTTGTATAATGAAATAAAGGAAGGGTTAACTGAATCTTAAAAGCATGCAAAGTTAATTGATATAATTTATTTAAAACAAGGGATTAAATTACAGTCTGCATATTAACTAGTAAATTGAATTGAACTACAAGGATTACTTTAAGAATTAAAAAGCTTACTAGTCTTAAATGGAATATCAATATAATCTACATTAAGTAAAGGATTATTAGCTAAATATAGTAAACTGCTATCTTTCAGAAATATTAATGTACACATAAGCAATTATGATGCTTAATCTATAAGCTTTTATAGCTCCTTAAGTAGTTAATAACAGCTTCTATGCAATATAAATAAAAGAAAAATAGAAGTAATAGCTAATAATCAAATTTAAAGGGATTAGAAAACTTATTAGACAGAGTAACTAAAATTATTTAAGCTAATTAGTTTAAAAAGGCAATAGCTTCTTTTGCAAATAGTGAAGCAGGCTTAATTCTTAAATCTGTGGTAAGATATTTTGATTTTATATAAGATATAAAATAGAAAATTAGGGATAAGAATGATAAAGCAAGATATTTAAACTCTGCAAACTTTTTAGTTACTCAATGGTTTAAGATATATAAGCAGGATTGGAATTATGCTTGGTTGTGATAATATTAATTAAAACACATTTCCTAGCTTCCTAGCTTTATTAATATTTTAATTTTTCAAGCCTTTAATATTGGCTTTCTTAACCTTAATTGAGTTGTCTCTTTGAAGTTTAACAATTTAAAAATTAGTTAAATCTATTTAATTTACTTAGTACTAAATAGATGTATTATGATCTTTTTAATTGATATAAGACTATCAAGTTTTAACTATCTATTTAGGTTTATTTTTAGGTTATATAAATTATAGAAATATCATAACACAAATCTCTAATAGAAAAGTATAAGACTAACTTCATTATTTTATTTTCATATATTGTGACTTATTTATATTTACTTAACTAAGTTATAAAACTTCAGTTTAGACACAAGCATTTCATGCTGTAAGTTAAGATAGAAATTTAATTATTGCAGTTTAAAATTTTGGGATTAAAAATATTTTAACTCTACAAAATATTAAAAAATTCGATTTTTATCTAATTATGCTTCATTTTAAATACCTGATAACTATTCTTCATCTTAACTTTCTTATTTAAGTTCATTATTTTCGCTAGACTCTCCTTCAGATTGACTGTTATTTTCTTGTCGATTTTTTATTTCTTCTTAGATAGACTAAATTGTTTGCTTTTAACTGGTTGTTTAGTTTTCCGAAGTTTCTTAATTATTTTCCAGCATTCCTTCTAAAACTTTCATCAACATGCTTGTTTTCATTTTTATCAGTTACAACCTGGAGTTAACAGAATATCTCTCATCATTCGCTGTTATTCTTTCGCCTCCGAAAGTAAATCTCTAATCCATTGCGTTTAAAGACTAACGTTCTGATTCTGACTCGTTTAAATGAATAGCAGGTTCATTTTTGAACTTGATTTAATTTTCGAAATCAGCTGTTTAAGTTTAAATTTCTTAACTGAAATTTGATTCTTCCTATATCGAAGCTACGTCCTCAAGATCTTCCAAATCTTGCAGAGTTTATTCCTTCTTATTTGTCTTTGAATCAAGTTATGTAGATGGCATCTTCGTTTCTGTACCATTTTGCGTCAGTTTTTCATTCTAGGTTTAATCTTTTTTTAGTGTAGTTAGATCTTGATTTAACTGAGATTCATTCTCGTATTCCTTTTTCTACAATCAAAAGTTACTTGTTAAGAAGTTAATTAAAACTATTTCTATCTATCGATTGTAGGTCTTGGAGCTACTTCAATTTTGCTCATAGTTCTATCATCTACACAGCAAGACATTTATCCCATTTTATATTTATTTGATTTATATTAAGCATATTATCCTTTAGTTAAATCCAATCTTATTACAAGGCTCGTAATCTTAGATTCATATCTACCAAATTTAAATTTAGCCTGGAACTAATAAAGCCTGCTAAATATTTAGAAATGTATTATCAAAGGAAGCTAAGCTATTTATAGAGCTTATTATAAGACGTTCTTTAGCCATTCAATATAATTTAAATCTTCTTCCCTCTGCAAGATGGAATCACTATTTTATAGAGAAGCCTTCTTGCTTTACCTTAAATAAGTTATACTATAATAAGAATTAAAGCTTTCTCTATTTAGCTGCTATAGTAAAAGCATTATATCAGTTATATCATTTTTATGCTAAAGAATGCTTTTAGAACTCAATAAATATAGCACTAAGTCTTATAAAAGGCTTAACAGATGATCCATTAATAACTCCAATCTATAAAATGATCTATCCTAGTATTAATTTAGCGATCTTCTTGCTATTAGAATAACTAGAAGGTTTCTTATATAAATAAAAGGATAAAGACTATGCTAATTTATAAAAGCAATACAATTATCTAAATTCTAGAAAGCAATTAAGATTCCTTACCAGAAGAAAGAGAAATACAAGATATTGCTGATTAATCACATTCTCAATCTCTATTTTAGCTAGTTTAGTTTATACCCAGAATTATCTTTTTATAAGTTCTGAGATAACAATTATTTTGGATATACAATATAGTGATTCAAAAAAAGTTTTAATAAGCTATTTTAAAAGCAAAGTTTAGAACATCTTTTAATACTCTGATATGAGTATTAAATAAACCATACTATATGCTACTTAAAGTAATTCTAAGCAAATTCTTAAACTCCTTTTCTTAAAAGCCTTCAAATTTAGCATAGTCCAGTATAAATATTATTAGCTTCCTGTGAATGTTCTGAGAGCCTATATAATTAGTAAAAGATAAAAGTTTAAAATAAGATTTAGTTTGATTTAGTCTTGTAATATATTGATATAGCTAAGTTAAATATTCTAAGCATATTTTAGATAATAATAAAGATTAGGTAAAGACAAGCTATCTTATATTAAGTTATTAGAAGTTAATACAAAATACTCTATTTTCTTCTATTTTTAAGTTAAAAATTACTGAGTATATTTTTTGCTTTCATTGCTTATAGCTCCTTAAAGAACTCAATCCTACATTCTTCCTTAAACAAAGTAAAGAGTATACTCTATATACCAGGATTACTTAGTATTAGCAGCTTTATTGTGAAGCTAACCTTAGAATGATGGTATATACTTATGGTTTTTGATATGTAGTGTAATTATAAAAGATTGAAAAGGGAAATTAGAGGATTATATCAAAAATAATAATTAGAGGGTATAAATCTACTTTCTTTATTTCTTAACATACTAAATATGTAATCAGCACAGTGGCCTGCTTTAGAAAGTGATCCTGCTATTTTCACAGAATATTTCCAGAAACTTGGAATGCCTCAAACATTTTAGTTTGTTGAATTGCTCGGTTTCGATCCTGAACTTTTAGCTTTTTGTGCATAGCCTATCTATGGACTTGCTATTGTTTATTAGGATACTGGTTAGAAGCTTAGTTTTTCTAATGAGCCAGTTAAAGATTTATACTTTATGAAATAAACAGAAGAACTTGATAATGCATGTGGTTTAATAGCAGGAATGCATATATTGGGTAACCTAAATATTCCCTTTATACCTGATTCTCCTTTGCAAAAGTTTTTTAATGCTTACGAAAATAATAAAGCTGCTATGTCTCCTCTAGCTTTAGCTGAAGCTCTTGCTAATAACTAAGAATGGAAAGACTAACATAGAAATTTTACCTAGCAAGGTTAAAGTTCTAATGAAAGAGAATGTAGACATCATTTCATAGCTTTTGTTAAAAAAGTAGATAAAATATATTACTTAAATGGAGAAGAGGAAGCCCCTCAATTAGTCAAAACTACAAGTGAAGAAACTTCATTTTTAGAAGAAGCAGTGGAAATTGTGTAGAAGGCAGTTAATGAAGGAGTTATTCATGAGCATCTTAATATGATGATTCTTAACTGAGGGATTCATAAATATTCTTTCTAATTTTTACTTCTTGTAAGTCTTTTTACGCGAAATCTAAATAAAGAAAATCTTAATTATATCCTAGAAAATGTATTAATCCCCTTAATTATTTAAAGTACTTCATTAGCATTAAAATATTTAATCTATAATCATTTATACTCAAGTAACACTAAATCTTTCCCTTATCTAATATACAAACTTAAAACTAGATAACTGATTAAATTCCTTTGCTTGATAATAAACTTCTTAATTAAAATTAGCTTAAAGCATTAATACCTTCAATTAGTTTATTATCTACCATAATGCTAAACTAATATAGTATAGAGTATAATTAGCTTTATAAGCATTAGTCATTTAAACACTATCTATTGATATTACATCTTACTAACTATACTAGTACTAATAACAGATTAATAGATTCTCTACTAAAGTCAAACTCTCAGTCGCTTTTAATATATAAAGAAAGCAATTTTCCCTTAGAGCATAAAGCAAATTTTTCTACTTGAATAGTGATTATTAGTATCTTATGCTAAAGTCTTTAATAGATAAATTGTGAATTAGCACTCAGGTTTAAATCAGTAAGCGTATTTGCATACCTAGCATATCTGTATTAGCTTGGAAGAATAACTATTTTGTAATAAGATAATAGATACTATTATTTTACATATGCAGAGCTAAATAGCAATTATAACCATCTAGCATAATACATTCCCTAGGATTAAAAAGGTGTAAATGTAGGGAAGAATAGAAGTAGGATGCATAAGTAGCTTAATGATTGATAGAAGTAAGTAGTTTAATTATGATATATTGACTGCTGGTCATTTTTTATCTCTTTTATATTCTAAAGTTAAATGTAAAAAGAAGGTAAAATAAATTTAGCTGCCCTAAGTCAAAAGTTTGAAAGCATGCTTTCAAAGCTTGAAGAATAAGAGTTAATAAAGATTTAACTTGAAGAGAAAATTAAAGAGAGAGAGTAAAAGCTAGCAGAAGAAATACATAATCATAAAGCAGATATATGTGAGGCTTATAATGAAATTAACAGAATCTAGCAAGTGGCTGAGGAGTAAATGCAATTTATAAAAGATATGACTCCTGTTTAAACTGAGCTTATTGCTAAGGATTAAATGCTCATTCAAATTGATTCTTAAATAACGTCACTCTTAGAAAATATAAAGTAACTTGATGTTCAAATAAAGGAACAAGCCTATAAGAACAATGAGGTTAAATTGGAAACCTAAAAGCTTAAAAATGATAAAGAGGCAAGATTTGAATTGTTTTAGTAGTAATTAGACTAGAATGCTGTGCTTAAAGCAAAGCTGGAAAATAATGACTAGATTATTAATAAAAACAAGCAAATGATTAAAGAACTCCAGGAAAAATTTAATAAAAAATGTGATATAAAATAAAGAAAAGAAGAGCAAATTTCAGGATAAATAAAGTAATTTGATTCTGTAAATCGCTAGCTTTCTGCATCTAAAAATTAGTTAAAGGAATTTACTCTTCATTTCTCACAAATTTAGAATAAAGTAAAATCCTAATTGGATCAAATTATAAAATTAAGATCCAAAAATTAAATTCTGGAGCAGAGTAACGAGGTTTTATAAGATTAGGCCCTAAACTTGTAGAACTAAATTCATATTTTGAAAGACTGTATTCAAGAGGCTAATAATCCTAACCTAGAATTTTTAAACCTAAGCAGAAAAATTACTTATAGTCAACAGTTAATTTAAGACCTTGAGTAGCTTATTGATCCAATTATTAGTAGACCTTCAAGCACAATATATGATATGAGTAAACAGCAAGATATATTCAGTTAATTCCAAGATTAAGAATGCATAAACTCCATTAATATCCACACTTAGAGCTTCAACGCATAGAATAACGATTGAATTAAGTAATATTATATCTAGCTTTGACTTCTTTGAAGCAATTTACAAAAATTCAAATATAAGCTAAATTAAATAGAATTGCTTATTAATTCTTAAGACACTAAACTAGATAGGTGAATATTATCTATTCTGCTTGGTATTATTTAATACATCACCTCAATTACTTCCTTATACTATTTAATGCCCTTAATGATTAGTAAAAGCAATTCTAAATAAGCTTGGGTTCTATCTATAGGTTATTATTATACTTACCATTAAAAGCCTTTTTAATTTAAATATAAAATAGATTATTATAGATCTAGTTCCTTATATTTATAATAATAACGTCTTCTTAAAGTTAACTTATTTAGTTTTAAGAGATAACATTTTTATAGCATGGAAGATTTAATAATACAATATGAAGTGAAAAGCTAGTTTAGATATGAAACTAGGAATAGTGTTTTGATATTATTAGATTATATCCAATTATAAGGGAAAAATTAAAAGTTTAAAGGAAGTATTTGATCACTGTCACTTCTTCTTTGCTGGTGCTCCTTTTGCTGGTGCTCCTTTTGCTGGTGCTGCTTTAGCTGGGGCTGCTTCTTTCTTTGGTGCCATTTGTTTTTATAGACTTCAATTATTTTAAAACTTTATATAGTAACTTACATCAGAATTGGTCATACGAAAATTTTATTAGCAGGTTACTTAATAAAAAAAAGATACAAGCAGTCAAAAGCAGAAGATAGTATAATAAACTTATAGAAGTCTACTTATATATGCTAATGCAAGTAGAAGTTTTAAGGTAAGCAGTTTATATTAATTTATTAGTTATAGAAGTTAAATCTGGTCTCAAAGGCCAAGAGATAACTAGTATAGCAAAGCGAAAGGTTAATAATTAAGCTTTCTTTTTAATATTTAATATTTCCCATTTTGATAATAGATTAAGCAATAAGTAATTAATTATTGTCTACTTAAGAAGAAACTTAGAGAGATTAAATAATTAGTCTATCTTATAAAGAAGCATACTAAAAGAAAAAGAATTAGCTTTAAATGAGTCTTTAAAAGAGATAAACTAGTATTATAAAAATGTTTATTAGATAGTAATTTAGTTAAAGGTTAATAGATCAAAGGCACTTAAGGATATTATTCTACTAATTTGGCATGTTTGTTAAAAAATGCCTTTAACTAAATTCTAAATTTTATAATAAACGAGAATAAAAAAACAATAATTACAAAAATAATGAATATAGAACTTTCGTTTTAAGACTAAATCAAATAGAAAATAGATAAGTTGCTATAATAATATATATGGATATAATATAGATATATGGTACTAATTTAAATTTTATATATATGAAGTTAAATAGTTTAGGTTACATCTCAAAAATGATAAAAGAAGTTGAAATATTATAAATATTTTTTATAATTAGAAAGTTAAATTAATAATCTAAGGGATGAATTTGATTACTGTCACTTCTTCTTTGCTGGTGCTCCTTTTGCTGGTGCTGCTTTAGCTGGGGCTGCTTCTTTCTTTGGTGCCATTTGTTTTTATAGACTTCTATTATTTTAAAACTTTATATAGTTGATTATATCAGAATCGGTCATATAGAAAGAATTAGGAAAATGCTACTTTATAAATTAAAAAATATGGAGATAAGATATAATGAAAAACTCCTTAATCTTATTTAGTTTTAGCAAACGTTGAAAATAAAAAAGGATAAGAGATAATCATTCATATATCACCTATTTTTATAAACAAACCTCTATCACAAATTTATAAAAGTCCAAGCTTTCAAAACCTTTGATAGCATCTCAAAGTTTACTTAAAATCTTAACAATCAAACTGATAAAAAAAGTTGACTTTCATAAATGGAAGAGAAAGAGAAAAAAGTTAATTTAAATAATGATGTATAGCTTTCAAGTTTAATAAAAAAACAATTATATGCTAAGAATTAGAATGCATGAAATCAGAATCTTCAGAAATTTAATATAAATGCCTTAAATTACTTTGAGTGATTGAATTGTTTATAAAGAAGCAAATCTAATAATAGATGAAAAGGATTTGTTAAAATTTACTAATTAAATAATTAAAAAAATGATACTATTGTTATAATTACAATATTAATATAAGCTTCTTCAAACTATTTATCTTCATTCCTTTTTTACTTAGAGAGTAGAAGAAATCTTGAAGGAATTGTAAAAGAGATTTTAAATGTAAATTTTAAAAGACAAAAATAATCTATAGGTAGATTCTATGATCTTTTAAATTAATAAAATATATCGTTGAAAGAGTCAAACTTTAACTATAGTTAGAAATAAATTTCAATAATAATAATACATATGAAAGCTTTATTGCTTTGAATATGGAATATAGATGTATAATTACGTTGAATGTAATATGCAACATTTTATTTAAATAAAGTTCTATTTTCTTCGTACTCTCCGTCAAGTTCCTTGTTCAATTTAATCTTTTAAAAATTCTTAATAAAATTATTCTTTTCTAATTGAGTAATTATTTATCTTTCATTTTTCAACTTGAAAACTACTAATATTCTCTTCAATATTCCTTATGAAAGATTTTACTAACTTATTTACTTTAAGAAGTTAGATTCTTGTAAACTTCTAGTTGCTATAAATCAAATCTCGTAAAATTAACTTTTTCTTATCTTTAGAATTAAGTTTTATAAAACTAATGGTTGCTTTAAACTAAAAAAGGTTATATAAAGAAGTAATTCTTTAGTCATTAGTTTTTTTGTTCTCAAATCTATGATAATACTTTGTATCTAAACTAAATGTTTACGACTTTCAAAGACAAAAATTTTATGAAGCAGTAATTTTATTCGCTCAACATTATAAATATTATTAAGTTTTTAATTATCTAAATTTATGGTAATTAGCCATGGTTTTCAAAGCTAATGTTTAAATCTAATTTGAATTGCCTTATTTAATATAAAAGGGAGTAATTAATTTCATTTAAAGGATATTTCCTAACAATTGATAATCAATATCAAGTTGAAGGTTAGTTTTATACAAAATATAATAAAATTAAGGTTTTTTATTATAATTATTACTTATACCATAAAGTAAGCTTTACATTTTAGTCCATCGAGTCTCATAGAGATTATTGAAATTCGATTGTAGTTAGTTTATATATTATAAAATAATAAGTTTCTTTATTTGAAGAAAGTATTACTAACACTCATAAAGTATAGTTGATATGCTAATGATACTAGCATTATGAACTTTTATATTCCAGATAGTTGAATTTTGTTGTGACTACTATCTTTAGAGACTAATCCTTTTAAATGAAATACTTAATTTTTTATATCGAAAAGTATAGTAAAAATTAAATTAAACATTTCAAATAGTTTAAATAAAAAATTGCTTTGGTTATGATTTAAAGTATTAGCTAAAGGTAATTATTACTAGCCTTCTTACGAAAATTGCTTATTAAGATTTATTTCAGTAAGTTTTACTAATTTCATGAAGTTCTCCTTACTATATTATAAAAACGGGGTCCTTGATTATTGCTTGTTTTAAATCACTGCGATATTTTTAACAGTGAAAAAGAGGAAACTCTCTTTTTGATTTTGCAGATAAAGTTGAAGATCGAAAGAATTTATCTATTTTGTAATTGATAGGAATTACTTCTATCTAATTAAATATTCATATTTATCTATTACCTAAAGCAGTCTATTCTCATTTATATTTCCGTTTTATTACTTCCTTTCATTATACTATGCCCTTTTAATATTAATCAGGTTAGCTAATTTTATATATTATTAAGATTTTAAATATCAAACTCCTGATTTTTATCTCCTTAAAATTTATTTCAATTCTTCAATTTGAAAAATATTAAAATTAAGCAAATTTTAAGTTAAAAATTATCTATCTTTCTAGCTTTTGCTAATATACTTTCTAACATATTTTTAACTTCAAATTTGTGGAGATTTATACTTTATAAAATAGACTTAGTAGTAGCATAATTTAATTTAGATATATAAAAGAAATATCATTTTTAAATGTTAGTCCTTTATATTTTTAGTATACTAATACATATTTCTTAATATATAACCTAAAAGATACCATTCTATAGCAGGGAAACAATAAACATTTAAAACTTTTTTTATTATTTTGAACGATGTTTTTATATTATAAATAGAGTCATTTTTTTAACTCGATTCTTTTCACATGGCACCTTTTATTTAGATTGTAAAACAAATAATGTATATTATATAAAAAAATGGATTGTAAATTAAAAAATACTATTGTAAAACTGTATAGTGACATAATCTTAAATCTTTTTGCTCTATATGCTTTCTACAAATATTTTCATAATTAGCTAATAAAAGTTTCTATCATTTTATAAACTAAATAAATTAGCAAGATATCTAGATTTTATTTATTTTTCTATATATTTTGTAAGAATAGTACCCTATAAGTTCATTTAGCTTTATTTAGTTTTTCTAGAGATAAAGATAAAAATAAAAGCTTTTAGTTTGAGGGATTACTTAGATTGTAGGGATTTTAGAAGAAAATAAAGCTTTTTAAATTGATGTAGTTTAATTAATTATTTCATCTCTACTTAATCTTTTTGTTCATTAAGTAAATTTAAATAACCTTTATCTGAATAATTCTGATATGATAACTTTATATAGTATTCAATATTTATTTACTATAAAAAAAATGGCACCAAAGAAAAACGCGACCAGTAAAGGACCAGGAAAGAAGAAGTGACACTGATCAAACTTCTAAATTTAAACATTTAGTTTTCTTTCTTTATTTAACTCTTTTATTCCACTTTATCAATAAGCAATTCAGTTTAAATTTATTTCTATTTTAAGTTAAAGTATAACTATATTCTGTAATTATAGCCTTTTAATTTTAATCTAACTTCAAGTACCTAAATAGAATAGGGATATCTATTAGTTTCTGCCTTTATATATTTAATACATTTATATATATTACTAACTTTTATTAAGATTTTCTTTTATTTTAATTATCAGTTTTATTTATAAGATATAAGTCTATTAAACTTCTACACATTACTCTTTCTTTAGATCTAATGTTATTCAAAACTTTTTCTATTTATGACTTTAAAACTTTTCTTGCTTTTTAAGTTATTTCTATATAATTGCGTGTTTGAAAAGCCAGTTAGTTTCTTTCTTTTTTCTAAACTTTTAAATATTTTTAAGTTTTTCTTAGTAGTGAATTTCTCTTTATTTATGCTGTCTATTAGATCTAAGAATATCAACTCTTTAAACAACTTTCTTCATTTTAGTTGTATATTAAACTTATATGTCCCATGTTTAATATATACTAGAAAAGCATTTTACCTTCTTATAAAGCACATATTTTTGGATTTTAAGTATTTCATATTTACTCAATTTGCCTTATAATTAAAGACATTATTAAATTAACTAAACATACTATATAATGAAAGATATCAAAATGGCAGAGTATCTAGCAACTTAAATATTTGATTTTAAACTTGCTAAAATTAGCATAACACTTAAATTATTGCTTCATCCAAAAAATCTTTAAGATTTGGTTGTCCTTATAGTAGTTAGTTAAGAGTGCTAAGACTTAGCTTTGTCTTTTTAAATAGTTTAATAAAATAGCAAATCCAAGTTTGATTTAAACTTTTAATTTTGACTTTAAATTATAAAAATTAAGTATTTTAAAATCCTACTCAATTTTTAGGTTCATTAAGTAGCATTTTTCAATAGCTAATATAATTTTTATATGAGCAATTTTGGCAAAATTTAGTATTTAAATAAATAAAATTTAGAAAGTTATAAAAACAAATGGCACCAAAGAAAGACGTACCTGCTAAAGGACAATCAAGGAAGAAGTGACACTGATGAAACTTCTAGATTTAAACTTAAATTAAATGATTAATCTTAATAATTTTAGTCTTAATATAATTAAGTCTATAATATAAGATAATAATACATCATTTCTAGTCTATATTTAGTCAATAAATATTTCTAGCTATATTAGCTATTATTAGTTAAATTTGCTATCAATGTTATAGATTATGAGACTTATTAAAATTAAATTTATTTATTGAGATTAAATTTTAAGAACAAAGTATAAATTAGAAGGTTAAAATTTATGCTTATGTTTGAGTTAAAAGTCAGAATGGTATCTAAAATATTATTAGCATTTTACTATCAAAAAATCTATCAGACTGCTTAAAACTATAAGCACTATCTTCAAGACAAATTTTAAAGGTTTACTCTAATTCCAAAAATGAAGCAATTGTATAAAGGAGTTAA
Organism: Loxodes magnus; assembly: GCA_946699065.1. Taxonomy (NCBI): domain Eukaryota; phylum Ciliophora; class Karyorelictea; order Loxodida; family Loxodidae; genus Loxodes; species Loxodes magnus. The sequence continues at coordinate 884,517 of CAMPDV010000021.1, read as the reverse complement.
CGTAATTTTATAAAAATAGTTATTCCAATTATTAGAATTTAGATTTACAAGTTTTATAAAATAAGCTAAAGCTAAAATATTAGGAAAGGCGGAATGTATAAAACTCATAGACAGTATACTAGAAAACTATATAGAAATTATAGAAATAAAGAATTATAAATAGATTAAATTTCAGTTTCAATTTTTCCCTTAAATTTTAATTTCGATATAAAAATAAAGATAATAAAATATTATTAAATATTGGTAGTAACGCTAGAAATTTTAAATTTGGTGCTCATGAGCAATCATCTGTTTTCATTTAATCCTTCACTATCTGGAAGTTTATAAAAAATATTTATTTGCCCCTAGTTCTTTTTATAATTAGCTTCCTTTTGTCAGTTTTTTTCTTTTTTCTACAAATTAAATCATATTTAAATATCATAGGTCATTAAGATAAATTTTTTTCATAATAACTCCTTATATCCTTAAGATTATCTTTTTAATTTTCATTTATATTTTGGAGGTTTTTTATTTAATTTTTGAGTATAAACATTTCTCAACTTTTATACAAGTATTTAGTAAAATTGCAATAAAAGCTTTGCTTCTTAATCTTTTTTTAATTTTGAATCTGAACTTTATTTAAATTCAAATTTTAAACTTTCTTATAAGTGAACTTACCTATTCCTTTTACTGCTAAACTATATTAGCTATTAACTCATTTTGCTATTATATTTTCAGAGATTAATTATTAAAATAACTATTTTTTTGTTCAAACTTCAGAAATCATTTAATTACTTTTCATCCGACTAAATTCTGAGTCTATTTCTCATATTTGTTACAGTGTTCCGCAATCTTTTTATTTTTCTGCTTTTAATGCTTGATTTCTTCAATTAATTTTTTATAAGTTTAACTAGTAGCTCAAATCTTCAAAATGCAGTCTTAAGACTTTTTTTAATTTCCTAGTGCAAATTAATTTACCAATTACAAAGCCTTTCTTTCAAAAGACTAATTTGGTCATTAGAATTTTTCTTAGTAATAGTTGCTTATTAATTTGTACCTTTTACTTTGAACCTTAAAACAATGCTTTTCATATTTCTTAGAATCATTTTTATTAATTCTTATAAATAAATAAAAATAATTATAGAGCGCGTAGCACCTCATTGGCGCGCAGCTCTTTCAATATTAATATTTAATATTAAGAAAATGTTCTTATGTTTCTTGTTAAAATTCTAGAGGTCCGATGAGTCATGTCAGCTTCTTCAAATGGGGAATCTTCTTATTAAAAATTATTCCTAAATCTTGAGTCAAATGCTTCAGTCTTCTTGAATAAGGTCCAAATAAGAATTAGTTATTAAGTCGGTAATTAGAAGACCCGTCAGTCAAACTTTCATACTGCTAGAGAGAACCTTCGGGGTAAGTTAGGTATGTCTCAACGGAGCTTATCCACCCTTCCCCGTGGTGTTGTCTAGTGCGAGATTACTCACAAAACAGTATACACACCAGATTACCTACTAGTTTGGTTGACGCGGCCGACATCCATTTTATTTTTATATAACAACGATAGTGAAACTTAAGAGCTACTTAGGTAGCAAGTCTCATTGATATATTTTAAAGATTGGCATAATAAGCAATGTGATTACTTATATAAATATGATTAATAAAGTTAAGCTTTATAAATACTATGCTAATACATTTAATAAAAGAGTTAACTACAAGGAAAGTTAACTATCATCTGAACAAGAATCTAGTTCTAGCTTTTGTACTGTTCTTGTAGATCCAATAAAAAGAGTTTTAATACTAAGAGAAAATAGTAAAGAGCAGTTCTGTTATTATGCTTTGCTTGATTATCATGCTTTTTTAAATTTCTAATTAACAATATATGGTTTACAACTTTTAAGTTATTTCAATTTTAATATAATTAATAAAGCATAAATGACAATTGTAATAAATAAAGCGTTAAAGAAGGAAAAATATACAAATATAGTTTTAAGTTTAAATTAAGAGTATTCAATGATAAATAAAATGCTTAACCAAGATTTGATGAAAGGAGATATGGCACTTTAAATAATTATGATTAAAGTTTAAAAAATAAATGCATTTGTTTATCTAAATCTGTAATAATAAAAAGCTTATATTTACTACTTTAAGGCAATATTAATTTTGTTAAATATTAATCCAATAATTTTTATCTTTCTCATCTTGAAATAGAAATGAATCTTTATTGTTAGCTAACTAGTTATAAATAATTTAAAATATTAAGTTAAATAAAAAAAGTAAGTTTAAGTATTTTATAATTTAGAGTAGAAGTATAATGCTGCTTTACTACAAGCTAATCTAATTACTGAGGCTATATTAATTAATTTTAAATAAGATTAAAATCACTTAAGATTTAAACCTTTCTTTCTTTAAGCATACTTAAGATTTTCATTTCAATGAACTTTTTTATTTAAAATTGAAAATAAAAAGTAATGGCAAAATTAAACTCATTGATTAAGATTAAAAGGCTAATAATTAAGTTTAAAAGTATTCGTTTTGCTAGGTGTTTTAAAAACATATAATATAATCGTTTCGATAACGCATACTCTCTTTTATAACTACTGTCTGATTATGATTCTTATAATATGAAGTTTAAAGAGTTATTTATGCTTATGAATGTAACTGCCATGATATTTTTCGTTTGGATCTTTAAAGATATGCTTAAACAAAATTCAAGCGTTAGGTTAGAAGTGATTCTGGAAAAGGAATTCGAATCTGATTATACAATGCATCTTTGTTTCATATGTTTCTTTGCAGGAGGATTCCTCAATTTTAGAAAGATAGTTGAATTGTGCCCTTGATCTCTTTAGCATTGCAAATAAACGAAAGAGCATTCCAAACTTTATTTTTAATTATTTTCGATATTTTATATTTTCTTTTCCAATCCCTTCTAGAACCCGTCTCTTATCCATAACTATGATCCCTTCCTTTTTCACTATTAGTTTGCTTTTGCAAAAGAATAATCCTTAAAATTAAAAAATTATCATATTTAAAATTAAAGATAATGAGAAGTACTAAATGACTATAGATTTTTAAATTTTAGTATATTTGATTCACTCACAACTTTCTCTATTATACTTAAGTATTTAGCAGAGATATTTCCAATGCTATTAACTAATTAGAGATAATCTATCCAATCTATTGATTTTATAGTTTAATTATACAGTAGTCAATTTTTTGAGATTTAATATTAAAGAAAATCTTTAAAACTAAACGAAAATAATTTGAATCATTACATTATTTAAATAAGTATAGAGTAGTTTTTTCGTTTTAAATTTAGATATAATTACCAAAAATTAGAGCTTAAAGTTTATTTTTATAATCTTAGATTAAGTAATCTTTGTATCTATTATGTCAGAACTATAGTTATTTATATCTTCTTTCCCATATTAAATTATTAGTAATATTTTTAAAGGAATCTCTGAAATTTTAAAATAGAGAACTAAAATTAAAAAATTAATGCTATTAAATCAAGTTGATGATGCTCTTGCTCATTGCTGATCTTCTGGAGAATGTAAATTTTCTTGCTAGAAATTACTTTATTAATTCTTCTGTTCATTAATTGACTATAAGTTAGACTAATGATCATTCTTTTAGTTTTAATTTATTTATTGTTCATTTTTCATCTATTCTTTTGTCAACTGATCGTTATTTTATTGCTAATTTCCTTAGTTATTATAATAATTATTCATCCAATCACCATCAAATTACGCTTTTTGGTTACCTTAGTTAGGCTTGAAAAGTAAATTTCAGCCTTAATCTTAAGATTTATTCTGATTTGAATTGGTTTTCTGCTATAAGATTTACTAATTTTCTTATTATTAATTTTGTTCAGGGTACTTTAAAACAAACCAAGTAGAGAATTGATTTTATCTATTTAGTAAAGTATGTTCTTTTTATCCTGATTATAATTAGTTCAATGTAAAACTGTGATTACCTTTTTCTTTTTCTTTTGCTTCTTTATTTATTAGTTCATTTTCTGACTTATAATTATTTTCTCTTTTTACTTATCTGCTTTATTCTTGCTACTCTTCTTCACTCCCTTAATCTTCCTCATTTTTCTCGCTAATTCCTTCTTCTGATTCGCTAGCTGTGACTTCAACAGTTTCTTCTGTAGTAACATAAGTATATTAAGAGTTATTTCCTTATTCTCCCTCTTCCACATTATTCTAATTTTACTATTCCTTTTACTCCTCTTCCTTTTAAGGAGTGTGGCATAAAACTTTAAACCAAGTATTTTTTTTATTTTTCAAATATTCCAAATTTTAATTATGTAAAAACCACTAGGACTATTATGTTTAATTCTCTTATTAGTTTTCTTATTTTTCATTGAGTTCTTATCCATTTATCTTATCTTCCTCATTTTATTCTTATATGCTATTCCTTTTGCTTTCGTTTTTCTTACTATTCAACTCAGCTAGATTTTAAGTTTTGAATTTAGCGAATTTGAAAAATCCCGAATCTTTATTTTTCTGGAAAAACTCGATGAGTTCATTCTATCGTTACTCTTTCTTAGTGAGCTTAACCTCTTTCTTTTCCTATCTCTATACTGAAATGAAAAGTTACATTTATAAAGATTTTCTATACGTTTCCTTTTTTCCTTGGTTGTTTCATATGAAATCTTTTGTAGTTTTACTTTGATATCATAAGGATTTTGAGGGAGTTATAGAATGTAAGTTATCATAAACTCAAGTAAATTAGAAGAATAGGCTTCGATATCAACTTCTTCATTCTGTCTCTGCTGCATGATTTGCCTAGGCTTTACTAAATATTAAAAATTACCAAAACCTGGTGAATCACCTTTTAGAATCTTAAGCACATTTTATCCAAACAATGCTTGCCTTACCAATATTACGCAGAAATCTTAAAAGTTAATCCCTTCATCAATTTCATATGTAAATGTCTTATTTTTCATTAACTGTTTGAAGTTATTAATATTATCCTCATTTGTCACCAAATATGGTACAAGACCAAAATCTTTGCTAAAGCGAGATAGTTCATGAATATCTAGCCTACTTGCATCTTCTGACAAATTTTAGTGCAACTCCTTAGTTGAAAGTTGAGAGTAAAAATAAAACAATATTTGAAGCTACTTTTCGTACTTTTTTATAACTTCCTAGCTCTTTTCTCATACTTCATTCAACTTATAAAGGAAAAGCTTAAAAGCCAATCTTTTATCTTTCTCCTCTTCGCTATTTTGAAAAACTTCTTGCTTTCTTTCTTTTATTTTTCCTTCTCTTTCCTATTCTTCAATTTATTTCTACTACTTCTTTATTTTATTCTCTTCTGATTTTTTTTAAAATTACTCTGATAACTACTAAGCCTACTATTTTATGTAAAGAGCTTAACTTTTCGCTCTTTCCTTTCTTTCCTATTCTTCAGCTTCCTTTTATTTCTGTTTCTTTTTCATCTATTTTTTCTTTTTAATTCTATATTTTTTAAGTTTCTTTCTCTACTCTTCTAAATATTCCTATTCTCTTTGTTTTTTAAGCTCTTCTAAATGCTCCTTCTTTTCCTTCATTTCTTCTAACATTTGTTCTTTTTAGATCTTATTTTATTTATACTCCTCAATTTAATCTTAAATGGCTTTCCTGTTACTTAACCATTTTTTATCTTATTAGCTTCTAAATTATGATTCGAGTTCTTGTAGCTTTAGTCTTTACTTTATGGCATTATTCTCTTTCGGCATTCCTTTTATTCTGTTTATTTTAGAGCTTACTGCTTTACATATTTCATCAAGTAGCAAAGCTGATTCTACTACCTAATCGCTATATCCAAGAATAGCTACTTAATATCTTATTTGAGGTGACTTAATAGTTTTGGGTATCTTATATTACTTGATTGACCACACATTTTAGTCTTAAACTGCTCTACATGATTTTTTAACTTTCCATCAACATGTTGGCATTAGGATGTGAAAATCAAATTGCTTGAATATAATCTCATCAAGTAGGTATATAGCTTATCTTTATACTTCATCTAGTTCTATATAAGGTGGTATTTAATGTCCAATCCTAAGAACTTTAGTTTCAACTATCTGGTATTCCTCTGGTATCTTAATATCTTAGTTCTTCAATAAGCTTTAATTGATCTTTTCAATTACTAATTCATCACCAAATTTGCTATCATTTACTTTTCTATAGATTTGGATATTTTTCCCAGTAGCTTTATCATAATTCTTAAATATTTAAAATGTATTTTTTACAGCAATTGAAGGGTTAAAATCTGAAGTCTTACAAGGATGGCAAGTACTTGCTAACATACTTGCTTGTACAAAGAGCTACTTGAAATGGTCAAACTCGAATCAAATTAAATTAGCACTCTTCTGTTTAGTTAGATAGACCTTTATCATCGCTTGCAGTTGATGCTTTGGTAAAATGAATTCTTCGAATCCATGATTTCTAAAAAGCCTTAGAAATTCATAAGTGTTTAGATATTTAGTATTGGGTTTGATGTGTCCTTCTAAGAATTTGCATTCGTCCTATAATGGCTCATAAAGCTTAGAATAATTCTTATAGAAGTACTTAAGCGCTTTATTGTAGCGAGATAAAAGTCAGTTAACTTAAGATTACTCAAAGGGACAATCAATAATAAAAAGTCTTGCTTTTTATATTTTGCTTTATTACTATTCTTTGAAATAAATATCTTCTATTCTTTTTTTGCTAGATATTATAGCTCCTATATGCTAGCTTTCAGGAATAGTCATTAATCTGGCGTTTTCAAGTTGAGCTTTAAATTTACTAAACTTTTTCAGTTTATTTTTTTACTCTTCGATCATTGAAGCATTCTACTTTTCTTCTCGCTGCAGTTTTTTCAGCTTAATTTTTTTAATTTACATAGAAGCTCTTTCAGTCATGCTTTACTCTATATCAAGAAGCTATAAAACACTATTTGCTCTAGTTGGTGCTTTTTTGTTTAAAGCGAAACTGACAATCTTATTATTACTTCTTCCTATAAGAGAAAGCCCTGATGAATTCAATCATTTACTAGTACTCTCTTTCTATTTATTTGAATCTTCCCACTTAGATAAAATTTACTCAGACTATCCAAAGAAAGATAAGATAGTTGTTAAATGATTATCTTATATGTTTAACTTTTTCCTATATATTAGGATTCTTTTACCTACTTCATCTTTAATTCTTTCATTTAGACTTTACTAATTGAGATTGAGGATTCGCTTTATCATTTTTATTGCAAGATCTTATTTTCGATTAGCTAGAGTAGAGTCCTCTGATTTATCCTAGGTTTATAAAAATTCTAATCCTAGCCAGCTTACACCTTACTGACTCTTAGGCTATTACTTTAACTTCTTAGCATTTTTCCAGGATGAGTTCTATACTTTATCAATTTCCTAGATTACCTTAAGACACTTTTTTATTAGCTTTATCAAGTTCTCCTAAAAATCCCTTTCATCCTTAAATCTAATCATCAGCTCTTTTAAACTGATCAAGGTTGAGTTACTGAATTCTATCTTGTTTAAGTGAATTTAGGATAAAAGATTCAGCATTTAAATAGCGTGCTTATTTTCAAGTCTAGGATGCTTAGAAATCTACTTAAAAAGGTTAAAATCTGACGAAGTGTAGAACCAGGTATTTCCCACTACATCTAGTATTCTAACAATATACTCGATTACTCAGCCTACTGGTATATTGTCACATGAGGCATACACTAAAACGAAGTTTTCATAGATGAAATCTCTTAATACTGTGTTATCCATTGCTGATTTTAGAGATTCTAGTAATGTTCGATATAATTTTGGCGCTGCTTTATTCTTAGTGCAAGCTAAGAATTCAAGTAAATCAAAGGAAAGAGCGAGTACCTGCATACTAAGAACTTAAGAGTTGAAGCCTAAATATTTTTTTATCCTGCCTATTATTGTTAAAGCTCTCTGCTCTTATTCTTTTCCATTATTCTCTTCTTTTATCGCATGTTAGGGAAAATGCTTCCATAAGAGAATTAAGAGGAATAAACTCTTTAAGTGCTCTGCTAAGGGCTTTACCTAATCTCCTGATAACTTTATGCACATTTGAAAAAGAGAATCTACCACCCCTGATTTTAGTAGCTTTTCAGGGTAATCAGGAAGTTCTAAGATAAAAGGAATAAATTCAGATAGTAAATTGATGGTTTATGATTCGCTTTAAAGGATGGTAGGTATTTATTAGGTCAGTATCTCGGATAAGTTGTCCTAGCTGTACAAAAGAATTGAATTTATCACTTATTATTTTATACTAGTTTAGAAGTGTCTATAAGCAATCAAAAATGCATCTAATCCTCCTATGTTCTAAGTGAATCAATTTCAGCACAATTATTCTTATCCAGAACTAATAAAACAGGCTCCTAGCTTATAAAATACTTAACTACTTATTTAAGCTATTTCAAAATTTTTGCTTAAAAGTCCTGGCCTTAAGGCATTACATATTAAGTATAAAGACTTTTAAGCAGTTTCTTCCAGAGTCATTCTTGAAATGTGTCTCACGTTTTTCAATATATCTGTATAAAAATTTTTAACGGGCTCAAACTAACCCTTAAGACCTTTTGCTAATACATGCGCCAGGATTTTATTGCTTTAAGTAAGTAAACCAACAGACTATTTAATGTTAAGATCGAAATTTCTACTTAAAGAAATTAGTAAAAACTCCAAGCATATTTTAGTTTAGTCTAAAGACTTATTTCTATCAACTGAGTCTAAATACAATGCTTTATCGGGACCTATTTTTACTCTTTTAATCCTCTTGATAGTTGTAGTGCTAATGTTATCTTTAACATCTAGCTTTTATATCAGTTTTTCTTCATAGTCGTAAATCTAGCTTAGTACATCAATTATCATGTTTTTATCATCTAGTAGTATCAGGGCTTTAGTGTCTTGATCAATTTTAATTTTAAATTGATCTAAGACTTTAATTAGCAAATTTCAATTAAAAAGCTTAGAGGCTGCTGATTTCACGTTTTCAGATATATCATCAAGTGGTTGCAAGTCAATTTTCGTCTAAGGATTCTCATGAATCTAAAATAATTAGCACTAAACTTACCTTTAGCTTAAATAATACATTTATTAGAGGTTTAAACCCAAGTCCACTACCTAACTTGTTTAGTGACTTCTCGTCAACTAAATTTTCTTTAGTTTGATCTATAACTTTTCTCTCTACTAATCAGTTATACAGTTAAGAATCAATTTCCATACTTAGAATGATATTTAATATATAGATAAAGCATTCAAAAGGTTACTTATATACCAGCATTAGAATACTACCTCTACTTTATAAAACACTATAATCCTTCTATTATGCTTTACTTATCAATTCTAAACTCTTTTTGGTTTTCATACCTATAAGAGTTATAATGATAGACTGAAGAAATAAACCAATATCAGGGTACCTACAAAACGGTATTTGATAGAATAAAAATAAAGCTTATTTTAATAGGCTACCTAGCTAGATCTTATCCAATTGCTTACACTTACATATTTAGTTTACTAATGTACACTAGATGCTTATAGAATTATATTAGCTAAATCATAATCCCAGCTTAATAAAACATTTTATATTCTAATACTAGCTTAGCAAATTAAGAGAGTCTATAGTTAGAAGATTAGGTATTATATAATTGAAGTAAAGGCTAAAAGTATTATTATAGCTGAATATATCATAATAAAGTATATAGAGAACCAATATTTTATATAGGATGGAGATATTAACTGGTTTAGAAGCTTTAGAGGGTTAGTTAAAGTTGTATTTATTAAAATGATTGATGGTTGTAATAAGAGTAAGCATTTGAAATTTTTGAACATCTAATTACTAGAATGATATTGTAATAAACAGATTAATTGAAAATGCAACTTTAAAGTAATGCTTGAGTTTGAAGAAAGGATGTGAAAATAACTTTAAAGTAACATTGAGGTTTGATTTTCTTATTTGCTAGATACTTTATTTATTTAACTTAGATTCAATTAAAAAAATCTCATATACATTTGGTAAGATTTTTATACAAATAGCTATTTATTTATGCAGAAACTTCTTAGCACATAGATTAATCTAATACACTACTTAATTTTAATCCAGTAAAGTTTTAGAATACATACAATTTTAAATAACGAAGTGATATTAAGAATTCTATTGATATCAAAATCAATATAAAGCCTTAGAAAGAATCTACTATATAGTGCTTGAAGTAGAAAACTATTGAATATATACTAACTATCTAAAAACTATCAATCTAGAAGGAGTTTGAGTATGATTACAGATCCTATTTCAATATTATTGTAAATTAAGCAGTTAATATCTTATTTTTGATGAGAGGCATCATTTCCCTAACTTGTATTCTTGGTATTTTATAATTATACTAGTTACTTCCTAATATCAACTTTATCTAATTAAAGTCTTTCTGATGCTTTTTTTATTAAATACTAAATCCAATTAAAATACAGCAGATAAGATTAAAAACTTACCTTATTTTCTAGATTTATAAAAGTAAATTAATCAAGAGTATGATTATTGGATATTAAGAGAGTAGATAATTAATAAAGTAGCAAGGTATAACAAAGGAAAAAAGGGAACTTTTAATTGATTAATTAAAGGGACATGATCTATTTACCCTTGCCCTATCTATTAGGAAGATAAAAAGAGTTAAATATTTAAAGCCTTAGCTATTTCTTACTACGCTAATATATATAATTTTAACACTAATTTTAAGTCCCAATATTTAGGCATTTAATAATTTTGGTGAATATCTTTAGAAGACTTAACTTTATCTTAGGTATTTTATAGTTTAGGATTTATAACTATGGAAAAATAAAATAGATGTAGCTTAATTAGTGAAGCTTATATAAACTTAACTTCCTTAAAAATACTCTAAAACTAATAATTTTTAATTGTTACACTTTAATTTATCATTTAGCTTTAAAACAAATATATAGGATATTATTATATTTAGAAACTAGAACTTTATTTAACTTATATATAGCTTATATCTATTTAAGCTATAAAATGAGTATCAGTAACGAAAAGGTAATTTAATCTTATAGAAAGTTAAATTAATTTACTTTTTCTACTTCTTATAACCTAAATATTGTATTGAAGCAAGTAGGTGCGCTGGTTACTAATTACTATAATATAAATTTGCTACATCATATTATAATTAACTCAGAACTAAGCTATTTATACCCTCATATCTACCTTACTATTACTACTATTTCTAATCTTCTTAATTTAGTTAATTATACTAGCCAATCCAAATACTTCTCTTTTACCTTTTAGGAATTTAATTTAGCATGCTTTCCTTAAGTGCTGGGGTTTTGTTAACTAATGTAAGATATTGATAAGAAGGTAGTAATGGTGAGTTAGAAAAGTTAACTTAGACACTGAGATAAAAGTGTTCAACCATAGTTAAGTAAGATCGATTAAATTTAATTTTATTCTTTTTATAAGGAAAATGTTCATTGAAGAAGCTTGAAAAGATTCTTAGTGCAATTAAGGATGCTTTATTTCAATGATTGGTGATGGAGTTTGCTAAGAGTAATGCTATACCCAGGGATGTTAATATGATAAGGAGGATTGTAATTATCCAAAAGCACGAAGTTTGTAGTTTTGCTCTTAATAATGTGAAGCTTCTCAGATTTAAGATGGTATATGTAACTAAGAGTGCAATAATACTTTATGTGAGTGAGATGGAAATGATTGCAATCTTTGTGCAGACAAATGTACATAGAATATGATAGGAAATGGGATTTGCAACTCTGAATGTTATAAATAAAACTGCTAGTATGATTAAGGTGATTGTGATCAATGCTTTGATTAATGTGATTTATCAAAATTTACTAATGGATAGTGTGATAAAGACTGTGATAACAAATTCTGTAATTATGATAATGGAAATTGCATTTGCATATGTCCTGAATAATGAATTAATGATGGGATTTGCGATAGTTCTTGCAATAATTTTTAATGCAATTTTGATGGATCTGATTGTAAATAAGGATCAAAATCAATCCCTAATGCGTTTATTTGAACAATATCAGTTGTAGTATTAATTTGCTTTTGCTTTATATGTATTATCGCTATAAGGTATTGCAGAAAAAGACGATAGATTGTTGCAATTTAAGAGGAAGAAACAAAGACATTTGAAGAGGATATTGGTACGAAACTAATAGCTATAAAGTTCAATAGAAGCCAAGTAGAAGTAGGAGAACCTACATGTTGCATTTGCTTTGAAGAGTAACTTCTATTATTTATTTAGGTTCATAGCAGAGGTAGAAGTATGCAAACTTCAATGCAAGCATATTTATCACTCTATTTGCATAAAGCTATGAATCGCATAGCATACAGACAAGCCTACATGCCCTTAATGCTTTAAAAACCCTTTTACAGTAGAAGAAGAGCCAAAATAAAGGAAAATACAAGTTTAAGTGCAATCAATGGATTAAAATTAATTCATGATGACTCAAATAGAAATTCAGAGTAACAGAACACCTTAGTTATTTATACAAAGCTTCATGAATTGAAAAATAGGCAAAGTTACTATATTCTTATTGTTAATTTTATAACTATATTCTATAAAAATGGACCTCCTTCCTAAAGAATTAAGCTAAGAATAAGCAAATCAAATGAAAAGCATTCTAGATAAATAACTCTCCCTTATTCAGAGAGATGCTATATAAGAGATATATCCAAAGACTGAACCTATGAATTATTAACCTTCTGATGTTTATGAGAGTGATATGAAAGTAAATGGTTTAAAGGATGAAATTTTTATGCTTCAAAGCAAAATTTAGAATCTAGAAAGGAAGTTTAATAGGAATTAAGAGATTTAAACAGAAAGCTAAATATCTAACGAAAGGTCTTTGATCTAATAGAGTTAGAAAGGAGATAGAAGTGATATCTTGCTTAAAGAAGATCTAAGACTAAATTAAAAATATGGATAGGATAGCTTTTAAAATAATAGCAAAAAGAAATAAGACTTATTAGAATCTTTAGAACACACTTTTTCTCCGTCAGCACAATCAGATCTAAGTAAAAATTCAAAATAAGAAAGTCCAAAGTAAATTATAAATAAAAAAGTCAGAAATAAGCAAAAGAAAACTATTAGATCACTATCTAATATTAAAACGGTAGATAAGCTAAAGTAAGATCTTGCTTAAGAACGAAGCAAGAGGATAAAGATTCAAAGAGAAGTGGATAATCTTCGACATACGTTAAAAGTGAAAGATAGTTTTACAAACTAGTATAATAAATTCCAAGAATAATACAATGAGTTGTAATTTTAATTTGAGAGAAGTGAAAAAATCAGAATGCAGCAAAAAGAGCTTATAGCTGCCTTGAAAGAAGAGTTAATATCTTTAAGGGAAGAAAACGAAGAGTTAAGCCAGTAAGTAACACCTAGAAACATTCAGAAATCTAGCGTAGCACCAAAAAAGAAGGTAAGGAAGGTTAGTAAAAAATGAATGTAAATATTAGTTTATATTTAATTTACATTTAGAACTATATTGCTACTCTTTTCTATTTATTAAAACATATCAAAAAAGATAAAGAATTCGCCTTTCTGAATAATATAGCTAATTAATAAAAAAGAAAGAATCTAAACAAACTAAAAATTTTCACATTTAAATAGCTTTTCGTTTGCTTAAAAACGCAGGATAAAGTGATTTTAATAAGAGTAGCATGTTCATTCGGATATGCTCCAAGCTATGTTTCATTAATTAAAGCTCATTTTTACTTATAAGAAATAATTCTTTTTATGCTACTTTAATTACATCAATTTCGGATTTTTTTTGCTTAATTTATTTGTCTGATTTAATTATTTCTAATATTTCTTGTTTGAAAAAGACTAAAAATGAATGATTTTGAGTATAAATCTGAATCGAAAAAGTATTCAAAAAAAAGCTTTTTATAAGAGCCTTACTAATTATATTGGTAGGAATAGAGTCTCACTCTTTCTTAGATCAGTCCAAAAGTAAATAATTGAATAAAGAGAAAAAATTAAGTGAAAAGAATTGAGGTAATTGACTGAATTGAATGCATTAGAATTAGAAAATTGAAGTTTAAATTAATGATTACCTAAGTCTAAACTTTAAGTCTTCATTTTTAATTTTTTCTCAGAATCATACTTTCCAATTGACCATTTTTAGATTTTGAATTTTTTTCCTCTCTGTAAAATAAAATTTGAACGAACCAAAGGTAAACATCGATTACCAAAAAAACTATCTCAAAAGCAAAAATCAAGTCCTTTTGATCATCATATAAGTCTAGTACGTAAATTGCGAATGCTTATAGTAAATAAGTAATGAAAGTGATAAATCTCACTATCACCATATACTTCCTTCATATTAGTATAAATTCCTTTCTTCAAGATAGCAAGAATACAGTTGATCGAGGTAAAAAACAAAAAACAATTCTATAGGCTATATGAAGAGCTCGTTTGTGTCATAGGAAAGTTCTGATTTGAATAGTAAGAGTGAGTATCAAACCAACTATTTCAAAAAAGAGTTCGAATAAATCTTTAACACCTACTAAAATAGCAGCTGTTCTTAATTAAGCTCCACAACAAATTTTACTTTTACAATTCTCCTCCATTAATTTCAGGATTTTATTGCTTAATAAATAAAAGTTCAAAACGCTGCTTAGGTATTTTGAGATAGTAAGTTAAGAATTCCAATAAAGGAGTTAAACTTAAATATAGCACTATATGCTTAGTTTTTTAACTCCCTTGAGATAATTTCCCTACTATAATACATTAACTAGATAAAGTATTCAAAAATTTATTGAATAGAAAAACTTTCTTTCTTTAGAACTTAATAAAGAGTATTTAGATAGAGAAGCTCATCAAGTATCTTAGACAATAGTTTGATTTAAATAATTCAATTAAAAAGAGAGCTAGGTATTATAAAAAAGGTACATCTTTAATTATTAAGAACTAACTACTTGCATTAACTAATAATTTATTAAATAGATAAGCAAGTAGGTAATAAGTTAAACTGACTATTATTAAATTAAAACTTTAGTCTACTTAAAGTAGAAAATTAATAAGGCTATCACTAGAAAATAGTTAGCCTTAGTTTTTAATAATAAAATCTGATTTATAATAAAACTAATTTGCTTCCTATTTTATAATTCCCTTTGATAAATAACTAATAAATTATTACTAAGATTGTACTATTTAATGTAGGATATTAGATATTCTTTGCTAGTTAGTAATAATAGATTAAATTAATAACGGTATCTTTTATAGTATTCATCTGGTTTCCTACCAAATATTTCGTATAATTAAGCATCTTTTTCTGAAATCTTATTTTCCTAAAAATTTTAGGAGTCTTTTTGTGTTTGTTATATTTATTTTTCGCATATTTAGGATATCTAATTTGTATCAAGAGTTTTTGCTTGAGATATTATTTTTGGTTCTTTGCAAGCGAATGTCAAATCTTGCTTATTGTAGTTTCATCTGTTAACTACAGTTTGAAATGGACCTATTTTTTATACTATTTGAGGTAATTTTTTTTATATTTAGTCTGAACATTTAGCTAAAACTTGCTACTTAGCTACCCTATACTTTCTCTGGCTGGTCATAAATCGAGGAGTACATGGTTTAGGGTAAAATTCTACTGGTATAATTGACTCTCTTTAAGTAAATAGCATCAATGGAGATCTTCTCCATATGTTTTATGATATTTGATTTTCAGCAATCTCTAATTATAATTAAGGAACTTTGAACATTTTATTTTCATATGTTAAGTTGTTGATAAGCTATACAGCAGCAAAGAGCTGTAACTCATTTACCTAAAAACATTAAGCATCTCCTCAATTTTCTTAATCATGATCAGTGCGAACTTAGCCGAATCCTAGTCCAATGCCATAAACATTGTTAAGTGCTATATTTCCCTTATTAGCAGTAATCAGTCTGCAATTTTGATCTATTTCATACCTTTAATATAAATCTGTCTTTAGCTTTATTTAAGTATTCAAATGGTTTTTAATGCAAATTGGATTGGCTTGATAATAATTAGCTAGGATGATTAAATCTGAAATCTTACAAAGTGAATTCATCATCTTAGCAGTATATCTTTGCTAAACATACAGTCTTTGCTCTTTGTTCTAAATTGCATCAAGGAATAACTTTTTGTCAAGTCCTTTTAATCCTGTATATTTATTGATTTCTCCACTCTCATTAATTCAGCTTTTAGAATACTAGTATCTATCCATTTCAGCACTCTACACATTTTAATAATAAGCTCTTATTTAGCTCTTTGCTAGAATAGTAATTCCAAGTCGCTCAAATTGAGGTAAGTTTTAATCCTCAAATTCCCAATATTAATCCCAATCAATACATTAGCAGTTAAAGAACTGAAGATTGCATAATTAGCAGTTCTATTTCTCAAAATACTCCAGACCATCTTTATTTTAGCCATATAGCAAAATTTAAGCACATTAGAATGCTAGAAATCCAGATCCAATGATGCATACTTTTGGATTTTTAATTTTGGTAATTCTTTAAGTTTATTTATTAAATCCATTTATCCTCAGAAAATCCTCAGCTGTAATATAGCTTTCCTTTTTAGGATTTTACACTTTATTTCAAACTGACTGTAAGTTTTGCGTTCCTCCAATTGCCAAAATTACCTTATTAGCAATAAACTATTCAATCTCTTTATTTGAAAGCTTCTCAGTGTTAATAAGACTATCAAAATTTTCCATAAGATTGATTTAAGTAACTTTTCTCCCAAGATAGAATATCTTAGGAGGAATCTTATTAACTATTTTCTTGCTTATTTAGTCATAAGATTACTGCAAGTATAAATTAAGGAAGTTACCTACTATCTAAAGAAACTGTGACACCAGAAAAAGTGACACATTTTTTTCTCCTATCTTCTAAAATATTTTGATGATCCTAGTATCAATTAACTTTCTAAAAGGCTTTAGTATTTTCTTTCTAGTCAGTTCCTTTTAACAATCCTAAGGATTTGTTAGAATGAGCTGAAGAAAGCTTGACGCGAAATTCTAAGAACAGCCTCCATAATTACTTAAATTACCTGATCAAATATCTTTAACACTTTTCCTTTAATCTAATATAATCAGACCTCTCGAAATCATATACTCAATTCTTTAAAGTCTGATAGCAGATATAAGAGTAACTAAAGTGGATGGACCTGCTCCAATAAACAAAAACTCGCATTTACATAAATCTCACTAGTCTTTAATTTCAGATACTTCAGAGCTCTCAGAAAAAGAAGAATCTTACATTTTTAATTGGAAGCAAATAATATCCTACTTCAATATTTAATTATATATCGTTTAAAACCAAACTCTTATTTACTACTATACACTTACTTAATCCTATAACTACTATTATTTTTTAAGACTTTAAGAATTTAGATCTCTACTGATGAATTAGATTTTATAAGTAACTATAAGATATTACAAGTTTTTTACCTTTAGATTTTTTATATTGAAGTAACTCTGGTAAAGTTAAATGCTAGATATCATTAGATTTTTGCTGAAGTTGTAATTTATATTCCAGTCTATTAATTAATAAGCTCCTCACTAGTATAATAGCATACTATAGCCTGCTAGATATTTGATATATAAGGTATTATTAATTAAACTATAGCCCTAACTTCTTTTGATAATAGCTCTTACTATTACTAAATAAACACATTATGATACTATTGTTACAGCCTATAAGTAAAGCCACTCCTTATTAAAGCTATTTGTCTTAATTATTTCCCCTGTTTACCTTTCGCTATCTTTATCTAAGTGAGATTGATATCTAGCTTTAGTTTTTATATAGTTAAACTTCTTAGAATTAATTACTTAAAAGAAGAGATATTTATGCCTTTTTTGCAGGGAAATATAATTTTTCAAACAAATAAAATAGACTGATTTAAAGAACTAATAACTTAACTAATTAAGCCAAGTAAAGGTTATAGAGAGATATTAGAAGCCTTAGTATCTGGAAAGTAAATAAAGATTTGGCTAATAACTAAAATAAGAATCTATTGGCTTTGTTTTTAAAACATAACTTAATGTCTTTAATAGTTAAGAATTCAAAACTTGCTTTGCTTGTCAGGTACGCTAAGCTACTTTAGAAGTAAATAATGGCTCTTGACAGCATCAGAGAACGATTTATATTGATAATATCTAACTCCAAATTCTTTGCAAGTTTGTTACACAATTGGAGCTATTTCTTTTAGTCGTGTGTGAGCAAAGCTTGGGAATAAATGATGCTCTATTTAGTGGTTTAATCCTCCTGAAGCTTAAGTCCAAAACAGTGAATCCAAGGCAAAGTTAACTGAATTTTCTACTTGAAGAACGCCCCAGTTAGTTTTATTAATATTTAAGTTATCACTATATCCTGCATCTGGAGTCCAATGGTTTACAGCGAAAAATATAGCATATCCAATGCTAAAGAAAGTCATATATGTAAACCAAGGCCAAAAAATGTTTACATATCCATGCAAATAAGAAGGAATTATTAAAGCCCAAAAAAGCCAGCACACTTTAACAAATGTTTAGAACATCCAAGCAGCTGGTCCTATATACGCTCTTCTAGCTGGGTAGTTTGACATCCAAACTAATTCATCATAAGTAGAAAATAAATCTGCAAAATTAACTCCAAAATATAAAAGCCAACTATAATAATGCTAAAACCTTTAGAACCAGATATGAGATTATCCTGAATGAAGTCTTATTAGAGGAAAAGTAGTATCAAAAGCCCTGTCAAGCTCTAAGTGATTAACACAACCATGATGACCGAAATTATGACTTCTTCTATATATAACTGAACTCGAACCAATCATATCTAAAGTATATCCAGCTACCCAACTAAGAGTTTTATTTGTGGTGAAAGCAGCATGATTTCCATCATGCATTATATTAACTCCTACTTAACTACATACTAAAGCGTAAAAAAGAGCAGCCCACCAAGTGCAAAATCCAATGTACATAGCTAATGAGATTACATAGAGTAGCAAGATAATTAAAGTTTTTGCCATCATTTTAGAATCATTTCTTCTATTTTTAGGTGATATTTTAGCCTCCACTCTTTATTTTATAGTAGTATAAAATTCACCATCCCAGCTATAGAAATCTTTATAATCCTCAACTTCACCAATTACATGACTTTATAATCATTCTTAATTATTAATTGTTCGTAGTGGATGATAGCTCTCCCACATAGAAGTACAATCACCTCCAGCTCCGTCCCAAATTACTTTACCACCAGGATGTTTAGGTACCCAATCTGTGACATCATACACTTTTCCATGTATTACAATTCAACAATCTTACGGTTTATCATGTCTCATAATTTCAGTTCAGCAATATTTTTTATAACCATGAGGTTTCTTATATGGTTTATCATATTCATAGCATCCTATGATATTAGAAATTCTAAATAATAAAGACGGTGCAGTTTATTCAGCCGTTGCCTTGATTACTTAAGGACCTTTCATTTTTATAAAATTTACGCTTATTAGTAAATATTTGCCCTTAATTTAAATATACTGAAATTTAATTTCTATACTATATCTCTAATAGTTTTATCTTTACTTCTTACTATCACTCATTTTTCATTATATACTTATAGTACCTAGTTCTCCTTGCATTCCTATTTAAAAATAGCGCAAGTTAATACAAAGAAAGGAATTATTAATTAGGCCTATTAGTAGTTACTATCTATTTCTAGTTTCCTTATAAAAATGTAAGACTAATATGAGAACAGTAATAATAGGATTTGTTAATGCTCTAATAAGTCTAAAGGCATAAAGCCTAGCTGTTCTTAGTTATTTCAGAGCTATTTTGACTTATATTTGGCTAGATTTTGTCTATTATTTTTGCTTTGTTTGGTATAATAAACTAGAGACTAAGTTAATTGAAAATAGATATAAAAGCGCATTAGATAAATTAGGCTGCTTAATAGAGTAGCATTCTTTAAAAAGGCAATACATCACTATATCAGTTCTTAATATATGAAGCTTTAGATTTACTGTATTTAGACCTTTAATCTAGATCTAGATTTAAAGCTCCTAGGAATAATAAGGTAAAATAATTAGTTTAAATAGTCCTATTATTAAAGAGTATTAAATAGACTCAGCTATAGAGAGAAAAAACCCTCTTTAGTAAAACTAAAAAACTTAAAAGTTTAAGAACTAAAATTTTAGAAGCAAAGCTATAGGCAAATAGTAGAATATACTATAGACAGCTAACTAATACAGCATGGATTTTTAGAATACTAGATTAAGTTATAAGCAAAAATTAAGCTAAATTAATTGTACCAAGTAAAGACTTATTTAAAGCTTTATCTAATAATAACTACTCTTAAAGTTCAATTAAACCCTGTGCTGATAAATATCTTATGAATATTGATAAGCTACCTGTAAGAATAATTAGTTTTATCTAGTTAAAGCTATAAATCTGATTTTCTGAGATTTTTCTAAATGAGAAATAAACTGAATGAAATCGGGCTTTTATAGGTTGTTTGAATGCTGATCATCCAATTTAAATGCAAAAGGTTTTAAAAAATGAGTATTTAAATGGTTTTGTATACTTCTGAAAAAAATAGTTAAAGCGCTTTTATGATTCCTAAATGTTTCTTAAATAGTAAGTAAATAAAGTGTTAGATAATAAAGCATGCTATATATTCAAATGATTTCTAAAAAGCACTTACTATAATGAAAACTAATAAGTAATATAACTAACTGAAATTAAGAAATAGCAGCATTTAGTTATCATATTAGTTTAGTTAAATTAAATAGTTAGAAGGATAAATTTTATTATGATGCACTTTAGGATATTCATACTATTATGAAAATGCTTTAATTTAATTAATACTTAAATTGTATTTCCTATAGAATTGGCATTGCTTTTAACGAAAATAAAGATAAATTTAAATCTGATTTTGCAGCTTAAAGATATTTGAGCTTTATCAAGTATCCAAAATACTCTATATACTAGATTTGCTACCAACTCTAATAAACCTAAAAAGCAGGGATTATATATTCCTTAATATTTAGAATACTTTCTACTTAATTACTAATTTTAAACCAATGTAGTTTCTCATTCCGAATATGTTCATAGTTTCTCAAAGAAAACAAATAAATTGTAGACATTCATTAGCTTAATCATATAATTAGCATCTTCTTATTTAATTTTTTCTAAGAGATTATATTTAGTTACTTGAATATATTCCTAATGCATATATAGTCTTTTTCTATAAAATTTAATTTAAAATTCTAAGATTTTTAGCATTATTTATGATTAAACCCAAAGCTTTTCTCTCTTCTGCCTATAATTAACTCTTAAGATTATTTAAATATTAGAATCCTATTATTTAATTACTTGACATTACCTGGCTATCTCTTTACAGAGCTTTATTTTTCATACTATAAATTTCTATTTTTAATCTGTGATATCTTCCTTTAATCTAGTACTAAAGTTCATAGATATAAGCTTATTAAGTTCTTTTAGTTTCTTGCTTTTTGTATGTAGCCTAAGATAAATATTAGGAGGACTAGTTTTATTTATTAATGAGTTGCTCAGTCTAATTTCTAAGAATGATGTAGGCTACTATCCTGTATTTTAGGCTATTGTGTAAATTAGCTATGGAAATGAATTAACTAAGCTAAATTTTTAAATTTAGCTCTAAGGAAATAAATTTTTAATTTTAAAGCCATTAATAAAAATGAGCTAAAGGCTATTTGAAGGCTTTTTGAAGCTATAGTCCTACATCACTTCAAGAACATCATTTAAAAGAGTTCCTCTCCCTAAGGAAAACGAAGTATTCCCCAAAGTAAGAAGACTTTTTGCTAACTAGCTGATGTTCCACGCCAGTGCTCCAGGATATGTTAAGGGAGAAGTAAGCGTTCAACTAGCAATTTGGCTTCCCTTGTTATTCTATGTCATAACAAGCAAGAGAGCCCAATTCAAGGAAGGATTGTGATGAACTCAATACAAATTAAGTTTTTAAATATTATTCAAAACTAAATTATTGATATCTTTTCGTTTATCTTCCTTACTATTTTCGGCTTCAAATTTGGAGATACTTTCTACTTCATCACTTTAAACGAAGTGTTGAGCTGGCATGTGTTCTAATTGCTATCATTTAGCTATCCTGTCACTTTGATAAACTATTCCTAGCATAGTTATTAAAATGTAATAATCCCACTATACTCTTGAGTTTTATTTTGTATCTGTATGAATAATTTACTGGATGAATCCTAAGTTCTAAAATTTAGTCTTAGATGTATGAATTTATATTATTCAACTGTCCATAAAAGTTAAAGTTTTTAATTACATTAAACTTTATAGCTTCATCCTCATTCTAGGTAATCTAAGCCAATCCAAAGTATTTATGATCAAAGATTTTAAAAATTACCCTTCATTATTAATTCCCTTTCAAATTCTAAAATTTTGCATCCAATATTTCGATTTCAAATCCTACTATTTCAAGCTATTTTTATAAATTGCTTTTCTTCGAAGGTATTTTATCGTAGGTGTTAAATAACTCTTACTGAAGACTGGGGTTTTTTTAAATGTCTTCTCTTGTAGTTAAAAGCTACAGAGCAGGTTATGAATATTGATTTTAGAACATATCGTAAGTTACAAACTTTGACCTTGAAGATTCTGTATCCGCTCTTGTTGACTTGGTTGCTTTGCTCAATGTACTTTGACTTCGACCTATATATTTTTAATCAGGTATTTTGAGTTTATTAACAGGTGACATCTCTGCTCTTATATTTTCAGGTTCTTTTCCTTTAGTTTTAGCATAAATGTTGAATAACAAAGGCATTATTTATTTATTAGGAAATTATTTCTAAAGCTGGCAGTAATATTCCTGTACATCGGGAATCATTTCTAGTCACTCAGGTGGTAAAAGGTCACATGACATATGATTCTTAGGAGGGACATAAATTCCATGATGGTTGAGTAACTTTAAATAAGTCACGTCAACGGTATCACTTTCAAGTATGCCTAACGTACAGTTAAGAAAAGGAGCTTTGACTGCTTTAGTATAATGAGTTTTCATTAACTTACAGAAATGTTTCTTGACCACAATATTCGAATGAAACTCACCAATATCTAAGTTTACGCTATACTTTAACCTATTATTCTCAAATACTTTAATTGTTATATTAGGCTCTACTGACAGTCATTTCTAAATATCTTATCTGCTTCTGCTGTACATATAGAATAAGCGAATGTTGTGAACTGGAATTACAGGGAGCTAGTAAACTAGAGGAATTTCACTTAGTACTTAGAACTTATGAGAATAGTTTAGAACATTGTATTGAATATTATACTTATTGGTTGACTTTCAATCCTTCAGGGGGATTTCTGATAACTCATGGATAATAACAATCAGACTATATCTTTTCAATTAGGTAGAATTAAGTTAAGTAGGAAATTCAATAATGTTTTATTTAAGGTTGTTTCCCAATGAAATAGCTATTTGCTTTTCAATGCTTTGGAGTTTCAAAGTTGTTTCGTATAATAAATAGCAATCCTTACATACTCTATGCATTGTAAGCATCTAATTTGTATCTGTGTAGTTATATTCAGACCTTTCAAACCAATGCTTGTTAATTCCTCTATGCTTTAAGTGCTCATCAGTGTTTTTTATCATTTTTAAAGTCATTTAATAATTAAGCTACTTTAGAGTATAACCCAACTAGCAAAATTTGCATTTCCTTAGTTTCTAATAAGATGGTTTTTCAATTCTTTAAGACTGAGTAAACTCCAAATCTTGTGAATTGTCTAAAATCTTACTAATGAAGTTCTTCATTATAGCTACCTGGTTTTAAACTACAACAAATGCCTTTACTTGCAAAAACCACCAAAGAACACCCTAATCATGAATAAAATCGCATACAAACTAGGAGAATTGTATTCTACAATTTCTTTCAACGAATTTCCTGATTTCTTCTACAAAAGGCATGGTTTCATCAAAAAAGCGACCTTGATGAGTCTAAACTACAGTACAGCTTTCTAAATCTTTCATATTAGTGCATAAAACGTCTTCTATATGCTTTACCTAGTCAGTTTTGTTAGCCTTATTAGTAATTATTCAAACAAAACTTGGTTTATTTAAATTCCAAACGCTTCTTACAATCCAAGCCTTAGCCCCTGAACAATTAACGAACTTTTAAAGAATAGTTTTTTCACCTTCTTTGTTTGTCTTAATATCCTTCACAAATGCGACCAAATTTTTAGAATCAAGCAAAGTTATCTTGTTTCCTACAATCCTATTCAATTGACCATTAAAATCTGCCTTCTTGGTGATAGCAGTATATTCTTCAGATTTGATAGTGTTGGCCATCTTGTTAAAAATATCCTTATCCTTAAAATCCTCAACTCTCTAAACAGATCCTTTTGCATCAGTATATATCCACTATGGACAATCTTCTTCATTAAAAATTATCGTATCTGGAATTCATATTTTGCATCTATCTTATAAGGTACTATCAATCTTAGGTACTAGCAGTTTATAGAAGTTTATAAAAGGACTAAACTCATAACTGTATTAAATATCCGGGTCATAGAATTTTACTTTGAGTTCTAGTTCTTACATAAGTCTTGCTTAAAGAGCTTTCTTCTGAGAAGTATTCAAGTTTCTTGCACTTTTAGGGCGTTGCATTTTTAATCAACTACTTTAAATGGTAACCTAAAACACTTAGACTTACAAACTAAAATCCCTTATAATAATAACTTCTATTTCAATTTGAAGCCTTATCAACTTTAATTTCTATCTAGCACAATAAAAGGATTAAATAAATACCTTCACTTCCTTTTTCCATCTATAATATACTTTTAGCTTTATCCTTACAATATAAGATAGATTTCCATTAAAAGGGTATATTAAATTTAAAAGAAGTACTATCAACTAACACCCTAGTACCTTTATACTAGCTAGCACTTTATATTGCTCATACTATGCTTGTTGCGTATTTGAACTATTAATTTAGTCTTAAAATCTGATTCGTTTATAGATAAAGAAGGCTTATTAAGCCTTTTATGATAATACTTTATATTTCCTTTTTATCTTCTTTTTTGGGTATAAATATAGATTATTAAATATTTAGCTTGCAAAAGTTATCTGGTACTTAGTTTGTAAAAATAGGTTTAAATTTATTATTGCTAACATAACTCTAGTGGAGTTAGAGGTAAACTTCAATAAATTATATAGGAGAGCTAATTTACATTATCTGGGAAAACCACTGAAAATGTAAATATTGAGCTTCAAAAGTATATGTATAAAGGTAGCTAATTGAATTTAAGGTAGTAGTAGGAAATACTAGAAAGGAGAAACTTATAAGCTCTGAATTTCTTAATTGATTAAGAAAATTAAATTTATGAAAGTTCAACATTTTCAGCCTAAGGTGGATCATAGTCTAAACAAATAATTCCATCATTTTAGATTCCATAGCTAGCGAAAGGGTTTGCTGTACTTAATTGTTAGTTCTCGTAAAATATTCTCTGTTTATCAACTGGAACTCCTTCTTTATAAAATATTTTAGTCATTAAAGACTCCACAGTCTCGTCTTGCTCAACATCAAGTTGAAATAAGTTTCCATTAGGGACAACTTTTACAAAAACAGAGGTGGGTCCTTAATTTTCCTCAGGCACTGGTGCTTCTTGAACGTTAATAACAGCATTATCAAAAATTTCATAGTCCTACAAAGTTAGATTTTCATCTAGGATTTGATTATTGAAACTAAATTGCTTGTTATTCATATCATGACTCATTTGAAGCACTTTTCTCAAAGTAGCAATAGTGGCAGTGGGTTCCAATTCGAAGGTTATAGTCTTAAACTTAATTTTAATTTTGATATGCATTTTATATAAACTACATAAGATAAACTTCGTTTAAATAAATATTATTCATACTATATCATGGAAGTAATTCCTACTTACTATCTACTATCTCACTATACTCTATCTTTAAGTTCTATTTTATAAGTTAAATTACCAGTCACTTCATTCTAGTATCTGTGATATTTAAACTTGTGTACTTACATATTAGTAAGACTACACTTTAGTTGCTTCTATATTCGATTATTTCTGAATATTTAGAAGTTTCTAAGTATCATTAGCTTGATGTTTGGTTGTGTGATGTAGTTTTATTTTTGCTTCTTAATTCACTAGAAATGAATAAAGCTTTTAAAGTTAACGATAATGTAAGATGCATATTGAGGTTACATTCCTCTGTTATAGTTAAATTTAATAGACTGCTTATTTGTAGTTTTGTTCTCTTCATTTTATTCAATGAGTTCATTTTATTATCTTTGGTTTTAGTTTTTAAGCTAATCAATGATATGGAAGATATTTTATAAAGCATTTTAGAAGAATAAACTCCTAGTTAAGTGGAAGAGCTTATATTAGAAGACTGAAGAGCAGAGGAAATATCAGTTTAAGATAAGCTAAGACTTGAACAGTTCGAGAAATGTGTATACCTTTCGCTTAACAGTGTTGGGTTAAAATCACTAGTTAATTTCCCAGTTTTGCCTAAACTAATGAAACTAGAACTAAATGGAAACTAAATATCAGAAGGCTTTGAAAATGTGTTGTGTTGCAAAGAGTTGCATTAAATAAGCTTGCACTTTAATTCTATTTCTAACCTTTCTTCTTTATTCTGCTTCAGTGACTTACCTAACTTATTATATTTAGATCTAATAGGAAATCCTTTTATTTCCTAAAAGCCTGATTATAGACAAGAGCTTTTTAGTTAAGTTGTACAGCTTGTATCTATTGATGGAAAGGATAATAAGGATGAAGAAACTGAACTAGAGCTTTATACAAGTAATGAAAACTCTGAAGAGGAAGAATAGGAGAAAGAAGAGACTAATGAGGTTAAGGAAGAAAACCAGTAAGAAAGCGAACCAAATCAGTTAAAAACTAAAAGAAGTCGTTCAGAACAAGATTTCTAGGATTTTTCAGACAAGGATTAAAAAAAAGACAATAAGAAGTAGAAGAGAAATAAGTGAATATTTAAGGAAAGGTAAATATTGTTAAATATTAAATGATTAATTAAGATATAGAAAATATCTAAACAACTTTAAAAAAGCTAAACTAACTACTTACTAAACAGTAAGATTTTCAAATTGAATCTACATCTCCTGCAAATTTATAAGAATACCTAGAATAAAGGTTTTAGGAGGAATTTACATAGAATTAGACAGGATAGATCTCCTTTTAAAATACCAGCACGATTGTAGCTTAAGAAAATGCTACCAAGAAAGATTAGAATGAAACGAAAGATTTGATAGAGTAGATAAAAGCTGTGTAGCAGAAATATTTGATATAGACATCTGGTTTGTTTAAAAATGATAGTATTGAGGCTAATAAGAAGAATCTTTAAGACACTGCTAAGAAAGAAGATTTTTATAATAAAATGATGCATTAAACTTCTCTAAAAAAGATTAACTTAGTTTAGCCTTAAAGCTACTTAGCAGAAGATCTAAGTTAAATTAGTTTTTCTTTGATAAAATAACAAAACAGTGATACGAGTGATTAAATAAGCCTATTATAGCGTAAATTAGAAGAAGCTAATAAATAAATTCAAGACTTACAGATAAAGAATTAAGAAAAGCTTCAAAATAATTAGCTTTTCATAGTCGAAAAATAACTAAATTATTATAAAACACTGGCTCAAAAATATGAAGAAGAAAAGTAAGTATGAATGAACGAAAGTATTACACTAAGAAGCTCGAAAAAAGAAAAAGAAGAGGAAATAATAAATTTTTAATTAGAAAGCAAAAGTATATAATAATAGCTATAAGGCTAATTAAAAGACTTACAAATTATAAATGAAAAGCTTTAAGAACGAATTAAGGAGTAAAATGCAGTAATTTAGTAGTATCAATAGGAAAAGAAATTTTAGCAAAAAAATTACATAGAATTGCAGTAAAATTTTCTGAATGAACTTGATTAAATTAAAGTTAATAAAGGTGCAGACAATATTAATAAAGCTCAGATAGAGAAAATAAATTTAGAGTATAAATAATAAATTGAGAAGTATAATTAAAAGATCTAAGAAATGCAGGATTAAATACTCAGAAGCGAAGAATTGTGGTAGTAAGTTTTGACAGAGCTAAACTCCTATAATAATTAGGAAGCTTTAGAAAACCTTATAAAGCAAAACTAATTCATAAGCGATTTTGTAAACCCAGCTAAGAATTTAATCAATAAGATTTAAAAGCTTATTTAAAGATGTTCTCCTCCAGGTTCTATGTAGAAACTAGACTTCAAGCAAATGTGAGGATGGATTAAAAGACTAACATAAGAATATATGCAACAAAAAAAAGTAATCTAAGTAATATTTAAATATAGGATATCTAAAATGATAAGGAAGAACTTTAAAAGCTCTTTAAGCAACTAAAAGTAGAGGATAATAGTTAACTAACCAAAGAAATAATTAAAATACTTTAAGAGTAACATTATAGTAGAAAAATGATTCGACTCTGTATGGATATTCTAAAACTAGGTATTGCTTTAATGCAGATAAAAATACTACATACGAGCAACTTGAAAAATTTAAATAGGCATAAAGATAAAGAAAATGAAATGCATTTTATATATCCTTTATTAATTTAATTTTTAAATATTTATGAAAATCACTCTCCAACCTAGAATTTCTTGAAATCTTGAATTTCAATAGCTCCGAGCTTATATTGGTCTATGTAATCCTAAACTTTTAATCCTTCGTCATTAAGCAAAAACTCTTGCTTTAGTAACTTCTGGATTTTATCTTCTCCTTCAATCTTTGCCTTGTTTGCAACTATCTGCATAGCGATGTCTTCACCTAGTTTCTAATAAACGGAGATATCTTATTTTGTTTCATGCTTAAACTGCACAATTACTCCTAGTTTTCCTAGACCTGGAGTTAAAACATTGTGCAAATAGCTTCCCAAAAAGTCTCCATGTACCTTATAGATTCTTTTTAAGTAGCATTTTTCCTACATTTTGGAAGCTAGCTACTTAAAGCTTTCATCTACTGTCTCATTTTTGATAGCCTTTTAATTCAAAAGTTCTTCAATAGTGTTTATCTTATTACAGTTTTGCAAGAAAAATTCAGTAGTTTTGTAAGTAACTTCTTTAAAATAGTCAGTAGCTGCTACAAAATCTGTCTCACAGGCAGATTCAATCAACACTCCATTTTTTAAGCTGCGATCTAAAAGGCAACCAATAAGTCCTTCATTGGCTATTTTATTAGCTCTTTTGGGCTAGCCAGTCAAACCTTTTTAATATAACCATTATTGAGCTTTTTCGAAATCGCAGTTGTGATTTTCTAGAGCGATCTTGCATTGGGCAATAGGGGAGCCTGTGAGATCTCTTAGCTTTTTTATTAATTGAGCAGAAGCTTTTTACATTTTAAGGTACTGAAAAATGTCAGATTTATCTCAATTTTAACTAAAATTCTTCTTATAAATACTAACCTTTACTACTAGATAGCACATATCCATTAACTTGACATATCAGTAGTACTTTTTCAGGTCTCATTTACTATGAAGACAAGAGTTTACTTTATTATCACTATATCTAACCTAATATCTCTTTTTAGTAATTTAGGTAAGTTTAAATTAATATACAGCGAGTATTCAAAATCTTTAAAGAAAAATAGTTCAACAGTAAAGTGAATACTATAAAGCACAGTATCCCTGCACTACATTCATTTAAATTGATAAATTGGTTCATTTAAATATTATCATATTTCCAAAAGAATACAATTAAGAAGCACTTTAGAAGTATATCAAGCATTTCTATTTTAAGAAAATGCCTTTTCTTTAAGCAGCAAACAAAAAAATAATCAGACATTAAGTTAATAAATTAATAGGCTTATAAACTATAATTATCTTAGAAATTATTGCATATGTAAGTTAAGATTCTAAGATATAGGCTCTTTAATATAATTCCTTTTAGATCAAATACGAGAAACTTTGATGCTTATTAAAAATAATATAAATAAAGTCAAAGTTCAATCCCATATTTCCTGATCACTACCTTCTTATTTAATAATATGATTAAATGCATTTCCTTAAAAAAAATCTGTTTATATAGCATTTATTTATTAGATCTCCTATTAATTATTTCTACTCTCAAATTGAATGCTAGATTATATTAAGCTGAAATCTAGCTGATTCTAAGGACTTTCTTGCTTATTTTCAATCTAATTACTAATAATTAATTCAGTTGCTGGGAAATTTTATAAGCCAGATAGGTTATTTTTTTTAATAAACTGCTCAAAAGAAAAGCAAGTTTATTTATTTTACTCTGTCTAACTATGTTTAAATTAATTAATCTACTTATTCTAAAGATGTCCTGGTAAATAAATCGTTTGAAAATCTTATTGCAAATAGCTTTCTTATTTACTAGTAAGCTAATGTTCATCTTATAAAGATTATGGCTCTTACTATTAATTTTATTCAGATATAGGAAATCTAGGACTTGAATCATTTGAATAAATTTTGGTATCGTTCTGGCTCTGAAATAAAAGCTTACTTAATTTAAACTGAAAATGATTTATTATTTGCTTGTTTCTTACATATCTCAGTCTCTGTTATCCTATTTAATTTATTTCAGGCTTTGCTCATTATTTTTAATTTAGGCCAAGCTGTACTACTAAGCTAAATCAAGCTGCTTATTGTTTTAATCTTCTTAACTCTAGTAATTATAACTATAATTTTATTAGCTTTAAATAAAAGATAATATTTAGGATTAGTTCAAGTTAGTGTTAAAATCAGAGTAATTCAATAAATTGTTTATTTAATTTTGCTATAAGTTATTTTACCTAAAAATTGCTTGTGAATTATGAAAGTTTTGTACTTTCTGTTATATTTTGAGGATTTTCCTTAGAATTGCATTCTTATCTTCTTAATCTATTTTAAGACATTCAAGGTTTATTTGTTCCAGCTGTTGAAGAAGTCATTATGAGTCTTAATTTGTATAACTAGAGTTTAAAATTTATGATCCCTTTAATTAGTTAGTGCTTTATAATATCTTTTACTTATTTTATTATACTAGTAAGTCAATACTTTAGAACAGATCCTTTATGCTTTAGAGGTTTTCTTGCTGCTTATATTTTAGTTTTATCTTTCCCAGCAAGTAGTTTATTATTTTGAACTAGGATATCCTCTCAAAATCATTCTAGGCTTAGATATTAGCCTATACTATGTTCTATAAAGCTTGGATATCTTTCTCTATTTGCTGAATTAGAGACATTTAATCAAGATTTTGCTATTATCTCTATTCTTTATTGCTGAAGTCACTAAAATATGCTACTGAATTTTCATAGATGGAAGGTTCTTGCGAAATTTATTCTTTTAATCATTAATGGTTGTAAAATTCGTTAAAATTAGCTCGAGATTCTCTTGGCTGAAGAAGTCTTCAAAGTAGATTTTTCAGCTAC
Source organism: Loxodes magnus (assembly GCA_946699065.1). Lineage (NCBI taxonomy): Eukaryota > Ciliophora > Karyorelictea > Loxodida > Loxodidae > Loxodes > Loxodes magnus. The sequence goes on along the minus strand of CAMPDV010000021.1, from coordinate 853,119 downwards.
TTTGAACAATCTAGATTACTAATATCTGGTGGTTTTTGCAAATCATACACTAAACTTTACCCTGATTTCCCATGGTAAGGCGTTTTGCCACTGAATGCTTCATAAATAATGATTCCTAAGCTTCACATATCCACTTTACTATCGAATTAATCCCCTATATGTACTTCAAATGGCAAATACTATTTATTTCCTTCATTTAAATAGGAATTCTACTAGATTTAAGCTAACTAATAAATATAATCTGCTATCTTTATAGTTTTATGACTTTACTGAAATTAGAATAGGATATTTTCTGGCTTTAAATTACAATGAGTTATATTCTTCTTTCAAAGTGCTTAATATCCTTATGCAAACTATTGTATTAGTTACTTCAGTTCAAACTCTTATAACCTCCCATTTCTTCTAAGTACTTCTCTTAGATTACCCCCCTTTGCATATTCCATTACTATGTAATTATTATTTTGAGACTAAAAGATTTCTTAGTATATTAAAAGATTATTATGATAAGTGCTTTAAGTGTTTTTAATCATATTAACCAATTATATTTTTTATTCAGGCTTACTCATAGATTGCTAATTATTTCCCTTTTTTATTTCTTTTATTGCTCATCTTTAATCTTACCTCTAATTATCCACTGAAGTTGCAAGTCAAACTTTCCCTTAAGAGCCTTATCCTAATAAGTTTAGTAGCAAGTATTTGCCTACTTTTTTAACTCTTTTCTTTAAAGTTTTGTCGTTCATTAATTATAAAATAAATTGATAAGTATAGTTATATGAATTTAAATTTATTATTACCTTATATTTTCTTTATATTTAGTTTTCATTCCAAATTTATTTTATAAAATTTAAGTTATTTCATAATTTATGAATGTCTTCTGTCATTTTCTACTTATACTACTTGATAGGTTATTGCTTTAAGTTATTTCTTATAAGAAGCTTAGAGAGAATTGTAGGATTTACTTTTAGTTTATTGGATCTGAATGAAAAGAAATTGCTTTGTTTAGTTAATTTCTTAATAGGGTTTTAGAATTGACAATTTTGCTGGTTGTTTTCTTTTATTTTAAGGATTTTTATAGAGATTTTTATAGTTTATTTCTATAGGAATTCTAGCATTCATAGTTAAAGAACTCCATGTAGGAATATTAAAGACTAAAAGCTAAATTATCACAGAATTCTTTTTTATGCTTGAGTAAACTTATATTAATCACTCCCTTGTTAACGACTCTGTTCAAATAAGTTCTCTTAACTATCTTTCTATTAATATAAAAGCTTGGTAAGTTATTAAAATAGAACTAAAGCAGTTCCAAACTGTATATAAATTGTAAGCTCTTTACTATTTATAGTCCTTAAAGAAATGAAGTAGATACTAGTTCTATTATTTAAACTTACTTAAATAGCTTTTTTATCTTTAAATTGATCCTATTTCTATGCATTATTACATATTAACTACTATATGCTATATATTGCTGCTAGAGTCTCAGTATAGTTTTAGATAAGTGTAAATTAATATTTACTTAGAGGAGAGTTAAGTGAGAACCAGCACTTACCTAATCTTACCATATATTTAGTCTTTATTATACAATCAGCCTGCCTTTATAATATGCTTAATTATGCTACTACTTTCTAAATAATTTGAAAGTAGACTATTTACTAGCTTCTAGTCTATATTAACTAGTATTTAACTATATAGAAGTAAGCTAGGGAAAATAAGCATAGATGTAATATATTTTGAGGATTATAATATAAATAACTATAGCAAGCAATATATAAGGATTAAGTCTATTTATCATACCTTACTTTACCTTTTATCATCACTTAAATACAATTACTAGACTTGTATAGCTATAGTATGGGAAACTTATTTACTAATTTGAATGCTTAATATACTGTTTATGCTGAGGTTAATTATTCAAAAACTTGGAAAGCATACAAAGGAAATAATATAATTGAACTTGAAAATTATAATGAATTTAAGCAAAGTATTGTAATATAAAAATTTTAGATTAGTTCTATTATAGAACTAGCAAATTAGACTAAAGCTTAAACATATAATTCCTTTAATTATCTTATTTAAAGTTAATACTTTAAATCTAGTTATTATGCTGCTATTTTTTATCCATAAGAGTGAAAAGCTAAAAGTTGAAATTAGCAAACTTCTAAATGATAAATATTTTCAAAGTATTTGGCTAGTTAATAACACTTTAACTAGCATAGGTTTATCTAGATTGAGGAAGATTAAATGATTGATAAGTTTTATTAGATTAAGAGCTTACTTAATGCTAAAAATTGGAAGATTAAAGAAATGTAATCTAAAATTAAAACACTAGACATCTCTCGTTGTAACAAGTTTCATTTCTTATAGATTTTATTATTTTTTTTTAATCTTGAACTGTTAAATCAGATATATTCGCTGTCGATCTATCGTCGAAATCATTTAATTTGCTCTCAACTATTACAAAATCCCCTACAATAGCTTATTAGTTTGGCTTATTTTAATCTTCATTAGAGCAAATTGAGCTTAGTCGTTCAGGTAAATTTTGCCTTATATATTAGATTTATGTCTTAATTTCATTTGCTACATTAATTTCCACTTTCATTTAAGTAGTCATACTTTATATTTCCTTTTTGATCTCTTTGTTAGATTAAGCTAAAAACTTGTTTTCAAGAAGCATCAAGTCAATATTCTTCTTAGCTACTGCCATTTTTCTTTTGACTTACTATAACTTCTATACGATTTATTCGTTTTGAGCATTAAGTTTTTTCCCTTCTTCCACAGGATTGAATTACTACATTGCTAGTATTTCCATTTTCTTTTTCTTAACATTCATTTTAAGTTCTTAAGCTTCCTAATTTAGAATGCTATTAGAAGCTTCTAATTTCTTGAATTCCTCTTACATTCTTTAAATTTTCTAGCTCACTTCATTAAGTGATTGTTTTAGGCTTAAAGGTATTTTACCTAATACTATCTAATGTTTGCACATAACGCATATTCGTTATGGACCTTTCATACTAGGTCTTTTAACAGAGCATTTCTTACATATAGGTCTCAAGCATTAATTACAATCGTGCTTTCTATGAAAAATTCCAAATTTAGTCAAGCATAAAGAGCACTAGCTAAGGGAATATTAGGAGAGAAAGCTCATTTGAGTATAATGGGAAGTGATTTCTGTAGTCATAGGAATAAACTTTAAATTACTTTATTAAAATGTCTTAAAAGCAGGTTAATGATAAACTTTTGCTGCACGTTTTCCAAAAATATTCCTAAAATGGGATCTTCGATCAAAATTCTCTAATTTTCGCTGCTGAATTGCTTGATATTGATCTGATTCCTAATACTTAGTTGACTAACTATGATAAAAAGATGATATGTAGGGAAACTATCAATTTATTAAAGCTTAAGATAAAAGAATCTGGAAGTTATTAAGAGAAGAGCGAGAATGATAGACTAAATTGAAAGGAGTTTAAAGACTTTTGATTTGAAAGTACTTTGATAAAATAAATAGTTGCTTATGAGTAAAATTTAACTTAAGATATTAATGAGTCTTAAGAAGGTCGAAATTCACTATCATTGAGCTCGTCAATTTCAAGTATTGAGTATAGGAAAGAAATGGAAGAGTCTGAATCAGGCTTCGTTAATATTTAAAATAATGATAAAAATCTGACTATTGACCATACACCTTAAGCATTTAGAAAAAGTACAAATTCATTTGCAATGAACTCTCATAGAGATACTTTTAATATTTTTAAACCCTTTCACAAATCAGAAGTATAAAGTCCAGATATTTCAGTTGCTGATGCTTTCAGTTCCTAAGGATAATAAGACATTTAAACAACTATAGAAATCTAGAAGAGATGAGAAGAATATGACTTAGTTAATGAAGATTTTCTAAGTATGCGGGGATAGAAAGAAGTAGAAAGCAAAAAACAAGAGTTTTTTGCCGATATGGGCCTTAATTCATTGCAAATAAGAGCATATGAAATATAGTTATCCAAGTCTATGTACAAAGATTAAAAAAATTATAGCGAATAAGGATGCAGATTGTGGCAGACATGTTGTAATCATCAAAACAAAGAGAAGTGTGTCATTCTTTAAACATTTAATTATATATATAATGCTTCAACAGAAGGTTACATTTTAATGTTGCTATTGAAGATAGCTTTTAAATTAAATGATACTGTTTAAGTTTTCCTTATCCATTTAAAATAAGCCTTGATGGTATATGTAGTACTTAATAATCTTGCACTTATCTACTTAAATATATACATTTAAATCAAGTAATACTTACCTAATTTCTTTCAAAATGTGATTAAGAAATGAGAGTATAAAATATCAGGATTAAATTAACTATTAAACTAAAAATTGAATTGATATAAAAAATTAGACTTAAAGAGTTTCATTAGCTAAACATATATTAGATAGTATTATATAAGCTAAAAATTCATAATTCTTAAAATAAAGAGCTTCATCTCAATTTCATTATAAACGAGCCTTCATTTTTTTCTATTTCTAAATTGTTTAATACCAGCTCACATTTTTCCCCTTTTTCTTGTTCATTCATTTTTTCGTTGTCTAGATTAAATTTTTAAATTTGCTATTCTGAAAGTAAATATTCACAAGCTTATCCTTAAGTATTTCCAACAATTTTAATAAGCTCACTTGATTAATTTTTAATTTTAATGATTTTAGCTTCTAAAGTTAGTTCTTTAATATACAGTGTTTTGGAGTAAATTTCCTGAACCTAGTTTTGCTATTATTTGAGCTATACAAGCTTATTGGAGTTGAGTATTAGCACAGAATTTTTTTCATCTTGTTGGAAATCTAAGCAACTTAAAATATTAAAAATGTTAGTTTTTACTTATCCTTAGATATAGGAAATTGGTAAATTTAATACAAACTCTATTTCATTTTCTGTGCATTTAATGAGGAAGCATGCGTTAGAGTTAAACTAAAATATATATATTTAGCATGGTTTATTTGCAATATCTTACTCTTATTAGAATATTATTAGCTACTTGTATTACTATAGGAACATCTATAAGGTTTTGGCTGAAGGATAAAATGTTAGGTTTGGAAGATTAATATCAGAAGAGAATTCCAGCAAAAAGCTCAGTACCGGAAATTGAGATTCTATCTCTTAGTAATCTTCTTATTGATTATTAATATTTATTTGCTAAATGCTTATTTGCATATCTATCGATTCTTATATTGGCTCTTCGTTATTCTCTAAATTTTGAAATTATTTCTACATTTAATTAGTTTAATCTTAATTTATTAAGTCAGCATTACTATTTATATCCTCAGTTATGTTGTAAATTTATGTATTTGCTTACTCCTTATTTATTTGCAAATCTATCTGGTATAAATAAGGCTCTTCTTCATTTTCTAAATTTTGAAACTATTTCTGCATTGAATAAGTTTAATCTTGATTTATTTAGACAGTGCTACTAGTTATATCCTCATTTATATTTTAAATTTAAGCTTTTTCTTACTCCTTATTTTATATAAAATCTTTCTGTTCATGTATTAGTTTATCTTTATTTTCTTATTTTTGAAATCAATTCTACATTTAATTGGGTTTTGATTGATTTATTTAGCCAGTGCTATCAGATATATCCTCAGTTATGTTTTAAATTTATGTATTTGTTTATTCCTTATTTTATATCAAATCTTTCTGTTCTATTATTAGTTTATCTTTATTTTCTTATTTTTGAAATCAATTCTACATTTAATTGGGTTTTGATTGATTTATTTAACCAGTGCTATTATCTTCAGTTAAACTTTAATTTTATGTATTTGCTTACTCCTTATTTTATATCAAATCTTTCTGTTCATGTATTAGTTTATCTTTATTTTCTTATTTTTGAAATCAATTCTACATTTAATTGGGTTTAGATTGATTTATTTAGCCAGTGCTATTAGATATATCCTCAGTTATGTTTAAAATTTGTGCATTTGCTTATGTGACATTTACTCTAAATTCTTAACTTTGGTTACTAGCAATCTAATTTTATGATTTTTAATCAATTTTATCATAGCTTAATTGCTTCTAGTTTGATTTATGAATTATAGAGTTGTTTTGATTCTACTATTGGTTTTGAAATTCACCTATCAATTACTAATCTTTAATATTCTATGCATTTTTTCCATAGGACTGTAAACTATGAATTTCTCTTTTGTCAGTTTCTAAAGCTTGATTACTTAGAGGCTACTAGGCTAAATATTACGTTTTAGCTTATTACTAAATCTATTTAGATTGACTACCTGAGTCAATTTTCTTTTGATTTGGTATAGGTTGCTAAGCTTAAATTGTATTTTGTTTCATTTAAATAAATTGTGGATGAACAGTTTAAGTATTTTGCTGATTCTCTTCTTAACTTATACTTTATATAAAATAGCTTATACTTTCTTGTAATTATTAGAAGGTAAATCCTTGGCAAAGAGCTTTTTAGTTTTCTTTCTAAAGTACATATAAATTGGGAAAAATTATTTTCTTAAAGATGCTTTTTTATTACTACCTGTTTACGTTTTTGAAAATATGTGAAGGTACTTAAATACTTAATACTTCAGGGTGGATTTATAAAGCATTAATATTTGCTTCTGTAGGTTTAAAATTAGAGAGGTTTCAAGCTTAAATAACCATTTCATTTTATGACTGAAATGCTACTAGATACATTTCTTCATTTGATATTACCTTAATTTTACTATATATTAGAGATTATTCTAACTGCTGTATCCTTTATTTTACAAAATTCAATATCTTTTCTTTAAATCTTTAATACTCTTTGCTTGTGCTATACGTTTGGGAGATATTTTACTGTTATTCTACAAATTATTCCCGATCATTGGAAAACTAATCTTGATATCTCGATTGAATTTATTTAGGAGTAGTTTTTGCTAGTAGCTTATGGGATTGGGTATTTAATTATCTTTAATTGCTTGCTTTAAGTTTAATGATCTAGAAATCTTGTTCCTATGTTTCCAAATTTCTTTCTATTTATTTATAAACGGGATATTCATTTAAATGTTCTTCTTTTTTCACTCTTTTACTTTCAACTGAATTAGGAATTCTGATTCTTTTTTATTTTTTTTTATTTTTTTTGCGAAATGTTAGTTCTTTCTGTCTTTCTTTTTCGTTAGTTAATTTAATATCCTGTGTTTAGAATTTCGTCTTCTCTTAATCTTGACTGTCTATCTTTTAAGAGTTTTCAAAACAATCTTTCAGTCCAGGACTTTGTAGAGTATTTCTCTCTTTTTAATTGATTTGCTAAACTTAATTTTCTTCTTTCTTTAATTCCTTTTCCTTCATTGCTTAAAATTTTAACTCTCTTTACTTTAATTAGCGTTAGGATCTCTAATTTGGAAAAATATTTCCATAATGTTTTTGTCACGGAAATATTATCTCAAGCTTTTCTTGAAGTTGAGTAAATTAACTAATATTTCTCAAAGCATTCTCCTAATTTGCTTCATCAATCTCTATAAGGAAACCTTCTACTTTATTATTTTTTCAAATCCCTAGGTAAATTTTCCTTTCTACATCTTATTTAAAAAACCCTATTCCTTAAGCCTTACCCATCTAAAATTTTCCTTAGAAAACATTTTTATTTGGATAGATAATTCTTCCTACTTAATCGTATTTGTTTTAGTAAAATCATCCCACATATTCAAATCCGTCTTTAAACCTCTGATTCCCTTTTCCTTGAAATACTAAATCGTAAAAAGCTTATCCATTATATTACCACTCCTTCTATATAACTTCTCTATATACTAATTATTATTCAGTCATATCTAGCTTAATAGGAGAGTACTGGAATTCCATATTCAGCATTTTCTTAACAAAATCAGCAACTTATTTGAATTCTTTACTTCTTATATATTTACTTAGATCATTAGCAAGTTTATATTTTTTAAATTTCTTTTCCAATACCTTATAAACACTAAATTAATCAGCTGGCTTTTCCTTTTTTCCAGAGCTTGATAAGTTTCTTCTTAGTATTTTATTTTGAAATTATAAAGCTTCTAACTATTTAAATTTCCTTTATAAATAATTCAACCTTGGAACTTAACTCCTTGAGGAATTAGGTTTCTTTTTTTATTTCGATCTAAAACTTTTAGAATCCTTATTGCTAGTTTAATCATTTCCACTTTAATTTTTTACTTCTTCAGATAAATTTTGCTATTATTGGCTATTTTCCTATTATCTATTCTTATTATAACTAGCTTCTACTTTTTACTTATTATGCTCATTTTTTCTACTCAAATACTATTCTTAAAAACAAGAAAAGTCCTCATTTTACAGTTTTTCAAGAAGAATATTTGAGCAGCTCTTCTAATTTTAATCTCCGTGTTTCTTCAGTTCATTTTGCAATAAATCCTATTAACCATTATTGATACCTTTCTTCTTAATCTATATTTCTTAGTTCTCTGCTTCTTATTTTTGCTCTTTTTAAGGATCAAAAGAGCCATTTTCTTCAGCAAAGGAGTAGTTTATTCAAGAAAGAGAATCCTAATTCTGCTAGTTAGTATCTAAGTTAGTCTAGTAGAATATTTCATTCTAATTTAATGAAGCAAATGCTTTAACTAGATATTTCATGAATTTATTGACACTAATACAGTCACTCTCTTATATTTAATACTCTTATCAAAAAAATTCTTTAAAGGTTTATTTATTAAGGTTCATTTTTAAGGTTAGGAGATCTAGTGATTATGAGAGATTGAAACAGAACATATTGTGCTATTTTAAAATGATTCGAGCATTAAAGAGAAATTGCTCGGATAGAACTTTGAAATATGTTTCTATTACCATGAAAATAGTCTGAAGCACTGGAAAATGTTAGATACTTTACCTTAAAGATTATAAAGAATTATTGTATCAACTTCCAAATGGTTTATTACCCTCTAGCAATTTTTACTTAGCATTCATTATCTTAAGCGAACAATGAAATACAATAAAGTTAACAATGTTATCGAATTCTTCTAAATTAGGGTTCAATTTTTTGAAACTGGTCAATGCTGCTTGCATACATAGACTTGAACATTACTCAAAGTCTTAGCAAATTAAAAAAAGAGTAAGATAAGCAAGAGGCTCATTCTTTTAATCAGCTATTTACTGCAAATCATCTAATATACCGTCATCATCTAAAAGCCAACAGCTAAAGCCTAAAATCCATATCTTCTCAATTTGATTAAAATCTTAGTTTTCTTTAATTTAATAAATCTGAGGCATGAAGTATTACTTAACTTGATAGAATTCGTATCTATTAGATTTACTAGAAGTTTGGTTACACTACTAAAGTAATGAAGTAAGAAGTTAATAAAGCTATTTTTAGAAGTTACTCTCTGTAACTTACTATTATTTATCTATATTTGAATTCCTACTATCAAAAGAGATTTCTTTGTAACTGTAACTTTCTTATTGTTCTTAGCTTGAAAAATCCATTTTCTTGATTTAGTCCTTTTTTTAAAGGTTCTTAATAATGTATCATTTAAATTAAAAAGAAAATGAAGATGTATATTTATTATCTATTCTTAGATGCCTTCCTTTATTTATTTCTATCAAGACTATTAAACTAAGCATAACTGATTAGCTATTAAAATAGCTAAAGCAGCCTACTACATTTAATAACTTAATAATTGTATAAAGTCTTAGCTTCTTTAGCCTATTTTATAAATCTTTCAAGTATCTCTATCATTTCTATGATTATTGCTCTTATATCCTTAAACTCATTTTATAGCTTCAAGAAATACTATATATCCTCAGCTTAATGATATTTAAACTACTTCTTTCTCCTAGTTTGACTACAGCAAATCTAATAATGATGCGATTTAAATGAAAACAAGTAGTAAAAGCATTGAAGCAAAAACTAATAAACTTAAATATAAGTAAGGTATTTAAAAGGTTAAGCAAACTATAAAAATGCTTTTAATTAGAATAAATTACTTGCAACTTTGGCTCTTTTGATGATATTAAGTATCATCTATTAATAATACAAATAAGAAAATAATACGCTAAAAACCAATTAAAATGCTGCTTAATAATAAGAGACTTTAAGATAAATTCTTTAGTAATCAATAGAGAAATATCATCATTTATCTGAAATTAGAATAGTTAATATTTATATATCAAAAGCTATAATTAATGTGTAAGCCACCAAAATGTAAAAGATATTATAGCTTAAGATTTAAATATAACATTATACTCAGCTTAATTACTACATTATAAGTAAAATACTTCTTTATCAATATTTTCTTAAAGCTAATTATTGATGTTCATTTAGAAACTTTGCTCTAGTAAGTCATCTACTAACTTAGAAATTTAATCTCATTTGTCACTTTCTCTATCTTTTTCCTAACAACATCCTTTTAGCTGGTATTTAATAACTTTCTGACTTACTATACAACTTATGAGTACAGTGACATTGCATCTACTCATCTAAATAAAGAAGACGCTGCTTTACTTACAGAATGAATTTGAGCAAATTCTAAATTAGCATTTTGTAAATGTTATTATAACTTAGTCTGAGTTTTATTCGAAATGTTATTCTTATCATAATACTTTATATTTGATAGAAAATTAGTATCATTTAGAATTTTTTTTGAGTTTGTCCAATCAGGTTTTACATTAAAGAGAATACAAACAGCTTCCATTACTACTGCAACAACATTAGGGGGATTTTTATAACTTTTTAGCTCAGTGATAGATTTTTTATTTAGGCTATCAATTCCTTAAATGGCTTATTGTAAAATAGGCATTGTCTCATTTATTTTCTTTTATGCTTCTTCTTAATTTGGAGTTTCGTCACTAGTCTTATACTCTTCTTCTAATTTTTTCAGTTGAGTTTACAGATTTTGCATCTTTCTCTTCAAAAACAAAAATAGTTTGTTCCTTAGACCTTTGCTGACTGATTTTAGTTTTATCACTTCATTTGGTGTAAGAAACTCTACTATTTCAAAAAGAGAATAAGTCTAAAGATTTTCCAGTGTTACTTTTACATTATTAGTACTTTTCTTAACTCTTTCGGAAATAAGGTGAATCCTTTGCTGAAGCTCCTAAGGAATTTATCCTTTTTCATATTGCTTAATCAAGCTTAATAGCTCTATTAGTTACTCTTCTTGCTGCATTTTTATTAATGCTTAACTGTTTAAAACTCCAATATTTTATACTAAATGGAAGCTTCTTCTTTGATATTAAAAGAACTAAAGCGCTCACATAATTAAGGCTTACAATAAGGCTTAAAATAAACTGACTTGATTCTTATCTCTTTAGGCATTTAAATAATCATATAATATTTCTTTCCTTCTACTTTCATGCATACAGTAATTTTTAAAGATTAATAGTTTCAGCACTCTAAAGCCAGCTTACTCTTAGCATATAACAACTAATATTTAAATTATAAAGAAGCATTTAATAAATTATATAGTAGCACTATTCAATTCTTTACTCTTCTTCTTCTACTTTAATGCTTCAAACTTCATTACTGCTATTCTTATTTAAATTCCCTATTTCATATAAACTACTACCTCTATTTTAAATGCTAAACTGATTGATATATTATACTCGCAGACTAAGAAATGGACTTATATAAGTGTAATGGTAATAGTTTAAAAGTATAATGTCTTAATACTAGTGTAAGACGTACTTAGATATTTGCTAAAAAAGATTGAAAATAGTTTAGTAAATGATATGATAACTACAAAGTAATTATAAGCAATATAAGAATGTTTAGCTATTTACATATGTTAAATTAATATATTATAGATTAGCTTGCTGCTTCAATGAAAGAGAAGCTAATATAAGTAAATTTATTAAATTTAGATTATTAATTTTAAAAGGCTTAAACATTTAAATTAAACTAAGTAAAAATTAATTTTCAGTGAATGTTAATTATCTATAGATGTGTCATAATAAAAGAAAAGAGCATCATATTACTAAGGCTAAATGAATTATTAATATAATTTAAGTAAGATAAATATTAATTTTATAATGCTTAGTATAGTTTTATAGAATTTAAATTAGAATTATGTTTAAGCTACAGATTGTAATGCTTTTATAAATTGCATTGCTAAGCATAATTATTATAATAGCTCTAGTCAAAATAGCTAATATTTTATTAAGAATAGTGCTCTATAGTAAAATTTTGTTAGTAGCGTAAAGGTTGCTTTATATGAGTTTATTGGTATTATGAATAAAAGCAATTTGATTCTACTAGTTTTCAGTATTTAAGCTATATCAGTATAGGTTTATTTTAAATTTATAAAAGACTCCTTTTAACTAAAACTGGCTTGATTAGAGTTTAGTGCCCTAGTTTTAAATTTTATAACTAAGCTTTCTTTAATCAAATATTTAAGTATGAATAGCAACCTTTTGATATATTAAAAATATCTAATTAATTTATTGATTGCTGTGGCTAGATAAATAAAGTCAAGTTTCATAAAATTAATTCATCTATTTGCCATATTTCTTGTCTTTCTAATATTGAGGCTTATCCATAATAAATCCCTTAAAGGATCAATGTATAGTCTAATAATAGGATTTAAATCGTATTTATCATATAATAGATGAAAAATAACCAATCTTTATTGTTAAAAATTAGAATTATTAAAGCAAACTAAATAAAGGATTTAATTAAGCAACCATAGAGGCTATATAGACTAATAAGGCTAATCATCAAGTCTAAATATTATTATAGTAACTCTTTAAGATGTTAGGACTTGCTTTTACTTAAACTTCTATATTCAAATACTTTGATCCAACAAATATAATGCATTAAGATAATTAACTTTAGAAACTACTTCTATTCTTATTTTCTTATAAACAAGATGAATAATTTAAGCTACAAAAAATTAATTAATGTTCATAAAGAAATTATCTAAAAGAAACTAATTTGCAATATAAAAGATAAAAGCGTAAATTAGCAGTTTTAAGTAGAAAATAATATAAATATGATTATATAGTTATCAATGAATAGCTTCACTAATTAGATGAGCTAAATGTTAATATAAATAGTTTTCCTTTATCATTTAGATGCTTTGAAAAAGTATGTTTGCTGTTTGTTTAAGAACTCAATTTGCTTTTTAAGGGTATTTATTTACTTCTTTATTAATTCTTTTTAGCTTTAATTTTATACTTCCTTTATAGTCTCCATAACTTATAAATATTAAGATATTCCATTTACCCATTAAAATAAAGAAGATGCAGCAAAACTCACGGCTCTTACTTGAAACATATCTAAATTTTTGCTTTGCAAGTACTTTTTCAACTAATTCTATTATTTTTTAGAGATTCTATCTCTATCTAATTCAAATAAACTATTTAGAAATTAGGGATCATTCAATTATTTTTTAGATTAAGCTCAATCAGGTTTTTGGTTAAATATAATACAAACAGCGCCCATTACATCTTGAACAATAGCAGGAGGATTTTTGAAACTCTTCATTTCTGTAATTGACTATTTTGTCAACGTTTATAAAGCTTAAACTGCTTGTTCTAAAGCAGGTCTAGCTTATTATAATTTTTACTATATTTCAGCCTAATCTGGATTTTAGTCACTTGTTTTAAATTCTTCTTCTAACTAAACAAGCTTCTGCTGTGTATTTTGTAATCTCTTATTCATAAATAAAAATAGTTTGTTCCTTAAAGATTTGCTGACTGACTTAAGCTTTACCTATTCCTTTAAGGTAAGAAAGCCTGCTATATCAAAAAGAGAATAAGATTAGATATTTTCCAGAGTTATTTTAGCACTAAGAGTCCCTTGCTTAACCTTTTGAGATATTTAATGAATTTACTAAAGAAGCTCCTATGGAATTCCTTCTTAATCATATTATTTAATTTTATTCAAGAGCTCTAGCAATTTCTCCTCTTCTTACATTTTTATAAGAGCTAATATAAACTAAATCAGGGAAGGTTCAAATTAAAAAAAAAAGCTAAACTAAATAAATTAGAAAGTAGTCATTAGATAGAACTTATGACCTCCCTATTTCCATATTTATATCCTTAATACTTTTATTTAAAGTTTCTTTCTAGATTTTAAGAGCCAGTTTATTTATAGATATCAGCATCCTAATATAATAGTTCAATAATTATGCCTTTATTTTTAAGCAATACAATACTTTGAGAACTCTTGATTAGTTTTTATCGATATATGAATATAGAATGTGAGTAATAAAAATGCAAAAATAGCTTAAAATATTAGTAAAATTAGAGTACTTATAAGTATATTCAAATCATAGTTATTAAATTTCAAAAACTAAATAAAAAATACATATTTTACTTAATTCGAAAACTCATCTATCTATCTTATAGAAAATAAATTAAGCTTTAGACATCTTCAGTTATTTGTCTTCTTTTTTAAGTGTAAGATTGATTTTTAAATGATAAATGTTTAGAAATCAACTTCAGTTGAATATTAAAAATTAAAAAGATCTAAGTTGCTTCAACTAAATTAAGGAAAAACTAAAATATTTAGTTTTTAGATAATCTCAGTTTATTGTTCATTTGCTGAAGATTAATTTCAATCTCTTTCTGCAAAATCACTTGCAAAAATATTTTGATTATTTTATTCTATTTTGATACTTCTTACTTAAATATTGCTACTTTGCGAGACAGCTATTGTTTAAGATTACTTAAATAAAGTAAATAATTTTCCTATATCTAATTTATTTATAATTCTTAATCCTTTCAATTATGATTTAAAATCTAAATGTAAGTCTTTTCTTAAAATAGGAGTTTATTCCTTATTAATTAAAAAGTTATATATTGCATTTGTGATATTTAAAAGGGCTTATATTTGTTTATTTTCATATAAAAGAATTTTAAATTATCTTGAATATTTCATTATATTAATTTCAATCCTTAATACACTTTGCTAAAATATAATAACTATCATATATATAAAAATCTGATTCTTAAAGTGTTGCTAAATTTATTTTAATTCTTCATTAAGATTTTTTGTATTTTAATCATTTTATTGAACTTATTAGATTTGTTTCTGAAAATATATATTAGTGATGATTCTTCCTCATTGCTTTCTTAAACTTACTTCTTTCTAATATAATTTCTATTTAGATATTTCTGAAAAAAACAGTTTTAGTTTCTCTATTTATAACCGTCTCTAATATGTTAAGTGTAATTGATATTTGAAAGGTTTCATAGGACTCTTATCAATTGTTGATTAGATTATTAAAATATATAAAATGAACTATAGAAAGAAATATAAAGATTATCAATAAAATATTTTGGTTTTGTATCATTTATTATTAAATTAACTTTAGATGTAGAAGATTATAATTAATTTATGAGTTTAATTTATTATTATTACAATTTTATATAGATTTAGTACATTTAATGCCACTATCTGATTATTCATTGCTAATCTTCTCTATTTAAACCTATTACTCATCCTATTGCCATTATTTTTTCTAGCCTAAATTGTTCTTCTAATTTAATACAAATACTGTAATGTATAAATATTTATGTTTTATTCTTTTACATTTTTTCAAACTATTTGGAGCATAAAAACCAATAGATAGCCACATTCTACTAAATATAAATCTTAATAATTTCTAAAAATGCCGAGCATTTTAATATATAAGTGCTAATTAATAATTGCATCTCTATCAATCTAAATTAGCTATTTATTTAATTATATTAGTTTACTCTTAAATTTATATTATTTATATACTTAATGTCTGAATATTTTAAGTCTTAAAATTAATAGATTAAGCCTTTATATACCATCTCTAAAGAGGAATCTAATTTGTATGAAGTTTAATCTTTATTTATTTAGTAAAATATTACCTAACAATCTAGATCTCTAAAGCTACCTTTTAACTTTATATTCCTTATTCAAGTAGAATATTACATCTATATTACATTCTATTTCTAACTTCAAGGATTAAAAGTATATACTAGCTTCAACAAAGAAATAAGAAGCAAAGATTATTTAAAGAAAGCATCTAATAGCTATACATTATATCTATTATAAGTTTAATACTTAGTAGAAAGCATATGCTGCATATTTAAATCTATTTATAAACTTAATATCCATAAAAAGGATACTAATTACTAAGTATTCATTTCAAAGATTTATCTAAAAGAATGAGAATATCAAATTTATACCTATAGTAGATTTTTAGCTTAGTAGTCACTCATAAAGTGATGCTTTAGTGAAGATAATATAGACATTTATTACTTTTAGGTAGCTATAATACAAACATTTAGTCAAGCAATCACTTCTTAGGTTTGAGAAAAAGTAGCTATGTATTTAAAATTTATTAGGATTTATAAATTATTAGTAGCTAAGATTTTATTCAAAGTTAGTCTGCATTTTAAATCTCTTTAATAATAGAAATATTTCACAGGATTTACTTATATTTACAATCTTAAGACTAAAGTTTGGTGTCTTAATGAAAAAGGCTTACTCTTATTATTTGTAATTTATATAAAACTCTTACATTTCCTCAGTTGCAAAATGCATTCTAATATAACAACTCATTTATCTTTATTTAATTCAAATATTTTATCGTCCTTTAAAAAGCATTTCCCAGACAATTAAAGTAAGCCAATAAAAACCCAAAAGATTTTACGTAGTTAGTTATCTTAGTTAAACAAGGATTAATAACTAAAAATAGAATATCTTATCTCACTCAACAGCTTTTTATTCTTATTTTCAAATTATAGCTAATTTAGACTCCAGACTTAAAATAATATTTATATCATAAATGAAACACATAGAGATCGATTTTTCTCTATTTTCTACAAGAAATAAAAAATTCTTTGGCAGTGTATTTATAATAATGACGAAGATTTACTACTGAAAATTAAAGAAAATAAATTTAATTTGCTGTAAACATTTAATATGCTCAAACTTTCATTTTTCAAGAAGTTCTATCATTATTTCTTTATTTTTAGTTCTTAATTTATATATTTCGATGTCTATGATTGCTTTAATTTTTTAAAGCTATATAAATAAAACTTATATCTAAATAATTTTATTAAAATTAAAATTTTCAAATTCTTATAAATCTAAATATCATGATTTATCTCAAAGATTCTTATATTTAGTGATTTAAATTTTTTATTCATTACTAGTTTGTACAATTACTAGGTTTTTTGATTTACAGTAAAGTAATAAAGTATTTCAAATTTATTAATTCTTTAATTTATTAAATTAAAGCACTTAAAATAATTGTTTTTTTGTTTTTTCTTATGCTCATTAAACATGATTTAGAATAACCTCTTTCCATTCTCTATTTGAAGCTTATAAATCATACGTAAACAAAATATTATCAGGATATCATTCTGATGGTTCACTAGCTTCCCACATAAATAACTTTCTTCCATTCATAACTGCATTACTTGAAAATGTACGCTTTGTTTATTAAAATCCTTCTCCATCTCACTCAAAACTTTTTCTATCATATGTTCAAGTTGCTTACAATTCATTCTAATTATCAAATATAATAATTCTTTTATCTTAATCATCTCATATTGTACTAGCTGTAGATGTTTAATTAGGCAATACAACACTATTTTCTACTCATTCGTCTGTTATAATATCGTAATCTCATACCTTATCTGACGCTAAGTTTTTATTTTCTCATTTTAACAGACCTCCAAATGTAACAACTTTGTCCCAACCAACACATAATCCATCAATTGAAGAAATCATCTTATGATCTTGTATTTATTTTGATGCGTTTGTTTATATATTAAAAACCTCACATTTATTGGTATATACTCAAGACAAATTTTCTGTTTTTGGATCAAAACCGTTTATCAAGTATAAATTAGAGGTGTTGTTATGAAATGCAATGCCCACACATTTTTTAGGATATAACAAATTATAAGTTTCAGTTTTATTTTAATCATCAACTTTAATCAATTCATTCAAATGCTATTCTGGAGTTCATCCTCCTGCTAAAATCGTTAAAGAATCTGATATTTAGTAAGAAACTGTATAATCTTCAAAAATCGGATTAAAAGCAGGTATGACTTCGTCTTTCATCTTATACTGTGATGGCTATTATCCTTGACCTATATATGCTGTTTTCTTTTTATTAGAATTATAACATATTCTTGTATACTAGGTTATTTATACATTATTATTACTTCCATTTTGCTTAATTTAGATATCTAAACTTTATCTAACTTCTTTGTTACTTTGCTAAAGATTGAGAGGTTTAAAATCATCTGTTCTTTATATTTACTATTATTTTATAATATTACTCTAGCCTTATGTAAGCTACTAGTTAAGAATCATTTGACTTTATTATAGTTATGTCTGATTTGCCTCTTTTATTTCTATTTCAATTTTAGTTTTAGATTGGCTTATTTATAAGTTTTTTATTTATTCCTACAAAGCATTTACATGCTATTGCATTTATGATTATGAATACCTCATTTGATTTAATTCTTACTCTAATTATTAATTTTTATTCTAAAGTTCACTATTATAGTTATTAATACTTTATAATTATTAGTTTCAGGATTGAGATATAGTATTCAGCTCTACTGCTTTTTTATTATTTTAAGCCTGCAAATCTTTTATTTATTCCTAATAAGTATTTACATGCTATTGCATTTAGGATTATGAAAACCTCATTTGATTTAATTCTTACTCTAATTATTAATTTTTATTCTTAAGTTCACTATTATAGTTATTATTACTTTATAATTATTAGTTTCAGGATTGAGATATAGTATTCAGCTCTACTGCTTTTTTATTATTTTAAGCCTGCAAATCTTTTATTTGATTCTATAGTGATGCAATCAATATATCCTTTTAATTAAGTTACTCTCTTTCCTATTGGCTTTATAATAGATAATTTTAGTTCTGGTTTATTACTGCTTCATATATTTTGCCTATTATTTAGTCTTCATTTTATTAATTGTTCTAGCTATAATTTGCTTAAAATGAGTTTTATAGTTACGATTATATTTTTTAGGCTTAATCAAATTACTAATCTAGCTTTTCAAATGTATTAGTCTACATAGAATCTATTTTTATCAGTTAGCTCTTAGCATTTTGGCTATTCTGTATGTTTTATTATATTTGCTGGGATTTTTTAGAGTTTATGCTTAGCAAATTTACTATTTCTTACTAGCAAGCTTAATAAACTGCTTTAGATATGGATTGCTGTATTTGTTCTATTTTGCTTAATTATTGCTCCTAACTTTTGTTTAGCTCTTCTTATTAATTAGAGTAAGCTTTTATATTATTAGTAGCTTATGCTTATAGATATCCTATTAGCTATTTATTTTATGTCTACTATTATTCTATTTTTTGCTCTAAAAGTACAAAATTATGATTGCTATGAGTACTTACTAAGCATTTCTAGCATATGCTTATATTATCGTTTTAGCAGAAAAACTTTAACTGCTCTTCTATATGAGTTTTACACTAGCCTGCACCGTAAGAACTATTTAGGGTACCTTGATAAATAGGTAAACTCTAAACTTGCGTTAAGTTTTTGAAATTATGAGCTTAGCAAGTAAATTCTTTATAGGAGCTCATTAGTAGAAATAGACATTACTCACAGAAAATGCATCCACACTCCAACTATCTAGGAGTTCTTTAAGCTTCACTATAATAATTCCTACAAATACTACACTAAGGTTGATACATTCTATTATAATAATAAAGAAATGAATTTTAGCTTTATTTAAATATGATTAATAGCAATTAATTCTAATTTACAGCTTCCTTTTATAATCTCATATATCTAGTATTTTAGATAATAAAGTATAAATAAGTTAGTTTACTACATATATAAACTAGCCCTAAGAAACAGCAGACATCTCTTAATGAATATCTTAAGAAATAACAATATCAATCTAATTTAATCTAATAATCACCTAATAAAGAACAATAATCTTAGGAATACTTTGCATAATCCGTTAAGTAAAGCAATATACAATTAATTAATTTATTATAAACTAAATGTAAAAAAGAGTTTAGCATTCTCTGGGATTTCAACCAGGTACTTGCTGACATTTTCTTAACGAGGATGGATACCACGACCTTCTTGATTAAGTGGTAGGTAACCACTGTTGATTCTCAGTCTATCCAGCAAATATTTTTCTCTTATAAATTCCATTTGATGTAATTCAAAGTTTGTTAATTTAAGTTCATGTTCTGTTTTGTTCTTTTTCGTTCAGTTTTTTTCAGGTTATGCATTTCCTTAATAAATGAAATCTTGATTTGCAGTATCAACATTGTTTAAGTTCTTATCTTGATTAATTTTTTATAAATATCTTGTTTTCTATCTTTTCTAATCTTTTTATTATATTCTGATCTTAAATTTCGATTTATGAGATTTCTTCTTTTTTATTTAAGTTGGAGTTTTTTCTAATTCTATTATTTGATTATTGGGTAAGTTTGATTATGATTATCTTCATAATTATTCTTCTGTTATTAATTGATTTTATATTAGTTATTTTCTTAAGATTGTTAATTCATTATCCTGAAAATCAATATTACTCATAAGTTCTCTTATTTATATGCTTTGGTTATATATGGTTTCTTCGTATCGGGAAATTTATTTTTTCATTTGTTCGACTTAATTTTAGAGTTTTTAATATGGGTCATTTTTTTATTCTTTTACTTATTACATTCCAACCATCACTTTACCTTTGGAAGAAGAACTAGATTCTGATGTAGTCATCTACTTTTATTTTTCTTTGCCCGCCTTTCTTTTGGCTTTTCTATTTTAGTTTCTAGAAAGGCGAATCGACTATTCCGTTTTTACCGCGCAATTTTCCATTTTTTTATTTAGCAATATACAGTATGAATTAAAATAACATAGATTAAAATTTAAATATTATAATAGATACTAGAAAACATAAACTATTAGCTAAACCTTTAATTTCCATCTATAGAAGACTCAACAAATAGCATATAATCATAAATGCCTTATAAACTGCATGAGATTAATATTAATTCTACTAAACACTCAAAAATTTCTATTTTAGTTCTCTTGATTCCAACATCAAAAGAACTTTAAGAAAATAGAATTCTCAATAAGAAATTTTATAAAGAATCAATGGATAACAGAGATTTGTTTCCATAGATATCGAAATAAACGAATTAATAAATAAATTTAATTATAGAGCGCGTACCACTCTCGTTGGTATGCAGCTCTTTAAAATAATTTATATTTAATGATGAGAAATAAAATTTTATGGGTTTCTCTGTCCTTGTTTTCTCTTCCTGCAGTACATCCCTGTAATTTTTCCTTCCAAAGCATAGGATGCAATATGTGATTACGGGTACATCTTTCCCGGCATTCAAAGTTCTCCAGCTTGTCGAATCTCCCTTCTCTTGTTATTGGTTTCTCTTTCTTTGATTTATCCTCCGTCTGCGCTCATTTTTTAGTTGCCTTGCTGGGCCTCCAAGCAGCATCTGAAGGAAAGGGCTTTCCACGCTATTTAAAATATATAATATATATAATAATAAAGCATTAGAATAAAAATATGCTGCTATATATGTTAAAAGCAGCATCATTATAAAAGATACTAGTGAAGAGACCAAATCTGCAAAAATAATAGTAAAAAGATAATGGGAAACCTATTTTAAATATGATCTACTTAATCAAGAATAATACATAGAAAGAAATTTTATAATAGTAAGTTTAGCAATCTTTAAATAATTTTTAGATAAAGAAGGATTAATTGTAAAGTCAAACTTATAAGCAAGAATGGCGCCCTCTAGTTCAAGAGATGATATTTTCAAGTGGGATAGATGCAAAGGCAAAGGCCAAATTTAGAAACTATAAGCTTCTTTTACCTTTACCTTTCTCTTTATATCTTAAAAACAGCTTCTAGTGAACTGTGTCTTTATTTATAACTAAGAGCTAATAAAATGAAAGAGTTTGAATATTTATTAATAAAAGAACATAATTTAGCAAATATAGCCTAAGTTGTATATAATAAAAGTATAAAATGTAAAAATTATTATTGTATAATAGCCTTTTATCTCTTCTCTAACAATAATTTAATTTAATTTTAATTCTGTCAAATAATCAAATGGTTGAATATCTTCGTAAGTGCTTTTGAGCAAAGAAGATGAAAATAGGAAAAATTATTAGTCGGAACGACTCATGTATTACTCCTCCTCGCAAGCCACGAAAGCATTAAACATGAATCAGGGAAAACCTAACCCATGGCCCTGATAAAACAAAAAACTAATAAAAACTAATCTCCTTCAAAAATTAGATCTTTTAAGGTACTTAAAGCAGTATGATACCAAGAAGACTTTGAAGATGAGAAGTGCCAGAAGACATTGAAGTTACGGCAGCTCTTTGGAGCACTAAGATATGAAAATGCCTTAAGGCGGGAAAGGTTAGAACAAATATCGCAGGAATCGATGGACTTCTAAGATATGCAAGCATCAATATACTACTTAAGAGAAGAAATATTAAACTGAAAGGATCCAAGTTAGAATTTCCTGGAGTTTTAGATGAATTTAAACCTTCAATACCTGATGTGAAAATTATTCTGGAGCCTGCAGTGCAAAAAAATTTGTCTTTACTGACAGAAGAAGCTGAAAGAATATGAATCAAGACCAAGATATAAGATAAAAAAATATACTATTATGAATCAACTTGACATCTTCTGCAGCAATGCAAGGAGTATAAAAACTTATCAAAGAAAGTCAAACGAATTATGAAGATAAACAAAATGAAAAGAAGAAGAATTATGAAGAAAAGCGACAAGATTATTTTACTAAGGAGGAAATTTCTATAGAAAAAAGTTAAAAAGAGCACTGGCATATCCAAGAGGAACAAACCTTTAATAAAATTTTAGACATATTCCTCTCAGCTCATTAGCTAAAAGTGAGAGGTCATTTCATTATTTAATTAAAAAATTATAATTTTATTGCATTTCTCTTGATTATATCTTGAATCATTTAAATCGTTTAAAGCTAAATATTGTTCTTAGAACAATTTAAGAAGCTTCTTTTGCATATGAAATAAAATAATTTGATTATTTTATCGATTTTAGAAATTTGGCTTTAGTAAAATTTTAGCTTATTAATTTTATCATATATATCTAATTTTTTTAATTATTCCCTTAAAAAATTATATCAGGCTTCAGAAAGGGATTCTTTCCCATCTCCAAAGAGTAGAAACCAGGAACGCAAAACTATGAAGAGTAGATAAAACTGGAAAAATAACTCACGTCGTATTGATATCAACCTTTGAAAAGAAATTGAAGAAGTTAAGGAAGTCTGCCCTACACCAGGAGGCTTCAGAGTTAAATCCTTCTGGTGAAATGAGCATGGAATAGCTCATCAAAGTAGTACTAAGACTCTAAGAAAAGGATAAGAAGTTCCATAAGGAGAACACGAAGCTGACAGAATAGATCAAGCACGAACTTTAAGATACACTAGACCTTGGAATGATTAATCAGGAGAGGAAGCTTGACTCCTTATGGATATGTCTATGAGAATAGTTCGTCAGACAAACTCCTAAATATAGAATATCAAAGAACAAAGCCAGTAGAATAAAAGCTTCCTATAGAGTCAGAGGAGCATCAAAATTAGAAAAAATTAATAGACCACAATATGGACATTGAAGCATATGATAATAGAAGATTATGAATCATGAATACAGAACCAGAAAATAATGCTACTTTTGTATAAGTAAATGAAAATAGGAAAAGAATTGGTGGAAATCTTGAAATTTCAAAAAAAATTGAACCTAAGAAAAAAAAGAGAGAATAGCTTTACTGCAACAAGAATGGTGACATTTACAGAAGGAAATGAACTTAAGATTACAAAAAATAAAAAGTAATTGGACCAAAGAATTTTTCCCAAGTTCACTAGAGTTAAAAATAGTACTATCAACAAATCAAGGCATAGCAGATTGATTTCCTACTAAAAATTAAAGTAGAACATTTACAGTTTATAAATAGAAGTTATTTTTCCCATATACTGTTTAATATATTTCATATTAGTACTTTTAGACAATATACTTTAGACATTTCTTTTTGTCTTATGTTTTACTCAGTAGTAAGTGCTTCTTTAGAGATTTTATAAACTAAATTTGATTTAAATAAAAATAAGAATAATTGCTATAACTTAACCCAAATAGAAGATTAATAATATAATTATATTAAAGCTTATGTATATCCGATTTCAATAGAATCAAATTCTAACAAGCTTGAACATTTATAATTTAAACTTTAAATTCTTATGAAAGATGACTTCTATATTTTAAATCCTTTTATTAAATATTATACTCTTTTTTCTTTAATATTGCTAGTATTAATCAGAAATAGTTTTGAAAGATTTAAAGATTTAAAAAATAAATTAATTAATAAAATTATCCTTAAGCTTCTTTTATTTATAAATTATTATTATTATTAAAATTGTTTGCGACTTACGACAGATCACCACTAAATAAATGTTTTGAAGTTTCGATTACCAATCTTTTTACAAGTCTAGTACTTGTGAGTCTTGTCCTTCTAGCTCCTCTTCTACCACCAAATTGTTTCAACTGTAATCCCAAGTTCTTCTGGCTAAAGGCTGTTTTTCAATCTGAAGAGTTCTCCATTCTTCCTTCACTAAATTTAATTCTTGCTCTTTCTTATTTGCTATTCTATTTACCTTCTCCACAATCATTCTTTTACTTTTTTAAATTCGACACAAATTCTTCCACAGATGTAGTTAACTTTTGCAATAGTAGTGCAATTTACTTACTATAGTTCTTTTTTCTGTTTTCTTAATTACTAATGTAATCTTTTCTATCTTCATCTTATCTGAGTTTGCGTTTTACTATTAGGATCTGCTGACTTCGAAGGTTTTTCTAGCTTTTAATAGGTTTTCAATCTGCAAGCTTTAATCTTGAATCCTCTACACCTAGGAATTCAATTGGCTGGGCTGTTCTTGCTGATATTTCTAAAGAGTATCCAATTTCTTCTCTTGATTTACCATCCTCAAGTCTAAAGTATCTTGTAATCCATGTTAAAACTGCTCAACTAACTTCGAATTCTCCTTTCTGAGCTTCTTGATCTCTTCTAGAGGTTTGGTACTACCTTGATGCGCTATTCCATGCTCATCTAACCAGAGGGATTAAACTCTGAGACTTCTTGATGTAAGACGGACTTAGTTTACTTTCTCAGCTTATTCTCTGATATTGTGTTATTTCGTGAGTTACCTTCAAAAGCTTCTTTTGCTTTCTTTGTGTTGTTAAGCTCCTGGCTCTTGTTTCTTTGGAGTAGGAAGAATCCTTTTCTGATGTACAACATTTTATTAAATTTATAAATTTAGAGATAATTTAAGTTTATAAAGCTTTAACTTTATTTGCAAATTAGTGTTTTCAATTTTTAAAATGTAGACTAAAGCTAGCTAAACTTATTTTTATTTAAATTGTTAAATTTCCTTTATACATTAATTTTTATCTTATGACATATTAATTATTCTAATTACTATCTTAATTTTCTTACATTTATATAAATTAATTAGCTTCTATTTTTCTACTATTTTCTCTTTACACTATAAATCCTTCTAAATTATTTCTGCAATTATGTGTAAATATTTTGCCAAAAGATGAATTAAAAGATATTTAAGCATATAAATGTAAAGATTATAGATTTATGAATGCTAATAATTATAATTTGCTCTAATAAAATTATAATAGTATCAAGTATCTAAATTAAATTAGATACTTCATTTTATGTAAGTTAATTAATTTAATACAACCTTACCTCTTTCTACTCTTTATTTCCCTTCTCAAGCTATTTTTGTCCCCTCTATTGATCTTTATACGTTCTTCTAAATATTTACTGTTGTATTCTCAGTTTATTCCTGTAAAGCTTTTATTTGAAGATCTATTTCTAATTATTGCTCAGAATTAAATTGCTAAATCCAGTATATTTGGTCATAAGTCCAGGAAATATATCATAAGTTTACTAACTGTATCCTAATAGTAAACACTTTCGAAGATATATCTAAAAGTATCTTTTCCTCCACGTAACACATAAACAAAGTTTACTTTATAGGATAATAAAGCAAAGCAAATCATATTAAAAATAAGAATGAGTTCTCTAATTAAAGATTGAGATAATTTCATTTTTTCATTGTTAAGTTTAAAATAGTTAATTTCTTAAATTTTCTATAGTCCTTCAAGTTACTCTCTGAATATCTTTGCAGTTAGTATTCATCTATAATGTAAAACCATCTCTTAATAAAATTTTAGTATAATTAATTTAAATAGATTTAATATAAGTTTAGCGTGAACTATTAGTTATCCATCATTGATTGAACCATAAAATTGAGAAATATTCTAAACTTGCTAAAATGTAAAGATATTTAGTTCCAATTGTTTACAAAGAGCTTTCCTATATCAGATTCTGGATAATCTGTAGCTTCTTTCCTTATTTTAAATTAAAACGAAAAAGAGTTTTGCTATAATATGTTTAAATTGAAATCAGTTAAAATCTTTGTAACAGGATTCACTAAAAACAGAGATAGGTAACTATAAAGTCTTATTTGTCATTGCACGCACACTCTTGCTTATTTTTTCTTTACACTATATATTACTCTCATTAAATTCAAGGCGCAAGTTCATCTCCATTTTAGCTTTAGTTAACTTAAAATGCGACAAAGCATTTTTAAGTGTCAGAAGTAACATTCTTATTACGACTAAAATTATAAGTACGCTTCTTTACCTATTTAAGAAGATTTAAGCCTTCTACTAGCAATTATAAATAAAATAGTCTTTCTATATAAGTTGATTCAAGGTCTATCACTTCTTAATTTGTTTTATTAATCTTTTATAAGATTTAAATTAAAGTGTTTAGCTATTTTTTAGATATTTAATTATATTGCATTAATAAATTACCTTTTACATATTTTGCTCAGAACTGAAAAGAAATATTAAATCATCTATCTAAGTCCTGTATACTAATTTCATGTTATACAATTTATTCCTTACTAAATACCTCCTTCCTACAAATTTCTTGCTTCTATGAGCAAAGGAACTTAGGAATTCCCTTACATAACTTCGTTGTTGAAATGAAGTCTGAGAGTTATTAATTCATCATTGATAAAAGAAGTTTAAATATTATTTTAGAGAGAAAAAATGGTTGAAGGTTTCAAGTCAGGCTTCTATACCACCTCTTCCTAAGTCAAAAAGGAAGGGAGGAAGCAAGAAACCAAGTCTTAATAATCTTAACAATTTTCTCTATCACAACCTTAACCAGCACTGAACTAATAACTTGGAATCTAACAAACGAACGAAAGCCAACCTTGAAGAATATACACACTGAAACTCCAACCTCAAGTGAGAAACCGAGGAAACAGATGAAGTCTGTTCTCCACCAGGAGGTATCAGAGTTCAACCCTTCTGGCCAGATGAGCATGGAGTAGCTCATCAAAGTGGTACTGAACCTCCAGGAAGAGGTCAAGAGATTGAAGAAGGACAATGATATGCTGATGGCAAAACTAGACCTAGCAGAAGGAATTTAGTCAAGACTTATGACCTAGGAAAGAGATATTAACGCCTTTTGGAATATCTCATAAAGTCAGACTAACGAATCCTAAAATTAGCTTTAGAAACAGATTGAACTGGATAACAGACTCGGAAAAGTAGAAGATAAATTGTAAACTTTTAAGAAAGAGTAAAGCGAAACTGGAGCTATACAAATGGAAATCGAAGCCTAGAAAGAGCAAACAAATCAAGGAAAATAATTCAAAATAAAAAAGAAATGTTTCTGTTGTGGAAGCGTATGACATTTTTATCGGAAGTGTTAGAAATTCTAATAGAAATAAAGAAACTATTGGATAAAAGAACAACAAAAGAAGAAAAAAGCAAGAATGAAAAGAATGTATTGCAACCCGGATGGTTCAATATACAAGATCAAGATGGAACCATATCAAGCAAAAGGAAGGAAAACCTGGAGAAACCCGAGTTCCCAATCCCGCTAAAATCGGACGTCATAAACATTTATATTTAACAGCAGGGAACATGAACTGCTGTTCTCAGTACGGGATTGGAAATCCCTAAAATGGAAAACTTTAAAGTAATATTATTATTATTATTTAATATTTTTTTAGAAAAAATCAAGTGCTAGAATCAACTCCAGCAGAAATTTTAATATCCTAAAAAATTATAGTTTTCTCAATACTATCAAATACAATCAAAAAGAAAAGCAATCATCTTTTTCCTTCAGTTAAACGAAAGCCAATTATCTCTGTCTTATTCAGATTTAATGCGCCGCTTATCTCTTTTGAAAAATTCCATTTATGCAAATGAATGAGCTACGCTTTTGCAGAATTTGAAATCTTAGATGTTAAAACCATGCAATTGATTTTCAGTAAAGCGATTTTTAGCGGAATTGATCTCAAACGTTTGATTTACTTTTATTGCCTTTCTTGAATAAAAGAATGATAGAAATATTAAATTTTTCTTTAGTTCTTTAAAGTCTTAATATTGTTGATAATACATAAAGTTGCTTAATATATCTCTTCTTCAACATATTTAATGAACTCACCTTTTACTTCATCTAATTCTGTTTTCTTTCCTTTTGGAATATGATAAATAATATTTCCAATCTCTTAAATAAGTGAGAAGGAATATAATTGATTAGCTTAGGATCTTTACACATTAAATCAATTTGTTGCTTACAAAACTCAATTGCTTTAAGGAACATTACTATTTTTACTTAGCATTCATTATCTTAAGCGAACAATGAAATACAATAAAGTTAACAATGTTATCGAATTCTTCTAAATTAGGATTCAATTTTTTGAAACTGGTCAATGCTGCTTGCATACATAGACTTGAACATTACTCAAAGTCTTAGCAAATTAAAAAAAGAGTAAGATAAGCAAGAGGCTCATTCTTTTAATCAGCTATTTACTGCAAATCATCTAATATACCGTCATCATCTAAAAGCCAACAGCTAAAGCCTAAAATCCATATCTTCTCAATTTGATTAAAATCTTAGTTTTCTTTAATTTAATAAATCTGAGGCATGAAGTATTACTTAACTTGATAGAATTCGTATCTATTAGATTTACTAGAAGTTTGGTTACACTACTAAAGTAATGAAGTAAGAAGTTAATAAAGCTATTTTTAGAAGTTACTCTCTGTAACTTACTATTATTTATCTATATTTGAATTCCTACTATCAAAAGAGATTTCTTTGTAACTGTAACTTTCTTATTGTTCTTAGCTTGAAAAATCCATTTTCTTGATTTAGTCCTTTTTTTAAAGGTTCTTAATAATGTATCATTTAAATTAAAAAGAAAATGAAGATGTATATTTATTATCTATTCTTAGATGCCTTCCTTTATTTATTTCTATCAAGACTATTAAACTAAGCATAACTGATTAGCTATTAAAATAGCTAAAGCAGCCTACTACATTTAATAACTTAATAATTGTATAAAGTCTTAGCTTCTTTAGCCTATTTTATAAATCTTTCAAGTATCTCTATCATTTCTATGATTATTGCTCTTATATCCTTAAACTCATTTTATAGCTTCAAGAAATACTATATATCCTCAGCTTAATGATATTTAAACTACTTCTTTCTCCTAGTTTGACTACAGCAAATCTAATAATGATGCGATTTAAATGAAAACAAGTAGTAAAAGCATTGAAGCAAAAACTAATAAACTTAAATATAAGTAAGGTATTTAAAAGGTTAAGCAAACTATAAAAATGCTTTTAATTAGAATAAATTACTTGCAACTTTGGCTCTTTTGATGATATTAAGTATCATCTATTAATAATACAAATAAGAAAATAATACGCTAAAAACCAATTAAAATGCTGCTTAATAATAAGAGACTTTAAGATAAATTCTTTAGTAATCAATAGAGAAATATCATCATTTATCTGAAATTAGAATAGTTAATATTTATATATCAAAAGCTATAATTAATGTGTAAGCCACCAAAATGTAAAAGATATTATAGCTTAAGATTTAAATATAACATTATACTCAGCTTAATTACTACATTATAAGTAAAATACTTCTTTATCAATATTTTCTTAAAGCTAATTATTGATGTTCATTTAGAAACTTTGCTCTAGTAAGTCATCTACTAACTTAGAAATTTAATCTCATTTGTCACTTTCTCTATCTTTTTCCTAACAACATCCTTTTAGCTGGTATTTAATAACTTTCTGACTTACTATACAACTTATGAGTACAGTGACATTGCATCTACTCATCTAAATAAAGAAGACGCTGCTTTACTTACAGAATGAATTTGAGCAAATTCTAAATTAGCATTTTGTAAATGTTATTATAACTTAGTCTGAGTTTTATTCGAAATGTTATCCTTATCATAATACTTTATATTTGATAGAAAATTAGTACCATTTAGAATTTTTTTTGAGTTTGTCCAATCAGGTTTTACATTAAAGAGAATACAAACAGCTTCCATTACTACTGCAACAACATTAGGGGGATTTTTATAACTTTTTAGCTCAGTGATAGATTTTTTATTTAGGCTATCAATTCCTTAAATGGCTTATTGTAAAATAGGCATTGTCTCATTTATTTTCTTTTATGCTTCTTCTTAATTTGGAGTTTCGTCACTAGTCTTATACTCTTCTTCTAATTTTTTCAGTTGAATTTACAGATTTTGCATCTTTCTCTTCAAAAACAAAAATAGTTTGTTCCTTAGACTTTTGCTGACTGATTTTAGTTTTATCACTTCATTTGGTGTAAGAAACTCTGCTATTTCAAAAAGAGAATAAGTCTAAAGATTTTCCAGTGTTACTTTTACATTATTAGTACTTTTCTTAACTCTTTCGGAAATAAGGTGAATCCTTTGCTGAAGCTCCTAAGGAATTTATCCTTTTTCATATTGCTTAATTAAGCTTAATAGCTCTATTAGTTACTCTTCTTGCTGCATTTTTATTAATGCTTAACTGTTTAAAACTCCAATATTTTATACTAAATGGAAGCTTCTTCTTTGATATTAAAAGAACTAAAGCGCTCACATAATTAAGGCTTACAATAAGGCTTAAAATAAACTGACTTGATTCTTATCTCTTTAGGCATTTAAATAATCATATAATATTGCTTTCCTTCTACTTTCATGCATACAGTTATTTTTTAAAGATTAATAATTTCAGCACTCTAAAGCCAGCTTACTCTTAGCATATAGCAACTAATATTTAAATTATAAAGAAGCATTTAATAAATTATATAGTAGCACTATTCAATTCTTTACTCTTCTTCTTCTACTTTAATGCTTCAAACTTCATTACTGCTATTCTTATTTAAATTCCCTATTTCATATAAACTACTACCTCTATTTTAAATGCTAAACTGATTGATATATTATACTCGCAGACTAAGAAATGGACTTATATAAGTGTAATGGTAATAGTTTAAAAGTATAATGTCTTAATACTAGTGTAAGACGTACTTAGATATTTGCTAAAAAGATTGAAAATAGTTTAGTAAATGATATGATAACTACAAAGTAATTATAAGCAATATAAGAATGTTTAGCTATTTACATATGTTAAATTAATATATTATAGATTAGCTTGCTGCTTCAATGAAAGAGAAGCTAATATAAGTAAATTTATTAAATTTAGATTATTAATTTTAAAAGGCTTAAACATTTAAATTAAACTAAGTAAAAATTAATTTTCAGTGAATGTTAATTATCTATAGATGTGTCATAATAAAAGAAAAGAGCATCATATTACTAAGGCTAAATGAATTATTAATATAATTTAAGTAAGATAAATATTAATTTTATAATGCTTAGTATAGTTTTATAGAATTTAAATTAGAATTATGTTTAAGCTACAGATTGTAATGCTTTTATTAATTACATTGCTAAGCATAATTATTATAATAGCTCTAGTCAAAATAGCTAATATTTTATTAAGAATAGTGCTCTATAGTAAAATTTTGTTAGTAGCGTAAAGGTTGCTTTATATGAGTTTATTGGTATTATGAATAAAAGCAATTTGATTCTACTAGTTTTCAGTATTTAAGCTATATCAGTATAGGTTTATTTTAAATTTATAAAAGACTCCTTTTAACTAAAACTGGCTTGATTAGAGTTTAGTGCCCTAGTTTTAAATTTTATAACTAAGCTTTCTTTAATCAAATATTTAAGTATGAATAGCAACCTTTTGATATATTAAAAATATCTAATTAATTTATTGATTGCTGTGGCTAGATAAATAAAGTCAAGTTTCATAAAATTAATTCATCTATTTGCCATATTTCTTGTCTTTCTAATATTGAGGCTTATCCATAATAAATCCCTTAAAGGATCAATGTATAGTCTAATAATAGGATTTAAATCGTATTTATCATATAATAGATGAAAAATAACCAATCTTTATTGTTAAAAATTAGAAATTATTAAAGCAAACTAAATAAAGGATTTAATTAAGCAACCATAGAGGCTATATAGACTAATAAGGCTAATCATCAAGTCTAAATATTATTATAGTAACTCTTTAAGATGTTAGGACTTGCTTTTACTTAAACTTCTATATTCAAATACTTTGATCCAACAAATATAATGCATTAAGATAATTAACTTTAGAAACTACTTCTATTCTTATTTTCTTATAAACAAGATGAATAATTTAAGCTACAAAAAATTAATTAATGTTCATAAAGAAATTATCTAAAAGAAACTAATTTGCAATATAAAAGATAAAAGCGTAAATTAGCAGTTTTAAGTAGAAAATAATATAAATATGATTATATAGTTATCAATGAATAGCTTCACTAATTAGATGAGCTAAATGTTAATATAAATAGTTTTCCTTTGATCATTTAGATGCTTTGAAAAAGTATGTTTGCTGTTTGTTTAAGAACTCAATTTGCTTTTTAAGGGTATTTATTTACTTCTTTATTAATTCTTTTTAGCTTTAATTTTATACTTCCTTTATAGTCTCCATAACTTATAAATATTAAGATATTCCATTTACCCATTAAAATAAAGAAGATGCAGCAAAACTCACGGCTCTTACTTGAAACATATCTAAATTTTTGCTTTGCAAGTACTTTTTCAACTAATTCTATTATTTTTTAGAGATTCTATCTCTATCTAATTCAAATAAACTATTTAGAAATTAGGGATCATTCAATTATTTTTTAGATTAAGCTCAATCAGGTTTTTGGTTAAATATAATACAAACAGCGCCCATTACATCTTGAACAATAGCAGGAGGATTTTTGAAACTCTTCATTTCTGTAATTGACTATTTTGTCAACGTTTATAAAGCTTAAACTGCTTGTTCTAAAGCAGGTCTAGCTTATTATAATTTTTACTATATTTCAGCCTAATCTGGATTTTAGTCACTTGTTTTAAATTCTTCTTCTAACTAAACAAGCTTCTGCTGTGTATTTTGTAATCTCTTATTCATAAATAAAAATAGTTTGTTCCTTAAAGATTTGCTGACTGACTTAAGCTTTACCTATTCCTTTAAGGTAAGAAAGCCTGCTATATCAAAAAGAGAATAAGATTAGATATTTTCCAGAGTTATTTTAGCACTAAGAGTCCCTTGCTTAACCTTTTGAGATATTTAATGAATTTACTAAAGAAGCTCCTATGGAATTCCTTCTTAATCATATTATTTAATTTTATTTAAGAGCTCTAGCAATTTCTCCTCTTCTTACATTTTTATAAGAGCTAATATAAACTAAATCAGGGAAGGTTCAAATTAAAAAAAAAAGCTAGACTAAATAAATTAGAAAGTAGTAATTAGATAGAACTTATGACCTCCCTATTTCCATATTTATATCCTTAATACTTTTATTTAAAGTTTCTTTCTAGATTTGAAGAGCCAGTTTATTTATAGATATCAGCATCCTAATATAATAGTTCAATAATTATGCCTTTATTTTTAAGCAATACAATACTTTGGGAACTCTTGATTAGTTTTTATCGATATATGAATATAGTAAAAATGTGAGTAATAAATATGCAAAAATAGCTTAAAATATTAGTAAAATTAGAGTACTTATAAGTATATTCAAATCATAGTTATTAAATTTCAAAAACTAAATAAAAAATACATATTTTACTTAATTCGAAAACTCATCTATCTATCTTATAGAAAATAAATTAAGCTTTAGACATCTTCAGTTATTTGTCTTCTTTTTTAAGTGTAAGATTGATTTTTAAATGATAAATGTTTAGAAATCAACTTCAGTTGAATATTAAAAATTAAAAAGATCTAAGTTGCTTCAACTAAATTAAGGAAAAATTAAAATTATTTAGTTTTGAATAATCGCTATTTATTGCTCATTTGCTGAAGATTAATTTCAATCTCTTTCTGCAAAATCACTTGCAAAAATATTTTGATTATTTTATTCTATTTTGATACTTCTTACTTAAATATTGCTACTTTGCGAAACAACTATTGTTTAAGATTACTTAAATAAAGTAAATAATTTTCCTATATCTAATTTATTTATAATTCTTAATCCTTTCAATTATGATTTAAAATCTAAATGTAAGTCTTTTCTTAAAAGTAGGAGTTTATTCCTTATTAATTAAAAAGTTTTATATATTGCATTTGTGATATTTAAAAAAGGCTTATATTTGTTTATTTTCATATAAAATAAAATTTTAAATTATCTTGAATATTTCATTATATTCATTTCAATCCTTAATACACTTTGCTAAAATATAATAACTATCATATATATAAAAATCTGATTCTTAAAGTGTTGCTAAATTTATTTTAATTTTTCATTAAGATTTTTTGTATTTTAATCATTTTATTGAACTTATTAGATTTGTTTCTGAAAATGTATATAGTGATGATTCTTCCTCATTGCTTGTCTTAAACTTACTTCTTTCTAATATAATTTAATTTCTATTTAGATTTCATTGTTTATTCTGAAATAAACTGTATCAATTCCTCTATCTATAACCATGTCTAATATGCTAAGTGTAATTTATATTTGAAAGGTTTCATAGGACTCTTATCAATATTTTCTATTTTATTACATTATTAAAGTATATCAAGAGAACTATAGAAACAAATATAAAGATTATCAATAAAATATTTTGGTTTTGTATAATTTATTATTAAAGTAATTTTAGATGTAGAAGATTATAATTAATTTATGAGTTTAATTTATTATTATTACAATTTTATATAGATTTAGTACATTTAATATTACTATCTGATTATTCATTGCTAATCTTCTCATATTTTATATTCCTACCTTTTATTTTATTTAAAGCTATTACTCATCCTATTGCCATTATTCTTTCTTCCCCAAATTGTTATTCTAATTTAACAAAATGCTGTAATGTTAATTAAAAACTTTAAATATTTTCTGTTTTATTCTTTTACATTTTTTCAAATAAACTATTTGGAGCATAAAAACCAATAGATAACCACATTCTACTAAATATAAAATCTTAATAATTTCTAAAAATACCAAGCATTTTAATATATAAGTGTTAATATATAATTGCATCTCTATCAATCTAAATTAGCTATTTATTTAATTATATTAGTTTACCCTTAAATTTATATTATTTATATTCTTAATGTCTGAATTACATTTATTTTAAGTCTTAAAATTAATAGATTAAGCCTTTCCTCATATACCATCTCTAAAGAGGAATCTAATTTGTATGAAGTTTAATCTTTATTTATTTAGTAAAATATTACCTAACAATCTAGATCTCTAAAGCTACCTTTTAACTTTATATTCCTTATTAAAGTAGAATATTACATCTATATTACATTCTATTTCTATTTCTAAGATTTATTTCTAACTTCAAGGATTAAAAGTATATACTTTGCTTCAGCAAAGAAATAAGAAGCAAAGATTATTTAAATAAAGCATCTATAGCTATACATTATATTTGTATCTATTATAAATTTAATACTTAGTAGAAAGCATATGCTGCATATTTAAATCTATTTATAAAGTTAATATGCATGATCCATAAAAAGGATACTAATTACTAAGTATTAATTTCAAAGATTTATCTAAAAGAATGAGAATATACAAGTGATAACTAAAAATAGAATATCTTATCTCACTCAACAGTTTTTTATTCTTATTTTCAAATTATAGCTAATTTAGACTCCAAAATAAAGACTTAAAATAATATTTATATCTTAAATGAAACACATAGAGATCGATTTTTCTCTATTTTCTACAAGAAATAAAAAATTCTTTGGCAGTGTATTTATAATAATGACGAAGATTTACTACTGAAAATTAAAGAAAATAAATTTAATTTGTTGAAAACATTTAATATGCTAAAATTTTAATTTTTCAGGAAGTTCTATCATTATTTTCTTTATTTTTAGTTCTTAATTTATATATTTCGATGTCTATGATTTCTTTAATTTAAAATATAGAATTAATCTTTCATAAGAATTTAGAGTTTGAATTATAAATAGTCAGGTTTGCTAGAATTTGATTCTATTGAAATCGAATATACATAAGCTTTAATATAATAATATTATTATATTTCTACTTGGTTTAAGTTATAGCAATTATTCTTATTCTTATTTAAATTAAATTAAGTTTATTTATACCAATTCTTTAACAAACTCTAATAATGCTTAGATTCTTTTAATAAGCAATTGCTTTAAGTTTAAGATTGCAATCCCATAATTACCTTCTTAGATATTAAATACTTTAATTTAAAATATTAAGTGACTATCTATCTTATTTCTTAAACTATTTCCTAATATATAGACTTTCTATTTTTCCTCATATAGCTAAGCTTTTAATTTATCTCTTTATATTTCTTAAATAAGAGGAGTTTCCTTTATTCTATCCTATTAATATTAGTGGCAAGCACATTAATTACTAATATAAATGAATTCCTTTTCTAGTGATTTGTTATTAAGAGTAGGTTTATTTATAGTTACAATATCCTATTTACTTCCAGTTATTAGGGAATTTCAATAAATTTATAGTTGAATACTTTTTATCCATCTTAGAAGACTAGTGTAGAGATTAGTAATAGTTGGGAGATTTAAAATTGTATATAAAGTGATAATAAAGATTAAGAGCAAAGTTATTTTAAAGTACATACTTTACAACCTATTTTAAAAAGGCTAAATAAAAACTGAAAACTCCCAATAATAATAATCAAATACAAAGAACACTTTGATATCTAAGCCTTTATAAAATAGGAACTAGATAGAGGGTTTAGAAGCAGTACTAATATATAAATTTAAATTAAAGTCTTATTAGATCAATTAACAATCTGCCTTTAAGATAGTCATGCATAATATAGTTAAGATCTAGTTTAAATTTAGTAGTCTATTAATTAATTTATATCTGTACTTTTAATTATAAACAAACCCTCATAATACTAGAGATTACTTAAGCTTATAAATACTAAGATAATAAGTTAAACTAACAAGCATCTGCTTCTACTATAATTATCACAGAACTTTGATTTAAGGAATAAAGAAAGCAAATAGTAAAGAATTATTATAGTTAATTTTAACTTATTTAAATTTAAAGAAGCTAAAAATAATTCTTAGGAAAATAATTAAAATCATTACTATAAGATTATTAGAAACCATATCTTATTAATATTTTTAACTTCAAAAATCTCCTTTTGGTAAAGTATAAATCTTCAAACTAAGCTATATAAGATAAGCGCTTAAACCTTGAACTAATAATTGTGAAAAAAGAAGGAAATCTTAATAGTGTTTTTAATAAAATTCTACAAAAATTTTAAATTTTATGAACATTTATAAGCGATCAAAATATACCCCGCTAATACATATTAAACAAAAGAGAATAATGAAGCAAAATCTTAGATTTATAAGAAGATATTAAATGGTAAAATATAAATATAAAGTATTCAATTAATTTATAGGATAAGGGATATAAAACAAGTATTTAAAAGGCGCCAAGTAAAATACTAAGACTTATATAATTTTAAAGTGAAAAGATAAGAAACTGGGTAGCATAAAATAATAAATATCGTAATAATAATAAACTATAGGAGACTATTAATATTTTTAATGCTTTTACTTAAATTAAAAGTTATAATTATAGATATATTATTTTAATTTTATTTATAGCCAAATTAAATTTTAAGTATACTCAAGTTAATTATATTCGTAGAATTGAATAAAAACTAGAAGAGTACTTCAAAACTCAGATATAAATAAAGATATTGTCTTTATTATTAAATATGTGAAGATAAAGAATTAAAAGCTATTTTAGATGCTAGAATTGCTAGTATATGGTTCAGTATTTTTATAAAACTTCAAAAAGCTTCTAATTTATTCATTTGTTCTAATTTTTTTACAGCTAACTCTTTTAGCATTTGCTAGTAACTTATCTTGCTTTAGATTAATCCCAACTCATTCTCCTTTATAATAGAGCATCAATCTCTTATATATCTAATTTCTTTTTTGAATTTTCCCTTGCACTATATGCTAATAATTGATCTTATAAGTATTAAATTTTAAATTAATAGATTTTATCTTTCATATCTTTTTTCTCAAATGATTAGCTATGCAACAGCCTTAATAAATTCAATTTATTTCTTAAATTTTAAATTTAAAAAATTTGCTTATATAAATAAAGATCCTAGTAATGAGTATTATTTACAAGTATTACACTTTTCACTAATATTACTTTAATTATTTTTTATTATTCATCCAATTTAAAACTTTAAACCAATCTTCTCTGTGTTTATAGTTGCTTCTTTGGTATTTATTTAATATCTAATCTTTTTTATTTAGAGCTTACCAATGTTTTATTGAGCAAACTAAGTAGAAATTTATTTAATTAGACTTATTGATTGTTATTAGCTTTTGCGTGTTAGATTGTAAGACAAATATGACTTATTAATCTAATGAAGGCAGACAAATATACTGAATTTTTGGCTTTAAAGCTAAGCTTAAATATAAACTCCATATAGTGCTATTTTAAAGTTCTTATTATTTCTATAAGATATTTCTAAATCTATTAAGCAACGAATTTACTTAAAAGCTTAATATAATTAGCTTCCTTGGCTATCAGTCTTAATTTCTTTTCTTTAAGATTTCATCTTAAGTGTGTAGAAGCTATTTTTAGATTCTTTTGCTTTCACTTAAATTTTCCAAAATCCTTTAATATACTGCCTTAAACTTAGAGGTAGAATAAGTTACTCTACTTCTAATAATTCTGTATACACATAAGCGGAACTCTGAAGATATCTAACTAAAGTTGATAATTAAAGTACTTTATATTAAATAGAACTAAGATTAAAGATCTTAAACATAAAGTATTATAGCATTAGAAGTATTTAAAGATTAGATAATAATTCTTTAGTTAAACTACTAGAACTAAAAGTATACTAACTAATTAAAACTATCTTATTTAGATATCTATATCATATTACTATAATCTAATATATCTATATTCAAATACAATTAAGCTAACTTTCTACCATTCTACAGACTATGCTCTTAAGTAAACCATCAAATATCAAATTACTATATCTCCTAATAACTAATATTATAACTAGCTTCTAATTTAATCTTAGCTATAGAATTACTAGCAATTAATTTAAAATGCTTTAAACTAACTTATTTATACTTTATTATCTAAAATACTAGATATATGAGATTATAAAAGGAAGCTGTAAATTAGAATTAATTGCTATTAATCATATTTAAATAAAGCTAAAATTCATTTCTTTATTATTATAATAGAATGTATCAACCTTAGTGTAGTATTTGTAGGAATTATTATAGTGAACCTTATAGAACTCCTAGATAGTTGGAGTGTGGATGCATTTTCTGTGAGTAATGTCTATTTCTACTAATGAGCTCCTATAAAGAATTTACTTGCTAAGCTCATAATTTCAAAAACTTAACGCAAGTTTAGAGTTTACCCATTTATCAAGGTATCCTAAATAGTTCTTATGGTAAAGGTTAGTGTAAAACTCATATAGAAGAGCAGTTAAAGTTTTTCTGTTAAAACGATAATATAAGCATATGCTAGAAATGCTTAGTAAGTACTCATAGCAATCATAATTTTGTACTTTTAGAGCAAAAAATAGAATAATAGTAGACATAAAATAAATAGCTAATAGGATATCTATAAGCATAAGCTACTAATAATATAAAAGCTTACTCTAATTAATAAGAAGAGCTAAACAAAAGTTAGGAGCAATAATTAAGCAAAATAGAACAAATACAGCAATCCATATCTAAAGCAGTTTATTAAGCTTGCTAGTAAGAAATAGTAAATTTGCTAAGCATAAACTCTAAAAAATCCCAGCAAATATAATAAAACATACAGAATAGCCAAAATGCTAAGAGCTAACTGATAAAAATAGATTCTATGTAGACTAATACATTTGAAAAGCTAGATTAGTAATTTGATTAAGCCTAAAAAATATAATCGTAACTATAAAACTCATTTTAAGCAAATTATAGCTAGAACAATTAATAAAATGAAGACTAAATAATAGGCAAAATATATGAAGCAGTAATAAACCAGAACTAAAATTATCTATTATAAAGCTAATAGGAAAGAGAGTAACTTAATTAAAAGGATATATTGATTGCATCACTATAGAATCAAATAAAAGATTTGCAGGCTTAAAATAATAAAAAAGTAGTAGAGCTGAATACTATATCTCAATCCTGAAACTAATAATTATTAAGTATTGATAGTTAGAAAATCGAGCTTAAGAATAAAAATTAATAATTAGAGTAAGAATTAAATCAAATGAGGTTTTCATAATCATAAATGCAATAGCATGTAAATGCTTTGTAGGAATAAATAAAAGATTTGCAGGCTTAAAATAATAAAAAAGCAGTAGAGCTGAATACTATATCTCAATCCTGAAACTAATAATTATAAAGTATTAATAACTATAATAGTGAACTTAAGAATAAAAATTAATAATTAGAGTAAGAATTAAATCAAATGAGGTTTTCATAATCATAAATGCAATAGCATGTAAATGCTTTGTAGGAATAAATAAAAAACTTATAAATAAGCCAATCTAAAACTAAAATTGAAATAGAAATAAAAGAGGCAAATCAGACATAATTATAATAAAGTCAAATGATTCTTAACTAGTAATAATCGCCTACATAAGTCTAGAGTAATATTATAAAATAATAGTAAATATAAATAACTGATGATTTTAAACCTCTCAATCTTTAGCAAAGTAACAAAGAAGTTAGGTAAAGTTTAGATATATAAATTAAGCAAAATGGAAGTAATAATAATGTATAAATAACCTAGTATACAAGAATATGTTATAATTCTAATAAAAAGAAAACAGCATATATAGGTCAAGGATAATAACCATCACAGTATAAGATGAAAGATGAAGTCATACCTGCTTTTAATCCAATTTTTGAAGATTATACAGTTTCTTACTAAATATCAGATTCTTTAATGATTTTAGCAGGAGGATGAACTCCAGAATAGCATTTGAATGAATTAATTAAAGTTGATGATTAAAATAAAACTGAAACTTTTAATTTGATATATCCTAAAAAATGTGTGGGTATCGCATTTCATAGCAACACCTCTAATTTATACTTGATAAACGGTTTTGATCCAAAAACAGAAAAGTTTTCTTGAGTATATACCAATAAATGTGAGGTTTTTAATATATAAACAAACACGTCAAAATAAATAAAAGATCATAAGATGTTTTCTTTGATAGAAGGATTATGTGTTGGCTGGGACAAAGTTGTTACATTTGGAGGTCGTTTAAAACAAGAAAATCAATATTTATATTCAGATAAAGTATGAGATTACGATATTATAACAGACGAATGAGTAGAAAATAATGTAGTATTGCCTAACAAACTACCTACAGGTAGTTCAATATGAGATGATTAAGATAAAAGAATTATTTTATTTGATAATTAAAATTGTTTATAAGCAACTTGAACATATGATAGAAAAAGTTTTGAGTGAGATGGAGAAGGATTTTAATAAAACAAACGTACATTTTCAAGTAATGCAGTTATGAATGGAAGAAAGTTATTTATGTGGGAAGCTAGTGAACCATCAGAATGATATCCAGATAATATTTTGTTTACGTATGATTTATAAGCTTAAAATAGAGAATGGAAAGAGATTATTCTAAATTATGTTTGATGAGTTCAAAACAATAAACTTTTTATTATCTAGTAATTAGTATTAAATAAAAGAATAATTAGGAATAGAATGCTATTTTTATAAAAGATATTTAGATGTAAATGGGGTAGTTAAATATTTAAGTTATAGAAGAATTTTTTATAGTTATTTGAATGAAATCAATTAAATATATAAATAATATAAGTAATTATTATTTTAAATGATAAGCTTAATATAGCAAATTATAATAATTTAAGTGATTTAAATTCTGACTTCTTAATTTTAGTTATCTTAAGTTTATAATTTTAATATGAATATTTTGATGATTTTACACTTAACTTACTTCTTTCATTTTTTCAATATAATTTTTGTTTTAATAGAAAAAATTTGAAATTCTTTGTAACTTTATTCATAGTTTAGTCTTTTACTTACTCGTTTATTACTACTCTCTTTTTATTATGGATAATAAATTTTTACTCTGTAGAATTCTCTAATTTTATGTAGCATTAAAATTTTTCTTATTCCTCTTATTTCAAAATTAAGTTTTTGCTTCTCTTTTATATTTATGCAATACTAAATTAAATGCTTAAAACTCTTGGAGATATTTCGAAATCTTTCCCACAAATCTCTAGATTGCTCTAGAGGCTAAATATAAAAGTTTGCAATTCTCAACTCTTCTTCTTGTTATGTATGTAGTCCTTGAGTTATTCTTTTACCTCTATAATGTTTGGTATCTTTTTTCTTGTATATTTTCCGAATTTGTTGCAACATAATCTTTCTCTTTTAGTTACATTTTATGTTATTTCTTCTACTTCATTTTGTTGTTTCAGTATTAAAA
Organism: Loxodes magnus; assembly: GCA_946699065.1. Lineage (NCBI taxonomy): Eukaryota > Ciliophora > Karyorelictea > Loxodida > Loxodidae > Loxodes > Loxodes magnus. The sequence continues at coordinate 810,232 of CAMPDV010000021.1, read as the reverse complement.
TTTGAAGTTTAAAAATTTCTAAAAATTTTTCACAGATATATTAGAGAGTTACAGTAATAGTATCTTTTTTTTAAATTTAAATATTTAATTTTTATCTCTTTAGATTATCATTGGATCATTTCCTTATTCTCTTAGTTCCATTTAGCGCTTCAATTTTTATTGATTTTCTTCTATTTATTCTATCTTACTGCCCTGCTTTTTTCTAATTCTATTGCTAGTTTTCTTATTAATTGCTCTGATCTTGTGAAATTCTTCAAAAGGCGTTAAGGTATCTTTTTAAGGTGAAAGTATTGATTCAATTTTTGCAATTTCAAATTTTTCTAATAAATTTTTTAGTCTTTCTTCAATTTTTTGTCCTTTATTACGATCACACACTTTAATCAGCTAATTAAGCTTATTTACTACTATGTAGTGAAATCAGAGACTTTCGAGTGCATTATATTTTTTATCTCATTTTTATATTTTTCTTCAGAAGAAGAGTCTCAAAAAGATGGGCAACCTTTTTGGCATCCTTTTCCTAATCCTAACCTTTCTATTATGTTTCTACTTCTATTTTTGAAGACATAAAAAATCTTTATTTTAATCCTTACATTTTTAAAACTTTATGTAGACTTTTCACTTTACCTAAAGCAGAATATAGAGGAGACTTAGTACCATGAAGTATTAAAAAAGGAGTAACTGAAGTTCTGAACAGAATAGAATCAAGCATGAGATTAATTTCAAGAAAAGTTTTTTAAGTAGCAACTTAAACATTTAATGAATCATGTTAAACAAACCTGAATTGATTACCCTTTAAGCACACTATGGCTATAAAATTTTTCAGATTTTACCATAAAATAAAAAAAGAAAGTATTGATTTTCCAAGATCAACAATAGGCTATCTTTTCATTAATATATGGAAAAAAGGATTTGAATACTACGATTAAGTGTAGCAATTATCAGATTTTTATAATATCGATCTGTAGAATTAATAGAATAATACCAATCTTAAAACTTTTATTAAACAATAAGAGAAAAAATACAGCAATATTTCTGCAAAGTAGCTATTAAAAAATTTATGAGAATGAAAACAGCTTAAGTATATACTGAATAATTTGGTGATCTTTAATAATTTCCACAAATTACTTATACGAAATTAAACAAATAGTTATAGACGAGAAATTATCAGTATATATAGACTTAGAACTTAAACTTATAATTTTCGTAAGAATCTTTAAGATCGTCATTACCCCTTGAATAATCTCTATTGTATGTGTGGAGTATGAAACTTTCGAGCATATCTTTAAATGTGTGTACTATTCTAATATAATGAATTGATTATCGGAAAAGATCGGAAATTATGACTGAAGGCGCCTTATACTATATGATCAAGAATATCTAAACTCATTTTCAAGGTCTAAATTGGAGTATTTAGACTTATAGATCAAAATATTTCACAAGAAGCTAATGACAAGGAGACTTGAGATACTAGAAATGGAGAAAGAAGAAAGGAAGAAGCTAAAGATGAATAGAAAGAAGAACTAATTAAAGAAAAATGATGAAATGTAAACAAGATTAAAAAACTATTTTAAAACATTTACTAACGTCTATAATTGAAAGAAGCAATTCTTGCAATTAAAGACGTCAAAAAACTCTTTTAGTTTAAATTAAATTAAATTAAATTTAATCCTGACATTTTTAATGTTTATACTGAAAAAAGCAGGAGCTTCTTACGTTTTCTTTAGAGAGTATATATTATAAACAAAAGATCAACTACCTAAGTAATTACAGAAAGAAAAAATATGCTAATGTATTTTTCTTATAAAAAACTTGACTTAAGTTTGGATTTTCTTAGCCCTTTCAAGCTTTTCTTGAGGAATGGTAAGAATTATAAAGGTAATATAGTAGAGAGAAGCAGAAAATTTATGTGGGTTCGATAAAATCGAAAGTGAAATTATCTTAATTAATGCTAAAATATAAAAATATCTGACAAACTTTAAAATAAACTAGAATTTGAGAATTATAGCTATTGAATTGCTTATTTAATATGATTTAATCAAACCTGCTTCTTTAATTCTAATTTTAAAGATTCAACAGATAAATAAGTTATAATTTTTAATTTTTTTAGAATGCTATTTAAAGATGCTATTTTAGAAATTAACTAGCATGAGTGTTTTAATTAAAAAATAAAATTAAGATTAGCAAAATCATGCTAAGTAATAAAAAATATGTCAGGATTTTCCGCGTCTCCAAAAAATGAAAGAATTTTACGATATTCGAGAAAGAATAGAACCAGAAAAAGGGAGTCATCCATCAAATCGAATCTCCCACTCCTAAATAAGGCCTAAAATAGACTAAAAATATTATGCACTCGGAAGTCTCTAATCTCACCACAAGGCAGCAAATAAGCTATAATTAGCTGATCAAAGCAATACTAAACCTCTAGGAAGAGGTCAAAGAACTGAAGAAAGATAATGAAAGATTAATGGAAAAACTTGAAATTGCAGAGGAAATAGAAACGAGATTCATGACCTAAGAAAGAGACCTTTATGCATTTTGAAATATTTCACAAAGCCAGAACAATTAATCATAGCACTAACAATAGAAGCATAAAGAACTGGTCAACAAAATAGAAAAAATAGAAGAAAACCGGCAAAAATTGCAGCATTAAATGTACCTAAAAGAATAAAGAAATAACTCAATAATAATCGAAGGAGAAAAGAATAAAGATTTAAACCTAAAAGAGAATCAAAAAGATATTATTATTGTAAATCTCAAACTTATCTATGGAAAAGATACTAGAAAATAAAAAATTTAAATAAGAATGCTGGAAATATTAGAAGAAGTTGGAGAATAAAAAGAAGATACAACAGCAACTAAAACTAAAAAGAGAAAGATTATATTTCAGAAAATTAGGAAAAATATAAAAGATGAAAGATCCAATAATTATCTAGGCGAAAGTATCCCTGGGTGAAAATATCATAGCAAAGAGAAGATTGTTGAGATATTTAAATTTTAAATTTAGCTTCTAGAACAATCTAGAGGCTGGTAGAAAGAGGTTGAAATATTTCCAAGAACGTCAAACATTTAATTTTGTATTTTTATTTACAAGATAATGATAAAATATTAATTAGTTAATATAATTTATTGTGTTTCTACCATATTTCATTTAAGTAATAAATACGTTTTTAGAATATAAAAATGGAAAAAAACCGAGAATCTAACTCTTAAATTCTAACCTAATATATCAATCTTAAGTCTCAGTTAGCAAACAAGAACCAAGAATTCAAAAAAGATAAATCTACTCCTGTTAAGGGTTGGGAAATACCGAATTTCCTAAAAAACTTAAAAAGCTTGAGAAATCCCATGAGCAAGATATTATTTAACTTTATTCCTTAATTGAGAAATTGAATACTAAAATTTAGACCCTCAAGGCAGAAAACTAGAATCTTAATCTTCTTTTGTAAGATAAAAAAAGGAAGATAAAGGCTAGGTAAGTTAAGTTTTTTTTTAATTGAAGCCTTAATTTCTAAATTTTTATTGATAGAAAAAAATCTAGCAGCAAATCCATATAAAATTGAAGAAGTCCAATTACAAATAAAAAACACTAATTTCTAATAGATAAGATGGAAATAGAACCAAAAATTTAAACACAATAAAAATTTTTCTTCAAGCCCTTAATAAAGCGTTGTTATTGTTATTAAATGGCTGAAAATTAATGGAGATAATGTCTAAAGGGAAGAAGAGTGCTTGAACACCACCAAAAAGAATTTGGAACATAAGGAGAATATATTTAAACTGCTATGGAGGTATTTATAGAAAGAAGCTGGTATTAGTAGACTCAAGTGTGACGTTACTCAAACAGGATCTTGGTAATTAATAGTAACAAAATAAACAATTTCAAAAAAACAACGATGGCCTTAGAATTTATTTAGAGAAGCCGGAGAAAAATTACAAGAAGATAGAAGAACAATTCTATTCTTATAGAAGAACAATTCTATTCTTATAGAAGAGAAAGAAAAGATATCTCAGTTTGAAATTGATTCAGATGAAGACATATACAGATGAGCGACGGATATAAAAACTTTTATTGTTTTTAATTTTAGGAAGCATTTCCAAGAATTAAAAATGACCCAAATCTTTTTAGTTAATATAAATTAATTAATATGTTTTTAGAAACTTCCAACTCACTAATCTTGCTTCATTTATCTTCCACAGTTTTTTCTTCTCTTACATCCTGATTAAGTGTTCCATTGACTGATATATCTCTTCCATTCGTTCATCATCTTATTCTAAAATCTAAATTCTTCTTCAAAGCAACTTTGAATGAAAGCATTTAATCCTTTAAATCAATTTGCTAAAGTTGTCTTCATGTAAGGAATTAATGTTTTATAAGGTTCTAGTTTAAGTATATCTCAATTTCTAAAGTCTTGAAATTATTGAATAACCTATGATGGGACTTCATTTGCTTATATATTATGTAGCAATCTAAATTTCTGTGAATACAAATCTCAGAATACTAAATGTGGTAATTTCTTTACATCTAATCCTATTAGAAATATAAGAAAAATTCTGAGTTTATAAATGAAGGTTATTTCCTTTATTATGGTATAATTTTTTTAAATATGGCTCAAATCTACAATAGCAGGATTCACCGCCCATACATATCGCCAAGCTGGGTATCTGATCCTCAAAAGCAATTTGAAAAAGCATGAATGAGTCAATGATATTTACTTTAAAATTGCCCTTATTATGAAAATCTTAGGGGAAATGGTCAAAGGTTTGGAGAAGCAAGGAAAAAATGAGGAATTAATAAAATTATCAGAAAATAAAACTATTTAAGCAAATTTTTAAGGAAAATGAGGAATAAAATTCCATCTAAAAAATAGGAATAGTCTATCTCAATTTTTATATAGAAAGGCATTTTAAAAGCTACAACCCAATCATAGCAAAAATAAAACAGTGTGCTGCATCAATAGAACTCTCCAGACACCTACAGAGCGAGTTTGGATATATATTGATTAAGTACGAATATTACCAACTGGATTTATTCTAATTATTTTTTCTGACTAAGAATAACTTAATAAATTCTCTGACGTAAAAAATGGTAATATTAATCATTTGATATACATATCGAGAAGAGAAATATTAATGAATACTACAATATTAAAAGTTACCCAATTCACTGTTCTCTAGGTATATACAACTATTTACCTCAAGTAGAAAAAGAACTAAAAGTCTCGGTAATATCAAGCAAAAAATTCTACATACATAAAAAGGAACAACATGACTAGTTGGTAGAACCACAATATGCTTAGATATATCAGAAGTAACTAATTCAGAAAAAATTACTACTTGATTGGATCAAAAAAATTTGCACTTAACATTAAGTCATCTGGCACTACGATGATGTAAAGACTGTCAAAAAACTGGGCACAGTACTAAGCAATGCAGGAGACAAAAAGCAAAAAAGTCAATAATTAATTGTATTTAAATATTAAAAAAAGTTGAATAAAAAGCATAAATTTGAAATCTAAAGCATAAAAATTGCAAAAATCAATTCTGAAACTTTGCATGAGATAGGGAAAAACTGGTAGAATAATAAAAGATCATGTAATTGAATAAATATTGGGATAAATGATTCAAGCTACTGTAGGACTTTGAAAAAATCGAAATTTAGCGATGTGACAGAAAAAAAATGACATTGTCAGAACCCACTGAACAAAGTAAACTCCAATAAGAAGCTAATTTACTTTCACAATTAGCAGAGGCAATAACCTCTAATAATAAAATAGCAAATTATATCAGATAAGCAAGCATATTTAAGCCTAAACATAAATACAAACACTAGAGCAATATGGTTCTGATATAGTATAATCAAGGGACCCTAATATGATAAATGATACTATACAGGAAGAACCAAACAATAAAGATTAAGAAAATATGATTATCTGAAACTAGTTAAATATAGGAACTGTTAATGTAAGGAATAAAATCGAACAAAGAAGAGCTAAGTAAATCATGCATGAAAAATAGACATTATGGCGATTCAAGAAATTTTTAGAGACTCAATTAAAGATTTTCCCTAAATATTTGGGTACTTTGCTATTATAAAACCAGGAACTAGACATAGCAAAGAAATGGCTCTATATATTAAATAACAATTCATATGTAGTGCCAAAGAACATGACATTAATAGATTAAATTAAAATGAAATATTTGAAGGTGGCAGGATAATTTGTATGAGTATTGAAGATAGAATTGCAATCACCAATGTATATGCGCCTACAACGATTGAGCCAGAATAAATAATCCCTTTCTATTGATAACTAAAATAATTCATATATTTAACAATTAGCCTAGGTCAGCAAAATATAATAGTTGGAGACTTTGATGCACTATTACCATAATATCTGCCTAATGAACTAAACCCTATAGGATAATAGCTATTAAACATAATGAATGAATTCAAACTAGAATACAATTATCCAATATAAGATCCAACCAACATTACTACAACAGGAAAAAGAAAGAATAAAATTGATTATTTTTTAACGGATTAATGAATCACTTCGAATATAATCAACACAAAATTTTACCAGAAGAGGATATTGGGTGATCATCAACTTGAGTAACTATTGTTAAAATGGTAGAAAAAAGCAGATTAAGTCTATAAATAAGAAGATTGCATTATTAAAAACTGAAAATTGAAAAAAACATAGGAAAAATTTAAACAATGAGCTATATTAATTGATTCTACGAAGTTCGGAAAAATAGATAATAAATCATACTACCAAAAATGATAAGAATTAATCTAAGAATGAATCAAATAAACTTGTGGATATATTGTTGATATTTTAAGAAAATACAAATATACAGAAGAAAAAAAATTTTTAAGAAAATAATCTAAAAAATAGCAAAAAAAGATAAAAATTTAATAAGATAAGGCAAATAAAATATTGGACAATACATAAATATGAGACAGGAAGCTAAAAGAAAATATAAGAAATAAAAGAGAACGGATAGAAGAAATTAATTTAGCATTTTCTTGGATTAAATCAATAAAGGTAATTTGATAACACGTAAAAAGGTATGTAGCAATGAAGAAGAGAAAAAATGCACCATGAACTCTGGTTAATGTAGAGGGTATATAAAGATTTCAAGAAAGATGAAAAGAGCTATATAAAAATGGAGATAATACATTGACTAAAACCTTTAAGAATAAAGATAAAATATAAATAAAAGAAGAAGACATATAAAAATGTATTGCAAAGATATCTAGCTGAAAACTTCAGGTCCGGATTAAATATAAGCAGGTGTTATAAAAGCTGGAGGGGAATAATTTATAAAACTAACGATATAATTAATAATAAATATAATAAAATCAGGAAAAATACCATGCTAAATAAAAGAATCATATGTAGTATTGATATTTAAATAAGGAAATATTTGAATACCTATGAATTATAGACCCATATCGCTGATTAATCACATTTTAAAAATAATTGATACATGGCTATTTGACTAAATTAGTCTCAATCTATACAGATGTGAAGATGAACTATAATACAGATTTTAGGCAGGCAAATCCTGCTCATAGCAAATATTCAACTTGAGAACTATGTAAGAATGAGCTTATTAGAACAATTTAGAAACCGTAGTAATATTTATCAATATTAAAAAAGTTTTTGACTCAGTAGTAAGATCAGATATTTTATAAATTCTGAATGATATAGAGATGCCAGAATAAATAATAAAATTATTGGCAGAGATTTAAGAAGAGGAAGGCATTAAACTGAAGATAAATTATCTAATATCATAAGAATTTGCAACAGAGAAGGGAGCTAAATAAGGTAGCGTCTGTTCTGCAAGAATTTTTAATACAATAATAAATAGATTACTAAGTGAATTAAGAAACAAAAAGGTTGATATAAGTATTCAAACGGAAACAGAATATACAATAGAAGATAGATACGTAGGAGCCTTAGTATATGAGGATAATATAGTAATTTTGATACATCCAGATTAGTTATAAGATATGACAGCTATAGTGGAAGATGAGCTAATTGATATTAAATGTAAATTGCAGAAAAGACGAAATGAATGTTGTGAAATGGAAATTTGATGATTAACTAAGAGCTGATAGATATAAATGGGATTAATATAGAAAGTGTAAGGGAATTTAAATATCTAGGCCATTGAATAGAAGAAGATGTCTCATATAAGAAGCATCTTGTAACAAGAATTATAGAGTGCTAAAAAAGGCAATCTTGAATAATAGGCAGATTAACTATGTCAAAAGGAATCACACCATACAATACCACAAGGATAATAAAATAATTTATGAATTAAATATTTGGATATGGTAGCGAGTGTATCCCCTTTATAGAAGAAATAATAGGATATGAAATCTTGAATAAATTAGAAATTATACAACGGAGTCCACTCAGAGCAACTATAGACGGACCTTTCTGTGCACAAAATGAAATTGTAGAAAATGAACTATAATTAGTGAAATTTTTATTCTATTTGTGACAGCGCATGATACTGTTTAGACGGAAATTATTTTAAACCAGGAATCAATAATAGACGGTTGACTTGTGAATTTTAGCAAAAAAGAACAATTTTTTATTTGAAAGTTACTCAAGAAAAGTACTGGAATAAGTTTAACTCATGGATGAGATAATTACATTAGAAAAGTGAAATAATAAAGATATAAGAATAGTGATATAAGCAATAAAGTTCCATATTAATATATAAGCAATAGAAAGAATCCAAGACATGAAAACTTGCTTATGGTATAGAAGCTAATGGATGGAATACTTCATATAAGGACTACCAAACTATAAAAGATATAATAAGCGTTGCAAATAAGAAATATGTTATTTTTTTAGATTACGGGCAAGTTGCAGTGGAGCAGCATAAATTTGATATGAAAGACATCTAATAAATAATGGAATATGTAATGAAGAATGAAAAGATGTTAGCCACATCATCAATATATGTTAAGAATACAAGAAAGAAAGATAAAAACTTATATAAAGTTTAGAGATACTTAACCTCTGCAATATGGATGATAAAATCAAACTCCTAAAATTTGCCCTGGTAGAGATAATCCGAGGAAGTTATAGATTTGAAAATTGAATGCGATCCTTATTGAAAAGAATAAGAGAAGAAACTGATAAATGTGTTAAAGATTTTATAAAAGTCATTTCAGCTAAAAGGAAAGCCGGATATTTACATTAATACTCTCATACGAAAAATAAATTGAAAATATTACAGAGCAGGATCATATGAACAAACTTGAATCTATTATTAATTAAAAAGAGGTAAAAAACCAAAATTAGATTAGTCAATGATGGATTAATTCTAAAAAAATATTGAATAAAGATTGAGACCTGCCCAAAAAAGATTAACAGACTCTTTAGCTTACGAAAGAATGATTTAAAACCAAAGAAAGATGTAAATTGAAAACGAAGTGTATTTGATATAAAAAGATTTAATAAAAGAAATAGACTCGGACTTTTCAAGTGAAGAATGAATGGAATTGATGGAAAAATAGCTTGAAGAAGAAGAAGAAGAATCAGAAGAAAAGACAACAAGAATGAAAATTTATCAAGATTGTATGTGAAATAATAAATTTTTTTTAATTCGTGGCAAGCCAATCAAAGGTGATGACACATTAATATATTATGTTATGTTATATGTTTTATTAGGTTTTTATAGTAGTTAGATAGCTTAATTATCAATTTCACCAAAATAAAGATAAGAAATAGACATTACACTCATCCTACCTAATGCATCTTAATGGAATATTTATTTAATACTGATTGTGATTCTATTAAGAAAGCTTTAGTTATCTTTAATGCTAAAGTTTTGATTAAAAGTATTGTTTTTCGAATGTTTAAAATAATTAAGATTACCACTTCTTAAAATTTCTAAAAAGAACCCTATATTAGAATTTGGATTTTTTAAGATTCTAAGATTTATTTATGAAAAATATTAAATATATCATTGTGATATAATATTCAAAGGATAATCATCTTAAATCAAACTAGAAAGCTTTCTTAATTGTTGAATTTAGACTTTGTAATGTACGCCTTACTATTATTCTCTAGCTAGCGTTTAATATATAAGTAACTTTCTATAATCATTTTGCTCCTAATCAGTAAATTTTATGTTAAAGTTTAGTAATTCTATGTGATGTCTAAGTTATCAATGCTATAAATAAATTGACTCATAGGAAATTTATTAACTTTAGGATAAATCACAATCTGTAGTTAGCCAGTATTAAAGCATGATTATAGAAAAATATTAAATTATAATAATTTACTAAGAATTGAAACAAAATAAAAAATTGATATAAACTTACAAGCAAGAATAGAGAAATTGGAACGAAAAGTTTTTTAGAAAAAGATTAGAAATAGACTAAAAAATGTTGATATTATTAGGCCAGCAATTCTTTATTATGAGAATGCTGAGCTTGAAAAAAACTTAAGATAAGAGAGCAGTAAAGAACATGAAGAGCATTAACTAACTGTGAATAACTGAAAATGGAGTGTAAAAATAGAAAATTTTATCAAGAACTTAGGAAAATTATTAGTAACTTACTACATGTAAAAAAGGTCGTGGCATTCATCCACGTAAAAAATGGCAGCTGATATTTGGTTGAAAATCCAGGGAAGCTAAAACTTTAACAATTAGTATATTATTTTTTTATTATTCGAAAGATTACAAACGGAAGAAAAGCAGGTTCTGATGGAATAAAAGGAAAACTTTTGAAATATGGTGGATAATATCTATTAATAAATCTCCACTCCTTTTTAATATATGTTAAGGCTTGGAAGATTTCCTTAGTTATTATTCCAAAATTACAAACGGAAAATAAAAATGATTAGAATAGCAGGTAGCCTATTTATCTTATTAATACTATTCTAAAAAATACTATAAACATTTAACAAAAAGATTAAGCAATTCAATTTATTATAGCAATTTGATTCACCCTTCATAAATAGGATTTATAAAAAATACATCAATTATTTAATCAGTTTGGGTTATATAAAGACAATTTCTAAATATTGGAAAAGTGCTAAATGGAAGTCGTAGTTGATCGCTATAATGTTTTGAGATGAAAAAAGTTTGGCTCAATAGAAAGAAGATTTTTATTTGATCTACTTAAGAGAGTAATACTACTACTTGAATTTATAAAAGTATGAGAGTAATTTTATTAAAATCTAAATTCTTCATTTATAATAGATGGAATGAGCACTAGAGTATTATTGTACAACAATGGTAATAACTAAAATAGCATTATAAATAAGAAAACTTAAGTTACTGATTTGATAAATAACCAATCGATTAAAAAAGCAAATCACATATTTAGGAATTTTTTCAACAGAAGAAGAGTTTGAATCTGCATTTCAAATAAATCAAGTTCAAGAAATAGCTGCAATGAAAAAAGCGGCTTTTTAGCAGATGAGATATAGGAATATGACTCCTTGACTTTTTAAAACTCTATATAGGCTTTTTATACTACCTTTAGCAGAATATTTTGGAAAATTAGTTTCATGAAATATTCAAAAGAAGAAACTAGGATTTTGAATAAATCTAATCAAGCATGATAACAACTTTAAAATAACTTTTAAGTAGGAATTTCTTCTTTTAACAAGTTATACTTTATAAAATTAAATTGGGTATCTTTCAAGCACACTTTGGCTATGAAGTTCTTTAAGATCTATTATAAAATAAAATGGCACCTAAGAAATAATAAACTTATCAAACCAAATCTAATAACTCTTAGTAAGATGTAGCCAATTATTTTTTCCTTCTTTAGATGGAGAACTAAGAGATAACAAAATTTATTAGTGATTTTTATTAATGAACTTAATATTTAATAAAATCAATAGAAATTTTAAAATCTTGAAATCTCAACTTTAAGAAAGAAATTTGTTCTTAACACATTCTTATAGCAAATTAAGAGAGAATTTTATAGACCAAATATATAATAAAGGAAATATAAAATACTTGAAACTGTAAACCAGAACAAACTTAAATAATTAAAGATCTAATGGAAATAGAATATAAAACCTTAACAGAAGAAATCTCTATCAAAGAATTAATATATGCTTATACTGAAAGCAGTCGTGAAGAAGTAAGTAGTTGCTATCAATTTAAATAAGCAGAACAGAATATCAGAAAATTTATGGGAAAACATATTAAAATATATTTAACTCAAAAAGGTTTACTTTATTAGAAAAAAAATATTTGAAGACAATAATGAAATTTCCTATATTTAGAAATCAATCAATTAATTTAAAAAAATTATTGGGATTTTTCTATAGGAAAATTATGAAAAACAATCTAAAATGTTTACAAAATATGTAAGTACAAAAATATGACAGTATTTTTATAATATTGCTACATAAAAATTTAAAAGAACGAAAATAGCTTAAATATATACTTAGCAATTTAACAAATTATTTATATTAAGGTGAACAAATAATAATTGAAAGGATGGTGAGAGCTGATATTGACCTTCTTGACCACACTTTCTAGTTTTATGGCTAGGAACAAGTTCCTTTTCTGTCTCTGAGAAAGTCCCTGATCAGAGTTATTTTCTGAAGAGAACGCTGTCTTTGAGACTACCCTCTTGGTAGGGGCTTGAAGCCTGGTTACTCATAGCAATGGATCTCCCTAGCAGCTGTACCTAAGCACAACAGGATATCCCCGTTATTCCTTAAAAGGAGAGCGTCAGGTCGTGTAATCGGAAAGGAATTTGGTTTAAAAACTCTTATAGTTGAAATTAATTAATTAAGTTGAACAAATAATATTGACGAGAGATAATCAGTATATCCAAACTTTGAAGGAAATTCTATATTTTATGGATGGATCTTCAAGTTCATCATTGTTCTATTATTAATTCCTATTCTATTATATATGTGAAAAAATAAGACATTTGAGCATATCTTTAAATAAATATAATAGGAATTGGCTATAGTAAAAAATCAGGAATTATGATTAAGAATTTTTATAAAATACAATCAAGGATATATAACCTTATTTTCAAAATTTTAATTTGATTTCTTATATTTATAAAATAAAATTGCATAATTTATTAAGAGACGTATCTTTATTTGGCTTTTCAGGTATTTTTATAAAAAATCTTGAGAATTATCGTAAAACTCATTGAAATAGCTCATTTTTTCTCCAGATTTTTATTCTTAAATAACATATAGATGGCTGCTAATTAATACTTTCTTTACTATTGGTAGTTTATTCCAATTTCATCCTTTTAAACTTTTGCTTGGTTCTTTTTTTGAGCATCTAAAATTTAATAATATAATTAATCTTTACCAATCATTTTTTCCTAATTAATTTACCTTTAGACGTACATTAGGCTTTCTCATATTTTTTATTTATATTTCTTTGCTATTTTTGGTATCTCCAATAGTTTTTTGTGAACCAAAACCTTCATAGAATCAGCACATAATTAATATATCTTTTTTTACTTGAATTGTCTAATTTTATATGGTTGCTTAGTATTCAAGTTTGATTATTCTCCACTGGATCGTATATAACTTTACATTACTTATTTATGGTTTGTTTAATTGGGATTGGGAATTTCTTAAGTTTTATTATCTGCTATTTTAATTTCTTAATTAAATAGATATGTAGAAGCTTTTAGGACAAACTATGATTTAGGGTTTTTTTATTTTTTTAGAGTTATATAGAACTAAAATTTATTTTAATTTTAAGCTTACTAATTGATATATGGTTATTATTTTATCTCTTTACTTTATTTTTTGGTCCAGTTATAAAGCAAAATTTTAATTATATATCTTCTATTACTTTTATCTTTGAAATAATGAAATATACACAACATATCAAGTGAATCTTTTAATTTCTAACTTTATAAAAGAAAAATTTTTATTATTATATATATTTAATTATATCGCCATAGTTGTTCGAAGGTGAACAACAAGGGACGGTTTCATCAGAGGTTGGGGAAGCTAAGTACCCATAATCGACATTATGTCTTCCTCTGTTTTGGCTTGAGCTCGAGACATCTGCTAGTTTGACCTTCGGCACTGGCTTATTTTAGTTTTTAATTCTGGAAATAAAAGGAAATTATTTTTGCGAGCTTCATCAGAGGTGGGGAATTTAAGTACCCATAATTGTCACATGTCGTCCTCTGCTTTGGTGATCCAATGAGACGCAACCCTGCCATGTCCTTGAAACTCCAACAAGTATTAAAGATTACGAGTATTCTGAAGTTATATCAGTATTGAACATTTTTATCAGTACTGAATAATTATACCAGTATTGAACAAGGTATCAGTATCTGATAATTTTATCAGTAACAAACATTCTTGTCAGTATGAAACATTTATTAAAGAGCTGCGCACCAACGAGAGTGCTACGCGCTCTATAATCAAATTTATTTATTATTATCAACTTTATTCACTTAAAGGAGTTATAAAAGTAAATACGAAAATTAGAAATTCTAAAGAATATAAACATTATAAATTAAAATTAATTAGTTAGCTTTTTTAGCTTTTAACGTATTATAAATCATTTATTTTCTTTAAAAAAAGTTAAAAGGGATTAAATAGTTTAAAAAAATTTTGCATCCAGTAATCTTGAGCATGTCTTCTCTTAAACAAAAGGATGGACTAGAACTTCACTATTCCGTCATCCTTAATAATAATTTGAATTTTGCAGCTAAACCTATTTCATCTAAAAGTTATTTTAAAATAGCTAAATTTACTATTATAAAATGTTTTCCTTTTTATTAATCTTGATTAACTTGATTAAATTTAAAATAAATCTTTAATTATGTTTTTTTTTTCTAAATATAGTTTCTTCATCTATATCTTTAGTAATGGTGTTTTTTTTACATATATTGCAACTTATTTTTCTTTTTGTGACTTATTAAAAATTTTTTTTTTCTATATCCAAAGGCACATATCCTTATTATCCATAGGTTCTTTAAATAATTTCCTATTATAATTTCTGCTTTTCCTGAATTTATTTTATTTCCAATTAAAAAATCGAAAACAAAATTTAAGAATTTGAGGAAAGTGGTTAAGTTATTAGTCAATCTCATCACATTTTGGTTCTATATGAGATTGAATATTATTGATAGCATCCTCATTAGAAATTAAAGATTTGATTTTTAGCCTATTTTATCTATTATAAATTCTAATTTTTCAATCTTTAATCTATGCTTTTTTAACTCTTATTAGAGGCTTATCATCTTTGATGCACTGATTGCTCAAAAGCTCTTAAGAATAAAGTTATTCTTATAAGGTTTTTGTTTAGTCTAAAAGTTTGATTATTCTTATTTCTAAGATATTTATTAAGAGAAGTCTATTGTTTTCTAAAAGCCATTTTATTTTTATTCAATAAAAAGCTTTAGATAATAAAGTTTAAGCATCATTTAATATCTTACTCATCTCTCTTTTATTATTGGTAAACCCTAAACTTTATCCTTTAAATATTTTAGTGTAGTTACTAAGATAAGCATGAAATCTAATTTTAGTTGCGCTAAAAGAAAGCAATATAATAAATAAATGCAAAAGAAAGCAAAAGCTAAGAAATAGTGTAGTTATTAAATGATTAAATAGAAAATTAAATTTTAAAGATATATATTTTAGACTAAAATATATATGAAAAGTATAGATAAAATAACTAAATGCTAACTATTATGTGTAAGTTACTACATATAATATCCTGAAATTAATTAATTAATTTTAACTATAAGGGTTAGGGTCATCTTTAATTAGAGGAAATGTTTCCTCAAATTAAAGACAATAAAAGTTTTTATATTCAATACTCAACTGTACATGTCTTCATCTGAATCAATTTCAAACTGAGACAATTCTTCTTTCTCTTCAATAAGCTCATAGAATTGTTCTTCCATCTTCTTGTAATTTTTCTCCAGCTTCTCTAAACTAATTCTAATGTCATTGTTGTCCTTTTAAAGCTATTTATTCTGTTACTATTAATTACCAAGATCCTGTTTGATTAGAGTCACACTTGAATCATCTAATTCCAGCTTCTTTCTGTAAATATTTCCAAAGTAGTTACAATACAGCCTCCTCGATGTTCCAAATTATTTACGGTGCTGCTCAAGCACTCTTCTTCACTTCGGACATTGACTCCAAAAATGTCCAGCCTTTTGACAACAATAGCAACTTTTTATTAAGGGCTTGAATTAAAATTTTTATTCTGTTTACATTTTTTCAATTTCCATCTTTTCTGATTGAAGTTAGTTTTTTTTGATTGGTAATCGAATTTCTTCTTTAATTTTCTATTGATTTGCTTCTAGGTTTTTTCTAATAGTTCAAATTAAGAAATTAAGGTTTCAATTTAAAACTAAACTTTCTTACCAAGTCTTGATCTTCCTTTTTTCTATCTTAAAAAAGAAGCTGAAGATTCAAGTTTTCCGCCTTCAGGATCTGAATTTCGGTATTCATTTTCTCAATTAATGAATAAAACTAAATAATGTCTTGCTCGTGGGGTTTCCCAAGCTTTTTCAGTTTGCTAGGAAATTCCGTATTTCCCAATCCTTAACAGGAGTAGATTTATCTTTTTTGAATTATTGGTTCTTGTTAGTTAACTGAGACTTAAGATTGATCTTTAAGGTTAGAATTCAAGGTTTAGATTCCCGGGTTTTTTCCCTTTTTTTTTCTAATATCCTGAAATTAAGTTATACTATTACCCAATAGAAATTAAAAGTAGAATGATAAAATTTAAGGCTAGACAAAAGAAAAACCATATAAATATAATTTTTATTTAGATATAAAGTAAAAGTAAAAAGCAATTAGTAAAAGATTCTTTAAACCTCACTACAGCAACAAAAATGAAATAGAAAAAGCAACTAAGAATTTAACAATAAAGGAAACTCCCTCATCTTATAAAAAGCTGTTTAGTTAGATGATTTTGTATTACACTAAGAATTACCTGATTTTTACAAAATTGATTAATTTATTATGGTGTCCTTTATAAAATAATGTTTAATTTTATAAGAAGAAACCAAAATATTGAAAAAGAGCAATAGAAAACTTTATATCATTTTCAACTAAAAGTTTAAGAAATACTTGCTTTCGAATATTTAAATTAGCTTCTGCTTTACATTTTTTGAGATTGGATTTCTTGATTATTTTTTAATGTAGATGGTCTCTATTTTACTAAAGTACGTTATAGCTTCAAATATTTTTGCGGATTCTATTAATATTTATTTAAATCTTAGCTCTTTCATGTACTTTAATCCTCTTTTCTTTTAAAGCTTTTGAAGCTAAAATAGCTTTATATTAGATGTTGTGAAGAATGGCAATTTAATCATCTCTTTACTTTCTATTTCTGCAAAAACTTTCAAGGAGTAAAGTTCTCAATTTATTCGTATTTAAATTATATAAACTCTTTATTTTTATTTATTTATTTACTTATATAGTCATAAATTCAGTCTTTTTGTTTCAGAAATCATTGGAAATTTCTTGGTTTAGTTGGATTAAGATTAGCACCAAAATTTTTTTATGTTTAAACTTTATTTTGATTAAATTGCCTTCATAAGTATGTCTTTTCTAAATTCAACAACTCAAATATGGGTCATGAGTTTTCTTACTATTTTCTGAAAGATTGAAGATAAGCTCATTCTGTTTGCTAAAAATTTTCTTCGTTAATAATTTTACTCATTTACAGTTTCATTTTCTTATTTGATTATTGAAGTCTATCTTAGTATCCTTATAGTCTTTTTCCTTTATATGATGACGAAGTCTCAAATTACTTTTATTTTTACCTTCTAGTCAAGCTTATTATAAATTTAAGTTGCATGTAATCTAAAAGAACTAAAGAATGTAAATTAATTGTTTATTAATCTAAAATAGGGTATTTAAAGAAGTTGGTCTTTTATTTATAATATATACTCTCTAAAGAAAACGTAAGAAACACCTGCTTTTTTTCATTATAAACATTAAAAATGTCAGGATTATAATCAAGATTTTTTGCGTCTTCAAAAATAGAAGTAGAAACATAATAGAAAGGTTAGGATTAAGAAAAGGTTGCCCATTTTTTGAGACTCTTCTTTTGAATAAAAATCTAAAAATGAGATAAAAAATATATCACACTCGAAAGTCTCTGATTTCACTACATAGTAGTAAATAAGCTTAATTAGTTGATTAAAGTGTGTAATCGTAATAAAAGGACAAAAAATTGAAGAAAGACTAAAAAATTTATTAGAAAAATTTGAAATTGCAAAAATTGAATCAATACTTTCACCTTAAAAAGATACCTTAACGCCTTTTGAAGAATTTCACAAGATCAGAGCAATTAATAAGAAAACTAGCAATAGAATTAGAAAAAAACAGGGCAGTAAGATAGAATAAATAGAAGAAAATCAATAAAAATTGAAGCGCTAAATGGAACTAAGAGAATAAGGAAATGATCCAATGATAATCTAAAGAGATAAAAATTAAAGATTTAAATTAAAAAAAAAAGATACTATTACTGTAACTCTCTAATATATCTGTGAAAAATTTTTAGAAATTTTCAAACTTCAAATTTTAATACTGAAACAACAAAATGAAGTAGAAGAAAAAAAGAAGAAATAACATAAAATTTAACTAAAAGAGAAAGATTATGTTGCAACAAATTCGGAAAATATACAAGAAAAAAGATACCAAACATTATAGAGGTAAAAGAATAACTCAAGGACTACATACATAACAAGAAGAAGAGTTGAGAATTGCAAACTTTTATATTTAGCCTCTAGAGCAATCTAGAGATTTGTGGGAAAGATTTCAAAATATCTCCAAGAGTTTTAAGCATTTAATTTAGTATTGCATAAATATAAAAGAGAAGCAAAAACTTAATTTTGAAATAAGAGGAATAAGAAAAATTTTTATACTACATAAAATTAGATAATTCTACAGAGTAAAAATTTATTATCTATAATAAAAAGAGAGTAGTAATAAATGAGTAAGTAAAAGACTAAACTATGAATAAAGTTACAAAGAACTTCAAATTTTTTCTATTAAAACAAAAATTATATTGAAAAAATGAAAGAAGTAAGTTAAGTGTAAAATCATCAAAATATTCATATTAAAATTATAAACTTAAGATAACTAAAATTAAGAAGTCAGAATTTAAATCACTTAAATTATTATAATTTGCTATATTAAGCTTATCATTTAAAATAATAATTACTTATATTATTTATATATTTAATTGATTTCATTCAAATAACTATAAAAAATTCTTCTATAACTTAAATATTTAACTACCCCATTTACATCTAAATATCTTTTATAAAAATAGCATTCTATTCCTAATTATTCTTTTATTTAATACTAAAAATTACTAGATAATAAAAAGTTTATTGTTTTGAACTCATCAAACATAATTTAGAATAATCTCTTTCCATTCTCTATTTTAAGCTTATAAATCATACGTAAACAAAATATTATCTGGATATCATTCTGATGGTTCACTAGCTTCCCACATAAATAACTTTCTTCCATTCATAACTGCATTACTTGAAAATGTACGCTTTGTTTATTAAAATCCTTCCCCATCTCACTCAAAACTTTTTCTATCATATGTTCAAGTTGCTTATAAAAAATTTTAATTATCAAATATAATAATTCTTTTATCTTAATCATCTCATATTGCACTACCTGTATTTGTTTAATTAGGCAATGCAACATTATTTTCTATTCATTAGTCTGTTATAATATCGTAATCTCATACCTTATCTGACGCTAAGTTTTTATTTTCTTGTTTTAAACGACCTCCAAATGTAACAACTTTGTCCCAGCCAACACATAATCCTTCTATCAAAGAAATCATCTTATGTTCTTTTATTTATTTTGACGTGTTTGTTTATATATTAAAAACCTCACATTTATTGGTATATTCTAAAGATAAATTTTCTGTTTTTGGATCTACGCCGTTTATCAAGTATAAATTAGAGGTGTTGTTATGAAATGCAATGCCTACACATTTTTTAGGATATAGCAAATTAAAAGTTTCAGTTTTATTTTAATCATCAACTTTAATTAATTCATTCATATGCTATTCTGGATTTTATCCTCCTGCTAAAATCATTAAAGAATCTGATATTTAGTAAGAAACTGTATAATCTTCAAAAATCGGATTAAAAGCAGGTATGACTTCGTCTTTCATCTTATATTATGATGGTTATTATCCTTGACCTATATATGCTGTTTTCTTTTTATTAGAATTATAACATATTCTTGTATACTAGGTTATTTATACATTATTATTACTTCCATTTTGCTTAATTTATATATCTAAACTTTACCTAACTTCTTTGTTACTTTGCTAAAGATTGAGAGGTTTAAAATCATCTGTTCTTTATATTTACTATTATTTTATAATATTACTCTAGACTTATGTAGGCGATTATTACTAGTTAAGAATCATTTGACTTTATTATAATTATGTCTGATTTGCCTCTTTTATTTCTATTTCAATTTTAGTTTTAGATTGGCTTATTTATAAGTTTTTTATTTATTCCTACAAAGCATTTACATGCTATTGCATTTATGATTATGAAAACCTCATTTGATTTAATTCTTACTCTAATTATTAATTTTTATTCTTAAGCTCGATTTTCTAACTATCAATACTTAATAATTATTAGTTTCAGGATTGAGATATAGTATTCAGCTCTACTACTTTTTTATTATTTTAAGCCTACAAATCTTTTATTTGATTCTATAGTGATGCAATCAATATATCCTTTTAATTAAGTTACTCTCTTTCCTATTGGCTTTATAATAGATAATTTTAGTTCTGGTTTATTACTGCTTCATATATTTTGCCTATTATTTAGTCTTCATTTTATTAATTGTTCTAGCTATAATTTGCTTAAAATGAGTTTTATAGTTACGATTATATTTTTTAGGCTTAATCAAATTACTAATCTAGCTTTTCAAATGTATTAGTCTACATAGAATCTATTTTTATCAGTTAGCTCTTAGCATTTTGGCTATTCTGTATGTTTTATTATAATTGCTGGGATTTTTTAGAGTTTATGCTTAGCAAATTTACTATTTCTTACTAGCAAGCTTAATAAACTGCTTTAGATATGGATTGCTGTATTTGTTCTATTTTGCTTAATTATTGCTCCTAACTTTTGTTTAGCTCTTCTTATTAATTAGAGTAAGCTTTTATATTATTAGTAGCTTATGCTTATAGATATCCTATTAGCTATTTATTTTATGTCTACTATTATTCTATTTTTTGCTCTAAAAGTACAAAATTATGATTGCTATGAGTACTTACTAAGCATTTCTAGCATATGCTTATATTATCGTTTTAACAGAAAAACTTTAACTGCTCTTCTATATGAGTTTTACACTAACCTTTACCATAAGAATTATTTAGGGTACCTTGATAAATAGGTAAACTCTAAACTTGCTTTAAGTTTTTGAAATTATGAGCTTAGCAAGTAAATTCTTTATAGGAATTCATTAGTAGAAATAGACATTACTCACAGAAAATGCATCCACACTCCATCTATCTAGGAGTTCTTTAAGCTTCACTATAATAATTCCTACAAATACTACACTAAGGTTGATACATTCTATTATAATAATAAAGAAATGAATTTTAGCTTTATTTAAATATGATTAATAGCAATTAATTCTAATTTACAGCTTCCTTTTATAATCTCATATATCTAGTATTTTAGATAATAAAGTATAAATAAGTTAGTTTAAAGCATTTTAAATTAATTGCTAGTAATTCTATAGCTAAGATTAAATTAGAAGCTAGTTATAATATTAGTTACTAGGAGATATAGTAATTTGATATTTGATGGTTTACTTAAGAGCATAGTCTGTAGAATGGTAGAAAGTTAGCTTAATTGTATTTGAATATAGATATATTAGATTATAGTAATATGATATAGATATCTAAATAAGATAGTTTTAATTAGTTAGTATACTTTTAGTTCTAGTAGTTTAACTAAAGAATTATTATCTAATCTTTAAATACTTCTAATGCTATAATACTTTATGTTTAAGATCTTTAATCTTAGTTCTATTTAATATAAAGTACTTTAATTATCAACTTTAGTTAGATATCTTCAGAGTTCCGCTTATGTGTATACAGAATTATTAGAAGTAGAGTAACTTATTCTACCTCTAAGTTTAAGGCAGTATATTAAAGGATTTTGGAAAATTTAAGTGAAAGCAAAAGAATCTAAAAATAGCTTCTACACACTTAAGATGAAATCTTAAAGAAAAGAAATTAAGACTGATAGCCAAGGAAGCTAATTATATTAAGCTTTTAAGTAAATTCGTTGCTTAATAGATTTAGAAATATCTTATAGAAATAATAAGAACTTTAAAATAGCACTATATGGAGTTTATATTTAAGCTTAGCTTTAAAGCCAAAAATTCAGTATATTTGTCTGCCTTCATTAGATTAATAAGTCATATTTGTCTTACAATCTAACACGCAAAAGCTAATAACAATCAATAAGTCTAATTAAATAAATTTCTACTTAGTTTGCTCAATAAAACATTGGTAAGCTCTAAATAAAAAAGATTAGATATTAAATAAATACCAAAGAAGCAACTATAAACACAGAGAAGATTGGTTTAAAGTTTTAAATTGGATGAATAATAAAAAATAATTAAAGTAATATTAGTGAAAAGTGTAATACTTGTAAATAATACTCATTACTAGGATCTTTATTTATATAAGCAAATTTTTTAAATTTAAAATTTAAGAAATAAATTGAATTTATTAAGGCTGTTGCATAGCTAATCATTTGAGAAAAAAGATATGAAAGATAAAATCTATTAATTTAAAATTTAATACTTATAAGATCAATTATTAGCATATAGTGGAAGGGAAAATTCAAAAAAGAAATTAGATATATAAGAGATTGATGCTCTATTATAAAGGAGAATGGGTTGGGATTAATCTAAAGCAAGATAAGTTACTAGCAAATGCTAAAAGAGTTAGCTGTAAAAAAATTAGAACAAATAAATAAATTAGAAGCTTTTTGAAGTTTTATAAAAAATACTGATCCATATACTAGCAAAACCATTCTAGCAATTCATCTAAAATAGCTTTTAATTCTTTATCTTCACATATTTTATAATAAAGACAATATCTTTATTTCTATCTGAGTTTTGAAGTACTCTTCTAGTTTTTATTCAATTCTACGAATATAATTAACTTGAGTATACTTAAAATTTAATTTGGCTATAAATAAAATTAAAATAATATATCTATAATTATAACTTTTAATTTAAGTAAAAGCATTAAAAATATTAATAGTCTCCTATAGTTTATTATTATTACGATATTTATTATTTTATGCTACCCAGTTTCTTATCTTTTCACTTTAAAATTATATAAGTCTTAGTATTTTACTTGGCGCCTTTTAAATACTTGTTTTATATCCCTTATCCTATAAATTAATTGAATACTTTATATTTATATTTTACCATTTAATATCTTCTTATAAATCTAAGATTTTGCTTCATTATTCTCTTTTGTTTAATATGTATTAGTGGGGTATATTTTGATCGCTTATAAATGTTCATAAAATTTAAAATTTTTGTAGAATTTTATTAAAAACACTATTAAGATTTCCTTCTTTTTTCACAATTATTAGTTCAAGGTTTAAGCGCTTATCTTATATAGCTTAGTTTGAAGATTTATACTTTACCAAAAGGAGATTTTTGAAGTTAAAAATATTAATAAGATATGGTTTCTAATAATCTTATAGTAATGATTTTAATTATTTTCCTAAGAATTATTTTTAGCTTCTTTAAATTTAAATAAGTTAAAATTAACTATAATAATTCTTTACTATTTGCTTTCTTTATTCCTTAAATCAAAGTTCTGTGATAATTATAGTAGAAGCAGATGCTTGTTAGTTTAACTTATTATCTTAGTATTTATAAGCTTAAGTAATCTCTAGTATTATGAGGGTTTGTTTATAATTAAAAGTACAGATATAAATTAATTAATAGACTACTAAATTTAAACTAGATCTTAACTATATTATGCATGACTATCTTAAAGGCAGATTGTTAATTGATCTAATAAGACTTTAATTTAAATTTATATATTAGTACTGCTTCTAAACCCTCTATCTAGTTCCTATTTTATAAAGGCTTAGATATCAAAGTGTTCTTTGTATTTGATTATTATTATTGGGAGTTTTCAGTTTTTATTTAGCCTTTTTAAAATAGGTTGTAAAGTATGTACTTTAAAATAACTTTGCTCTTAATCTTTATTATCACTTTATATACAATTTTAAATCTCCCAACTATTACTAATCTCTACACTAGTCTTCTAAGATGGATAAAAAGTATTCAACTATAAATTTATTGAAATTCCCTAATAACTGGAAGTAAATAGGATATTGTAACTATAAATAAACCTACTCTTAATAACAAATCACTAGAAAAGGAATTCATTTATATTAGTAATTAATGTGCTTGCCACTAATATTAATAGGATAGAATAAAGGAAACTCCTCTTATTTAAGAAATATAAAGAGATAAATTAAAAGCTTAGCTATATGAGGAAAAATAGAAAGTCTATATATTAGGAAATAGTTTAAGAAATAAGATAGATAGTCACTTAATATTTTAAATTAAAGTATTTAATATCTAAGAAGGTAATTATGGGATTGCAATCTTAAACTTAAAGCAATTGCTTATTAAAAGAATCTAAGCATTATTAGAGTTTGTTAAAGAATTGGTATAAATAAACTTAATTTAATTTAAATAAGAATAAGAATAATTGCTATAACTTAAACCAAGTAGAAATATAATAATATTATTATATTAAAGCTTATGTATATTCGATTTCAATAGAATTAAATTCTAGCAAACCTGACTATTTATAATTAAAACTCTAAATTCTTATGAAAGATTAATTCTATATTTTAATTTTAAATTCCTTTTATAAAATATTATACTCTTTGTTCTTTAATAATGCTAGTATTAATAAGAAATAGTTTTGAAAGATATTTGAAAACTAAATCAATTAGTAAATTATCCTTAAACTTCTTTTATTTATAAATTATTATTATTATTAAAGTTGTTTGCGGCTTCCGACAGATCACTACTAAACAAATGTTTTGAAGTTTTGATTGCCTAGCTTTTTACGAGCTCTAATACTCGTGAGTCTTGTCCTGTTTCTTAATTACTAATGTAGTATTTTCTATCTCCATCTTATCCGAGTTTGCGTTTTACTATTAGGATCTGCTGACTTCGAAGGTTTTTCTAGCTTTTAATAGGTTTTCAATCTGCAAGCTTTAATCTTGAATCCTCTACACCTAGGAATTCAATTGGCTGGGCTGTTCTTGCTGATATTTCCAAAGAGTATCCAATTTCTTCTCTTGATTTACCATCCTCAAGTCTAAAGTATCTTGTAATCCATGTTAAAACTGCTCAACTAGCTTCGAATTCTCCTTTCTGAGCTTCTTGATCTCTTCTAGAGGTTTGGTACTACCTTGATGCACTATTCCATGCTCATCTAACCAGAGGAATTAAACTCTGAGACCTCTTGATGTAAGACGGACTTAGTTTACTTTCTCAGCTTATTCTCTGATATTGGTGTTATTTCGTGAGTTACCTTCAAAAGCTTCTTTTGTTTTCTTTGTGTTGTTAAGCTTCTGGCTCTAGTTTCTTTGGAATAGGAAGAATCCTTTTCTGATGTACAACATTTTATTAAATTTATAAATTTAGAGATAATTTAAGTTTATAAAGCTTTAACTTTATTTGCAAATTAGTGTTTTCAATTTTTAAAATGTAGACTAAAGCTAGCTAAACTTATTTTTATTTAAATTGTTAAATTTCCTTTATACATTAATTTTTATCTTATGACATATTAATTATTCTAATTACTATCTTAATTTTCTTACATTTATATAAATTAATTAGCTTCTATTTTTCTACTATTTTCTCTTTACACTATAAATCCTTCTAAATTATTTCTGCAATTATGTGTAAATATTTTGCCAAAAGATGAATTAAAAGATATTTAAGCATATAAATGTAAAGATTATAGATTTATGAATGCTAATAATTATAATTTGCTCTAATACAATTATAATAGTATCAAGTATCTAAATTAAATTAGATACTTCATTTTATGTAAGTTAATTAATTTAATACAACCTTACCTCTTTCTACTCTTTATTTCCCTTCTCAAGCTATTTTTATCCTCTATTGATCTTTATACGTTCTTCTAAATATTTACTGTTGTATTCTCAGTTTATTCCTGTAAAGCTTTTATTTTAAGATCTATTTCTAATTATTGCTCAGAATTAAATTGCTAAATCCAGTATATTTGGTCATAAGTCCAGGAAATATATCATAAGTTTACTAACTGTATCCTAATGGTAAACACTTTCGAAGATATATCTAAAAGTATCTTTTCCTCCACGTAACACATAAACAAAGTTTACTTTATAGGATAATAAAGCAAAGCAAATCATATTAAAAATAAGAATGAGTTCTCTAATTAAAGATTGAGATAATTTCATTTTTTCATTGTTAAGTTTAAAATAGTTAATTTCTTAAATTTTCTATAGTCCTTCAAGTTACTCTCTGAATATCTTTGCAGTTAGTATTCATCTATAATGTAAAACCATCTCTTAATAAAATTTTAGTATAATTAATTTAAATAGATTTAATATAAGTTTAGCGTGAACTATGAGTTATCCATCATTGATTGAACCATAAAATTGAGAAATATTCTAAACTTGCTAAAATATAAAGATATTTAGTTCCAATTGTATACAAAGAGCTTTCCTATATCAGATTCTGGATAATCTGTAGCTTCTTTCCTTATTTTAAATTAAAACGAAAAAGAGTTTTGCTATAATATGTTTAAATTGAAATCAGTTTAAATCTATGTAACAGGATTCACTAAAAACAGAGATAGGTAACTATAAAGTCTTATTTGTCATTGCACGCACACTCTTGCTTATTTTTTATTTACACTATATATTACTCTCATTAAATTCAAGGCGCAAGTTCATCTCCATTTTAGCTTTAGTTAACTTAAAATGCGACAAAGCATTTTTAAGTGTCAGAAGTAACATTCTTATATCGACTCAAACTATAAGTACGCTTCTTTACCTATTTAAGAAGATTTAAGCCTTCTACTAGCAATTATAAATAAAATAGTCTTTCTATATAAGTTGATTCAAGGTCTATCACTTCTTAATTTGTTTTATTAATCTTTTATAAGATTTAAATTAAAGTGTTTAGCTATTTTTTAGATATTTAATTATATTGCATTAATAAATTACCTTTTACATATTTTGCTCAGAACTGAAAAGAAATATTAAATCATCTATCTAAGTCCTGTATACTAATTTCATGTTATACAATTTATTCCTTACTAAATACCTCCTTCCTACAAATTTCTTGCTTCTATGAGCAAAGGAACTTAGGAATTCCCTTACATAACTTCGTTGTTGAAATGAAGTCTGAGAGTTATTAATTCATCATTGATAAAAGAAGTTTAAATATTATTTTAGAAAGACTCAAATGCTAGAATCAACTCCAGCAGAAATTTTAATATCCTAAGATGAAAAAAATTATAGTTTTCTCAATACTATCAAATACAATCAAAAAAAGTGGCAATCATGAATAATTGAAAAGATGGTGGGAGCTGAGAATGACCTTCGTGACAACACTTTCTGGTTTTATGGCTAGGAACAATTTCCTTTCCTGTCGCTGAGAAAGTCCCTGGTCAGAGTCATTTCTGAAGGGAACGGTGTCTTTGGGATTATCCGCTCTTGGTAGAGGCTTGAAGCCTGGCTGCTCATAGCGATGGAGCTCCCTAGCAGCTGTGCCTGGAGCACAACAGGATATCCCCGTTATTCCATTAAAAGAGAGCGTCGGGTCGTACAATCGGAAAGGAGTTTCCGGTCCAAAAATTTTTTTAGTTGAAATTAATTAAAGAGTGGTAATCATCTTTTTATTTCAGTTAAATGAAAGCCAATTATCTCTTCTTATTCAGATTTAATGCGCCGCTTATCTCTTTTGAAAAATTCCATTTATGCAAATGAATGAGCTACGCTTTTGCAGAATTTGAAATCTTAGATGTTAAAACCATGCAATTGATTTTCAGTAAAGCGATTTTTAGCGGAATTGATCTCAAACGTTTGATTTACTTTTATTACCTTTCTTGAATAAAAGAATGCTAGAAATATTAAATTTTTCTGTAGTTCTTTAAAGTCTTAATATTGTTGATAATACATAAAGTTGCTTAATATATCTCTTCTTCAATATATTTAATGAACTCACCTTTTACTTCATCTAATTCTGTTTTCTTTCCTTTTGGAATATGATAAATAATATTTCCAATCTCTTAAATTTAAAAAGTAGACATTTTATAAGTGAGAAGGAATATAATTGGTGAACTTAGGATCTTTATGTATTAAATCAATTTGTTGCTTACAAAACTTAATTGCTTTAAGGAACATTACTATGTTTGTTTAATGCAAAAATTTTTCAATTATCAATTAAGGAATTACTAATTTCTTAATTTAAATTAAAAATATTCCTCATTTTAGTGTTAAATAAATAAAGATGATTATAGAGTGAGTAACACCTCGTTGGCACACAAATCTTTCAATGTTAATATTTAAAATAAAAAAATGTTCTCATACTTCTTGCTGTCATTCTATTCATCTAATGAGTTAAGTCAGCTTCTCCAAAGGGAATCTGCTTATTAAAAATTATTCTTGAGGCTTGAACCAAATGTTCCAGCTTTCTTGAATAAGATCCAAACAAGAGATAGTAAATAAGTCATTAATAGACCCATCATTCAAACTTTCTTACTGCTAGCAAGAACCCTCGGGAAAGTTAGGCTTGCCTTTTCCGAGCTTGTCCACTTTTCTCTGTGGTAGTATCAATTACGAGATTACTTGCAATTCAGTATACACTGCACCAGAATACCTATTAATTCTCCTAACCGCGGCCCATATCTATATTTTTTATTTTGTCTTAGTTACATGTACATAAACAATATTTTTTTAAGTAAAAAGCAATTCGATATGGCACCGAAGGAGAATGAAATAAGGAATTTAAATCTAAGTTATTATTTTGAAAATGATTTGCCTATTTAATTATTCCGGAAAGATGAGGTTTCGATAAGGACAATTAGAGCCTAATCTTTAGTAACATCTATGTTGGATTTCAGAGTCAATAGTAACTTTGCATTATCTACAAATTAGAAGTAGAAAATCAACCTTCAAACATAACTTCTTATGTTACCTTTTTATAATGTATTAAAAACTTCAAGAAGTGCAAAATTCTAAGCTCTTTACCAAATTCTTTAATCTTAATCTTAAATTTCATGCAAAATTTCAAAAAATTACTATAATCTTGCTGCATTTTAAAATAAACAAGTTAACTAATGATTTTAGAAAAGATAACAATAGTATAATCTCAAATCTAGATGAAAAACAAACTTATATAATCAATGTTCAAATTAGCTAAAATTCCTATAATTACTAATCAAATGATTCAAATATAACATAGATAAAAATTAAGATTAAAGTATCTAGATAATTAAAGTTTCTTACAAGCATCTTATTACTACTAAAACTAGTAAAAATATAAAGCTTAATTATATTTTAATTATAGCTTTCTAAAGATATATCTTATTATTTTATCTCACACTTTATTTTCTAGTTTAGTTATTAAGCAAAATTTAAATCTTAATTATATATGCTTCTATAAATTTTATCTTCGGAATACTGAAATATATACAACAATTTAAGGGAATTTTTTAAATTTCTAACTTTGTAAAAGAGAGATTTAGATGATCATACTTTAATCACTTAAAGGAGTTACTAAAGTGTATATTAAAATTAGAAAATCTAAAGATAATGAACATTCAAAATCCAAAAGTTTACTCCTTTGCTTATTGAGATATAAAAAAAAATGTTCTTTATAAAAGGCTTAGATAGTAAAGTTTAAGCCTCTTTTAATATCTAATTCAACTTTCTTGTACTCTTGTCAAACTCTTAATTATATACTTTAATAATTTTAGTGTATTTTGGGAAGATAAACATGAAATCTAAAATTTAGTTACTCTTAAAGAAAATAAATTGAAAAGAAAGCATTAAAAATAATAAATAAATGAAGAAGAAGAGCAAAGGCTAAGAAATGGAGTAGTTATTAAATCATTAAATAGAAAATTAAATTTTTAAGATAAATTATTAAAAATAAAAAATGCGTGAAAGTAGATAAAATCAATAATACAATAGTAACCACAAATTTATTCTGAAATTCTACCTTAGACTC
This sequence comes from Loxodes magnus, assembly GCA_946699065.1. Lineage (NCBI taxonomy): Eukaryota > Ciliophora > Karyorelictea > Loxodida > Loxodidae > Loxodes > Loxodes magnus. The sequence goes on along the minus strand of CAMPDV010000021.1, from coordinate 779,924 downwards.
AAGAAACAGAAAGAATTTGAATTGATGGGTAATAAATAGAAAAATAATATCTTTAAAGAAAGAATGTTTCTGATATGGCTAACATTTGCTCACTAAAGAAAATATCATAAATTCCTGCAGCCTGAAAGCTAGCAATTAAAAAAGAAAAGAGATAATAAAAAAAAGGTAATATAGGAGAAAATAAGGTAAAACCTTTAAATTACAATATAATGAAATTATAAAGTAGCAGAAAAAAAGATTATTATTTTATTCAAAAAGAGAGAAATCTAAAAGTGAGTAAATTTGAGATTAAACATGAAAAAAGATAATAAAATGTTTTTTAACAGCAAGTAATACTGAATGAAAGAAGGTAGGTAATTAAATATCTGATTACTCATAACTTTTTTTGATTTATTATTATTTTAAATTTTAAATAATATGAAGGAAGTCAGAATATTACTAACTTAAATTATATTTATTAATATATATAAAGCTTATCTTGCAAATAAATAAATACTAATACTATTTAATTAATTTAAATATATTTGATTTCCTTCAATTATTATAAACATTCTTCTATAACTTAAATATTTAACTTCCTCATTGGTATCTAAATACCTTTTGTAAAAATAAAATTCTATTCCTAATTATTCTTTTTATAAAATACTAAAAAATTATGAGATAATAAAAAAGTTTATTGTTTTTGTAACTCATTAAACATGATTTAGAATAACCTCTTTCCATTCTCTATTTGTAGCTTATAAATCATATGCAAACAAAATATTATCGGGATATCACTCTGATGGTTCACTAGCTTCCCACATAAATAATGTCCTTCCATTCATAACTGCATTACTTGAAAATGTACGTTTGCTTTTCTATAATCCTTCTCCATCTCACTCAAAACTTTTTCTATCATATGTTCAAGTTGCTTATAAGCAATTCTAATTATCAAATATAATAATTCTTTTATCTTAATCATCTCATATTGCGCTAGCTGAAGATACTTAGTTAGGCAATACTACATTATTTTCTACTCATTCGTTTGCTATAATATCGTAATCTCATACTTTATCCGACGATAAATTTTGATTTGTTAGCTTTATACGACCTCCAAATGTAATAACTTTGTCCCATCCATCACATAATCCTTCTATCAAAGAAATCATCTTATGATCTTTTATTTATTTTGATGCGTTTGTTTATATATTAAAAACCTCACATTTATTGGTATATACTCAAGAAAAAGTTTCTGTTTTGGGATCAAGACCGTTTATCAAGTATAAATTAGAGGTGTTGTTATGAAATGCAATGCCCACACATTTTTTAGGATATAACAAATTAAAAGTTTCAGTTTTATTTTAATCATCTACTTTAATCAATTCATTCAAATGCTATTATGGAGTTCATCCTCCTACTAAAATCATTAAAGAATCTGATATTTAGTAAGAAACTGTATAATCTTCGAAAATCGGATTAAAAGTAGGTATGACTTCATCTTTCATCTTATACTGTGATGGTTATTATCCTTGACCTATATATGCTGTTTTCTTTTTATTAGAATTATAACATATTCTTGTATACTAGGTTATTTATACATTATTATTACTTCCATTTTGCTTAATTTATATATCTAAACTTTACCTAACTTCTTTGTTACTTTGCTAAAGATTGAGAGGTTTAAAATCATCTGTTCTTTATATTTACTATTATTTTATAATATTACTCTAGACTTATGTAGGCGATTATTACTAGTTAAGAATCATTTGACTTTATTATAATTATGTCTGATTAGCCTCTTTTATTTCTATTTCAATTTTAGTTTTAGATTGGCTTATTTATAAGTTTTTTATTTATTCCTACAAAGCATTTACATGCTATTGCATTTAGGATTATGAATACCTTATTTGATTTAATTCTTACTCTAATTATTAATTTTTATTCTTAAGTTCACTATTATAGTTATTAATACTTTATAATTATTAGCTTTAAGATTGAGATATAGTATTCAGCTCTATTATTTTTTTATTATTTTAAGCTTGCAAATCTTTTATTTATTCCTAATAAGTATTTACATGCTATTGCATTTAGGATTATGAATACCTTATTTGATATAATTCTTACTCTAATTATTAATTTTTATTCTTAAGCTCGATTTTCTAACTATCAATACTTAATAATTATTAGCTTTAAGATTGAATTATAGTATTCAGTTCTACTACTTTTTTATTATTTTAAGCTTGCAAATCTTTTATTTATTCCTAATTAGTATTTACATGCTATTGCATTTAGGATTATGAATACCTTATTTGATTTAATTCTTACTCTAATTATTAATTTTTATTCTTAAGCTCGATTTTCTAACTATCAATACTTAATAATTATTAGCTTTAAGATTGAATTATAGTATTCAGTTCTACTACTTTTTTATTGTTTTAAGCTTGCAAATCTTTTATTTATTCCTAATTAGTATTTACATGCTATTGCATTTATGATTAAGAAAACCTCATTTGATTTAATTCTTACTCTAATTATTAATTTTTATTCTTAAGTTCACTATTATAATTATTATTACTTAATAATTATTAGCTTTAAGATTGAATTATAGTATTCAGTTCTACTACTTCTTTATCATATTAAGCTTGCAAATCTTTTATTTGATTCTATAGTGATCCAATCAATATATCCTTTTAATTAAATTACTCTCTTTCCTATTGGCTTTATAATAGATAATTTTAGTTCTGGTTTATTACTGCTTCATATATTTTGCCTATTATTTAGTCTTCATTTTATTAATTGTTCTAGCTATAATTTGCTTAAAATGAGTTTTATAGTTACGATTATATTTTTTAGGCTTAATCAAATTACTAATCTAGCTTTTCAAATGTATTAGTCTACATAGAATCTATTTTTATCAGTTAGCTCTTAGCATTTTGGCTATTCTGTATGTTTTATTATATTTGCTGGGATTTTTTAGAGTTTATGCTTAGCAAATTTACTATTTCTTATTAGCAAGCTTAATAAACTGCTTTAGATATGGATTGCTGTATTTGTTCTATTTTGCTTAATTATTGCTCCTAACTTTTGTTTAGCTCTTCTTATTAATTAGAGTAAGCTTTTATATTATTAGTAGCTTATGCTTATAGATATCCTATTAGCTATTTATTTTATGTCTACTATTATTCTATTTTTTGCTCTAAAAATACAAAATTATGATTGCTATGAGTACTTACTAAGCATTTCTAGCATATGCTTATATTATCGTTTTAACAGAAAAACTTTAACTGTTCTCCTATATGAGTTTTACACTAACCTTTACCATAAGAATTATTTAGGGTACCTTGATAAATAGGTAAACTCTAAACTTGCTTTAAGTTTTTGAAATTATGAGCTTAGCAAGTAAATTCTTTATAGGAATTCATTAGTAGAAATAGACATTACTCACAGAAAATGCATCCACACTCCATCTATCTAGGAGTTTTTTAAGCTTCACTATAATAATTCCTACAAATGCTACACTGATCCTATTACATTTATTAGCAGTATAAAAGTAAATAATATTAAAATTTAAAAAGGTTATAAAGCATAGAATTCTGATAACTATATTAAATTGCTTTATATAAAGCTTAAATATCAAGGACTATAATGAAGCTATTTAGGTTTGATCAGATTATAAGTAAATGTAAATCAATCTATTATTATTATAGACTGTGTTTAATACTTCTCAGCATTGTTTATTATTATTAAGGAATATCTTCATTTAGACTCAATATGATTAAAAGACTAAATATTTAAAGGTAGCATTTGGAAAGGGTGTTTAATGGCTATATTAGCAGTCTTAAAATAAATGAGATTTTATTATAAAATGTACTTAAATAAAGAAGCTTTATTTATAAGATAAATTGCAAAACTAAATACTAGGCTAGACGTGATCGCTTAATAAGATCTCACTAGATTTTGAACTTTTTTACATAAGTTTGAAAACTTATAACCTATTTGTTCAATGTATGAACGATAGGCTATGAACTAGTAGAACTTATTTAGTTAGTTTCAAAACTTACCACTAGACCAACTCTGAGCACCAATTAGTATATAAAATTGGATACTTGTTATAATATATCTGCTTATATAGATTTAAGCAATACCAATCAAAGTTTTTATTTAAACTTTTAGATGAACTTATTTAAATAAAATTAGTATGCAGGATATTGAGGGAATCAACTACCTTCTATTTGTAGTAAGAGCTACCTAAATTTTAATTATTAGGCATATAATTCCTTATTAGCGTTACTTAAAATACTTCGTTTTTTAATCCTTCATAATTTAATTAAAAGTATAGCTCTATGAAGCTTTACAAGCTTGTTCATATCTAATTCAATTCCAAAACACCAATAATTCTCTATATTTGAAAAGAAGTGAAAAGATATTAGTTTTGAAGCAAAAATAGAGTGAAATAAGGAAGCTTTTATGAAATATATTCAAGTAAGTTTTTAAAATCTAAGTAAGATACTTAGTGCTTAAGTAAGAAGGTTTGAGTAGAAATATTCAGGAACTTAAATTGTTAATAGCTAATAGTGCCACTTTAAATCAGTTTATTAATCTACATTAGAATCCTTTAGATAAAGCAATAAGCAAGTTACTGCTTAAAAGAGTAAGGAAGGTAGATAATGAAATTAATAGAGGTATATATGAATGCATATTAGGACAAAATAATTTAAACTAAATAAGTGATTCATTTGGTATCTTTATCAAAGCTTATTTTAAATTTAGTATTTACCCTTAAATATATCTGTGCAAAGCTATGGTAGAAGTGAGTGAATGCTAGTAATCTCAGTGTATAGTGGGAGGATTTCCAGTTTAAATTTTCCACTTTAAGGAAATAGATTCAACAATGATTCCTGCTGAAGAATAGCAACTAGAAGTAATGGAAGAAAATAAAATTTACGCATTTGTAGCTGATGAATAAACGGGAGGAAGAGGTAGATCGGGATCTTGGAGTTCACCTCCGGGAAATCTTTATGTAACTTACTCAATTAAATATAACAAAGAAAAAATTCAGAAAGTATTAGATTATGCATCCATTACTTCTGCAATGAGTGCTGTTCAAACTTTAGAGGAATATGGCATAGAAGATGTTGCTTTAAAGTGACGTAATGACGTTTTTGTATAAAATAAAAAAGTAAGTGGAACTTTGTGTAATTGGACGGTTGATGACAAATCAGGAAAAACAAAACTAATGATAGGAATAGGAATAAACTTAAATACAGGTTAAGAATACTATAAGAATCTTCCTTAGGCAAGCTCAATAAGTATTCTAACAGGAATGTAGTTAGATGTATTGACAGTATTCTATAAGCTTACAGAACATCTATTATACAATATCTCGTTATTACTTGAAAATGGCTTTGAACAAATATTGAATAAAATTAGAAAAAAATTGAGATATTTAAATGAAGAAGTGAAGATTATGGATACTACAAGTGTCGAAGTATAATACACAGGAATGTTTATAGGACTAAATGAGTTAGGTTATGCTCTAATTAAGAAGCAAGAGGATTTAAAGGCTTTTGTTAAAGGAAGAATGAGAGGTATTAATGAGGAATCTTAAAATTTTTTAATACTAAATGTTCTATAAAATCAATTAACTTTTCACATGCATATATTAACAAAGCTATTAAATATAATCTAGTAAGAAGATAGAAGGATGATGTGATAACGAAAATCTTCTATTTTCAAGAGCTTTTTTACTTGTAGTATTAAGAGAAATAATAAATATACTTAAGTTAAAAACTCTTGAGTTATTAAAATATGTTTATTCTAAGATTTTAGATTAATAAAGGAGCAAAGAATTAGCTACTTTTAACTAGAAATAAAGCTTATAAATTAACTATTAATACATTTCATTAAAACATAAGGGTACTTTCATAGTATTTCCTTCAAATTAATACTTTATACTTAAATATATACTTAGAATAAATATTTTAAATGAATCTACTTTCTGTGTAAAAATAACTACCAATACTTTCTAAATTAAAAACTAAAGTATATAAGCTATGCCTTCATTAGTAACAATTTCATTTATTTTAGTTTTTAAATTATCTTCAAACTCCTTTACTTAAATAAGATGCTAATTAATTATTTGATTACATAGCAAAGATAGATAAATTAGGATATATAAAATAGCTTTATAAATATAACTAAATTAAAAAATCTTCACTCTTCTTCGTTGATTTTGTCTAGATTAATACCTATCATGTGAAACATATGATACTTCCTATTTTTTATAGTCATAAACTTTTACATACTTTTAGCTTCTAATTATGGAATCTCTTGATCATCTGGCCAAGGAATGCTGAAAGAGTATTGTATCTTTCTCACCTTAGAATATACTCTTTTTATCTTTTCTCCAATATTCTTTTCTTGTAGCATGTTTCAAATGCTGATAGCGAAGCGTATAGCCCAGAATATAGCAAAGTAGAGATTAGAGAAGACTATTATGCAAAAAACTGTTCATTTCGCAGCTTGGCTACCATCAAGATCTCCCGTCAAGTAGTACATACCACAGTAAAGTGTTATTGTTCCACATATTATGGATCTTTATTCAGCTTCTCCAAGCTCCTCAGGATAGAATGGATTATATTTCCAATGTAATAAAAATGCGATTGCCATTACCATGAGTGCTATCAAGGCTTACACTTCTACTGAAACAGATACTAAGAAAACTGAAATAAACACAATAGATATTTTCCTGTATAGAATGACTATTTCTCAATAATAGGTGCTTTTCTTATATCCAAGGAATAAAAACCCAAATTTCTTTTTTATTTTAGGCTCATGCAAAATATTTTTCCTATAATAGCTAGACATTATCATCAGTGCTGATGCTGGAATTCCAATTCCTCATAAAATTATAGCAGGAAGAGCGACTATCATAGCATAAAAAGTATGAGAACTTTCCCAGCATTTAACCTCTAAGTCTGCGAGTAAATAAGGAATATTATCTAAAGAAGTGCATGAAAAGGCAGAGCTTGTCAGTTTTACTATATCGGGATGAACTAAAAACAGAAGAACAATTATTGTCGTTATATTTTAGGATTTCATGTATACAAATCTTCCTTTAAGAAGAGACACAGAAAGCCAGTAAATTAAGCTTAGAATAGTCAATACAGGTGGTAATAATACGTACATAATTAACTTGAAGTAAAAAGGTCTGATGCCTGTGTTATCATTAAGAAAGCAGTCAAAACTTATAATTTACTAAGAAACACTTCCAGTTGCATCTTATGCCTTAAAGAGTGCAAGAACAGCGTTTGGTCATGTTAAATTGAAGCTTCCTATTAAGCTAAGAAGCTACAAATAATTGGTTAATATTTTCATGTAGACTGAATGAAGCTTGACATCTTATATTGCTGATTACATTGTAGATCTTACCATAAAAGCTATAACAAAAAAAATTCCTCATATAGATAAGATCAAATAGAATGCATTTAGAAAAGGATCAGGACATAAAGAGCATTTATTTATTCCTACTCTACTATAGCCATATTTACATGCCACACATAAATGACCTTCATAACCACCATCTTCCCAACATTCTCCTTGAGGATCCTTCAGCAAAGGAGATCCTAAGCATGCTGAAGTATACCAGCATTTCTCAACTTACGTTGAATTCCAATTTGGTCTTCAATATGAACTTTTAGAATATACAAAGGCACCTGAATAGCAATAAGTACGACTCATACATTCGTTGCAATCATCTGCTCCTTTTTCAAAAGTGTACTTAGTAGATAATTTATTTTCAGCTTCTCCACAAGTTGTGCATGAATCAGAAGATTTTTACTCTCCAATCAAGCAATCTCTTAGACTAGTTGTGAATTTCAAAGAACTACCAGAAAATTCATCTAAGTTTACCTTTGAATCTGATATTGCAGAAGAACTACATTCCAGAATAACTGACTTTCCAGGTGTTCCAAATACTCTAAAATTAAAAAAGCTGTATATTCCATTTTAAGCAATTACGTTTACTTAACCCGAAACTATTGCTATCTCACTCGTTTCTTCTTGAGCTATTTTTAAAGTTCCTATAGAGGAGTTATCAGTAGTGATTATTTGTCCATACTAATCTATTAATCCGAAATATCAATATTATAAAATAATTTGTCCAGGAGCTAAGTTATTAAAAATATCAATTTAACTAGTATCTATTGTATTAGCAAGAATTCTTCATTTATTATAAACATCTTAAAACTGGTTATTTGCAATATTTGTAATGCTTTCGTTTACTTATAGAGAAACTTCAGTAACGTCATCTGATTATACCAGCACTAAACCTACTGGATAACTTGCAAAATTAGCTCCATATGCGGCGCTGTTGTTGAAGAATGTCAAATTTGAATAACTCGGTTCTTCGATTCAGTAATATCCCCCACCATTTAAAGAGGCTTGATTTTCATAAAATTATACTCTTTCCATTGAATATTAGCATGGAGATTCAGAACATTAAAAGAATATTCCTCCACCATTTCCTCAACTTTCTAGTAATTAGCGCTATTTTTTCAACTTTTAGTCTTAAAAAGCTTTATTCTTTTAAAAAAGAGAGTTTACGATTGATAGCTTATATTTGTCAACGTAAATAGCTCCACCATTCAAAGCAGAACAGTTATAAAATCTAGAATCCTTAATCTGAAATAGTTCTTTTTAAGTTGACTTCTATGTTCCCGATATAAAAATACATCCACCATCTGCTGATCCTATAGAGTTTTCAAGATCTAAGTTTTAAAGTTTAATTTTGTAATTGCTTATAAGCTGCAAGCAGGTTCCTTCTTAACCAGAGAAACTTTGGGTACAAGTAAAGCCATTAACACTTATTTCTGTTTTTGTTGCATACAAACTTCCTCCAGTTGTATTTAGTGTTGAAGAATTTAAAACCTTCAATATACTACTCTCAAGACTAATAGCAGCACTTTTCAATCCTGAATAAGGTTAAACTTCAGTATTGAGGAACTAAGTTGAGCTTATTGTTACAGTAGATTTTGTTGCATAAATAGCCGCTCCTTGAACTGCCTGCATAAGCTCAATTTCAGAATTTTCTATAGTGACATAACTTTCAGAGCTATAAATTCCAGCTGCTTCAGCGTTGCTTGTACAATTGTATAATCAGGAATTATACATACCCAAAGTAGATTGGCTTACTAAGTTAAAGCAAGTTCCCTATTATCCTTACATTTATTAAAAGGAACAAGATTTTACTTATATGGTAGAGAATTAGCTACTAATCCCACACGCATTTTGGGAAGCCTTATTAGAAAAAAATGAACAATCATTTAACTAGACGCTAGCATATATTAGTGAAATAGTGGCTTTAAAATTGGCTTAGTTGTAATTGAAGATTGTATTATTGATAATTGTATCATTAACCTAGCATTTCAGAATATAGATAGCACTGCCTTCTTATGCTGTGTTGTAATTAAATTTACTGGCGTTTATATATATAACAGAATTATCTTTTTGCAGTATCACTCCACCTAAATCATCGGCGTTGTTATTAGAAAATAAACATTCAAAAATCTAAACTTTAGATGATATTATGTAAAGAACTGAACCTTAATCTGCACTATTTTTATCAAACTAGGAACTATTTAGAGTAATATCTGAGGATTATGCTTTGATTACAGACTTCTTATTTAATTTATAGGTAGATTTCTGATCTATGAAGATAGCTTTTATCAAATTAACGCAAGTTATTTAGTTACTAAAGAAAGAGTTCTTGTATAAGAAACTATAGACCTATATTCCTCGAGATTAATCAAATATGGAAACACCTGAATCATGTTTAGTGAACGTATTTTAGTATATTAAAGCATTTGTTTCATTTATATTCAAGTCTTTAGCAGTAATACCTGAACCCATTCCTTAATAAATAGCGGATCCTCTAGAATTGGCAGTATTATTTTCAAAGGAGTTTTAATATATTTATATTATTCCTCCTTAACACTTTATCTTTATACCTCCCCCATAAAGGTCTGCTCTATTATTAGAAAATGTATTGCTGAAGATTTTGCTATCTAAGGATCAAATGTGGTCTATAAAAATAGCTCCTCCTTCTGTTGCATAATTATTTTGAAATTTACATCTTTAAATACGTATTTCTGTTTCGACATTTGTATCTCCTTTAATAGCTACACCTCCTCCTAATAATCCCTTAGTGTTTTAAAAATTACTGTCAAAAATTGAATCAGTTATTTGAATTCTTCCTTCAATTTCTATACTTGAAGATAAGTAATGGTAATAATAAACAGCAGCACCAGAAAATCCAGCTGAGTTGTTAAAAAAATTACATCTAAAAAGACTTAACTAGGATATTTCAACTCCTATCGAGCCTCCATTTCTTACTGCATAGTTGCTAGTAAAATTAGAGTCATAGATTTCTAAAATTCTATCAGTATATTAGGATTAGAAAGAGATAGCAACACCAACTCCCTTTGTGCTAGTAACAGTATTTCAATAAAACTAGCAGTTTTTTATTTTTACCGTATCAAATTAATCATCTTCATCAACTATTCTTATTCCTGCGCCTTAATAATCTTGGCTTGTATTATTCAAAAATTAGTTTGACTCTATAGTCAACTTGCCCTTTGGATGATGTATGTATAGAGAGGCAACTCCATGTGATGCAAAATTTTTTTAGAATAAATTGCCATTAATTATTAGAACTTCCTTAATTAGGTATAAATAAGCAGCTGCAAACCCTTCACCATCTCTTTAATAAGATTCATCATTATCTTTTCCAAAATAAGTATAAGCAAAATTGCTTTGTCTGAACTTGCTTTTCTATTCGTTAGGATAATTGTTAGAAAATACGTTTTAGTACAGTTGAGTGTTTTGGACATTTAATATGTTAATAGCTAAGCCAGATTTTCCAACAAAGTTATAGGAGAAGTTACATTTCTATATAGTTAAAGCTAAAGTTTAATCCAAACTACGGAATTCATTATCAAGATTATCTTGATAATAAATTGCTCCACCGCTACTTAAACTCGTTCCGGTATTTCATTGAAAAGTGCTATTACTAATGGTAAAGGGGATAAATGTCAACTCATCAACTAGTATATAAATACAAATTCCATTCTCTTTAGCTGATAAATGCTAAAAAATTGTATTATCAATTTTATGCACTTAAGGTTAATTTCAAGTCATTTCGTATTCATCAAGTTCTTCTTATGTAGGACTAAAAATTCAAGCGCTGAATTTCGTTGAATATACATAATTTGGATCTATTTTACTAAAATTTTTATATTCAAGTGCTGGATTTATTATATAAAGTGCTGCTCCGCTACCTCTTTTATCTCCATCATCTACCAATATGTTAGAAAACTAACTATTATAAATTTCTAATACCTCAATATTTTCTATCCTAATAGCTCCATATTATTTAGGGAGATAAATATCATTTATATCTATATTGCTCATGTTCACGTTTTCTATACAATAAGCATCAATAACATTTCCAAAAGCTTCGCCAGGTCATTTATTCAATTAGTTGATTTTCACATTTTGCATTTGTATTTTTCCAAAAACTTGGTATCCTTTTCAATGGCATTAAACTTCTTTCTGAAACTTATCTTCATATCATCTATAATAGCTAGCAATAATAGAATGCTTGGTAGTAATATCCTCAAATACTACATCGTTTAAATTTATCGAAGATTATGCGCAAATATGATCAAATCGTATAATTGAAAATCATTGGTTATTAAAGTTTTAAAATTCTACTCCTATTAAAGTTAAATTTGCTGGTCTTGGCTCTTCATCATACAAATTAGAGCTACATAAAGTTTAATAATCTTTTTATACTCAGCAATCTTTATTTCTTTAAATTGTAAAATGATTTAAATCACTAGAGTCACCTACAATAAATAGACTTCTATCCGTAGCGTATTTACACCCAAAAATAGGTTCACTGGCATCATCCTAAAAGCATTTCCAATTGTTTTCCCAAGCGCAAGCTGAATTATCGCATTCTTAATCACATGCTGAACTAGATTTTAAATTATCTGTACAGCAACTACTGCATTATTTATCGTCTTTATTCATATTTTTGCATGTACAATTTGAATGATCAAATCCACATTCTATCTTATCACATTCAGTATCACAAACCAAATTTAATAATTTTTCTTTAGTACAATTTGGATAAGTCTAGATGCATTTTTAATCACATTAGTAGTTATCAAAATTACAATATTTGCTATTGCATTAATCTTGGCAATCGGAATCAAACATACTTTTTTTGGGATTAGGACAATTAGTCATCATTTCGCATACTTTTCAATCTGACAAATCTTTACAGTCTTAGTTGTCTTTTTAGCACAAATCATTGTAACATTATTCATCACATCGTCCATTACCCAAATACTCAGTTTCTTGGCAACTAGTTTCTTATACACAAGTAATTTTTCATTATTCAACATTTTTACAATCATTTCCATCATAGTTACATTCTGCTATATTACACTCTATGTTACAGTTGCCATTTCTTGGATAATTTATTGGATCAGAACAACCTAATTCTTTGCATTTTTATTGCTAAGTTGTTAAGCAATCATTCGAATCGTAGTTACAATCTTCATTATTACATTCTTTATCACATTCATTATCTCCTAATCAGTAAATAGGACATCCTGTTAATTAGCAAGTATCACAATCTCCATAATCAAAGCCGCATTATTCATAGTAGCATTCTTTTTGGCAAGTTTTATCTCCTAATTAATCTACATCGCATAAATAAGATTCACACTAAGTGCACATAGTTCCATCATAATTGCATGCTAGGCTATTACAATCTATATCGCATTAATTATTTTTTAGTAAATCTCCAGTACATTTCTATTATTATTATTGATTATTACCATTTTATTACTGCAGTTATCTTTATATGTGTTAATTATTATTGCCATTATTATTGTCATTATTATTGTCATTATTAAAACAATCATCACACTTACCATTATCTTTACCGCAATCTTCATTATAGCAAACAGAATCACATTTTTAATTTAGAAATAAAGATTAGCTTAAGCATGAACTTTAGCATTTATCGCATCCTTTGTTATCATAGTTGCATTAGCTGTTATAGCAATCTAAATCACATTAGTTATTCTATAATTTATCTTGAGTACATGAAGTTTTTTAAAAGCATTATATTGAACAATCATTTAGATCATTCTAGCATTCATTATAATTGCAAGACATATCACATTATTCATCTCCTATTTTAGAAATATTACATCCTAATTTTATACAACTATCACATTCCTGGAAATCTCAGAAACATTATTCGTTGTAGCATTCACGATTACACAATCCATTTCCTAATGAGCTAGCACTGCATCCTTAATTTTTACATTAACTGCAATCTACCTCATCCTCTTCTCTACATTCTTAGTAAAAGCAGGATTAATCACATTTTCCATTTCCCATTAATTTTATATCACATCCAAGATCTATGCAATCATTTAAGCATGTGTAATTGTCATAATTGCATTCTTAGATATTACAATTATAGTCACATTCATTATTTTTTAACATATCAATCGTACATTATAATGAACTATTACTTACATATTCATTTAGTTCATCAGAATATTATAGTTAACTATTTTAAAAGCATGTTTCCAAATTTATTCCATAGGGGCAATCACCACCATCTCAGTTGCAAACTTCGTTACCACAAGTTATTGTACAATTTTTATCTCCCATACGAGATATATTTTATTCTGTGCATTGGGTTTAAGAAAGACAATCCTCGCAATCTCCTAAATCTCAAAACGAAGCATAGGTAAAGCATTTCCCTTCGCAAATTCCATTTCCAATATTTTCTAAGGGACAATCTAAGTTTTCTTAGCAATCATTTTAATCTCAATTACATTCTTAATTATAACAAAGTTGCATATCACAGTTTCCATCACCCAAGTAATTTATATTGCATCCTCTTTATGAACAATTATCACAATCTCCTCCATCATTTTTAAATTAAGCTTGATAGCAATCTTTATCGCATATATTGTTTCCCACTTAACTCTATTAGCACTTGTTAACATTACAGTCGCCATAATCTTTTTAACATTCCTCTATATCGCATTATATTTAGCAGGTTTTATCTCCAAGCTGCTAAACTCTGCAGCCATTTGAAAAGCATGCTTCACATTCTTCATTATCCCTATAGGTTGTATTTATTAAATAACAGTCTTTATCACAAATTCCATTTCCTATAAAAGTAGATGGACAGCTTGGTGTACAATCATAAAAATCGTACTAGCATTGCGATATATTACAATTTTAGTTACATATCAAATCTCCTAATTAAGAAATGGAACATAAATCGTTGTTACAAACTGCACAATCTTCAAAATCAAATTAGCATTATACGTCATAACATTTTGGATCACATATTCCATTTTTTAAATGTTCAATTTTGCATCCTAAATCAAGGCATTATTAGCAATCTCCCCCATCAAATTATTGCTCTTCATTGTAACATTCAGGTTCACAAATTCTATTCCCAGAAACACATTTTTTTTATAATATTCTTTCTCTATCTCTAACCAAATTCCCACCAGTTCCTCCTGCACCTCCAGTACCTCCAGTGCCTCCTGCACCTCCAGTACCTCCTGTATCTCCACCGCCTCCAGTACCTCCACCGCCTCCAGTACCTCCTGTATCTCCACCGCCTCCTGTATTTCCATTATCTCCATTACTTTAACTTTAGCAAACATTATTTTTATTTTAATTTTCTTGAGAACTTGCTTCATTACCACTTTTGCAATAACTACAATGTTAATTATCACAACTTCTAAAAATGAGTTTCAAACCTGAAAATATGACATCTTATATAACTAAAGACTTTTTAACTTCAAAAGTAATATAAGGATTGGTTATATAAATAAAGGCCTTTTCCTATCCTCTTTAATAGCAATCATTGGTTTTTATTTTTATATTATGGGTTGCTTATAAAGCTTCTGATTCATCGCAATAAAAGGGTCTTATTGTAATATCCCAATTTGTATGATATTTGTAGTATGTAATGTTACTTGAATCCTGCAATTCCTTATCAGATTCACATTTATCTCCTGCTTGTCATTCAGTATGTTTATAGTCAAAATTCCAGTAATAATATTCATAATTATTAAACCTAAGCGGATTTCTTTTCAAGGCTTCTTCTTTTTCTGGAGTATAATCAGTACTTTACTTCTCATATCAATCATCATAAGTAATACCTAAGCAAGTAGAATCATCCATTGATCTTTAATAACCAGTTTCAAGATAGTGAATTCCTTTCATAAGCAAGATTACTGAATTTTAATTTATTTAATAGAGAGCATCAATCAGGTTAGTATATGCAATGTCTTTTGAATAAGAAGCATATTAATCTTAAACTAGAACTATCTAATCTTCAGCAAGAGTTGCTAAGACTAAATATAAACTAATAAAAGCAAGCATTTGGAATTTATTTATATTTAGTTCTTATTTAATTAGCTTTAAATTCATTTATTTCTAAGCTGCGTTTATCTAAAGTTTAAATGAAAGAGATCATTTCATAGTATTATATAAACTAAAAGCTTTTAATTGTAACTGTCATTGATACTCTAGTCTCTTTCTAATTAATAAGAAAGTATTTTTTATTATGTAAATTTGCTATCTCATTAATAAATCCTTTTGATCAAGAAAATAGCTATCTTTTTCCATTTTGGGAAGTTAAAGTTAGTATCTCAAAGAAATTGATTATATTTTGAAAATTTCAGAAATATAACTAAAGAATACTTTAACTATGAGGAGAAATAAGCATAGTGTGAGGTAAATTTACTTCTCATCTTCGGATATCTTTTTTATCGATAACCTTGATATCATTTATATCAATAGCTCCAGGATAATTATTCCGCTTTTTCTTGTTCAATTTATTTGAATTTCATAGCTAATTTTAAAATTCTAAATGTATACATATTATAGTACTAAGTGCTCAGTCTAAAAGAAGCTTATATTAAAGCTTTTTTATAGATAATTCAAGACTTACATTCTATAAATAATTAAACCTATAACCACCAACAATTATTATTTATAGCTCTATTAAATATAAAGCAGCAAACTTACTTTAAAACTAAAATAGAAGTTTAATTATTTTTATAGCTTACCATATGAAAGCTAAAGAGAAGAAAAATTAGGTAGAAATTGAATTTTTTTTAGATTACCTTAGAAAAATAACCAAAAAGCAGGTTTAATTATTAATTATTATGATTGTACTATTAATTTTAGACTTATTCATCATATTTCATTTATTACTACCAATAAAATTCCTTTCTAAATCTCCTTTTTATGCTTAATTAACCAACTATTTTCCTAGTTTTCTTGGTTCTATAATTCAATCTAATATGGGGTTATAAAGATTTTATTTATTATACTTGTATTAAGCATTTGAGATTTCAATTTAACTATAGTTATTAAGATTCAAATTATATAGACAAAGGGGTAAAGTATTAAAAGCAATGTAAATGGATTTTTTAAGTAATTAGGTTTATTTTATACCTTTAATAAATGTCTCTTGATTTCTTTAAAAGAGAAAACTGTTTATTTCTTAATATTTTTATCATCTAAGTAAGATTTTTAAATAAATCAAATTATTTTCTTTTAATTTATAATGATTGTTGAGATCAAAGAATCTAGATCCTTATAATTTGTGCTAAGAAACATAGTTTAAAATTGCTTTAGTTTTGATATAAATGATATATATTTTTAATAAGCTTTATTCATGCTTTTGATTTGCGATTCTTTATTAATTTGTAAGTTTATAATTTCTCAACTAACTAGAGTAATTTCTTTGACGGTTCCTTTCTAGCAACTAATTTTTCTTAATGAGCTTAACTTGATATTATAAATCTTTTAGTTTTATTCATCCTTTTTCATTGTATATTTATAATACTTTTTAAGTATAAAATCGTGATCTACAGTAAACTAGTGATGAGACTATATTAAAAAAAAGAATCAAAATTTAAATTATTTATAGATATTTTGCCGCCAGAACGTGTTACTTCATCCTGAATATTGTTTATTTACTTCAATGCTGTAATAATTAAAAAAAATGATGATTTAAATAAATCTATTACCATAATTCTATTATATAATATTCCTATTAGGAGTAATCTATTTTACCTAGAACTTTAATTTAAGCTTATATTAAATCTTTTTCTAAGCTGTTTAGATTCTTTTTAGCAAGCTGATAAACTAAGAGTTTAAGAAGTTTATTTCAATGTTTAGAAATACCTATTAGACTTAATTGAGTAGTTTGATATATTTCGCTAATTATTTGATTTCATATATTTAGATAGCTAGGGTTTGTTATGTTGGCTTTACTGAAAATTCAAATAACTATACTCAACTGTTTGTAAGATAGTTCCTTGTATTGCGAATTGAGTAATTTAAAATTGTATCTAAGTCAAAAAATCCCTTATAATTTATCATGTTGATCCTAAAGTAAACTGCTTTTAATATAGATAACTAGTAGATATAAACTGACTTTCAGTTCTATTAGCTTTCTATAGTTCTTAAAATTAAAGTTTTTATGATAGACCGTAGATTTATATAAAGTGATCTTACAAAGCCTGCTTGATAAATTACAAAAGTCTATTTATCTGCATAGTGTCATATTCTACTATTGTGAGGCTTTATCTTATATAACACTTTTTTTTAATTCAGACTCTCTATAAAGCAAATAACCTAGACTTTACCTATATAATAATTCGAATATCTTGGCTTTTTGAATATCCTTAATTAATTAAAAGCCTAATGATACGATTTAAAATTTATAAGTATATGCTTTCAATCTCTACCTTTTTAATTAATTTTACTATTGCTAACTATTAAACTTCTTAAATGAAAAGGTTATCAGTAAATGAAAATTTTTAATTACTATACTAGATTTTAATTCATTCATATAAAGCTATTCCTTAGTAATTAAGGAATCAATTAGTTTGTTTTAAATCCTTAGATTAATAAACTAAAGTTAATACAAAAACGGTTTATTATAGATAATATCTACACCTTTTAGTCTTTGCTTTGTTAGCTAATTTAAAACCTTCAAGCTTTATCTTTTATCTTATGTTTTATATCTTTAGAATGAAGACAGTTTGTAGTTAGAGTTAGTTTAATAATAAGATTATGCTGTTGTTTTTCTAATTGAGTTGAATGTAATAATTTATAGAATTAATGAGCAATGGAAATCTTGAAATCCACGTTTTATAGAAATGTAAGGAAATAGTGGGTTTTTATTGATTTAATAGTAAAAATGCAGACCTTTTATTAAGGAGATTTAAGAATTAAATTCATTTCTCTCATCCTTCGATCTGACAAATTAAGCATTTCTCCACTTCCTCCTCAAGGCATTCCTAATATATAAATGCAAATAATGTTAGGATAGTATCTTTCTTATTAGTCTATGATATGTAGTTGTGTCGATGCTTGGGTTCAATTATGCTAGGAAATTAAATTGAATATCACAAACTCTACTTAGGATAAGATAGTCATTTACTTATTTTATGGATAGACTTATATTGGTGGAGCCTAAATAAATCTACCTGCTTTTACTTCTGTAAGACAAGTGTACAATTTCTAAAATGTAATGCTCTTTAATACTAATGGGCAGTAAGCTGGAGAGTTTAATATGAATGCTGAATGAGATCCAACTCCTATAGGATTTTTAGACAGAATGACTAAGAAATTCGATAATTCTGTAACTTCATTATCGCAAAGTGAAGCCATGCAAGATTTCTCAAAGGCAGCTTCAAAAGCAGCTGATAAAACTGATAAATTTCTTACAAAAGGGTACTAAAAGCTAAAGTAGAAGTTAAGCAAAGATGACAAAAATTAAGCATAGCCCTAAAACCCTTAAAGTCAAGGCTAATAACCTCCTATTTATTCAAATGCTCAAAATCCTTCTACGAACTAAGGTGGCCTTTATCCTTCTGCCCCTCAACTAGAAGAACTACAACCAGGAAAAAGCAAATGATAACTGAGATTTTCTTTAATTAGGCAATTTATTTTTAATTACTTAAAAAATATCAAAACTAATACATTTCTTTAGCTATCAATTGTTCCAACCATTAAGGAAATAAAGTCTTTCAGTTCTAGCAAACTAGGCTCATTAGCGATTACTTTACTTTTACATCTCATCATTTTATTTAATCTTCTTAAGTAAAAGAAGAAAAATACAAGCCAAAGTCACTTACTTTAGTTCCTTTTTTATTTATAATTACAAAGCAAATTTACATATTGTCTACTTAGTGCTAGCATTTGATATATAGAGTAGCATAAGGAAGTACAAATAAAGCTTAGAAATAAGTATCAAATAGTTTAGTATAATTGAATAAGGAAAGCATAATAACTAGTATCAACCAGAATAATTATCACTATATTAAGCTTTATCAGTCTATTAATCTTAAAAGCTATTGTAAAACCCTTGGGATTTAGATATCAAAACTTAGCTGCTTTGAGAAATTTCAGAGATCAACTATTTTTAATTAATCTGAAGCATCAAATTTAGAAATTTAGCCTCTAGATTAGAAAGAAAATTCACTATAATTGCTAGAAAAAATAGAAGAAGTAATTATTTGTTATAATATAGCGATCTAGTTTAACTCTTTGGATTAAGAAGCTTATAATAAAAAAGAAAGGATATTATTTAATTTAAGTAGAATGTAAGAAGCTATTTAATGCTTCTACATAGCTATTTAATTAAATCCTTATGATTCTGAAACCTATAAAATTAAAGCAAATATCCTGATACTAAAAGATAGAAAAAAAGAAGCTATTGATTGTTTCAACATGGTAGTAAAAATGAATTCAAATGATTTTGAAACCTAAAACTTAAAGCAGATGTTCTGATATAATAGATAGAAATTGAGAAGCAGATGAATATTAAGAAGAACTTGTAGGAGTTATTTGAACTTGAAAACATCTTAATAAATCGTAGAAGCGAAAATTTTATAATTTTACTATAATACAAGTTTAGTTCTTAATCTAACTATCTTGTAATTAAGACATAAGGAGATATAGAAAAAGTAAAAAAGATAGTTATAAAATTGTAATTTATTAAACAGCATTACTAACTTTCAGATTCTCTATAGAGATATGAGAAAACGAAAACTACTTCGGTCATTACATTATTTTCTAATGATGGCTTAGTTGCATTAAAATGTTAAATAAAGTTTGGTAGTATGAGGGAGTAATTAATAAGAACGGAGTAGCGAATAATCTTATTAAAATTAGTTTGGATAAATTCAATAGTGTATTGGTAAGAATCGTATAATTAGGTATACTTTCGATAAGCTGATCTTGATAGAAAATTTGATCTTACTTGCTTCAAAAATACTCAATTAGCTCAAAAGAGCTTTTTAAAGTAATCAAAATTGAAGATTTTAATAAAAAAGATTACTAAAGCAAGATTTGATGTCTGCTTTAAGAATAAAAATAAATTAAAAGGGCAAAATAGTTCTATAATAAAAGCAAGCTTAAAAAATAGATTTAGTTATGATTCCTATAAAAAGCAAAACTTTATAACAATTATAATTAAAATAAGCTATAAAGATATATTAACTGTATATTTTAAATTATAGCAAGATATCTTTAATGCTTTTTAACTTCTAATTTTAATGATTAATTGTAGTATATTTTTGCCTTAATCAAAGTCATAATCTTCTAAAATACAGATAGTACAGTATTTAGTTTTGGCTCTTTTAACTTTATAAAGCTTATTAAGAACTATTCTATACCTCTTATCTCCTTCTAAATATCTTTAGATCTTTCAATATTTATTTTTTAGCATGCTATTTTAATTATTAAGCAAGCTGGAAGAACAGAATTAGAAATTATAAATTACTAACTAAGTTCTAAGAAGGAGAAAAAGGAAAAGCACACCTAATAAAGCACTTAATAAAGATAGAATAAGCTAATATGTAAGCAGAAACAGATTAACATAATAGCAAGCATTCTTTAAATATTACTCTTAAGCTATTTGAACATTTAACAATCATTACCAACTTTAAATATTAGGTTTAAGATTAGCTTATTATTTAATAGTTTGGTACTAGGTTAGATAGAGCTAAAATAAGTTATAGAAGTTAATAATTAAGAATAACTTTATTCTCTTAGAGTGAACTATATGAGAGCACTAAAGTCTAGCAATAATACAATGAAACTTAAGTTAAGATTTGATAAAGGATTAGTTCTAATAGTCTAGGAATATAAGCAATTCTTAATATTTTCTACATTTACCATTCAAATTACTTTTCTAGTTCTAAATCCTTAAGTACATTTTTTTAAAAGCAATAGAAACTGCTTACATTAGCTTTTCTTTATAATATTATAAAACATAGAATTTGATCTACATTTAAATGAACAGAATGCACTTACAGTCATTATATCAAAAGCTGCAGATTTAATTTTTATTAATAGAGGAAGAGGAAATTAATAAATATTTTGGAATTTAAGAAAAATATCAAACTTAAGAATTTCATAACAAGCAGAACTTAAATAAATAGAAGCTTTAGGCTACATTTAATCTTTAAGCTATTGTATAACAGTAGGAGTTATTTAATCTAGATAAAGCTAATAAAAAGGTGTAAAATAAAAGAAGACAATTAAATACATGACAAATAGATAAATCGAAATAACTAGCTATATTGTGATATTATAAACAGCCTCTGAGCTTTCTAAAATTACTATCTCTACCATTTACCAGTTTACTTATATTACAAAGAAATATTTATTTGAGCTTGATATTAAA
This sequence comes from Loxodes magnus, assembly GCA_946699065.1. Lineage (NCBI taxonomy): Eukaryota > Ciliophora > Karyorelictea > Loxodida > Loxodidae > Loxodes > Loxodes magnus. Next base: position 758,116 of record CAMPDV010000021.1, on the reverse strand, counting down.
ATTAAAAGCTCTAGATAAACACTACCTTTATTACTAAATAAAATTAGGATAATACTAAGCTTTTAATAAATAATAGAAGCTTTAGGAAGATATTTGTTTTAAAGCAAGGATTTAAATGAAGCATATAAGAAAGCAAATAATTACATGTTTTAATAGAAGAGAAAACTGGAAGAAATGCAACTAACAAATTCTTATCTTATTTCTAAATTCATCTTTAACTTAATTTCGTTCTTTATAAGATTAAAATTTAAGACTAAAGATATTTCAAGCAAATTTAATAAGTTCATATCTAAGAAAATTTTGTCTTGTTGCATTGTAGATTAAAGTATCTACTCAAAACTCAAATGTCTAAGTAAAATAGAAAGAAGTATTTAGCAAGTTTGGGAATAGAAAAACATTTTTAAATTATTGAGATTGCAAGTTAAGATAGATTTTTAGTCTTTAGCTTATAAAAAAGTTTCTCAAAGCGAAGGTTTGTAAAATTAAAAATTCAACAGACAAATAGAATCTATAAAATTGCATTACTATTAGCTTTAATGATAAAAATAGCAAAACTCAATAAATTAAAGCTTTAATACAATAAAGCATATCTATCCTAATCTCTATATATGGTTATAAATTATTTACTATCTAAAGTAATAGAAATTGAGAGTTGGTGATAAAGCGAAATAGATGAAATAGTAATAATAAGCTTAATTAATTTAAAATGGTATCTTAATAAATTTCAGATATAGATATAGATATAGAAGACTTAATTATGAAAGGAATCTCTTTTTAGATGAATAAATATAAGTAATAGGCTGTTGATTGCTATGATCTTGTTTTAAAACTTAATCCAAATGATTTTGATGCTTGAATAAATAAAGAAAATGTTTTGTGAAACCTAGATATGCAATAAGAAGCAATAAAGTGCTATGACATTGTTATAAAATGAATCCTCAATATCCTTTTACCTATTTAAATAAGGGACATGCTTTATGACTGTTAGGACTAAAATAAGATGCATCAGAATGCTATAGAAATGTATTATTGATAAATCCTAATTATTCTTAAGTATAAAGTTGTATAATGATTCATTTAAAAAGTGCTGATAAACTATAAGATTAAATATAATTTTTTAATGCTCTATTGCAGATTAACTCTAATGATGCTTATGCATATTTCTATAAAGGAAATTTACTACTAAGTTTAGGCTAAATTGACGAGACGTTTGATTGCTTTAACAAGGCAATAAAACAAATCCGTAATATTCTTTTGCTTATTACAATAAAGGAACTTTATTATCAAAGCTAGGGAAGGTTGAAGAAGCAATAGAATGTTTTAATATAGCAATTAATCTAAATCCCAACTTCTTTATGATATATTATAATAAAGCGATTATTTTAAATATATAAGGAAAAACATAAGAAGCCTTAGAGTGCAATGATTAATCTATAAAACTCAACCCATATTTCGCAGACTCTTGAAATAATAAAGGAAACATCTTTTATTTTTAAGGAAAAAAGAAGAAGCATTTGAATTATATAATAAAGCATTATAATGTGATTCCGATCTTTCTTAGGCCTATTTCAACAAAGCAAATAATTTTCGAGATTGAGCACGATATTAAGAGGCAATAGAATGTTATGACCTTGTAATTAAAATAACTCCAAGTGATGCTCAATCATTTAAAAAAAGGGAAACGTTTTGAGGGATTTAGGATAAAAATAAGAAGCTATCGAATAATATAATAAGGCAATATAAGTAGATCCAAACTATGAAAAAGCATATTTAAGAAAAGGAAAAATCCTCAGAGAGATAGGATAAGAAATAGAAGCAAATGAATGTTTTGAAATGGCTGCGAAAGTAGCTTCAGCAAAACAAAACCCAAATTTTACAATTTTAATAATGCTTATTTATTTTTAGATATTCTCTAGTAATAAACTATAACTGCAATGCTTTCTTATTTAAATAACTATAACTTTTGCACATCTATATATCCAACTAAAAAACTTCTAGCAACTTATTAAAATCAAAAACTTATTAAATTTATAAAGCTTAAAAACCTAAAATTCAGCTAATTTTTATTAATTTTAAGAAACCATTCTTAACCATACTAATAACTACTTATTTATACAGGAAACAAAATTATTTTATATTTAATTTAATAAATATCTAGTTATAAGCAATCTATAATAGATTCAATATCTCAAAATTTTATAGCTGTATTTTATATAATTAATTATGAATAAATTTCTTTTCTATCGAAAATAAAAATGATAGATTAAGAATAGTTAATAATATAAATTAATTTAAATAAACAATATTCGAAAGTTGAGAGATAATAGTGCGAAATTATGAAACTTATATAGTGTAAAATGACTTAACTGCTAGCTAGCTTAAGTGGAAATATAATATTTTGTATATGTTTTTAAATAAATTAAAATAAATATTTTGATGAAAAGAACAGGATAATATATGTGATATCAGTTTATCTTCATTATGTTAAAAATAGATTCATTTATCTTGCTACAAAGTTATTATATTTAATATAATATAAAAAATCTAAATATTTTATATATTTATTAATTTAAAATCTAGCAATAACGCTAGATATAAAGCAAAAAGTATTTAAATATTGATTCTATACATACAACCAAACCCGATTGTATAGATTTAAAATGATTTCCTTAGTTTTTATTTAAAAATTATTCTATAATAATTTTTTAAATGCACATAATATCAGCTATTTATTTTTTGATATATCAATTAAAATCTTGCTTTAAAAAACACAATATAGTAAAATTAAAAAATGTATAGTATCTTTTAAAATAAATTAAACATTTTAAGTGTTAAGTTTAACTACTAGAATTAAGCTTTTAAATGCAAATAATGTATTTATTATTTTATAAATAGTAAAATTAGTATAATTATTCAAATTATCTATAACGTAGAATGATATAATTTATTAATGTGATGTCATCTTTTTTTAGCTTTTCATGTTTTAGTTTTTACATAATCTCAAGTAAAATAGTAAAACTAATTGAAGTTTCTCAGTTTTCTTCAGATTCATATTCTTGAATAGCAACCAGATGGCTGCCAATCTATCTTTTATTTACTATTGGCATTTTATTACATTTTTAGTTGTTTCTAAGCATTTGCTTGATTCTTCTTTTTTGAGCATCTAAAATTTGCTCGAGTAATTAGTTTCAAGCAGCTATTTTTCCTAGATAGGTCACCTTCAGATGTTCATTAAATCTTGGTTGGGCTTTTTCTTAATTTTTATTCCCACTTTTTTACAATTTTTGTATCTCCAGAAGGATTATTTTATGTGTTCTATCCTTCTACAGAATCAGCATATAATTGATCTTCTTTTTATTAGTTGTCTCAATTATCTTATAATCAGTTGAAAGATACCAGATCTTGAGTAGGCTATACAACACAGCTGTAGATCGGAATGAAGGGTTTAGAAGCAAACTTAACTTAACTATAACGATTTCTCAATTTTGTAAGACTGTAGAAGTCCTCCAATCAACATCTGGAAGAAAGCTGAAGGATATTGGGAAAAGTTTGGAGCATCACTCTCATTGATTCTTATCAAGAATATCCACGCAGAATCGGGTCTTGACAAAATCTATGCCACACATGAGAGGACGAGTTGCAATAACATAAGCAGAAGACTCTCAATATTGACTATTAATCACGTGAAGGGAAAATTCCTACTGTATTCTAAACCGAAGCTCTAAAGCTAGCAACCCGTTAAAGTGAAAAAAATTTCGACTTAGTCAGGAGTGGAAGGAATATTCTTACTGAAATTCTATGGCTTTAATAGATAGAGTAGGAGTGTCATAAGGCTGTAGGGCCCACGACTTGTAAGAATAACCATGGAACTAAAGCACCAATAGGTCAACGAAGGACCAACGATACTCCGATTTATGTACAGGAATACAATGCTATAATACCCACAAACGACTGAAAAAGTAGTATTTTTCATCACTCCATCATTTCGCACACTTCTCCCAAGATAAGGGGAATATTCTTAGGAATATTAAGAGTCAATGGAAGATGAGGATCGCTCAGTTAAGAGGAACCTATACAGATCAAGACATATTTGCCTAGTTGAAACTAAAGACTTAAAACATGAAATAACCACAACCAAAAGAACTTATACCAAAAGGAGACCAAAGAAAAACCTTGCCGATAGATAACTAGGTAGAAGGTACTCAATAACAAACTAATTAACCTTTCACTTCGTAAATTAAATACATTATCTATTGCTCTTTTAACTTCTTAATGAAATAGATGTGTAGAAGCTTTAAAGCTCAATTTTGCTTATGCATTTTAATATCATTTTAGAATTGCTTAATTTTAAATCTATGCTGAACTAGTTACTGCACCGTTTCCTACAATTTTTTGTTCAAAGCCTATTACACTTAAAATTTCATTAAAGATATCTCATTGTTAATTAGGAGATTGTTTTTAGGTGAATCTTTTCTTAGATGCCATTTTTATAATATTATATTATATTTAATTTATAAAATAAAAAATAAAAATCTAAGAATTCTAATTAATATCTTATTTAATTAGATATTCTTACAATATCAAAATTATATATTTAAAATAGAATATAGCATTTCCTTAGTTTATAAAGAAAGTTTATAAGTTAGTTAAAAATTACATAAATAAAAATATTTCTTAGTGTAAAAATATTTATCTCTTTTTGTTCTTTAATTAGAAGGTTAATTTGAAAGGTCAAGTCAAGCAAAGAATTTTTAAGAGGAAAAATAATAAAAAATTTTATTTTTTGAGTAAATTTAAAAATTGTTAAATTTATAAAGGATAATATATAAAATTCTTTCTATAAGAAACATTAAATAAATGAAATCAAAAAGAGAATTTTAAATTTTAGTTTTTTCATTATTCAATAGAATTATTTGGATTTAAGAATAAAAATAAATTTTAAGATTCAATAAAAAATTAATAAATTTAGATTCTTTCAAAATTTAGAAATGTATAGAAATGATTAAAAAATTTGGGGGTGGTTAATTTTGTAACAAATTGATTTAATATTTTCAAAATTATATAATATACATAACTGTAAAATTTAATTTTATCATTTAATTTAAAAAAATAATTAATTAATTACCATCAACTTAAAAACTTTTTGAACATGCCCAGTTTATGCTTTTATGCTTTAAATAAAAACTGTAATTTTCTTTTATGTTGCAATTGTTTATCTACACATCTTCTCCCTCTTCGGATATCGTCTCTCCATATCTTTTAAATTGATTTCTTTCTATAAATTTCAAATATTTGTAATAAACAATTTAGCATATTAATTGTTTATATTCATTTTTAAAAATGTTATATCTTAAATTATGTTGATTATACAATCTGATTGAGTATACTGATTATCAAGATTTTATTATTTTATTTAAATTTTAGTTACATTTTTCTAATAAAATTAGAATTTTATATTTTTAGATCAGATTCCAGATAATTTTAAGTTTTTACGATAAAAATAATATCAATTTACTAGACTTCTAGAAATTTATTTATTTGTCAATTATTAAAATATTTTTAACGCAAAATAATAGCTTTCTTCTTATTTTTCATTATGATAGACATTTCTAAAATAATTTATACAAAAAAAGAAAAGTTTATATTTAGTAGATCCTTATACAATTTTTAAAGTGTTTACTCTAAATAGCTCTTTTATATATTAAAATAATTAAGTTTGACAATTTTCGAGGATTTTCACCTCTTCATGTTGATCCCAGATTGATCCGGGGTTAAAAAAGGCTTATAGGTCTCTACTCCTCTCCCACCCATTTTTTCTTGTTGTCTCTAACTATGTCTTCAGTTTAGCAATGGTTTCTTCCTATAAATATTTCCAAGCTAGTTCATGAATAGTCTCTCTCTAATTTTCCTTTGTTATGGTTGTCTCATTTTCTTTTGCTACGCTTGCTGCTTTCTCTATTTTCACCAATACTGGTTCTTAAAGTTTAAGAATTATTCACATCTTCTTCATAGATATTTCTCTGAATTACAGTAATAGCACTTTTTAACTACTTTGATTGGCTTAGCCTTCTTCTTCTTGTCAATTACCTCTATCAGCATTGGATCACCTCTTTGCTCATTAAGTTTCATTTGCTGTTGCAGCTTCTCTTCTATTTCTCCAAGCTTGTTGCCCAATTCCGTCTGTTTCTATTGCTAATTTTAGGATTAGCAGTTCTGACTCTGTGATATGTTCCAAAATGCACTTAATTCCCTTTCTTAGGACATAAATCTTGACTCGATTTCCTCTTGCTTGTTCAGATTCTCCATTAGCCTGTCATTGTCCTTCTTTAGTCTCTTGACCTCTTCCTGGATGTTTAGTAAAACTTGGATGAATTGTTCCATGCTCATCTGGCCAGAAGGATTAAATTTCAACACCTCCTGGTGTAAAGCAGACTTTGCCTGCTTTCTAGGCTTCTCTAGTGAAGTCGGTATTTCAGTATACTTGCTTTTCTGAGCCTTCTTCTGTTCTTCTTGTTAAATTCCAGGCTATTAATATTAAGAAAAAGGTTAAAATTGTGAAGAAGACGACATCCAAGAAGTGGCTTCCTGCTTCCTCCCTTCCTTTTTGGCTTAGGAAGAGGCGGTAAAGAAGCCTTTCTTGAAACCTTCAGCCATTTTATTAATTTTTAAATAGCTCTTTTATTTAAATAGTTTCAATTATACGAAACTAATAAGATTAAAATTTTTAATTTATTGCATTATAAACATTTTAGGTACTTTTATAATGTAAATAGTTTAAATAAAAGATATTATTATATCTAATAATTTTATTTTAAAACGATAAGAAACAAAAAGAATATAAATTGGATAATTAAGAATCTTAATATATTTAAGTATTTTTAACTTTATAAAGCATATATAATATAATCAACTTAGTATGCTTAAAAAATTTAAATTAACAAGAAATTTAAGTTTTAGATATTACCAAAATTAGGTTGGTTATTTGATTATAGCTAAAATATTTAAACTTTTCAAAATTGATACATTTCAAGAAGATTTTTCATTATTTTCTAGGTAAACAAATAATAAAAAAATATTAAATAGTTGAAACTTTAATTATACCTATTTAAGTAGAATTTTAATTTTTGACTTAAAATTAAAAAAAATGGGGAAATGGAAAATAGCAAATCATTAAAAACTTAGAAAGAAAGATTAGGAGATAAACCAAGCAAAAAGAGAAAAAACAAAAGCCACCTATATCTTTTTTATAAAATAAAGACAAACAATTATTTGAAAACTAGGAAAAATCATTAATAATTGAACAGGAAAATAAATCTATATAGGAATAGAATACAAAGTGAAGAAAACTTTAAGGAAGTAGGATGAAGAAATTTATGCTTTTTCAGATAGAATAAGATAAATTATTTCACATTTTTAAAACTTTCTTTAGAAGCAACATACTTAAGAAAGTAACTTATTCAAAGTAAAATTTTAACAGAATAAAAGTTGTAACGTTAATCCCAACCAACTCAAGTTCTAATGATTACTAAAAAAACTTGGATTGATATCATGACTAATCAATTAAATGATTATAAGGAGATTGAAAGAATTTAAAAGCAGGAAAATCTGAAAAATTTGAGAGTTATCAAAATAGATATAAATGAGGGTTAAAGAGTTGCTGATAATTCAATTTTTCATACATCTAATGAAAAACTATGCTGGCTTTAAAAATCATACAAGATACCGGAGAGAAATAGCAAAATTTTAAAAATAACTATAGAATATGCAAAAAATATTGGATACAGAATAAACCTTATTCAGATGAACAAGGAATGGTATCTATCCACATAAAAAAATAGTGGAAACTCCAGACTCGATAAAACGGAAAACTAAAACTGGTTGAAAATCCAAAGAAAGCAATATTTCTTAAACATTTAGATGATCTAGTAAAAATATATTTAAATCAGGTGCTACTTAATTTGATTAACTAAATATTGTAAATAAAAAAAAAAAAAATTAATTTTAAAGCATTATAATTAGTTATAATCTATTAATTTAAAGATAAATTTAATTATATCTCACAATTTAAAATTAACTAATTAGTTTTATTTTATCAAAAAATAATTTAATTGAAATATAATTTTTCAATTATAGTAAAATAAAAAAATTCTTTCTAAAAAGGAAAAAAAAATTATATCTTACATTAAAAAATTTTCAAACATGAAGATATTATAGTACTTCATCTTAGAACGATTCTAAGAGTTGATTAAAAAAAAATTTTTCTTCAAAGTTTATTAAATAAATCCAAAGAAAAATTATTTTAGTAGAAACTAAAGTAAAAGATAAACTAATTTCTTATGATTTAGTATTGAAGCTTTTTACCTTTTTAATGAAAGTTGATAAATTTTTTATTTAAAGAACTAAAAATTTTAATTTTAATTATTTGCAATAAAGATCTAATAAAGCGTAGATAGATAGAAGACAGAAGAACAAGAGTTAACATTGAGGAAAGTGAGGAAGATATGTAACTAATAAGAGAAGAATTTCTATTACCTGAAGGCTTATTTGAAGAAACGGACATATATTGAGATATGAAAAGAGCTGCGCACCAACGAGGTTCTACGCGCTCTATAATCAAATTTATTTATTGATTTATTATTATTAAATATAAATTTAGAATAATTAAATACTATATACGTTAGCTCAATTTCTAAGGTGGTTGAATTTGAGATTACTAGAATGTAAGTTTAATTAAGCGGGTTCAATTCACCTCTATAACCATGATACTTTGTAGCGAGTTTCTATCAGGATAGAATATAAAAAATAATTTCTTTTCTTTAACTATAAAAACACTTTTTAAAATAGAAATATTAAGTATTTATCTAACTTTAATTACTATATTAAAATTAACCAATTTGAAGCTACTATAAAATATAAAAATACTTAAAATATTTATTAATTAAATATGCTTATAAAAAATAGAATTAGATAGGTATTAAAAATAATAAATACAATAAATGACTACATATTTAATAGTACTATAAATTTAATAAATCAACAATAGTAATAAATTTTGAATTAAAGAACATTAAAAATTAATGCTTATAGAGTAATGCTAAATTAATGAATTTAACAAAAAGATTACTTAAAGTTGTAATTAAAACAATTTGGTATATCAACTATTTGATAAGCTAGCATTCGAATTTTAATATTTGTTTATAGTTAGATTCATATTGATTAAAGAGTTATCAAATATTTATCTTCCTTGTTATTGTTTAATTTCAAATAAATAAGTATAAATAAACAAAGTTAGCTAGAGCTATTTTAACCGACTTTTGCTAAATAAAAATTAAAAATGTAAGTTGAAAAAACTAGCTAGATAGTTAAAATTTTATTTTTAAGAAGACTCATTAGAAAATCAAACGATTATTGCTATAAAAAGATTTTTGGAAGGTTTGGATTAGGAATTACCAAATATGAACTTTGTCCTAACCTAAAGTATAAAATAGAATTTGCTCATATTTTAACGATAAAAAGAGGATCAAATATTTAAAAGACTTACTAATTTGATAGTGATAGCTTCTAAGAATAATATACCAATATTTTAAAAACAGATACTTTTTGAACTTAGATCGAGCAAATATAGCTGAGTACTTTAGTAATATCTGGTGGATTATAATAACAATAAAGTAGATTCTAATTATATTCTGAAGACAATTAAACTTAAAAATATAATATGAAATTTGGAAGGGGTTAGCATAGAACGAAGTTATTTAAAAAGAAGTTCATTTATATTATTTCAGGTTCATAAGAAAATAATATGCTATCTATTGATGTAAAAGAGTGTGAAATATTTAATTTAAATTCAGGAATATTCAGTAGTATTAAATAAATTAAAACTCCTGTAAATACTTTTGGATGTGATTACACTGATGAAAAAATATATGTATTTGGTGGTCTTAACTATTAGCTATGAAATTATTTAAATACTTTTTAATACTATGATAATAGAAGAAATGAATGATTAAAATGCTAACAAAAGTTAACTTCAAAAGCCACAACTTCCTCAATTTGAGTATCAAATAAAAAATATTTTCTTATTTATGGAAATACATATGAAATAGAAACTTAGATATTTGACCTAAAAAAAGTGAATATTCATGGATAATAATTTACAAGTAGCCATTTTGATTACACACAACCCATTTAAAAAGGATAAAATATTTTTTAATTTAATGGATAAAGTGCTTTACATAGTTACGATTTATATAATGGTAGATGGATCGAATTTAAATGAAATTTTTTAAAACTTAACTTTTATTTCAATAAATTTTAGAATTTTTAAACTTATTTAAAAATATCAATTTAATATTAATTTAAAATTTAAGACTTAATCTTATAAATATATTTTAGGATGTATCTCTGATAATGAAGTAAAAAAAATAAAAAATTTTTTTTTCTTAGATGATATCTCTATAATAGTACTCAAAAATGCCTTTTCCAAATTTGAATTAAAGCATAATAAAAAAATTAAATTAAAATTTATAGTTTTAGGAAAGGTTCTTGAAAATCACCAAATTTTGTATATGTTTTCTCCAAAACTAAAAGATCAGATAGGAATTATTTTCTTCCTGACCCTATTGCTTTTTAAATCTTAACTTATTAAACATATTTCAGTCTCTTGAAAAACTTTTTAGGTTATTTTTTATTTTTTTGTAAAACTTCTTCCTATAAATTAGTCTAGTTTTTGTTGATCGTATTTTAAATAAATTATTCAGAATGGCTTATTTTATAAAATTCTGCGTATTTTCAGCATTTTCTATTATGATATTACTTTTTACATACATAGCATCATAATATCTTTCTTGTACCTCATTTTAGAATTGTTCTATATCCATAGATACACATCTTTCTTATCCTTAGAAACTTTTAATAGTTTCTATTATAGTTACTGTTTTCTACAGTTCTTTTATTTAATAATAGAATGGATAAAACTTAAATAAAAAAATATTTGAGGAATTTGACTGAGTTATTATCTATCTCGTACAATTTTTGTTCTATTTACGATTATATGTTATTGATAATCTCCAGTATAGATAGAAATTAAAGGTTTATTTATTTGCCTAATATTTCTAGCATTTATTCTAATTTATAAATGTTTTATTTTTATTATTTTAACCCTGGATATAATACTATTCTTTGATGCACTGATTGTACTAAAAACTCTTAAAACGAATGTTATTTTTATTGTTAAAGTTTTTGCTCTGTCTGATTGTATTATTATATATAATATAAAATGGATGTTGGCTGTGTCAGGAGAACAAGTAGGCAATCTGGTGCAGTGTATACTGCATTGCGAGTAATCTCGTACTTGATGCCACTACGGGGAAGGGATAGCTCTGTTAAGACATGCTTAACTTGCCCCGAGTTCTCTCTAGCAGTATGAAATTTTAACTGACGGGCCTTCTAATTAATAACTTAAAAACTTATTCTTATTTTGACCTTATTCAAGAAGAATGAAGCATTTGACTCAAGATTTAAGACTAATTTTAAATAGGAAGATTCCCCATTTGGAGAAGCTGAAGCGACTTTATGGACGAAAAGAATGAAATCACGCTTTTGAGAACACTTTTTTTAGTATTAAATATTAATACTGAAAGAGCTGCGCGCCAACGAGGTGCTACGCGATCTTTAATCATATTTATTTATTTATACTTATTTTTAAAATTATTCATTTTAAAAAAAATTTGTTTATTAGGAGCCATTTTATTTTTGTAATAATAATAATAACATATTAACGTGATTCCTCCATTAATAGGATATAATGATTTTGAATAAATATAATTAAACTATTTATTAAATAGATTTCATTACTATTTCCATAATCTTTTTTAGCTTTCTTTCTAATCTTTCTCTTCAAATAATTCCTCATCTTGATCTGATATCTCTTTTAACTTTTTTCTCATTATTATATTATTTGTTTATGCTATTGATTCATATAGTTCCATTCCTTGATATAATTTCCTTCTATAAATCTTTCCTTCTTGAGTGCAATTAAATAGACTCAATTTACTTCAAAGTTTTTTTCTATCTTTTAGTTTCTTTAAATTGTATGCACTGTCTTACTATGTGTTCTTTTCTCTTTCAAAATCAGCATTTAATATATTTCTCTTATTATATTTAACTTTTATTCTTTCTCAATAATCATATGGTCTCTTTTGATTTATTTTTATTGTACTATTAATTTTTATATAAGGTAATCTGATTTTTTCTCTTCTTTTTTGTATTTAATTTGCATGATATCCTCTTGTTTTATATCTGCTGAAAATTTTCTTTTTCTATAAGTTATTTTCTTACTGTATCTTTACTTTATAACAAAGTCCTATTATTTATATTTAATTTAATTATTTAATTTTAGGTCTGATTCTCCAAGAAAAGAAGATACATCTTCTTTAATATTTTACATTTAAGATCTTTTTTTTGCCTAAGAAGAACTATAATCCATTTTCGATTATAAACCTTTTTATATATAACAATATTAAAAAAAGTATAAATAATTCTTAAATTCATATTTAAAAGATTAAAGCAAACAGACAATTTATTAAAAGGAAATTTATTTAATAACTACTGAAATTAAGCGAAAGCTTACTATCTTTTACAACTTAATATATATACTATATAATGTAAAATCATAAATAAAAGACTTTTCAATATAAATTTATTTAGTCTAATGCAATCACTGAATATTTTTAAATTAGTTTCTATAGTTTTTTTTATTTTATAATTATAGAATTTTTTGTAATTTAATCCTTTAAAATAAAATTTAAATAGTATATTATTAAAATATTTAAATGCTTAAAAAATTAATTGGCCATGGTTGGGAGAACTAGTAGGTAATCTTGTTCAGTGTATACTGCATTGCGAGTGATCTCGCACTAGAGGCCATTAGGGAGAAAGGTAGACAAGCTCGGAAGAGATAATCCTAACTTGATTGAGAGTTCTCGCTAGAGTATGAACATTTGACTGATGGCCAGCTGATAACTAATTTACTAATCTTTATTTGAATCTTATTCATAAGATTGGAATATTTGGTTCAAGCCTGAAGAATAATTTTTAATAAGCAGATTCTCCATTCGGAGTAGCTAACGTAACTCATTGGATGAATAAAACGATAACATGAATTATGAGAACATTTTTTTAATATTTAAATTGAAAGAACTGTGTGCCACCAAGGTGCTATTCGCTCTATAATCAAATTTATTAATTATTTATTTATAAAAAAGCTTTTCGACTAAATATATCATTAATAACTTATATTGATAACTAAAGCAAAAATATAAATAAAATTTCAATGTTAATCATAACCGAAAAATTAAATAGATATTACACAAAGTAGCTTACAAAAATAAAATTAAATAGAAGTATTCAAAAAGGAGTAACTGGAGTTCTGAACAGAATTGAATCAAGCATGAGTTTAACTTTAAGAAAAGCTTTTTAAGAAGACTTCAACATTTAATGAATCATGTTATATAGAACTGAATTGATTACCCCTTAAGCACATTATGGCTATAAAATTTTTCAGATTTTACCATAAAATTAAATAAGAAAGTATTGATTTTCCAAGATCAACAATAGGCAATCTTTTCATTAATATATGGAAAAAAGGATTTCAATATTACGATCAAGCGTAGCAATTATCAGACCTTTTTAATATCGATATGCATAATTAATAGAATAATACCAATCTTAAAACTTTTACTAAACATATAAGAGAAAAAATACAGCAATATTTCTACAAAGTAGCTACTAAAAAATTTATGAGAATGAAAACAGCTTAAGTATATACTGAATAATTTGGTAATCTTTAACAATTTCCACAAATTACTTATACAAAATTAAACAAATAGTATAGACGAGAAATTATCAGTATATATAGACTTAGAACTTAAACTTATAATTTTCGTAAGAATCTTTAAGATCGTCATTACCCCTTGAATAATCTCTATTGTATGTGTGGAGTATGAAACTTTCGAGCATATCTTTAAATGTGTGTACTATTCTAATATAAGGAATGATTATCGGAAAAGATCGGGAGTTATGACTTAAGGCGCCTTATACTATACGATCAAGAATATCTAAACTCATTTTCAAGGTCTAAATTGGAGTACTAATCTTATAGATCAAAATCTTTCACAAGAAACTAATGACGAGGAGGCTTGAGATTCTAGAAATGGAGAAAGCAAAAAAGTAAGAAGCTAAAGATGAATAGAAAGAAGAACTAATTAAAGAAAAATGATGAAATGTAAACAAGATTAAAAAAAATTAAAAAAATTAACTAACGTCTAAAATTGAAAGAAGCAATTCTTGCAATTAAAGACGTCAAAAAACTCTTTAAGTTTAAATTTAATAAAACTAAATAAATAAATAATATTTTATTTCTAGTTTTTTAATTATAATAGTTCTATATTCAGTTCAATGACTGCTAATAAAAATATTTACAGATAATTTAAATGAAAGCATTTATGCCTTTCATAAAATAATTTTTAATATATATTTAAACTTTTTTTTTAATAAAATTTAAAATGTTATGCAAAAATAAATTAAGGAAAGTCTTTTTTAGCAATTAAGAAATTAAAAAGATTTGAAAGTTTAAATATTATTACAGAAAAAAAAAGAAATAATTGAATACTAAAAAAGAATTAATTTTAATTTCTTAGTATAAAAAAGTAAATTTTGAATATTGTGCTATATTTTCAAAAGATTCAATTTAAAATATCAAATTCTTATTAAAACAGATATATAATAAAGGTAAATGATTACCTTATAAAATTTTAATTTTTTATCTATAATTTGTAAATTAATAAGGTAGCTAAAAAAAATTAAAATTAAAATTTTTCTGGAATAAATAATTTCAGTTTGCAACATTTAATTTGAAATTATCTAAACAAAAATTAGCCTCATTTTATTTAATCCAGTTGCTTCTAACATATATCTAATTACCAAAAATTTCTCTAAGTGATTCAATTTAATTCTTAGAAACTTATGTATTTCAAACAGATAAGTATTTCAAGTTTTAGATTACTCAAAATTAATTGCCTTATTCATTTCCAAAATAAAAAGCTCCTATTGTAATTTTTCTATTAAAACTCAAGTCTAAATATTTTAAATTTTTGCATCTTTATATTATTTGCTACACATCTTCATCAAATAAATCACATCCTTAAATTACTAATTTTTTAATAGTTTTGATTTTTATTATCTATTATATAAAACTTCTATCAATAAAAGAACTACCACTTAGATCCAACTTTTCTAATTATAAGCAGTTTTATTAAATAGCTTTTAAAGTGCTAAAGTCAATATTTTTATTCTCTTCTTAATTTATTCTAATTTTTTTAAGTCTTTTGCAACTTTTAAAAACTTAGCATAAAGCTTAATTTGAAATTTAATCCATCCAACTCAAATAAAAGGACTCTAAGTTTTTTGCATATGAAGCAATAGAATAAAAAGATTAGTTTTAAATGTTTTATAAAGAACTTAAATTTAGTGAAGTCAATTTAGAAGTGTTTTATAATAAGAGTGTTAAATGACTATCATTAAATAATTAGCAATTTGCTATTGATAAATATTCTAATTGGTCGTATTTTTTTGTAGCAAAGTTATCAAAACTTTAAGTTGTAAAATTATCTGCATAATTTATGGCTAAACGTTTCAAGTCATACTTCTTAATTTCATCTAAAATTCAGCTTGGCAAACTTTAAGCCTGTAATAATTCTAAAATTGTTAAATTAGGACAAAGATTAATGAACTAGTCAAATTACTTATTTTAGTTAATGAGAATTTCTTCAATGAAAATACCTTTCTCTTTTAAATAAATTTTTAAAAGCTCATAATTTACAGTTTAGCTGGTTATCTTTAGTATTTTTATATTTAAATGTGAAACATTTTCTATTAAACAAGTTCAAGAAATAGAGGAAGATATATCCCAATTATAAATTTCTAGTTTTTCAAAGTTATTGTTAGTTCTTACAATTTCTAAATCTTTTTCATTTATTTCTTTGAAATCTAAATCAAGTTTTCTAACTCATTTTATCAAATTAAAATTTTTTAAATAAGACAGTTCTAAATTGGTCGACTTTAGTATGATTTCTTGTAATTTTATTTAAGAATTATTTCTTTAAATTAGCTATTTTTACTTAAATTAAATACAATAATTCAACCATTTTAAAATATCCAAATTTAAGCTAGTTGACATTAGACTTACATCAATGATTATTATTTTGACCTAAGAATATGCTATTTGTTTTAATGTTCAATAAATTTTATGCTTGACATATAACATATCTTAATTATAAATTTTTATTTTTAGCTTATCAAATAAAAATTCGAATTCGTTGAAAAATCTATTTACCTGCTACAGATTGCTAATGTTTTGCTTACTTAAAAACTTAACTATATACTTTAGTAAGTTTGCATTTAATAGGGGGTTTTTATTACTAGATTTTTTGATTAAAGTTCCTCTATTCTCTTAAAATAATTTAACTTCTTCTTAAGATATTTTTTATCTTTTTCTTTTAAGATCTAAAATCTGAGATTTGCTATTTTATAGTCCTCTTTTTATTTCTTTAGAACTTAATTAAAGATTTTATTCTTCTACTACTCTTCTAATATTAATTGAGCTTTTATTTTACTCAGAGGAATAAAAATTAATTTCTTTTGTCTAACAGTTCCAATCCTCATTTTTATTATCATAGCTGATATCTTTATCTTCAGTTGAGGGAAATTAATTAAGCTAAGATTATTATTAGTCTTATTCCATTTATTTTATTCAAACTTATAAAAGACAATTCTTTTAAAAATAATTAAAGAAACTAAGCTAATTATTTTTTACTTTGCTATAGCTTCATATATTTCATCATTTATTTTATATAAAAAATGGAAATTTCTTGCGAAGAGTATCTTCTAAAAGGAATCTATCACAAAAAAATGAAGATTAGCAAAACATACTCTGAGGGATTAAAGTTATGCAATAGGGTAATTTTAAACTTTTAAGAAAAGTATAAAAACTAGAAGGAAAAAGTGCATGCTTAATGTCTAACTCATAAATACTAAAAAATGAAAATATCCAATCAGTCAATCTGAGAATTGAACAAACATAATCAAAATTCAATCAATTAACTGAAAATTTAATTTCTAAAAATACAACAAAAAATAAATCCATGGATGTGCAACTGAATCTTCAACCAGGAAAAATTCAGATAGTAAAGAATAGAAAGTAATGCTAGCATTGCAGGAAATAATGTCACATTTTATGATATTGCTAAAAATTTTAATGAAAACAAAACTTGAAAGCTTTAAGTTATGGAGATCCATAAATAATCTACACTGTACTCCAGAAGGTTTATTATATAGAAAAAGACGTACACAGGGAATAAAATCTTGAAAAACATTGCAACTGCTTAATAAAGAAGAAATTTAAATATTCTTGGAATCGAAATCGATTGAACCAAGGAACCTTTTATTTAAAAGAGTTAACAGAGTACTGGAAGATATGTATTCGAAGAAAAAGACTCAGAAGAAGGCTGGAAATGAAATAAAATTTAACACAACTTTAAACTTTAAAACAGCGATGAGCCATTTTGATAGGTGAAATCACTTTAATTCACTACTATTATTACTATTATAGTTAAAATTTGTCTTGAAGTAATCAGTTAAACTATTTTAATTTGAATAAACACTTAAAATTACTATAATATATTTTTATTTAAATATAAGAAGTTTCTCATATAATATAAAAACAGTTAAGAAATAAAGATCTTAAAATGACTAATAATTAAAATACTTTTAGGAAAAATAAAAATAAGTCAAGCTTTTAAAAAATTTAACTTCGAAAATGAATAGATTATTACCAATAGCTATAAATTAATTTTCAAATGTCAGACTATAGTTTCTCCATTTAACATATAAAAAACTAGCTTCAAAAGTGATTAAACAATTATATATTTTCTATTTTTATCAAATGCAAAATATTAACAAATAACGATGGATAATTTTTAATATAAGGATAGAAAAATAAAATTTATTATATATTTTAAATATTATTAGCAAATAAATTGATATCTTTTGCACAATTACTTGCAAATATATTTTTTGTATTAAAAAAATAAAATAAAGAAAGGTAATTAAATATAAGTCTTTAATTATCTTAAAAGGTTACATTTTATAACAAAAATAAATTTTAGAAAGAAAAGCTGGACTTAATAAAAAATATTTTTGATTTAAATTAAATATTTTATAATCGTATAATAAGGGACTAATAAAGTATTTCTTAGATTAAAAATAATAATATAGACAAAATATTTATATATAATTTAACTTTGAAACAATTATCACATTTCTTTCAAAATTTTATGGGCATTTTTTTTCTTAATCTAATAAAAAAGAAAAAATTCAATATTATTTTATAAATAAATAGGGAGGAGTAATACTCCGACTAAGATTGACTAAAGATCTGGTATCAGGAAGTACCCATGGGCGAAGAACCGAGTAAGAATCTTAGTAGGAGACAAGAGAGAAGACAAAGACTGAAGAGGTATCAAGTAACATTATTGATGAAAGATGCCAAATACTAAGGTCTATTAGGGAGCATTTTGATAATAACCCTATAGAAGATAAAACTCGCAAAGGAATGCTAGCACTGTGGAAGACTTCAGAAAATAATTTTTTAACTTTAAAAATCCTTATAAAGAGCTACGCGTTTCTAATCTTATTTAATTATTTGATTTTTTTAATTAAAATACATTTAAAACATTAAAAATAAATTTCCTCTTTATTAAAAGTATAAAATATTTAAAATAAAGTAAAAGAGAAATTTCTAAAAAGAAATCTAAATATTTATTTAAAAATTTAATTTTTTTTATGAAAAATTAAAATACAAAAAATATAAAAAATGGTAGAAGGCTTCAAGAACGTATATTACATCATCTCCTCACAACAGAGAAAAAAAAGAAGCATCGCGTCTTACGATAATATCTTAGCTTTAACTATTTCAACTTTCTTAAGATTTTAAACCGATTATCAGAAGAAGAAAAATATTTTTAAGAAACTACATCCATGAAATTCCTTGCATAAAAACTCTGAAATAAGCAAACAAGCATCAACATAGTTCTAATACCAAGGTAAAAATAACTCCAAAAAACATAAAATTAAAGCAGAGAGGTTCGGTATCTGGAGATTTGCAATGAATGATTTTATTTGATTAAAGAGAAAATTCTTGAAATGAATTAAATAGAAACGTAAAAAAAGTTTTAGACTAAACAGACTGAAAAACATTAAATTAATTGATATATTAAGCGATTTCATAAGAAATTAAGCTTTAGAAACAAAAAAATAAGAATCAAAAGATAATTCACTTTTTTAATTCGGAGAAATACCTAATGAGAAATAATACAGATTTAAACAATAAAATTTATTTTTTGGAAAATCTAATAAGATTCTGTCCAGGATTTCAAAGCTATGGCTTACAGAAAAAAGACTATTAAAGGCTGGCCCTTTTACAGTTAGCTTCGTTTTTTTTAAGCAAACTTAATAATTTTAAATTTAGATTAAATTATTCTTTATTTTATTATATTATTTTTAAAACCGCCATAGTTGTTCGAAGGTGAACAACAAGGTCATCTTCATCAGAGGTTGGGGAAGTTAAGTACCCATAATCGACTTTATGTCTTCCTCTGCTTTGGTTTGGCCTCCAGACATAAGATTCTTAGACCTTCGACACTGGCTTGATTTGGCTTAGTTTAGCTTTAATTCTGGAACGAAAAAGAAATAATATTGCGAGGTTCATCAGAGGTGGGGAATTTAAGTACCCATAATTGACACATGTCGTCCTCTGCTTTGGTGATGCAATGAGACACAATCCTGCCATGTCCTTGGACCTCCAGCAAGTATTAAAGACTACGAGTATTCTTAAATTATATCAGTATTGAACATTTTTATCAGTACTGAATAATTATACCAGTATTGAACAAGGTCTACCAGTATCTGATAATTTTATCAGTAATAAACATTCTTGTCAGTATAAAACATTTTTTTTAAAGAGCTGCGCACCAATGAGAGTGCTACGCGCTCTATAATCAAATTTATTTATTTATTTAATGTATTTGGTTAGAAATAATTAAAAAAGTATTTATTCCATTTAATTAAATCTACTCTGCCAATTGGACATCAACATTATTTACTAAGAACGTTTTATATATTACTTCATTTTACCATTGCACTTCTTAATTTCCATTTTTATCTAAGAGTTGAAAGAATAAGTTAAAATATATTTTAACTTTTTATATCAGATACTAAATTAAATTAAAAAGTTTAAATTGTAGTTTAGTGAACTTGGAGGACTTTCAACCTCGTGTTCACAGGACTAGTTTGATAACCTGGCTGGAACCAGCTCCCTTCAGAACTCTTTCTTCAGTCGCCTTGGATTGTGTACCACTTCGGTTTGTAGATTTGATCTCCTGACTGATAAAATTAGTTATAGAATTCTCGTCTAATCTTATCCTAATATTAGTACTATTATTTTTCTTATTATTTTCTATTCCAATACTATTATTTAATTAATTTCAATTTCTAGCATTATCTATATTTATGTCCAGTTTGTTTTCATACAAAGCATCTTGGTTTATTCCTAATTCATTTCTTGTCTGGATTCCTCGGTAACGTAGTAGCTCCTTCTATGTCCATTGGATCTTGAATTGTCCTAACTTTGAATTCCTACTACTGTTGTTATTTGCTGTTCTCTTCAAGCACAGTTGTTCTTTGCTGCAGCAATCCTATTTCCCTGAAGAAAGTGTTTTGCTCTCGATCGTAGACTTCCCAGAAGTTTTCTTTCCATTCCTCGAGCTCAGTAACTTGATTTTTTAGAGCTCTATTCTCTAATCGTAGCCTCTTTACTTCCTCCTTCAAGTCAGCGAATGCGACTAAAATTTATGCCTGTTCTTCCTGGAACTATGGCATCGCAAACTCTTGCACGGCTGCTGCTTCATGCGTCTCCAGCACCTTTCTAGGTCCTTTCTCTTCAGTTGGTATCATCGGGGTAGCCTTTTGGCGCTTTTGTCCCATCTTTTAGGTTGGTCTGGAAGTTTCTAGTTGAGTCTATTATTCTTGAAGGTTTTGAGAATAAGATTATTTCTAGGAAGAAGATGTGTGAGTTAAAGATGAGGGTTCTTACTTTCTCTCCCCTTTTTAGGAGGTGGTATAAAAGCCTTTCTTGAACCCTTCTACCATTTTTTTTAATATCAGATAAAAAGTAAAATTTTATTAGTGAACTATGAAAATATATTGAAATAATATTTGGTATAAATAAAAATACTAATGATATATCTGATTGTTTATGTCTATTATAAAGATAAGTCATAAAGTTCGAATTCAATTTCCTTCTCCTCTTCATATCGAAAGCGAAAGTTTATATCTATTTTTATTTGTTTAAATTATTGGTTCAAATTTTATATCTTTTGCTCATCAATTTAAGTACATTCATCTAATCACAAATCTATTAAATTTTTATAAATCGGATAATTATCTCCATATTGGTCTTAAATAGGAAATGCTTCATTTGTAATATTTTCATTTTTTTATAAGCTTAAATAATCCAAATTTTTGCAATGTTTAACTATTTCAATTACGTCTTAATTAAATAATGAGCAGTTATCAAGACTCAACCTTCCTAGTTTCTATATTTAAATAATTTCTTATATTCAACTATCTCCAATAACTAAGCAATTAGATAAATGAAAGCTTCTTAAAAATAAATTACTTTCTCTTAAGATTTTCAAAGTTTCTTTCTTGATTTCTTTAACTTAAACTCATACATGAGTGCAACTTACGCAATTTAAGAAAATAAACTTTAATTCTTCATCTATCATCAAATCCTTAGTGAAGATTGTTATCTCTTTTAATTTCTTCCCATAAGTTCCTATTTATTAGTAACCTTCTTTTTTTACCTGAGCTAAGTTTTTTAATTTAATTTTCTTTAAATTAGGAGAATTTTTTAGCATTTATTCTAGATTAATATCATTAAAAAACATGCAATCTGAAATGATAGCTTCTTCAAGATTTTTAAATTCTTTAGTAAAAAAGCAAAAAAGCGCTTGAGAAGTAAATGAAACTTATTAGAGCTATAATATTTTTATCTTTCAGTTGTTGATTTTATCTAGTAGATTGTCAGACAAGTTTTATACTTAGGTAAGGTAAATTTTTTTTAAGTTAGGACATAAATGAAAAAACTGATGATTTTACTTATTATCGTTAATATTTATTGAGCTAACTAGATTTCCTTTTATTTCTAAATACTTTTAAATATTCTCAAATTCTAGATCTTAACTATAGATTTCTAAACTTTTTAATTTCAAGTCTTAGCAATAATCTAGTAGAAATTAGCCTGTTATGTGATAAGAGTAGTAAAGATCTAAAGTTTCTAACTTTTTTAAATGTTCTAAAAAGGATAAATCTTTATCTTTTAAAGCTATAAAGGAAATTTTTAAGGCTCTTAAGTTTTGACAGAGTGAAAAGTTTGGTAAAATTACTTTATCTAAAGGTCAGTTTCATATTTTTATCGTTTCTAATTTGTCTAAAATTTTATTTTCTATTTTTAAGCGAAAAATTTCATTAAATTATTTTCTTATTTATTGGCATAAATTAATCGACAAACCATCAGCATCGAATTATAAAATTTTGACATAGGAGCATATAAGCTATTTATAAATTCATTCCATTTTATTTTTGATATACTGAACATTTCCTCTTTTATATTTCTATATGCTTAATAGGTCAAATTAGTATTAAAAGTGATAGAAGTATTTGTTTACATTTTTTAAATTGCATTTGTCTTTATTTCTTAGAAACTCCATTATTAAGTTCATCATGTTCCTATTTTTTCAAATTTCAAAAGTATTTTTTTATTATATCTTTGCATCTAATTATTCAGTCTGATTATTTCTGTTCAATTTTGCTTTTTACTCTTTCTCCAAAGAATACTTAATCATCTCATTCTGCTATATTGTTTTTTATTATTCATCTATTATACCTGCTTATTCTTAATTGCTATGCTTTTATCTTTCAAACTAATAATCTTGCATACTTACTGACTCTTCCTCATTAGTCAAAACTTGTAAATTTGATTAACAAGATTTTTATCATTCTTTTTACATTTTCTTAAGAATTCTAATTTTTCTAGATAATAAAGAAAATAGTTAAAAAAAGAACTAAGTTAAAAATATTTAAGCAGTAATTACAGTATAATACTATCTTAAATATTTTGACTAATGTAATTATTAAAGGAACTATCAAATTTTAGAGTTAAATACTATTATTTTAATTATTTAAGGAATATTCATATTCAAAATGTATAATTACCTTACTACTGCTATTTTATTAATAAATTATTTAAATCTTTATAATTTTAAGGTATTTTTTTTATTTATATTATTGCAATTAAGAAGGGGAACTGTATAGAAAAAAATTACAAGTAAAGAGTGAAGTTCCTTATATCTAATAGACGGTTAATGGATTTAATAAAAGTGACTGGGATTCGATCTATCGAAAAGATTAGAAATAACAACCTAAAAATCACAAAGACTTATGGTAGATAAAATCCAAACAGATTTGAAGTTGATACTTATACCTAACTATAAACTTAAAAATGGTTAGCCTAAAAATGGCAGACGCACTATAACTCATTATTTATTATATAAAGATGTCTAGCATTTATTTACAATAAATAAAAGCCTTTAATATTATTATTATATAACTTAATTATATTATATCTGAATGATTTTAGGACTATTATCTATTTTTATAATTGCAAAATAAATAAAATAATTACTTATTTTTAATATATTTAAGAATAAGGTAATTTATTCATTTATGTAAAGAGAAATTAAATAAGTTATTTGTATTTTTAAAATATAATAGATAATGATAGAAGAAGACTTAAAGCTTCATAACT
Source organism: Loxodes magnus (assembly GCA_946699065.1). Lineage (NCBI taxonomy): Eukaryota > Ciliophora > Karyorelictea > Loxodida > Loxodidae > Loxodes > Loxodes magnus. The sequence continues at coordinate 734,136 of CAMPDV010000021.1, read as the reverse complement.
TTTAAACTAATAAAGGTATATTCTATAAAGATTATTTCATCTTCCTTATTTCTCTCCCACTTAAAATTTGATATTGTAATGTAAACTAGTTATTTAATCATTAATATTAAAATAGTTTACCTTTCGGCTTTAAAGTAAAAGGTAATTAGTTAATATAAAAATAATTATCCTTATATTGAATTTATTTATTAATTAATTTACGTGATTTCACCTTTGGTTGGCTAATCAAAAATCAAAAGTTTAAAGTTAAATAAAAGAGAATTCATATTTGCTTGGATCTTGTTTATCATGCGTTCTAAGGATTTGTAATCTATTTTTTCTGAGAGTTTCTGATAGATTGATTCTCATTCGTTTCTTATTAAACTCGTTTAATTGCATGCTATATTTTTGGAGCTTCTTTATTTAGCTAGTATTTTTTTCCTTACTTTTCTATTCTCTTTTGATAATTTAAGCTTTCTTTTCATTTATTTTTAAATCTAAATTAATTTATTTTATTTTTTAATTTCTATAGCAATATTTAATTCTTGAATAAATGCCAGTTATGATTATTAAAAAAATGGTTACTAATCTTTTTCAGATTAACTATCGTCGAAGTATTAATATCTAATTATTTTAATCATCAATATGCTCATTAGTTATCTTATCTTTTCTCCTTAATTATTGATTGGCTCTTCTTACTTTCTCCTTATTTTTTTTATTTGATCTAGCTGACTTTAGTTTTTATCAGCAGATTCAAATTTTCTCTTATTTAAACAGACTATCATAACTATACTTTCAGATGAAGAATTTGATTACTCTTGTAGCTATTTATTTTTCAAAGTGTTTTACCGCTTTTCTTCTTAAATTCCTAAGTTAGTTAATTGAGAGCGAAAGATTGCTCCATTTTTTAATATTTACTCTCTTATTCAAATATAAAGAAAATAGCTTTTAAATTTTTACTTCTTCAGAGGATTTAATTTTGATTTTGACATGAAACTGAAAGATAAACTCCAAATGAGACTTGAAAGTATAAATATAGAGTAGCTAAAAATGGAAAAATTCTTCTTTGTAATTAAATAATTTTTAGCATCTTCATTTGTAAAATTTGAGAATCTAAAATGTAATAATGATGATGCAAAATTTTTTAATTATACAATGTTGTAAATTTAATTTATTTTAGGGGGAATAAAATTACCAATAAATAAGGAATATAAGTTAATATTTAGATTTTTAATACTAACTCATTTAAATAAAATTATATTATAAAATACTTAAAAAAGTTAAGTTATGATTTTTACTACAAAGCAAGGAAAAATCATTCTAAAGTGACGTTAAAATTTAATTACTTCAAAGACTTACAGAATTTTTATCTTAACATTCTTAAGGTAACTTCAAGTTATGCTTCACTTGAAAAATTTCTAATCTATTATAGATTTAAAAAATCCATAATTATAATTTATAAATAAATAAATTTGATTATAGAGCGCGTAGCACTCTCGTTGGTGTGCAGCTCTTTAATAAATGTTTCATACTGGCAAGAATGTTTGTTACTAATAAAATTATCAGATACTGATAGACCTTGTTCAAAACTGGTATAACTATTCAGTAGTGATAGAAATGTTCAATACTGATATAATTTCAGAATACTCGTAATCTTTATTACTTGCTGGAGATTCAAGGACAAGGCAGGTTTGCGTCTCATTGCATCACAAAAGCAGAGAACGACATGTGTCAATTATGGGTACTTAAATTCCCTCTCTGATGAAGCACGCAAAAATAATTTCCCTTTATTTCCAGAATTAAAAACTAAAATAAGCCAGTGCCGAAGGTCAAACTAGCAGATATCTCGAGGCCAAGCCAAAGCAGAGGAAGACATAAAGTCGATTATGGGTACTTAGTTTCCCCAACCTCTGATGAAGATGGCCTTGTTGTTCACCTTCGAACAACTATTTAATAAATATATAATAAAAACCTTTATTTAAATAAGAAAAAAGTTATAATAGAAAAATAAAATCAGTTAAAGTTTATTTTAGCATTCTTAAATAGATTTAAAATCGCAAAAATAAATTTATTCTATTTTCTTAACAATTTCTCCTAAAAATTACTTTTTTATTTCATATGAATACCCATTGCTTTATTTATCATAAACGGAAAATTAATTTTGAATGCTTCTTGTAAATAAGTAACTTTATTTTTTCATTTAAATTTTTAAATTGTAATGTAAAAATAAATATTTAAAAATAGAAAATAGTTTAATATTTTTAACTAATGTTTATTGCTGAGTGATAAGAAAAAAATTTATTTCTCACTTGACAACTTGAAAAAGAAATTATCTTACATTTATAAAATAAAAAGGTCTATATATTCAGTTATAAATTTATTAAAGAAATTCTGATTTTTCCTTTTCGAAGTTAAATATTTTAAATACTTTAAATATTATGGAAATAGAATAGAATATTCATATTCATAAAAATTTAATTAAATAGCCTTATAATTTCATAATCTGCCAAAAATTATAAAAATTAACGAATTAATAAGTTCATAATGTATAATGTATAATGTGTAATCATTTAAAAAATTTTGTTTCCTAAAATTAAATTTAAATTTTATTTTATTAATTTTATTCTTTTTCCTGAATTTGATACATTTTATAAACTGATTCTAAAGTTATTATATACAGAAACTATGCTCTTCTCGAGTTATTGTCTTTCTAAAAATTTAAAGTAGAAATAAATTAAAAATGCAATACTTTCTGAATTTATCATAGAAGTAGACAAAGTATTACTTTCATTTTTTACTTTTAAGTAAATAATAGTAGTTATAAAGTAGATTTTTAGAAAACGAAAAAATGCTTTTTTTGTTAATAATTTACATTCTTTCTTAAAAATTTAAAACTTCAATTAAAATTTTTATTTTGAAAATGAGAAATGAAAAAATAATATTTTTAATTTTTAATTAGTTATAAAGATCAATTAACAGTTTCGAAAATGTCAATAATTTTTTTTTAGAAATATCTAATTTTAAAAAAGAATAAAGTTACATCAACTTAAAAGTGTAATAATAAACAATTATCTTTTTAAAATATTATGAAAAATGTTCTATAAGTGCAATAATTTTATGGGAAACAACTTTTATGTAGCAATTTTAAAAAAAATATAGATCTTTGTTTGATTAATATTTTTATTTGATTGAAAATTTGATAAATATTATATAAATATAAAATTTCACCGAAAAAAAAACTTGAAAAAACTATAAATTATATCTAAAAATAAGGTAAAATTAATTGAAAAAATGATAATAATAGCAATATATTTAAAATTTGAAATATTTGAGATATTAGATATAATTGCATAATTAATATGAGAGTATACAGTAAATTTTGTTTAAATAAAATGTTTAATTTCTTCAGGCACTCAATAACACTTCTTATTATAATTCTTCTAGTAAAATTACTTAAATAAATTAAAGATCTAAAAAATTTTAATTTTCTTAAGTCATTGTTTTTACAACAAGCGCAGAAAAATAGTTAGCTATGATATTTTGAATAAGCCTTCTATCAGATTTTTTTTCTTTATTTAAAGTTAATCTCTTTAAGAAAATAATTTTTCCTAAATTTGAACAATTATCAAATATTCTAACTACTAGTTTGGATAAATTTAAAATAGATATAGGAGTGTTGAATGGTATTGAAATCTATAAAAAAAGATTTTTTAATTATATAAAAATTAAAAAAATCGAATGGACAATTTGCCGAAAGAAAACGTTACTGAGTCAGATATCCTGAAGTCAAGTTTATACGTTTTAATTAAAGTAATAATAAAAAAGTTTAATTAAGCAATAAATATAAAAAAAATGATAATGCCAGGCAATTCTGAAAATGAAACTAATTGAGAAAACGAACTTGAAATTGATTCTTATGCAAGGATAGAGTAAGCGCACCAACGATATATAGCATAATTATCAAGAGGAATGCCTTATGCTTGGTGTACTATAGGATTGATACATGGTTTAGATGTGGCAAGAGAAAAAATGGTTTCTGCACTTAATACACAAAGCATTATTTGCGGTCTTTTTCTCACTCTATCAATTCCAGCTCTAATTTCACCTCCAGATTTCCTTATTAATAATAGTAATAATGATTATTGATATGCGCCTACAATAGCACTAATTTTTTAAATTATCTCTTGTTTGTTACATACGCTTAATATTATGGTAAACTTTAATATGTAAGTGGCATTGGATGGTGCTGGAAGAATATCAGATAAATTGAATTTATTGATGGACTCAACTATTTTGATGGGAATTATAGGATCAGTCTTATGAATTGGAGGAGTTTTTGCACAATTCATTTCAATTGCCTTTGGCCTTTTAGTTACCTATGGATGATGGGCCTTCATTTTTGTTATAGCTGGAATTTCTATGGTAGAATTATTCTAGCTTTTGAGTTTCACACCTTTGCGATACAGAGGACATGTAAATGAAGGATGATTTGGAAAAAATAAGCAAGATTTTTCTGAAAAAATAGAAGTTAAATGATAAATTTTGTTAAATAAATTCAAAAACACCGCAGATAAAACCGAAAATTAAGATTTTACAGAAAGAAAAGTGTTTTCAAAAAAGCAAGAAGATAATCAAAAACTTTAAAAAATTAATTCAAAAACTGAAAAATTTACAAAATAACAAGCTAAGTTTTTAAGAAATAAAAAATAATGATCTTTTGCTTACTTTAATCTTAAGAAATAAATAAAATTTTAAAGTGATATGAAAAAATTTATGATAAAGCTATTTAAACATTTTTTTAAAATAAAGAGTTTTGGTGATTTTTTTAAATGATATAAACAACATTCAAAAAATGAAAAAAAACTTACTAAATGTGATAAATTACGAAAAAAATTAGATAATAAATCAAAAATTATTAAAAAGTTAAAAAAGTATTCGAATTAAAAAAATTAAATAAATAAGATATAACTTTATTATAAAAAGTTGATTTACTAGAAAAGTGTAGAAAAAAGATAAAAATTAATATTTATATTAAAAAATATTTCAAAAATATAAAAGATAAAAAAAGAATTAAATAAAAAAATAAAAAATGAAAATCATCAAAATAGAAAATAAAATAAAATAAAAAATGTAATGTAATCTAGAGAAGTTTAAAAAAAATAAAATAAATTTGAAAGTAGATATAAAAAGGTTTTAACAAAAAAAAATTTATATAAGAAGATTCTCTAACTAAATATTAAAAAAATTAAAATCAAAGTATAAAAATCATCTGAAGAAGCAATGGAACTCTTGCTTAACAAATCGAAATACAATTAATAAAAAAATTACTAAAAGTAAACCCTAGTGGTATATGTTCTAACAATGTTTAAAAAGGAAAAAAGTTATAATAATATATAAATTTAACTTTTCCTTTATGAGGTATTTCAACCCGTCCGAAAACAGCAGTTCATGCTCCCTCCTGTTAGGTAAAAATGTTTGGAATCTCCAATTTAAGCGATATTGGAAACTCGGGTTTTTACAGGTTATCCTTCCTCTCCTCTCCTTTCCTATTCTTATCTTATCGCATCCTTCTTTATTTAATAAATTTCTCCACTTGGACTGAAATACATTTGGATTTATCTTGCTTCTTTTTGATTTTTTCTTCGTTTTTCTTGAATCAAAAAGTACATTTTTTTATGCTAGAACTTCTAAAATTTCCGATATAAATGCCATAAGCTTCCACAACAGTAGCATTTTTTTCAATCTTTACTTATCTCTATTTTATTTAAGGCTTTCCGAAAACTTATTCTTCAATCAACATTGGGTCACTTTTATGTTCTCTTATCTCTATCTGAAGTTGTAATTTTTGCTAGATTTCTTTTAATAGTCTATTATATTTTCAATTTCTGTCTGGTTCTATTACTAGCTTTATGATTGGTTGTTTTGATCTTTTGAAATGCTTCAGAAAGCATTGAACTCTTTCTTGGGACATGAGTCTTGAATCTAGTACCATTTATTTATATAAATTCCTTACATTTGTTATTGTCCTTTTTTAGACTTTTCACCTCTTCCTGGAGGTTTTGCACCACTATAACTAACTGTTCATAACAAATCATTTTTCAGTGGTGAATTACAAGACTTATTGGAGCATTATGCTCTTAGCCCATTTCCTAGTATTTTCCTCTGATGTTTGAGTCTCGACTTAATGAGGGGCTTTTATGTCATCATTTTTCTTGTCTATGGGAAGCTAGTTTTAATTTTATTAAAAGGATTATTTCTAAAAAAAAACGTGGAAGTAAGAATTGACGCTTCACGCTTCTTCTTCTACTTTTAGGGGGTGGTATATAAGCCTTTCTGAAGACGTCGTCCTTTTCTTTAATATAAATCGTCAAAGTTGTTCGAAAATGAACAACAAGAAAAACATTATCGGGGTTGTGGAAACTAAGATAAATAATCGACTTCATAACTACATCTGCAATGGCTAGACTCAAGATATCTGCTGTTTGAAATTCGAGAATGGCTTATTTTAGTTTTTAATTCTTGAAATATAAGATAACTATATTGCAAGCCTCATCCGAGTGGTGACTAAGATTCTAAATAATATGTGGCTATATCCAGTTATTCAGAGTTCATCGTATCGGGAAGTGCAGATTATACGGTGAGACTATGGGACGTCAAGACAGGTACCTGTAAGACCATGAGTGGTCACACTAGTTATGTAAATGCTGTGGCTATATCCAGTGACTCAGAGTTCATCGTATCGGGAAGTGATGATAAGACGGTGAGACTATGGGACTTCAAGACAGGTACTTGTAAGACCATGAGTGGTCACACTAGTTATGTATCATCTGTGGCTATATCCAGTGATTCAGAGTTCATCGTATCGGGAAGTGTAGATTAGACGGTGAGACTATGGGACGTCAAGACAGGTACCTGTAAGACCATGAGTGGTCACACTAGTTATGTATCATCTGTGGCTATATCCAGTGATTCAGAGTTCATCGTATCGGGAAGTGTAGATTAGACGGTGAGACTATGGGACGTCAAGACAGGTACCTGTAAGACCATGAGTGGTCACACTAGTTATGTATCATCTGTGGCTATATCCAGTGATTCAGAGTTCATCGTATCGGGAAGCGATGATAAGACGGTGAGACTATGGGACGTCAAGACAGGTACCTGTAAGACCATGAGTGGTCACACAGATTGAGTATCATCTGTGGCTATATCCAGTGATTCAGAGTTCATCGTATCGGGAAATGCAGATTATACGGTAAGACTATGGGACGTCAAGACAGGTACCTGTAAGACCATGAGTGGTCACACTTATTCTGTATGATCTGCGGCTATATCCAGTGATTCAGAGTTCATTGTATCGGGAAGTGGAGATAAGACGGTGAGACTATGGGACTTCAAGACAGGTACTTGTAAGACCATGAGTGGTCACACAGATTATGTAAGATCTGTGGCTATATCCAGTGATTCAGAGTTCATCGTATCGGGAAGTTCAGATTATACGGTAAGACTATGGGACTTCAAGACAGGTACTTGTAAGACCATGAGTGGTCACACTTATTCTGTATGATCTGCGGCTATATCCTGTGATTCAGAGTTCATCGTATCGGGAAGTGATGACAAGACGGTGAGACTATGGGACTTCAAGACAGGTACTTGTAAGACCATGAGTGGTCACACAGATTATGTAAGATCTGTGGCTATATCCAGTGATTCAGAGTTCATCGTATCGGGAAGTTCAGATTATACGGTAAGACTATGGGACTTCAAGACAGGTACTTGTAAGACCATGAGTGGTCACACTTATTCTGTATGATCTGCGGCTATATCCAGTGATTCAGAGTTCATCGTATCGGGAAGTGCAGATAAGACGATGAGACTATGGGACGTCAAGACAGGTACCTGTAAGACCATGAGTGGTCACACTAGTGTTGTATCATCTGTGGCTATATCCAGTGATTCAGAGTTCATCGTATCGGGAAGTGCAGATTATACGGTGAGACTATGGGACGTCAAGACAGGTACCTGTAAGACCATGAGTGGTCACACTATTCATGTATCATCTGTGGCTATATCCAGTGATTCAGAGTTCATCGTATCGGGAAGTGCAGATTATACGGTGAGACTATGGGACGTCAAGACAGGTACCTGTAAGACCATGAGTGGTCACACTAGTTATGTAAATGCTGTGGCTATATCCAGTGACTCAGAGTTCATCGTATCGGGAAGTGATGATAAGACGGTGAGACTATGGGACTTCAAGACAGGTACTTGTAAGACCATGAGTGGTCACACTAGTTATGTATCATCTGTGGCTATATCCAGTGATTCAGAGTTCATCGTATCGGGAAGTGTAGATTAGACGGTGAGACTATGGGACGTCAAGACAGGTACCTGTAAGACCATGAGTGGTCACACTAGTTATGTATCATCTGTGGCTATATCCAGTGATTCAGAGTTCATCGTATCGGGAAGTGTAGATTAGACGGTGAGACTATGGGACGTCAAGACAGGTACCTGTAAGACCATGAGTGGTCACACTAGTTATGTATCATCTGTGGCTATATCCAGTGATTCAGAGTTCATCGTATCGGGAAGCGATGATAAGACGGTGAGACTATGGGACGTCAAGACAGGTACCTGTAAGACCATGAGTGGTCACACAGATTGAGTATCATCTGTGGCTATATCCAGTGATTCAGAGTTCATCGTATCGGGAAATGCAGATTATACGGTAAGACTATGGGACGTCAAGACAGGTACCTGTAAGACCATGAGTGGTCACACTTATTCTGTATGATCTGCGGCTATATCCAGTGATTCAGAGTTCATTGTATCGGGAAGTGGAGATAAGACGGTGAGACTATGGGACTTCAAGACAGGTACTTGTAAGACCATGAGTGGTCACACAGATAATGTAAGATCTGTGGCTATATCCAGTGATTCAGAGTTCATCGTATCGGGAAGTTCAGATTATACGGTAAGACTATGGGACTTCAAGACAGGTACTTGTAAGACCATGAGTGGTCACACTTATTCTGTATGATCTGCGGCTATATCCTGTGATTCAGAGTTCATCGTATCGGGAAGTGATGACAAGACGGTGAGACTATGGGACTTCAAGACAGGTACTTGTAAGACCATGAGTGGTCACACAGATTATGTAAGATCTGTGGCTATATCCAGTGATTCAGAGTTCATCGTATCGGGAAGTTCAGATTATACGGTAAGACTATGGGACTTCAAGACAGGTACTTGTAAGACCATGAGTGGTCACACTTATTCTGTATGATCTGCGGCTATATCCAGTGATTCAGAGTTCATCGTATCGGGAAGTGCAGATTATACGGTGAGACTATGGGACGTCAAGACAGGTACCTGTAAGACCATGAGTGGTCACACTATTCATGTATCATCTGTGGCTATATCCAGTGATTCAGAGTTCATCGTATCGGGAAGTGCAGATTATACGGTGAGACTATGGGACGTCAAGACAGGTACCTGTAAGACCATGAGTGGTCACACTAGTTATGTAAATGCTGTGGCTATATCCAGTGACTCAGAGTTCATCGTATCGGGAAGTGATGATAAGACGGTGAGACTATGGGACTTCAAGACAGGTACTTGTAAGACCATGAGTGGTCACACTAGTTATGTATCATCTGTGGCTATATCCAGTGATTCAGAGTTCATCGTATCGGGAAGTGTAGATTAGACGGTGAGACTATGGGACGTCAAGACAGGTACCTGTAAGACCATGAGTGGTCACACTAGTTATGTATCATCTGTGGCTATATCCAGTGATTCAGAGTTCATCGTATCGGGAAGTTCAGATTATACGGTAAGACTATGGGACTTCAAGACAGGTACTTGTAAGACCATGAGTGGTCACACTTATTCTGTATGATCTGCGGCTATATCCAGTGATTCAGAGTTCATCGTATCGGGAAGTGCAGATAAGACGATGAGACTATGGGACGTCAAGACAGGTACCTGTAAGACCATGAGTGGTCACACTAGTTATGTATCATCTGTGGCTATATCCAGTGATTCAGAGTTCATCGTATCGGGAAGTGTAGATTAGACGGTGAGACTATGGGACGTCAAGACAGGTACCTGTAAGACCATGAGTGGTCACACTAGTTATGTATCATCTGTGGCTATATCCAGTGATTCAGAGTTCATCGTATCGGGAAGCGATGATAAGACGGTGAGACTATGGGACGTCAAGACAGGTACCTGTAAGCCCATGAGTGGTCACACAGATTAAGTATCATCTGTGGCTATATCCAGTGATTCAGAGTTCATCGTATCGGGAAGTGTAGATTAAACTGTGAGACTATGGGACGTCAAGACGGGTACCTGTAAGACCATGAGTGGTCACACAGATTGAGTATCATCTGTGGCTATATCCAGTGATTCAGAGTTCATCGTATCGGGAAGTGATGACAAGACGGTGAGACTATGGGACGTCAAGACAGGTACTTGTAAGACCATGAGTGGTCACACATGGTATGTATCTGCTGTGGCTATATCCAGTGATTCAGAGTTCATCGTATCGGGAAGTGCAGATTAGACGGTGAGACTATGGGACGTCAAGACAGGTACTTGTAAGACCATGAGTGGTCACACTAGTTATGTATCATCTGTGGCTATATCCAGTGATTCAGAGTTCATCGTATCGGGAAGTGCAGATAAGACGGTGAGACTATGGGACGTCAAGACAGGTACCTGTAAGACCATGAGTGATCACACAGATTCTGTATATGCTGCGGCTATATCCAGTGATTCAGAGTTCATCGTATCGGGAAGTGATGACAAGACGGTGAGACTATGGGACGTCAAGACAGGTACTTGTAAGACCATGAGTGGTCACACTAGTTATGTAAATGCTGTGGCTATATCCAGTGATTCAGAGTTCATCGTATCGGGAAGTTCAGATTATACGGTAAGACTATGGGACGTCAAGACAGGTACCTGTAAGACCATGAGTGGTCACACTAGTTATGTATCATCTGTGGCTATATCCAGTGATTCAGAGTTCATCGTATCGGGAAGTGGAGATAAGACGGTGAGACTATGGGACTTCAAGACAGGTACTTGTAAGACCATGAGTGGTCACACAGATTATGTAAGATCTGTGGCTATATCCAGTGATTCAGAGTTCATCGTATCGGGAAGTTCAGATTATACGGTAAGACTATGGGACTTCAAGACAGGTACTTGTAAGACCATGAGTGGTCACACTAGTTATGTATCATCTGTGGCTATATCCAGTGATTCAGAGTTCATCGTATCGGGAAGTGCAGATAAGACGGTGAGACTATGGGACGTCAAGACAGGTACCTGTAAGACCATGAGTGATCACACAGATTCTGTATATGCTGTGGCTATATCCAGTGATTCAGAGTTCATCGTATCGGGAAGTTCAGATTATACGGTAAGACTATGGGACTTCAAGACAGGTACTTGTAAGACCATGAGTGGTCACACTTATTCTGTATGATCTGCGGCTATATCCAGTGATTCAGAGTTCATCGTATCGGGAAGTGCAGATAAGACGATGAGACTATGGGACGTCAAGACAGGTACCTGTAAGACTATGAGTGGTCACACAGATTAAGTATCATCTGTGGCTATATCCAGTGATTCAGAGTTCATCGTATCGGGAAGTGATGATAAGACGGTGAGACTATGGGACGTCAAGACAGATACCTGTAAGACCATGAGTGGTCACACTATTCATGTATCATCTGTGGCTATATCCAGTTATTCAGAGTTCATCGTATCGGGAAGTTATGATTAGACGGTGAGACTATGGGACGTCAAGACAGGTACCTGTAAGACCATGAGTGGTCACACAGATTGAGTATCATCTGTGGCTATATCCAGTGATTCAGAGTTCATCGTATCGGGAAGTGCAGATTATACGGTAAGACTATGGGACTTCAAGACAGGTACCTGTAAGACCATGAGTGGTCACACAAATGTTGTATATGCTGTGGCTATATCCAGTTATTCAGAGTTCATCGTATCGGGAAGTGCAGATTATACGGTGAGACTATGGGACGTCAAGACAGGTACCTGTAAGACCATGAGTGGTCACACAAATGTTGTATATGATGTGGCTATATCCAGTTATTCAGAGTTCATCGTATCGGTAAGTGATGATAAGACGGTGAGACTATGGGACGTCAAGACAGGTACCTGTAAGACCATGAGTGGTCACACTAGTTATGTATGATCTGTGGCTATATCCAGTGATTCAGAGTTCATCGTATCGGGAAGTGCAGATTATACGGTAAGACTATGGGACTTCAAGACAGGTACCTGTAAGACCATGAGTGGTCACACATGGTATGTATTATCTGTGGCTATATCCAGTTATTCAGAGTTCATCGTATCGGGAAGTGCAGATTATACGGTAAGACTATGGGACTTCAAGACAGGTACTTGTAAGACCATGAGTGGTCAAACAGATCATGTATCATCTGTGGCTATATCCAGTGATTCAGAGTTCATCGTATCGGGTAGTGTAGATTAGACGGTGAGACTATGGGACGTCAAGACAGGTACCTGTAAGACCATGAGTGGTCACACTAGTTATGTAAATGCTGTGGCTATATCCAGTGACTCAGAGTTCATCGTATCGGGAAGTGATGATAAGACGGTGAGACTATGGGACGTCAAGACAGGTACCTGTAAGACTATGAGTGGTCACACAGATTAAGTATCATCTGTGGCTATATCCAGTGATTCAGAGTTCATCGTATCGGGAAGTGATGATAAGACGGTGAGACTATGGGACGTCAAGACAGATACCTGTAAGACCATGAGTGGTCACACTATTCATGTATCATCTGTGGCTATATCCAGTGATTCAGAGTTCATCGTATCGGGAAGTGTAGATTAGACGGTGAGACTATGGGACGTCAAGACAGGTACCTGTAAGACCATGAGTGGTCACACAGATTGAGTATCATCTGTGGCTATATCCAGTGATTCAGAGTTCATCGTATCGGGAAATGCAGATTATACGGTAAGACTATGGGACGTCAAGACAGGTACCTGTAAGACCATGAGTGGTCACACTTATTCTGTATGATCTGCGGCTATATCCAGTGATTCAGAGTTCATTGTATCGGGAAGTGGAGATAAGACGGTGAGACTATGGGACTTCAAGACAGGTACTTGTAAGACCATGAGTGGTCACACAGATTATGTAAGATCTGTGGCTATATCCAGTGATTCAGAGTTCATCGTATCGGGAAGTTCAGATTATACGGTAAGACTATGGGACTTCAAGACAGGTACTTGTAAGACCATGAGTGGTCACACAGATTGAGTATCAGCTGTGGCTATATCCAGTGATTCAGAGTTCATCGTATCGGGAAGTGATGACAAGACGGTGAGACTATGGGACGTCAAGACAGGTACTTGTAAGACCATGAGTGGTCACACATGGTATGTATCTGCTGTGGCTATATCCAGTGATTCAGAGTTCATCGTATCGGGAAGTGCAGATTAGACGGTGAGACTATGGGACGTCAAGACAGGTACCTGTAAGACCATGAGTGGTCACACTAGTTATGTATCATCTGTGGCTATATCCAGTGATTCAGAGTTCATCGTATCGGGAAGTGCAGATAAGACGGTGAGACTATGGGACGTCAAGACAGGTACCTGTAAGACCATGAGTGATCACACAGATTCTGTATATGCTGCGGCTATATCCAGTGATTCAGAGTTCATCGTATCGGGAAGTGATGACAAGACGGTGAGACTATGGGACTTCAAGACAGGTACTTGTAAGACCATGAGTGGTCACACAGATTATGTAAGATCTGTGGCTATATCCAGTGATTCAGAGTTCATCGTATCGGGAAGTTCAGATTATACGGTAAGACTATGGGACGTCAAGACAGGTACCTGTAAGACCATGAGTGGTCACACTTATTCTGTATGATCTGCGGCTATATCCAGTGATTCAGAGTTCATTGTATCGGGAAGTGGAGATAAGACGGTGAGACTATGGGACGTCAAGACAGGTACTTGTAAGACCATGAGTGGTCACACAGATTATGTAAGATCTGTGGCTATATCCAGTGATTCAGAGTTCATCGTATCGGGAAGTTCAGATTATACGGTAAGACTATGGGACTTCAAGACAGGTACTTGTAAGACCATGAGTGGTCACACTTATTCTGTATGATCTGCGGCTATATCCTGTGATTCAGAGTTCATCGTATCGGGAAGCGATGATAAGACGGTGAGACTATGGGACTTCAAGACAGGTACTTGTAAGACCATGAGTGGTCACACAGATTATGTATCATCTGTGGCTATATCCAGTGATTCAGAGTTCATCGTATCGGGAAGTTATGATAAGACGGTGAGACTATGGGACGTCAAGACAGGTACCTGTAAGACCATGAGTGGTCACACTAATGTTGTATATGCTGTGGCTATATCCAGTTATTCAGAGTTCATCGTATCGGGAAGTGCAGATAAGACGGTGAGACTATGGGACTTCAAGACAGGTACCTGTAAGACCATGAGTGGTCAAATAGATTGAGTATATGCTGTGGCTATATCCAGTGATTCAGAGTTCATCGTATCGGGAAGTTATGATAAGACGGTGAGACTATGGGACGTCAAGACAGGTACTTGTAAGACCATGAGTGGTCACACTAATGTTGTATATGCTGTGGCTATATCCAGTTATTCAGAGTTCATCGTATCGGGAAGTTATGATTATACGGTGAGACTATGGGACGTCAAGACAGGTACCTGTAAGGCCATGAGTGATCACACAGATTATGTATGATCTGCGTCTATATCCAGTGATTCAGAGTTCATTGTATCGGGAAGTGATGATAAGACGGTGAGACTATGGGACGTCAAGACAGGTACTTGTAAGACCATGAGTGGTCACACAGATTCTGTATATGCTGTGGCTATATCCAGTGATTCATAGTTCATCGTATCGTTAAGTGCAGATAAGACGGTGAGACTATGGGACGTCAAGACAGGTACCTGTAAGACTATGAGTGGTCACACAGATTAAGTATCAGCTGTGGCTATATCCAGTGATTCAGAGTTCATCGTATCGGGAAGTGCAGATTATACGGTAAGACTATGGGACTTCAAGACAGGTACCTGTAAGACCATGAGTGGTCACACTAGTTATGTATGATCTGTGGCTATATCCAGTGATTCAGAGTTCATCGTATCGGGAAGTGATGATTATACGGTGAGACTATGGGACTTCAAGACAGGTACTTGTAAGACCATGAGTGGTCACACTAATGTTGTATATGCTGTGGCTATATCCAGTTATTCAGAGTTCATCGTATCGGGAAGTGCAGATTATACGGTGAGACTATGGGACGTCAAGACAGGTACCTGTAAGACCATGAGTGGTCACACAGATTATGTATTATCTGTGGCTATATCCAGTGATTCAGAGTTCATCGTATCGGGAAGTGCAGATTATACGGTGAGACTATGGGACGTCAAGACAGGTACTTGTAAGACCATGAGTGGTCAAACAGATTATGTAAGATCTGTGGCTATATCCAGTGATTCAGAGTTCATCGTATCGGGAAGTTATGATTATACGGTGAGACTATGGGACGTCAAGACAGGTACTTGTAAGACCATGAGTGGTCACACTTATTCTGTATGATCTGCGGCTATATCCAGTGATTCAGAGTTCATCGTATCGGGAAGTGCAGATAAGACGATGAGACTATGGGACATCAAGACAGGTACTTGTAAGACCATGAGTGGTCACACAGATTGAGTATCATCTGTGGTTATATCCAGTGATTCAGAGTTCATCGTATCGGGAAGTGCAGATTAGACGGTGAGACTATGGGACGTCAAGACAGGTACTTGTAAGACCATGAGTGGTCACACTAGTTATGTATCATCTGTGGCTATATCCAGTGATTCAGAGTTCATCGTATCGGGAAGTTCAGATTATACGGTGAGACTATGGGACATCAAGACAGGTACTTGTAAGACTATGAGTGGTCACACAGATTAAGTATCATCTGTGTCTATATCCAGTGATTCAGAGTTCATTGTATCGGGAAGTGATGATAAGACGGTGAGACTATGGGACGTCAAGACAGGTACCTGTAAGACCATGAGTGATCACACTTATTCTGTAAGATCTGCGGCTTTATCCAGTGATTCAGAGTTCATCGTATCGGGAAGTTCAGATTATACGGTAAGACTATGGGACGTCATGACAGGTACTTGTAAGACTATGAGTGGTCACACAGATTAAGTATCATCTGTGGCTATATCCAGTGATTCAGAGTTCATCGTATCGGGAAGTGCAGATTATACGGTAAGACTATGGGACGTCAAGACAGGTACCTGTAAGACCATGAGTGAGCACACTTATTCTGTAAGATCTGTGGCTATATCCAGTGATTCAGAGTTCATTGTATCGGGAAGTGGAGATAAGACGGTGAGACTATGGGACTTCAAGACAGGTACTTGTAAGACCATGAGTGGTCACACTAGTTATGTAAATGCTGTGGCTATATCCAGTGATTCAGAGTTCATCGTATCGGGAAGTGATGATAAGACGGTAAGACTATGGGACGTCAAGACAGGTACCTGTAAGACCATGAGTGGTCACACTTATTCTGTATTATCTGTGGCTATATCCAGTGATTCAGAGTTCATCGTATCGGAAAGTGTAGATAAGACGGTGAGACTATGGGACTTCAAGACAGGTACTTGTAAGACCATGAGTGGTCACACAGATTGAGTATCATCTGTGGCTATATCCAGTGATTCAGAGTTCATCGTATCGGGAAGTGATGACAAGACGGTGAGACTATGGGACGTCAAGACAGGTACTTGTAAGACCATGAGTGGTCACACATGGTATGTATCTGCTGTGGCTATATACAGTGATTCAGAGTTCATCGTATCGGGAAGTGCAGATTATACGGTAAGACTATGGGACGTCAAGACAGGTACCTGTAAGACCATGAGTGGTCACACAAATGTTGTATATGCTGTGGCTATATCCAGTTATTCAGAGTTCATCGTATCGGGAAGTGCAGATAAGACGGTGAGACTATGGGACTTCAAGACAGGTACCTGTAAGACTATGAGTGGTCACACAGATTAAGTATCATCTGTGGCTATATCCAGTTATTCAGAGTTCATCGTATCGGGAAGTGCAGATTATACGGTAAGACTATGGGACGTCAAGACGGGTACCTGTAAGACCATGAGTGATCACACTAGTTATGTATCATCTGTGGCTATATCCAGTGATTCAGAGTTCATCGTATCGGGAAGTGCAGATTATACGGTAAGACTATGGGACGTCAAGACAGGTACCTGTAAGACCATGAGTGGTCACAAAGATTATGTATATGCTGTGGCTATATCCAGTGATTCAGAGTTCATTGTATCGGGAAGTGCAGATAAGACGGTGAGACTATGGGACTTCAAGACAGGTACCTGTAAGACCATGAGTGGTCACACAGATTATGTAAGATCTGTGGCTATATCCAGTGATTCAGAGTTCATCGTATCGGGAAGTGCAGATTATACGGTAAGACTATGGGACGTCAAGACAGGTACCTGTAAGACCTTAAGTGGTCACACAGATTATGTATGATCTGCGGCTATATCCAGTGATTCAGAGTTCATTGTATCGGGAAGTGCAGATAAGACGGTGAGACTATGGGACTTCAAGACAGGTACCTGTAAGACCATGAGTGGTCACACTAGTTATGTATGATCTGTGGCTATATCCTGTGATTCAGAGTTCATCGTATCGGGAAGCGATGATAAGACGGTGAGACTATGGGACGTCAAGACGGGTACCTGTAAGACCATGAGTGGTCACACTTATTCTGTATTATCTGTGGCTATATCCAGTGATTCAGAGTTCATCGTATCGGAAAGTGTAGATAAGACGGTGAGACTATGGGACTTCAAGACAGGTACTTGTAAGACCATGAGTGGTCACACAGATTGAGTATCATCTGTGGCTATATCCAGTGATTCAGAGTTCATCGTATCGGGAAGTGATGACAAGACGGTGAGACTATGGGACGTCAAGACAGGTACTTGTAAGACCATGAGTGGTCACACATGGTATGTATCTGCTGTGGCTATATACAGTGATTCAGAGTTCATCGTATCGGGAAGTGCAGATTATACGGTAAGACTATGGGACGTCAAGACAGGTACCTGTAAGACCATGAGTGGTCACACAAATGTTGTATATGCTGTGGCTATATCCAGTTATTCAGAGTTCATCGTATCGGGAAGTGCAGATAAGACGGTGAGACTATGGGACTTCAAGACAGGTACCTGTAAGACTATGAGTGGTCACACAGATTAAGTATCATCTGTGGCTATATCCAGTTATTCAGAGTTCATCGTATCGGGAAGTGCAGATTATACGGTAAGACTATGGGACGTCAAGACGGGTACCTGTAAGACCATGAGTGATCACACTAGTTATGTATCATCTGTGGCTATATCCAGTGATTCAGAGTTCATCGTATCGGGAAGTGCAGATAAGACGGTGAGACTATGGGACGTCAAGACAGGTACCTGTAAGACCATGAGTGGTCACACTATTCATGTATGATCTGTGGCTATATCCAGTGATTCAGAGTTCATCGTATCGGGAAGTGCAGATTATACGGTAAGACTATGGGACTTCAAGACAGGTACCTGTAAGACCATGAGTGATCACACTTATTCTGTAAGATCTGTGGCTATATCCAGTGACTCAGAGTTCATCGTATCGGGAAGTGCAGATTATACGGTAAGACTATGGGACTTCAAGACAGGTACTTGTAAGACAATGAGTGGTCAAATAGATTGAGTATATGCTGTGGCTATATCCAGTGATTCATAGTTCATCGTATCGGGAAGTGCAGATAAGACGGTAAGACTATGTGACGTCAAGACAGGTACCTGTAAGACCATGAGTGGTCACACATATTCTGCATTATCTGTTGCTATATCCAGTGATTCAGAGTTCATCGTATCGGGAAGTTATGATTAGACGGTGAGACTATGGGACGTCAAGACAGGTACCTGTAAGACCATGAGTGGTCACACTAGTTATGTAAATGCTGTGGCTATATCCAGTGATTCAGAGTTCATCGTATCGGGAAGTGATGATAAGACGGTGAGACTATGGGACTTCAAGACAGGTACCTGTAAGACCATGAGTGGTCACACAGATTAAGTATCATCTGTGGCTATATCCAGTTATTCAGAGTTCATCGTATCGGGAAGTGCAGATTATACGGTAAGACTATGGGACTTCAAGACAGGTACTTGTAAGACCATGAGTGGTCACACTAGTTATGTATTATCTGTGGCTATATCCAGTGATTCAGAGTTCATCGTATCGGGAAGTTATGATAAGACGGTGAGACTATGGGACTTCAAGACAGGTACTTGTAAGACAATGAGTGGTCACACTTATTCTGTAAGATCTGTGGCTATATCCAGTGATTCAGAGTTCATCGTATCGGGAAGTGTAGATTAGACGGTGAGACTATGGGACGTCAAGACAGGTACCTGTAAGACCATGAGTGGTCACACAGATTATGTAAGATCTGTGGCTATATCCAGTGATTTAGAGTTCATCGTATCGGGAAGTGCAGATTATACGGTAAGACTATGGGACGTCATGACAGGTACCTGTAAGACAATGAGTGGTCAAATAGATTGAGTATATGCTGTGGCTATATCCAGTGATTCATAGTTCATCGTATCGGGAAGTGCAGATAAGACGGTAAGACTATGTGACGTCAAGACAGGTACCTGTAAGACCATGAGTGGTCACACATATTCTGCATTATCTGTTGCTATATCCAGTGATTCAGAGTTCATCGTATCGGGAAGTTATGATTAGACGGTGAGACTATGGGACGTCAAGACAGGTACCTGTAAGACCATGAGTGGTCACACTAGTTATGTAAATGCTGTGGCTATATCCAGTGATTCAGAGTTCATCGTATCGGGAAGTGATGATAAGACGGTGAGACTATGGGACTTCAAGACAGGTACCTGTAAGACCATGAGTGGTCACACAGATTAAGTATCATCTGTGGCTATATCCAGTTATTCAGAGTTCATCGTATCGGGAAGTGCAGATTATACGGTAAGACTATGGGACTTCAAGACAGGTACTTGTAAGACCATGAGTGGTCACACTTATTCTGTAAGATCTGTGGCTATATCCAGTGATTCAGAGTTCATCGTATCGGGAAGTGTAGATTAGACGGTGAGACTATGGGACGTCAAGACAGGTACTTGTAAGACCATGAGTGGTCACACTAGTTATGTAAATGCTGTGGCTATATCCAGTGATTCAGAGTTCATCGTATCGGGAAGTGATGATAAGACGGTGAGACTATGGGACTTCAAGACAGGTACCTGTAAGACCATGAGTGGTCACACATATTCTGCATTATCTGTTGCTATATCCAGTGATTCAGAGTTCATCGTATCGGGAAGTGTAGATTAGACGGTGAGACTATGGGACGTCAAGACAGGTACCTGTAAGACCATGAGTGGTCACACATATTCTGCATTATCTGTTGCTATATCCAGTGATTCAGAGTTCATCGTATCGGGAAGCGATGATAAGACGGTGAGACTATGGGACTTCAAGACAGGTACCTGTAAGACCATGAGTGGTCACACATATTCTGCATTATCTGTTGCTATATCCAGTGATTCAGAGTTCATCGTATCGGGAAGCGATGATAAGACGGTGAGACTATGGGACGTCAAGACAGGTACCTGTAAGACCATGAGTGGTCACACAGATTGAGTATCATCTGTGGCTATATCCAGTGATTCAGAGTTCATCGTATCGGGAAGTGTAGAAAAAACTGTGAGACTATGGGACGTCAAGACGGGTACCTGTAAGACCATGAGTGGTCACACTATTCATGTATCATCTGTGGCTATATCCAGTGATTCAGAGTTCATCGTATCGGGAAGTTATGATTATACGGTGAGACTATGGGACTTCAAGACAGGTACTTGTAAGACCATGAGTGGTCACACAGATTGAGTATCATCTGTGGCTATATCCAGTGATTCAGAGTTCATCGTATCGGGAAGTGTAGATTAGACGGTGAGACTATGGGACTTCAAGACAGGTACTTGTAAGACCATGAGTGGTCACACAGATTGAGTATCATCTGTGGCTATATCCAGTGATTCAGAGTTCATCGTATCGGGAAGTGATGACAAGACGGTGAGACTATGGGACGTCAAGACAGGTACCTGTAAGACCATGAGTGGTCACACATGGTATGTATCTGCTGTGGCTATATCCAGTGATTCAGAGTTCATCGTATCGGGAAGTGCAGATTAGACGGTGAGACTATGGGACGTCAAGACAGGTACCTGTAAGACCATGAGTGGTCACACTAGTTATGTATCATCTGTGGCTATATCCAGTGATTCAGAGTTCATCGTATCGGGAAGTGCAGATAAGACGGTGAGACTATGGGACGTCAAGACAGGTACCTGTAAGACCATGAGTGATCACACAGATTCTGTATATGCTGCGGCTATATCCAGTGATTCAGAGTTCATCGTATCGGGAAGTGATGACAAGACGGTGAGACTATGGGACTTCAAGACAGGTACTTGTAAGACCATGAGTGGTCACACAGATTCAGTATCATCTGTGGCTATATCCAGTGATTCAGAGTTCATCGTATCGGGAAGTTCAGATTATACGGTAAGACTATGGGACGTCAAGACAGGTACCTGTAAGACCATGAGTGGTCACACTTATTCTGTATGATCTGCGGCTATATCCAGTGATTCAGAGTTCATTGTATCGGGAAGTGGAGATAAGACGGTGAGACTATGGGACTTCAAGACAGGTACTTGTAAGACCATGAGTGGTCACACAGATTATGTAAGATCTGTGGCTATATCCAGTGATTCAGAGTTCATCGTATCGGGAAGTTCAGATTATACGGTAAGACTATGGGACTTCAAGACAGGTACTTGTAAGACCATGAGTGGTCACACTTATTCTGTATGATCTGCGGCTATATCCTGTGATTCAGAGTTCATCGTATCGGGAAGCGATGATAAGACGGTGAGACTATGGGACTTCAAGACAGGTACTTGTAAGACCATGAGTGGTCACACAGATTATGTAAGATCTGTGGCTATATCCAGTGATTCAGAGTTCATCGTATCGGGAAGTTCAGATTATACGGTAAGACTATGGGACTTCAAGACAGGTACTTGTAAGACCATGAGTGGTCACACTTATTCTGTATGATCTGCGGCTATATCCAGTGATTCAGAGTTCATCGTATCGGGAAGTGCAGATAAGACGATGAGACTATGGGACATCAAGACAGGTACCTGTAAGACCATGAGTGGTCACACAGATTGAGTATCATCTGTGGTTATATCCAGTGATTCAGAGTTCATCGTATCGGGAAGTGCAGATTAGACGGTGAGACTATGGGACGTCAAGACAGGTACTTGTAAGACCATGAGTGGTCACACTAGTTATGTATCATCTGTGGCTATATCCAGTGATTCAGAGTTCATCGTATCGGGAAGTGCAGATAAGACGGTGAGACTATGGGACGTCAAGACAGGTACCTGTAAGACCATGAGTGATCACACAGATTCTGTATATGCTGCGGCTATATCCAGTGATTCAGAGTTCATCGTATCGGGAAGTGCAGATTATACGGTAAGACTATGGGACGTCAAGACAGGTACCTGTAAGACCATGAGTGATCACACCTATTCTGTAAGATCTGTGGCTTTATCCAGTGATTCAGAGTTCATCGTATCGGGAAGTTCAGATTATACGGTAAGACTATGGGACGTCATGACAGGTACTTGTAAGACTATGAGTGGTCACACAGATTAAGTATCATCTGTGGCTATATCCAGTGATTCAGAGTTCATCGTATCGGGAAGTGCAGATTATACGGTAAGACTATGGGACGTCATGACAGGTACTTGTAAGACTATGAGTGGTCACACAGATTAAGTATCATCTGTGGCTATATCCAGTGATTCAGAGTTCATCGTATCGGGAAGTTCAGATTATACGGTAAGACTATGGGACGTCAAGACAGGTACCTGTAAGACCATGAGTGGTCACACTTATTCTGTATGATCTGTGGCTATATCCAGTGATTCAGAGTTCATTGTATCGGGAAGTGGAGATAAGACGGTGAGACTATGGGACTTCAAGACAGGTACTTGTAAGACCATGAGTGGTCACACAGATTAAGTATCATCTGTGGCTATATCCAGTGATTCAGAGTTCATCGTATCGGGAAGTGATGATAAGACGGTAAGACTATGGGACGTCAAGACAGGTACCTGTAAGACCATGAGTGGTCACAAAGATTATGTAAGATCTGTGGCTATATCCAGTGATTCAGAGTTCATCGTATCGGGAAGTGCAGATAAGACGGTGAGACTATGGGACATCAAGACAGGTACTTGTAAGACCATGAGTGGTCACACAGAATATGTAAGATCTGTGGCTATATCCAGTGATTCAGAGTTCATCGTATCGGGAAGTGCAGATTATACGGTAAGACTATGGGACGTCAAGACAGGTACTTGTAAGACCATGAGTGGTCACACAGATTATGTATGATCTGCGGCTATATCCAGTGATTCAGAGTTCATCGTATCGGGAAGTGCAGATAAGACGGTGAGACTATGGGACTTCAAGACAGGTACCTGTAAGACCATGAGTGGTCACACAGATTAAGTATCATCTGCGTCTATATCCAGTGATTCAGAGTTCATCGTATCGGGAAGTGCAGATAAGACGATGAGACTATGGGACGTCAAGACAGGTACCTGTAAGACCATGAGTGGTCACACATATTCTGCATTATCTGTTGCTATAT
This sequence comes from Loxodes magnus, assembly GCA_946699065.1. Lineage (NCBI taxonomy): Eukaryota > Ciliophora > Karyorelictea > Loxodida > Loxodidae > Loxodes > Loxodes magnus. The sequence goes on along the minus strand of CAMPDV010000021.1, from coordinate 710,221 downwards.
CCAGTGATTCAGAGTTCATCGTATCGGGAAGTGCAGATAAGACGATGAGACTATGGGACGTCAAGACAGGTACCTGTAAGACCATGAGTGATCACACTTATTCTGTAAGATCTGTGGCTATATCCAGTGATTCAGAGTTCATTGTATCGGGAAGTGCACATTATACGGTAAGACTATGGGACATCAAGACAGGTACTTGTAAGACCATGAGTGGTCACACAGATTATGTAAGATCTGTGGCTATATCCAGTGATTCAGAGTTCATCGTATCGGGAAGTGCAGATTATACGGTAAGACTATGGGACGTCAAGACAGGTACTTGTAAGACCATGAGTGGTCACACAGATTATGTATGATCTGCGGCTATATCCAGTGATTCAGAGTTCATTGTATCGGGAAGTGCAGATAAGACGGTGAGACTATGGGACTTCAAGACAGGTACCTGTAAGACCATGAGTGGTCACACAGATTATGTATTATCTGTGGCTATATCCTGTGATTCAGAGTTCATCGTATCGGGAAGTGCAGATTATACGGTAAGACTATGGGACGTCAAGACAGGTACCTGTAAGACCATGAGTGATCACACTAGTTATGTAAGATCTGTGGCTATATACAGTGATTCAGAGTTCATCGTATCGGGAAGTGCAGATTATACGGTAAGACTATGGGACGTCAAGACAGGTACCTGTAAGACCATGAGTGGTCACACTAGTTATGTAAATGCTGTGGCTATATCCAGTTATTCAGAGTTCATCGTATCGGGAAGTGCAGATAAGACGGTGAGACTATGGGACTTCAAGACAGGTACCTGTAAGACTATGAGTGGTCACACAGATTAAGTATCATCTGTGGCTATATCCAGTTATTCAGAGTTCATCGTATCGGGAAGTGCAGATTATACGGTAAGACTATGGGACGTCAAGACGGGTACCTGTAAGACCATGAGTGATCACACTAGTTATGTATCATCTGTGGCTATATCCAGTGATTCAGAGTTCATCGTATCGGGAAGTGCAGATAAGACGGTGAGACTATGGGACGTCAAGACAGGTACCTGTAAGACCATGAGTGGTCACACTAGTTCTGTATTATCTGTGGCTATATCCAGTGATTCAGAGTTCATCGTATCGGGAAGTGCAGATTATACGGTAAGACTATGGGACTTCAAGACAGGTACTTGTAAGACAATGAGTGGTCAAATAGATTGAGTATATGCTGTGGCTATATCCAGTGATTCATAGTTCATCGTATCGGGAAGTGCAGATAAGACGGTAAGACTATGTGACGTCAAGACAGGTACCTGTAAGACCATGAGTGGTCACACATATTCTGCATTATCTGTTGCTATATCCAGTGATTCAGAGTTCATCGTATCGGGAAGTGCAGATTAGACGGTGAGACTATGGGACGTCAAGACAGGTACCTGTAAGACCATGAGTGGTCACACTAGTTATGTATCATCTGTGGCTATATCCAGTGATTCAGAGTTCATCGTATCGGGAAGTGCAGATAAGACGGTGAGACTATGGGACGTCAAGACAGGTACCTGTAAGACCATGAGTGGTCACACAGATTAAGTATCATCTGTGGCTATATCCAGTTATTCAGAGTTCATCGTATCGGGAAGTGCAGATTATACGGTAAGACTATGAGACTTCAAGACAGGTACTTGTAAGACCATGAGTGGTCACACTAGTTATGTATTATCTGTGGCTATATCCAGTGATTCAGAGTTCATCGTATCGGGAAGTTATGATAAGACGGTGAGACTATGGGACTTCAAGACAGGTACTTGTAAGACAATGAGTGGTCACACTTATTCTGTAAGATCTGTGGCTATATCCAGTGATTCAGAGTTCATCGTATCGGGAAGTTCAGATTATACGGTAAGACTATGGGACGTCATGACAGGTACCTGTAAGACCATGAGTGGTCACAAAGATTCTGTATATGCTGTGGCTATATCCAGTGATTCAGAGTTCATCGTATCGGGAAGTGATGACAAGACGGTGAGACTATGGGACGTCAAGACAGGTACCTGTAAGACCATGAGTGGTCACAAAGATTATGTATTATCTGTGGCTATATCCAGTGATTCAGAGTTCATCGTATCGGGAAGTGCAGATAAGACGATGAGACTATGGGACGTCAAGACAGGTACCTGTAAGACCATGAGTGGTCACACAGATTATGTAAGATCTGTGGCTATATCCAGTGATTCAGAGTTCATCGTATCGGGAAGTGATGATTATACGGTGAGACTATGGGACGTCAAGACAGGTACCTGTAAGACCATGAGTGGTCACACTAGTTATGTAAATGCTGTGGCTATATCCAGTGATTCAGAGTTCATCGTATCGGGAAGTGATGATAAGACGGTGAGACTATGGGACGTCAAGACAGGTACCTGTAAGACCATGAGTGGTCACACTAGTTATGTAAATGCTGTGGCTATATCCAGTGACTCAGAGTTCATCGTATCGGGAAGTGCAGATAAGACGGTGAGACTATGGGACGTCAAGACAGGTACCTGTAAGACCATGAGTGGTCACACAAATGTTGTATATGCTGTGGCTATATCCAGTGATTCAGAGTTCATCGTATCGGGAAGTGCAGATTATACGGTAAGACTATGGGACGTCAAGACAGGTACCTGTAAGACCATGAGTGGTCACACTAGTTATGTAAATGCTGTGGCTATATCCAGTGATTCAGAGTTCATCGTATCGGGAAGTGCAGATTAGACGGTGAGACTATGGGACGTCAAGACAGGTACCTGTAAGACCATGAGTGGTCACACTAGTTATGTATCATCTGTGGCTATATCCAGTGATTCAGAGTTCATCGTATCGGGAAGTGCAGATAAGACGGTGAGACTATGGGACGTCAAGACAGGTACCTGTAAGACCATGAGTGGTCACACAGATTAAGTATCATCTGTGGCTATATCCAGTTATTCAGAGTTCATCGTATCGGGAAGTGCAGATTATACGGTAAGACTATGAGACTTCAAGACAGGTACTTGTAAGACCATGAGTGGTCACACTAGTTATGTATTATCTGTGGCTATATCCAGTGATTCAGAGTTCATCGTATCGGGAAGTTATGATAAGACGGTGAGACTATGGGACTTCAAGACAGGTACTTGTAAGACAATGAGTGGTCACACTTATTCTGTAAGATCTGTGGCTATATCCAGTGATTCAGAGTTCATCGTATCGGGAAGTTCAGATTATACGGTAAGACTATGGGACGTCATGACAGGTACCTGTAAGACCATGAGTGGTCACAAAGATTCTGTATATGCTGTGGCTATATCCAGTGATTCAGAGTTCATCGTATCGGGAAGTGATGACAAGACGGTGAGACTATGGGACGTCAAGACAGGTACCTGTAAGACCATGAGTGGTCACAAAGATTATGTATTATCTGTGGCTATATCCAGTGATTCAGAGTTCATCGTATCGGGAAGTGCAGATAAGACGATGAGACTATGGGACGTCAAGACAGGTACCTGTAAGACCATGAGTGGTCACACAGATTATGTAAGATCTGTGGCTATATCCAGTGATTCAGAGTTCATCGTATCGGGAAGTGATGATTATACGGTGAGACTATGGGACGTCAAGACAGGTACCTGTAAGACCATGAGTGGTCACACTAGTTATGTAAATGCTGTGGCTATATCCAGTGATTCAGAGTTCATCGTATCGGGAAGTGATGATAAGACGGTGAGACTATGGGACGTCAAGACAGGTACCTGTAAGACCATGAGTGGTCACACTAGTTATGTAAATGCTGTGGCTATATCCAGTGACTCAGAGTTCATCGTATCGGGAAGTGCAGATAAGACGGTGAGACTATGGGACGTCAAGACAGGTACCTGTAAGACCATGAGTGGTCACACAAATGTTGTATATGCTGTGGCTATATCCAGTGATTCAGAGTTCATCGTATCGGGAAGTGCAGATTATACGGTAAGACTATGGGACGTCAAGACAGGTACCTGTAAGACCATGAGTGGTCACACTAGTTATGTAAATGCTGTGGCTATATCCAGTGATTCAGAGTTCATCGTATCGGGAAGTGATGACAAGACGGTGAGACTATGGGACGTCAAGACAGGTACCTGTAAGACTATGAGTGGTCACACAGATTAAGTATCATCTGTGGCTATATCCAGTGATTCAGAGTTCATCGTATCGGGAAGTTCAGATTATACGGTAAGACTATGGGACGTCATGACAGGTACTTGTAAGACTATGAGTGGTCACACTTATTCTGTATGATCTGCGTCTATATCCAGTGATTCAGAGTTCATTGTATCGGGAAGTGATGATAAGACGGTGAGACTATGGGACGTCAAGACAGGTACCTGTAAGACCATGAGTGATCACACTTATTCTGTAAGATCTGCGGCTTTATCCAGTGATTCAGAGTTCATCGTATCGGGAAGTTCAGATTATACGGTAAGACTATGGGACGTCATGACAGGTACTTGTAAGACTATGAGTGGTCACACAGATTAAGTATCATCTGTGGCTATATCCAGTGATTCAGAGTTCATCGTATCGGGAAGTTCAGATTATACGGTGAGACTATGGGACATCAAGACAGGTACTTGTAAGACTATGAGTGGTCACACAGATTAAGTATCATCTGTGTCTATATCCAGTGATTCAGAGTTCATTGTATCGGGAAGTGATGATAAGACGGTGAGACTATGGGACGTCAAGACAGGTACCTGTAAGACAATGAGTGGTCAAATAGATTGAGTATATGCTGTGGCTATATCCAGTGATTCAGAGTTCATCGTATCGGGAAGTTCAGATTATACGGTAAGACTATGGGACGTCATGACAGGTACTTGTAAGACTATGAGTGGTCACACAGATTAAGTATCATCTGTGGCTATATCCAGTGATTCAGAGTTCATCGTATCGGGAAGTGCAGATTATACGGTGAGACTATGGGACGTCAAGACAGGTACCTGTAAGACCATGAGTGGTCACACTAGTTATGTAAATGCTGTGGCTATATCCAGTGATTCAGAGTTCATCGTATCGGGAAGTGATGATAAGACGGTGAGACTATGGGACTTCAAGACAGGTACCTGTAAGACCATGAGTGGTCACACAGATTAAGTATCATCTGTGGCTATATCCAGTGATTCAGAGTTCATTGTATCGGGAAGTGATGATAAGACGGTAAGACTATGGGACGTCAAGACAGGTACCTGTAAGACCATGAGTGATCACACTTATTCTGTAAGATCTGTGGCTATATCCAGTGATTCAGAGTTCATCGTATCGGGAAGTGATGATAAGACGGTAAGACTATGGGACGTCAAGACAGGTACCTGTAAGACCATGAGTGGTCACACTTATTCTGTATTATCTGTGGCTATATCCAGTGATTCAGAGTTCATTGTATCGGGAAGTGATGATAAGACGGTAAGACTATGGGACGTCAAGACAGGTACCTGTAAGACCATGAGTGATCACACTTATTCTGTATGATCTGCGTCTATATCCAGTGATTCAGAGTTCATTGTATCGGGAAGTAGAGATAAGACGGTGAGACTATGGGACGTCATGACAGGTACCTGTAAGACCATGAGTGGTCACACTTATTCTGTATTATCTGTGGCTATATCCAGTGATTCAGAGTTCATCGTATCGGGAAGTGCAGATAAGACGGTGAGACTATGTGACATCAAGACAGGTACTTGTAAGACCATGAGTGGTCACACAGATTAAGTATCATCTGTGGCTATATCCAGTGATTCAGAGTTCATTGTATCGGGAAGTGCACATTATACGGTAAGACTATGGGACGTCAAGACAGGTACTTGTAAGACCATGAGTGGTCACACTAGTTATGTAAATGCTGTGGCTATATCCAGTGACTCAGAGTTCATCGTATCGGGAAGTGATGATAAGACGGTAAGACTATGGGACGTCAAGACAGGTACCTGTAAGACCATGAGTGGTCACACTTATTCTGTAATATCTGTGGCTATATCCAGTGATTCAGAGTTCATCGTATCGGGAAGTGCAGATAAGACGGTAAGACTATGGGACGTCAAGACAGGTACCTGTAAGACCATGAGTGATCACACTTATTCTGTATGATCTGCGTCTATATCCAGTGATTCAGAGTTCATTGTATCGGGAAGTAGAGATAAGACGGTGAGACTATGGGACGTCATGACAGGTACCTGTAAGACCATGAGTGGTCACACTTATTCTGTATTATCTGTGGCTATATCCAGTGATTCAGAGTTCATCGTATCGGGAAGTGCAGATAAGACGGTGAGACTATGTGACATCAAGACAGGTACTTGTAAGACCATGAGTGGTCACACAGATTAAGTATCATCTGTGGCTATATCCAGTGATTCAGAGTTCATTGTATCGGGAAGTGCACATTATACGGTAAGACTATGGGACGTCAAGACAGGTACCTGTAAGACCATGAGTGATCACACAGATTCTGTATATGCTGCGGCTATATCCAGTGATTCAGAGTTCATTGTATCGGGAAGTGCAGATTATACGGTAAGACTATGGGACGTCAAGACAGGTACCTGTAAGACCATGAGTGGTCACACTTATTCTGTATGATCTGTGGCTATATCCAGTGATTCAGAGTTCATCGTATCGGGAAGTGATGATAAGACGGTGAGACTATGGGACTTCAAGACAGGTACTTGTAAGACTATGAGTGGTCACACTTATTCTGTATGATCTGCGTCTATATCCAGTGATTCAGAGTTCATTGTATCGGGAAGTGATGATAAGACGGTGAGACTATGGGACGTCAAGACAGGTACCTGTAAGACCATGAGTGGTCACACTAGTTATGTAAATGCTGTGGCTATATCCAGTGACTCAGAGTTCATCGTATCGGGAAATGCAGATTATACGGTAAGACTATGGGACGTCAAGACAGGTACCTGTAAGACCATGAGTGGTCACACAAATGTTGTATATGCTGTGGCTATATCCAGTGATTCATAGTTCATCGTATCGGGAAGTGCAGATTATACGGTGAGACTATGGGACATCAAGACAGGTACCTGTAAGACCATGAGTGGTCACACTAGTTATGTATTATCTGTGGCTATATCCAGTTATTCAGAGTTCATCGTATCGGGAAGTGCAGATTAGACGGTGAGACTATGGGACGTCAAGACAGGTACCTGTAAGACCATGAGTGGTCACACTAGTTATGTAAATGCTGTGGCTATATCCAGTGACTCAGAGTTCATCGTATCGGGAAGTGCAGATTATACGGTAAGACTATGGGACGTCAAGACAGGTACCTGTAAGACCATGAGTGATCACACCTATTCTGTAAGATCTGTGGCTTTATCCAGTGATTCAGAGTTCATCGTATCGGGAAGTGCAGATTATACGGTAAGACTATGGGACTTCAAGACAGGTACTTGTAAGACAATGAGTGGTCAAATAGATTGAGTATATGCTGTGGCTATATCCAGTGATTCATAGTTCATCGTATCGGGAAGTGCAGATAAGACGGTAAGACTATGTGACGTCAAGACAGGTACCTGTAAGACCATGAGTGGTCACACATATTCTGCATTATCTGTTGCTATATCCAGTGATTCAGAGTTCATCGTATCGGGAAGTTATGATTAGACGGTGAGACTATGGGACGTCAAGACAGGTACCTGTAAGACCATGAGTGGTCACACTAGTTATGTAAATGCTGTGGCTATATCCAGTGATTCAGAGTTCATCGTATCGGGAAGTGATGATAAGACGGTGAGACTATGGGACTTCAAGACAGGTACCTGTAAGACCATGAGTGGTCACACAGATTAAGTATCATCTGTGGCTATATCCAGTTATTCAGAGTTCATCGTATCGGGAAGTGCAGATTATACGGTAAGACTATGGGACTTCAAGACAGGTACTTGTAAGACCATGAGTGGTCACACTAGTTATGTATTATCTGTGGCTATATCCAGTGATTCAGAGTTCATCGTATCGGGAAGTTATGATAAGACGGTGAGACTATGGGACTTCAAGACAGGTACTTGTAAGACAATGAGTGGTCACACTTATTCTGTAAGATCTGTGGCTATATCCAGTGATTCAGAGTTCATCGTATCGGGAAGTTCAGATTATACGGTAAGACTATGGGACGTCATGACAGGTACCTGTAAGACCATGAGTGGTCACAAAGATTCTGTATATGCTGTGGCTATATCCAGTGATTCAGAGTTCATCGTATCGGGAAGTGATGACAAGACGGTGAGACTATGGGACGTCAAGACAGGTACCTGTAAGACCATGAGTGGTCACACTAGTTATGTAAATGCTGTGGCTATATCCAGTGACTCAGAGTTCATCGTATCGGGAAGTGCAGATAAGACGGTGAGACTATGGGACGTCAAGACAGGTACCTGTAAGACCATGAGTGGTCACACAAATGTTGTATATGCTGTGGCTATATCCAGTGATTCAGAGTTCATCGTATCGGGAAGTGCAGATTATACGGTAAGACTATGGGACGTCAAGACAGGTACCTGTAAGACCATGAGTGGTCACACTAGTTATGTAAATGCTGTGGCTATATCCAGTGATTCAGAGTTCATCGTATCGGGAAGTGATGACAAGACGGTGAGACTATGGGACGTCAAGACAGGTACCTGTAAGACTATGAGTGGTCACACAGATTAAGTATCATCTGTGGCTATATCCAGTGATTCAGAGTTCATCGTATCGGGAAGTTCAGATTATACGGTAAGACTATGGGACGTCATGACAGGTACTTGTAAGACTATGAGTGGTCACACTTATTCTGTATGATCTGTGGCTATATCCAGTGATTCAGAGTTCATCGTATTGGGAAGTTATGATAAGACGGTGAGACTATGGGACTTCAAGACAGGTACTTGTAAGACAATGAGTGGTCACACTTATTCTGTAAGATCTGTGGCTATATCCAGTGATTCAGAGTTCATCGTATCGGGAAGTTCAGATTATACGGTAAGACTATGGGACGTCATGACAGGTACCTGTAAGACCATGAGTGGTCACAAAGATTCTGTATATGCTGTGGCTATATCCAGTGATTCAGAGTTCATCGTATCGGGAAGTGATGACAAGACGGTGAGACTATGGGACGTCAAGACAGGTACCTGTAAGACCATGAGTGGTCACAAAGATTATGTATTATCTGTGGCTATATCCAGTGATTCAGAGTTCATCGTATCGGGAAGTGCAGATAAGACGATGAGACTATGGGACGTCAAGACAGGTACCTTTAAGACCATGAGTGGTCACACATATTCTGCATTATCTGTTGCTATATCCAGTGATTCAGAGTTCATCGTATCGGGAAGTTATGATTAGACGGTGAGACTATGGGACGTCAAGACAGGTACCTGTAAGACCATGAGTGGTCACAAAGATTCTGTATATGCTGTGGCTATATCCAGTGATTCAGAGTTCATCGTATCGGGAAGTGATGACAAGACGGTGAGACTATGGGACGTCAAGACAGGTACCTGTAAGACCATGAGTGGTCACACTAGTTATGTAAATGCTGTGGCTATATCCAGTGACTCAGAGTTCATCGTATCGGGAAGTGCAGATAAGACGGTGAGACTATGGGACTTCAAGACAGGTACCTGTAAGACCATGAGTGGTCACACAGATTAAGTATCATCTGTGGCTATATCCAGTTATTCAGAGTTCATCGTATCGGGAAGTGCAGATTATACGGTAAGACTATGGGACTTCAAGACAGGTACTTGTAAGACCATGAGTGGTCACACTAGTTATGTATTATCTGTGGCTATATCCAGTGATTCAGAGTTCATCGTATCGGGAAGTTATGATAAGACGGTGAGACTATGGGACTTCAAGACAGGTACTTGTAAGACAATGAGTGGTCACACTTATTCTGTAAGATCTGTGGCTATATCCAGTGATTCAGAGTTCATCGTATCGGGAAGTTCAGATTATACGGTAAGACTATGGGACGTCATGACAGGTACCTGTAAGACCATGAGTGGTCACAAAGATTCTGTATATGCTGTGGCTATATCCAGTGATTCAGAGTTCATCGTATCGGGAAGTGATGACAAGACGGTGAGACTATGGGACGTCAAGACAGGTACCTGTAAGACCATGAGTGGTCACAAAGATTATGTATTATCTGTGGCTATATCCAGTGATTCAGAGTTCATCGTATCGGGAAGTGCAGATAAGACGATGAGACTATGGGACGTCAAGACAGGTACCTTTAAGACCATGAGTGGTCACACATATTCTGCATTATCTGTTGCTATATCCAGTGATTCAGAGTTCATCGTATCGGGAAGTTATGATTAGACGGTGAGACTATGGGACGTCAAGACAGGTACCTGTAAGACCATGAGTGGTCACACTAGTTATGTAAATGCTGTGGCTATATCCAGTGATTCAGAGTTCATCGTATCGGGAAGTGATGATAAGACGGTGAGACTATGGGACGTCAAGACAGGTACCTGTAAGACCATGAGTGGTCACACTAGTTATGTAAATGCTGTGGCTATATCCAGTGACTCAGAGTTCATCGTATCGGGAAGTGCAGATAAGACGGTGAGACTATGGGACGTCAAGACAGGTACCTGTAAGACCATGAGTGGTCACACAAATGTTGTATATGCTGTGGCTATATCCAGTGATTCAGAGTTCATCGTATCGGGAAGTGCAGATTATACGGTAAGACTATGGGACGTCAAGACAGGTACCTGTAAGACCATGAGTGGTCACACTAGTTATGTAAATGCTGTGGCTATATCCAGTGATTCAGAGTTCATCGTATCGGGAAGTGATGACAAGACGGTGAGACTATGGGACGTCAAGACAGGTACCTGTAAGACTATGAGTGGTCACACAGATTAAGTATCATCTGTGGCTATATCCTTTGATTCAGAGTTCATCGTATCGGGAAGTTCAGATTATACGGTAAGACTATGGGACGTCATGACAGGTACTTGTAAGACTATGAGTGGTCACACTTATTCTGTATGATCTGCGTCTATATCCAGTGATTCAGAGTTCATTGTATCGGGAAGTGATGATAAGACGGTGAGACTATGGGACGTCAAGACAGGTACCTGTAAGACCATGAGTGATCACACTTATTCTGTAAGATCTGCGGCTTTATCCAGTGATTCAGAGTTCATCGTATCGGGAAGTTCAGATTATACGGTAAGACTATGGGACGTCATGACAGGTACTTGTAAGACCATGAGTGGTCACACAGATTAAGTATCATCTGTGGCTATATCCAGTGATTCAGAGTTCATCGTATCGGGAAGTTCAGATTATACGGTGAGACTATGGGACATCAAGACAGGTACTTGTAAGACTATGAGTGGTCACACAGATTAAGTATCATCTGTGTCTATATCCAGTGATTCAGAGTTCATTGTATCGGGAAGTGATGATAAGACGGTGAGACTATGGGACGTCAAGACAGGTACCTGTAAGACCATGAGTGATCACACTTATTCTGTAAGATCTGCGGCTTTATCCAGTGATTCAGAGTTCATCGTATCGGGAAGTTCAGATTATACGGTAAGACTATGGGACGTCATGACAGGTACTTGTAAGACTATGAGTGGTCACACAGATTAAGTATCATCTGTGGCTATATCCAGTGATTCAGAGTTCATCGTATCGGGAAGTGCAGATTATACGGTAAGACTATGGGACGTCAAGACAGGTACCTGTAAGACCATGAGTGAGCACACTTATTCTGTAAGATCTGTGGCTATATCCAGTGATTCAGAGTTCATTGTATCGGGAAGTGGAGATAAGACGGTGAGACTATGGGACTTCAAGACAGGTACTTGTAAGACTATGAGTGGTCACACAGATTAAGTATCATCTGTGGCTATATCCAGTGATTCAGAGTTCATTGTATCGGGAAGTGATGATAAGACGGTAAGACTATGGGACGTCAAGACAGGTACCTGTAAGACCATGAGTGATCACACTTATTCTGTAAGATCTGTGGCTATATCCAGTGATTCAGAGTTCATCGTATCGGGAAGTGATGATAAGACGGTAAGACTATGGGACGTCAAGACAGGTACCTGTAAGACCATGAGTGGTCACACTTATTCTGTATTATCTGTGGCTATATCCAGTGATTCAGAGTTCATTGTATCGGGAAGTGATGATTATACGGTAAGACTATGGGACGTCAAGACAGGTACCTGTAAGACCATGAGTGATCACACTTATTCTGTATGATCTGCGTCTATATCCAGTGATTCAGAGTTCATTGTATCGGGAAGTAGAGATAAGACGGTGAGACTATGGGACGTCATGACAGGTACCTGTAAGACCATGAGTGGTCACACTTATTCTGTATTATCTGTGGCTATATCCAGTGATTCAGAGTTCATCGTATCGGGAAGTGCAGATAAGACGGTGAGACTATGTGACATCAAGACAGGTACTTGTAAGACCATGAGTGGTCACACAGATTAAGTATCATCTGTGGCTATATCCAGTGATTCAGAGTTCATTGTATCGGGAAGTGCACATTATACGGTAAGACTATGGGACGTCAAGACAGGTACTTGTAAGACCATGAGTGGTCACACTAGTTATGTAAATGCTGTGGCTATATCCAGTGACTCAGAGTTCATCGTATCGGGAAGTGATAATAAGACGGTGAGACTATGGGACGTCAAGACAGGTACCTGTAAGACCATGAGTGGTCACACTTATTCTGTATGATCTGTGGCTATATCCAGTGATTCAGAGTTCATCGTATCGGGAAGTGATGATAAGACGGTGAGACTATGGGACTTCAAGACAGGTACTTGTAAGACTATGAGTGGTCACACTTATTCTGTATGATCTGCGTCTATATCCAGTGATTCAGAGTTCATCGTATCGGGAAGTGCAGATAAGACGATGAGACTATGGGACGTCAAGACAGGTACCTGTAAGACCATGAGTGGTCACACAGATTATGTAAATGCTGTGGCTATATCCAGTGATTCAGAGTTCATCGTATCGGGAAGTGATGATAAGACGGTGAGACTATGGGACGTCAAGACAGGTACTTGTAAGACCATGAGTGGTCACACTAGTTATGTAAATGCTGTGGCTATATCCAGTGACTCAGAGTTCATCGTATCGGGAAGTGATAATAAGACGGTGAGACTATGGGACGTCAAGACAGGTACCTGTAAGACCATGAGTGATCACACAGATTCTGTATATGCTGCGGCTATATCCAGTGATTCAGAGTTCATTGTATCGGGAAGTGCAGATTATACGGTAAGACTATGGGACGTCAAGACAGGTACTTGTAAGACAATGAGTTGTCAAATAGATTGAGTATATGCTGTGGCTATATCCAGTGATTCATAGTTCATCGTATCGGGAAGTTCAGATTATACGGTAAGACTATGGGACGTCATGACAGGTACCTGTAAGACCATGAGTGGTCACAAAGATTCTGTATATGCTGTGGCTATATCCAGTGATTCAGAGTTCATCGTATCGGGAAGTGATGACAAGACGGTGAGACTATGGGTCGTCAAGACAGGTACCTGTAAGACCATGAGTGATCACACAGATTCTGTATATGCTGTGGCTATATCCAGTGACTCAGAGTTCATCGTATCGGGAAGTGATGATTATACGGTGAGACTATGGGCGTCAAGACAGGTACCTGTAAGACCATGAGTGGTCACACTAGTTATGTAAATGCTGTGGCTATATCCAGTGATTCAGAGTTCATCGTATCGGGAAGTGATGACAAGACGGTGAGACTATGGGACGTCAAGACAGGTACCTGTAAGACCATGAGTGATCACACAGATTCTGTATATGCTGCGTCTATATCCAGTGATTCAGAGTTCATTGTATCGGGAAGTGATGATAAGACGGTGAGACTATGGGACGTCAAGACAGGTACCTGTAAGACCATGAGTGGTCACACAGATTATGTAAGATCTGTGGCTATATCCAGTGATTCAGAGTTCATCGTATCGGGAAGTGCAGATTATACGGTGAGACTATGGGACGTCAAGACAGGTACCTGTAAGACCATGAGTGGTCACACAAATGTTGTATATGCTGTGGCTATATCCAGTTATTCAGAGTTCATCGTATCGGGAAGTGCAGATTATACGGTAAGACTATGGGACGTCAAGACAGGTACCTGTAAGACCATGAGTGATCACACCTATTCTGTAAGATCTGTGGCTTTATCCAGTGATTCAGAGTTCATCGTATCGGGAAGTTCAGATTATACGGTAAGACTATGGGACGTCATGACAGGTACTTGTAAGACTATGAGTGGTCACACAGATTAAGTATCATCTGTGGCTATATCCAGTGATTCAGAGTTCATCGTATCGGGAAGTTCAGATTATACGGTAAGACTATGGGACGTCATGACAGGTACTTGTAAGACTATGAGTGGTCACACTTATTCTGTATGATCTGCGTCTATATCCAGTGATTCAGAGTTCATTGTATCGGGAAGTGATGATAAGACGGTGAGACTATGGGACGTCAAGACAGGTACCTGTAAGACCATGAGTGATCACACTTATTCTGTAAGATCTGTGGCTATATCCAGTGATTCAGAGTTCATTGTATCGGGAAGTGGAGATAAGACGGTGAGACTATGGGACTTCAAGACAGGTACTTGTAAGACTATGAGTGGTCACACAGATTAAGTATCATCTGTGGCTATATCCAGTGATTCAGAGTTCATCGTATCGGGAAGTTCAGATTATACGGTGAGATATGGGACATCAAGACAGGTACTTGTAAGACTATGAGTGGTCACACAGATTAAGTATCATCTGTGGCTATATCCAGTGATTCAGAGTTCATTGTATCGGGAAGTGATGATAAGACGGTGAGACTATGGGACGTCAAGACAGGTACCTGTAAGACCATGAGTGGTCACACTAGTTATGTAAATGCTGTGGCTATATCCAGTGACTCAGAGTTCATCGTATCGGGAAGTGCAGATAAGACGGTGAGACTATGGGACGTCAAGACAGGTACCTGTAAGACCATGAGTGGTCACACAAATGTTGTATATGCTGTGGCTATATCCAGTGATTCAGAGTTCATCGTATCGGGAAGTGCAGATTATACGGTAAGACTATGGGACGTCAAGACAGGTACCTGTAAGACCATGAGTGGTCACACTAGTTATGTAAATGCTGTGGCTATATCCAGTGATTCAGAGTTCATCGTATCGGGAAGTGATGACAAGACGGTGAGACTATGGGACTTCAAGACAGGTACTTGTAAGACTATGAGTGGTCACACAGATTAAGTATCATCTGTGGCTATATCCAGTGATTCAGAGTTCATTGTATCGGGAAGTGATGATAAGACGGTAAGACTATGGGACGTCAAGACAGGTACCTGTAAGACCATGAGTGATCACACTTATTCTGAAAGATCTGTGGCTATATCCAGTGATTCAGAGTTCATTGTATCGGGAAGTGCACATTATACGGTAAGACTATGGGACGTCAAGACAGGTACTTGTAAGACCATGAGTGGTCACACTTATTCTGTATTATCTGTGGCTATATCCAGTGATTCAGAGTTCATTGTATCGGGAAGTTCAGATTATACGGTAAGACTATGGGACGTCATGACAGGTACTTGTAAGACTATGAGTGGTCACACTTATTCTGTATGATCTGCGTCTATATCCAGTGATTCAGAGTTCATTGTATCGGGAAGTAGAGATAAAACGGTGAGACTATGGGACGTCAAGACAGGTACCTGTAAGACCATGAGTGGTCACACTTATTCTGTATTATCTGTGGCTATATCCAGTGATTCAGAGTTCATCGTATCGGGAAGTGCAGATAAGACGGTGAGACTATGTGACATCAAGACAGGTACTTGTAAGACCATGAGTGGTCACACAGATTAAGTATCATCTGTGGCTATATCCAGTGATTCAGAGTTCATTGTATCGGGAAGTGCAGATTATACGGTGAGACTATGGGACGTCAAGACAGGTACTTGTAAGACCATGAGTGGTCAAATAGATTGAGTATATGCTGTGGCTATATCCAGTGATTCATAGTTCATTGTATCGGGAAGTGCAGATAAGACGGTGAGACTATGGGACTTCAAGACAGGTACCTGTAAGACCATGAGTGGTCACACAGATTATGTAAGATCTGTGGCTATATCCAGTGATTCAGAGTTCATCGTATCGGGAAGTGATGATAAGACGGTGAGACTATGGGACTTCAAGACAGGTACTTGTAAGACCATGAGTGGTCACACTTATTCTGTATGATCTGCGTCTATATCCAGTGATTCAGAGTTCATCGTATCGGGAAGTGATGATAAGACGGTGAGACTATGGGACGTCAAGACAGGTACCTGTAAGACCATGAGTGGTTACACAGATTATGTAAGATCTGTGGCTATATCCAGTGATTCAGAGTTCATCGTATCGGGAAGTGATGATTATACGGTGAGACTATGGGCGTCAAGACAGGTACCTGTAAGACCATGAGTGGTCACACTAGTTATGTAAATGCTGTGGCTATATCCAGTGATTCAGAGTTCATCGTATCGGGAAGTGATGACAAGACGGTGAGACTATGGGACGTCAAGACAGGTACCTGTAAGACCATGAGTGGTCACACAGATTCTGTATTATCTGTGGCTATATCCAGTGATTCAGAGTTCATCGTATCGGGAAGCGATGATAAGACGGTGAGACTATGGGACGTCAAGACAGGTACCTGTAAGACCATGAGTGGTCACACAGATTATGTAAGATCTGTGGCTATATCCAGTGATTCAGAGTTCATCGTATCGGGAAGTGATGATTATACGGTGAGACTATGGGACTTCAAGACAGGTACCTGTAAGACCATGAGTGGTCACACTTATTCTGTATGATCTGCGTCTATATCCAGTGATTCAGAGTTCATCGTATCGGGAAGCGATGATAAGAAGGTGAGACTATGGGACGTCAAGACAGGTACTTGTAAGACCATGAGTGGTCAAACAGATTCTGTATATGCTGTGGCTATATCCAGTGACTCAGAGTTCATCGTATCGGGAAGTTCAGATTATACGGTAAGACTATGGGACGTCATGACAGGTACTTGTAAGACTATGAGTGGTCACACAGATTAAGTATCATCTGTGGCTATATCCAGTGATTCAGAGTTCATCGTATCGGGAAGTTCAGATTATACGGTGAGACTATGGGACATCAAGACAGGTACTTGTAAGACTATGAGTGGTCACACAGATTAAGTATCATCTGTGGCTATATCCAGTGATTCAGAGTTCATTGTATCGGGAAGTGATGATAAGACGGTGAGACTATGGGACGTCAAGACAGGTACCTGTAAGACCATGAGTGATCACACTTATTCTGTAAGATCTGCGGCTTTATCCAGTGATTCAGAGTTCATCGTATCGGGAAGTTCAGATTATACGGTAAGACTATGGGACGTCAAGACAGGTACTTGTAAGACTATGAGTGGTCACACAGATTAAGTATCATCTGTGGCTATATCCAGTGATTCAGAGTTCATCGTATCGGGAAGTGCAGATTATACGGTAAGACTATGGGACGTCAAGACAGGTACCTGTAAGACCATGAGTGATCACACTTATTCTGTAAGATCTGTGGCTATATCCAGTGATTCAGAGTTCATTGTATCGGGAAGTGGAGATAAGACGGTGAGACTATGGGACTTCAAGACAGGTACTTGTAAGACTATGAGTGGTCACACAGATTAAGTATCATCTGTGGCTATATCCAGTGATTCAGAGTTCATCGTATCGGGAAGCGATGATAAGACGGTAAGACTATGGGACGTCAAGACAGGTACCTGTAAGACCATGAGTGATCACACTTATTCTGTAAGATCTGTGGCTATATCCAGTGATTCAGAGTTCATTGTATCGGGAAGTGGAGATAAGACGGTGAGACTATGGGACTTCAAGACAGGTACCTGTAAGACCATGAGTGGTCACACTTATTCTGTATTATCTGTGGCTATATCCAGTGATTCAGAGTTCATTGTATCGGGAAGTGATGATAAGACGGTAAGACTATGGGACGTCAAGACAGGTACCTGTAAGACCATGAGTGATCACACTTATTCTGTATGATCTGCGTCTATATCCAGTGATTCAGAGTTCATTGTATCGGGAAGTAGAGATAAGACGGTGAGACTATGGGACGTCAAGACAGGTACCTGTAAGACCATGAGTGGTCACACTTATTCTGTATTATCTGTGGCTATATCCAGTGATTCAGAGTTCATCGTATCGGGAAGTGCAGATAAGACGGTGAGACTATGTGACATCAAGACAGGTACTTGTAAGACCATGAGTGGTCACACAGATTAAGTATCATCTGTGGCTATATCCAGTGATTCAGAGTTCATTGTATCGGGAAGTGCAGATTATACGGTAAGACTATGGGACGTCAAGACAGGTACTTGTAAGACCATGAGTGGTCACACTAGTTATGTATGATCTGTGGCTATATCCAGTGATTCAGAGTTCATCGTATCGGGAAGTGATGATAAGACGGTGAGACTATAGGACGTCAAGACAGGTACCTGTAAGACCATGAGTGGTCACACTTATTCTGTATGATCTGCGTCTATATCCAGTGATTCAGAGTTCATTGTATCGGGAAGTGATGATAAGACGGTGAGACTATGGGACGTCAAGACAGGTACCTGTAAGACCATGAGTGGTTACACAGATTATGTAAGATCTGTGGCTATATCCAGTGATTCAGAGTTCATCGTATCGGGAAGTGATGATTATACGGTGAGACTATGGGCGTCAAGACAGGTACCTGTAAGACCATGAGTGGTCGCACTAGTTATGTAAATGCTGTGGCTATATCCAGTGATTCAGAGTTCATCGTATCGGGAAGTGATGACAAGACGGTGAGACTATGGGACGTCAAGACAGGTACCTGTAAGACCATGAGTGATCACACAGATTCTGTATATGCTGTGGCTATATCCAGTTATTCAGAGTTCATCGTATCGGGAAGTGCAGATAAGACGGTGAGACTATGGGACGTCAAGACAGGTACCTGTAAGACCATGAGTGGTCACACTTATTCTGTATGATCTGCGGCTATATCCAGTTATTCAGAGTTCATCGTATCGGGAAGTGCAGATTATACGGTGAGACTATGGGACTTCAAGACAGGTACCTGTAAGACCATGAGTGGTCACACAGATTCTGTATTATCTGTGGCTATATCCAGTGATTCAGAGTTCATCGTATCGGGAAGCGATGATAAGAAGGTGAGACTATGGGACGTCAAGACAGGTACCTGTAAGACCATGAGTGATCACACTAGTTATGTAAGATCTGTGGCTATATCCAGTGATTCAGAGTTCATTGTATCGGGAAGTGCAGATTATACGGTAAGACTATGGGACGTCAAGACAGGTACCTGTAAGACCATGAGTGGTCAAACAGATCATGTATTATCTGTGGCTATATCCAGTGATTCAGAGTTCATCGTATCGGAAAGTGCAGATTATACGGTGAGACTATGGGACTTCAAGACAGGTACCTGTAAGACCATGAGTGGTCACACAGATTCTGTATTATCTGTGGCTATATCCAGTGATTCAGAGTTCATCGTATCGGGAAGCGATGATAAGACGGTGAGACTATGGGACGTCAAGACAGGTACCTGTAAGACCATGAGTGGTCACACAAATGTTGTATATGATGTGGCTATATCCAGTTATTCAGAGTTCATCGTATCGGGAAGTGCAGATTATACGGTGAGACTATGGGACGTCAAGACAGGTACCTGTAAGACCATGAGTGGTCACACAAATGTTGTATATGCTGTGGCTATATCCAGTTATTCAGAGTTCATCGTATCGGGAAGTGCAGATTATACGGTAAGACTATGGGACTTCAAGACAGGTACTTGTAAGACCATGAGTGATCACACTAGTTATGTATGATCTGCGGCTATATCCAGTGATTCAGAGTTCATCGTATCGGGAAGTTCAGATTATACGGTAAGACTATGGGACGTCAAGACAGGTACCTGTAAGACCATGAGTGGTCACAAAGATTATGTATATGCTGTGGCTATATCCAGTGATTCAGAGTTCATCGTATCGGGAAGTGCAGATTATACGGTAAGACTATGGGACGTCAAGACAGGTACTTGTAAGACCATGAGTGGTCACACTAGTTATGTATGATCTGTGGCTATATCCAGTGACTCAGAGTTCATCGTATCGGGAAGTGCAGATTATACGGTAAGACTATGGGACTTCAAGACAGGTACCTGTAAGACCATGAGTGGTCACAAAGATTATGTATATGCTGTGGCTATATCCAGTGATTCAGAGTTCATCGTATCGGGAAGTGCAGATTATACGGTAAGACTATGGGACTTCAAGACAGGTACTTGTAAGACCATGAGTGGTCAAACAGATCATGTATTATCTGTGGCTATATCCAGTGACTCAGAGTTCATCGTATCGGGAAGTGCAGATTATACGGTGAGACTATGGGACGTCAAGACAGGTACCTGTAAGACCATGAGTGGTCACACAAATGTTGTATATGATGTGGCTATATCCAGTTATTCAGAGTTCATCGTATCGGGAAGTGCAGATAAGACGGTGAGACTATAGGACGTCAAGACAGGTACCTGTAAGACCATGAGTGGTCACACAGATTATGTATTATCTGTGGCTATATCCAGTTATTCAGAGTTCATCGTATCGGGAAGTGCAGATAAGACGGTGAGACTATGGGACGTCAAGACAGGTACCTGTAAGACCATGAGTGGTCACACTAGTTATGTATTATCTGTGGCTATATCCAGTTATTCAGAGTTCATCGTATCGGGAAGTTATGATAAGACGGTGAGACTATGGGACTTCAAGACAGGTACTTGTAAGACCATGAGTGGTCAAACAGATCATGTATTATCTGTGGATATATCCAGTGATTCAGAGTTCATTGTATCGGGAAGTGATGATAAGACGGTAAGACTATGGGACGTCAAGACAGGTACCTGTAAGACCATGAGTGATCACACTTATTCTGTATGATCTGCGTCTATATCCAGTGATTCAGAGTTCATTGTATCGGGAAGTAGAGATAAGACGGTGAGACTATGTGACATCAAGACAGGTACTTGTAAGACCATGAGTGGTCACACAGATTAAGTATCATCTGTGGCTATATCCAGTGATTCAGAGTTCATTGTATCGGGAAGTGCAGATTATACGGTAAGACTATGGGACGTCAAGACAGGTACTTGTAAGACCATGAGTGGTCACACTAGTTATGTATGATCTGTGGCTATATCCAGTGATTCAGAGTTCATCGTATCGGGAAGTGATGATAAGACGGTGAGACTATAGGACGTCAAGACAGGTACCTGTAAGACCATGAGTGGTCACACTTATTCTGTATGATCTGCGTCTATATCCAGTGATTCAGAGTTCATTGTATCGGGAAGTGATGATAAGACGGTGAGACTATGGGACGTCAAGACAGGTACCTGTAAGACCATGAGTGATCACACAGATTCTGTATATGCTGTGGCTATATCCAGTTATTCAGAGTTCATCGTATCGGGAAGTGCAGATAAGACGGTGAGACTATGGGACGTCAAGACAGGTACCTGTAAGACCATGAGTGGTCACACTTATTCTGTATGATCTGCGGCTATATCCAGTGATTCAGAGTTCATTGTATCGGGAAGTGGAGATAAGACGGTGAGACTATGGGACTTCAAGACAGGTACCTGTAAGACCATGAGTGGTCACACAGATTCTGTATTATCTGTGGCTATATCCAGTGATTCAGAGTTCATCGTATCGGGAAGCGATGATAAGAAGGTGAGACTATGGGACGTCAAGACAGGTACCTGTAAGACCATGAGTGATCACACTAGTTATGTAAGATCTGTGGCTATATCCAGTGATTCAGAGTTCATTGTATCGGGAAGTGCAGATTATACGGTAAGACTATGGGACGTCAAGACAGGTACCTGTAAGACCATGAGTGGTCAAACAGATCATGTATTATCTGTGGCTATATCCAGTGATTCAGAGTTCATCGTATCGGGAAGTGCAGATTATACGGTGAGACTATGGGACTTCAAGACAGGTACCTGTAAGACCATGAGTGGTCACACAGATTCTGTATTATCTGTGGCTATATCCAGTGATTCAGAGTTCATCGTATCGGGAAGCGATGATAAGACGGTGAGACTATGGGACGTCAAGACAGGTACCTGTAAGACCATGAGTGGTCACACAAATGTTGTATATGATGTGGCTATATCCAGTTATTCAGAGTTCATCGTATCGGGAAGTGCAGATTATACGGTGAGACTATGGGACGTCAAGACAGGTACCTGTAAGACCATGAGTGGTCACACAAATGTTGTATATGCTGTGGCTATATCCAGTTATTCAGAGTTCATCGTATCGGGAAGTGCAGATAAGACGGTGAGACTATAGGACGTCAAGACAGGTACCTGTAAGACCATGAGTGGTCACACAGATTATGTATTATCTGTGGCTATATCCAGTTATTCAGAGTTCATCGTATCGGGAAGTGCAGATAAGACGGTGAGACTATGGGACTTCAAGACAGGTACTTGTAAGACCATGAGTGGTCAAACAGATCATGTATTATCTGTGGCTATATCCAGTTATTCAGAGTTCATCGTATCGGGAAGTTATGATAAGACGGTGAGACTATGGGACTTCAAGACAGGTACTTGTAAGACCATGAGTGGTCAAACAGATCATGTATTATCTGTGGATATATCCAGTGATTCAGAGTTCATCGTATCGGGAAGTGCAGATTATACGGTAAGACTATGGGACTTCAAGACAGGTACCTGTAAGACCATGAGTGGTCACACAAATGTTGTATATGATGTGGCTATATCCAGTTATTCAGAGTTCATCGTATCGGGAAGTGCAGATTATACGGTGAGACTATGGGACTTCAAGACAGGTACCTGTAAGACCATGAGTGGTCACACAAATGTTGTATATGATGTGGCTATATCCAGTTATTCAGAGTTCATCGTATCGGGAAGTGCAGATTATACGGTGAGACTATGGGACGTCAAGACAGGTACCTGTAAGACCATGAGTGGTCACACAAATGTTGTATATGCTGTGGCTATATCCAGTTATTCAGAGTTCATCGTATCGGGAAGTGCAGATAAGACGGTGAGACTATGGGACTTCAAGACAGGTACCTGTAAGACTATGAGTGGTCACACAGATTAAGTATCATCTGTGGCTATATCCAGTTATTCAGAGTTCATCGTATCGGGAAGTGCAGATTATACGGTAAGACTATGGGACTTCAAGACAGGTACTTGTAAGACCATGAGTGGTCAAACAGATCATGTATTATCTGTGGCTATATCCAGTGACTCAGAGTTCATCGTATCGGGAAGTGCAGATTATACGGTGAGACTATGGGACTTCAAGACAGGTACCTGTAAGACCATGAGTGGTCACACTAGTTATGTAAATGCTGTGGCTATATCCAGTGACTCAGAGTTCATCGTATCGGGAAGTGCAGATAAGACGGTGAGACTATGGGACGTCAAGACAGGTACCTGTAAGACCATGAGTGGTCACACTAGTTATGTATTATCTGTGGCTATATCCAGTGATTCAGAGTTCATCGTATCGGGAAGTTATGATAAGACGGTGAGACTATGGGACGTCAAGACAGGTACCTGTAAGACCATGAGTGATCACACTAGTTATGTAAGATCTGTGGCTATATCCAGTGATTCAGAGTTCATCGTATCGGGAAGTGATGATAAGACGGTGAGACTATGGGACGTCAAGACAGGTACCTGTAAGACCATGAGTGGTCACACTAGTTATGTATGATCTGTGGCTATATCCAGTGATTCAGAGTTCATCGTATCGGGAAGTTATGATAAGACGGTGAGACTATGGGACGTCAAGACAGGTACCTGTAAGACCATGAGTGGTCACACAAATGTTGTATATGCTGTGGCTATATCCAGTTATTCAGAGTTCATCGTATCGGGAAGTGCAGATTATACGGTAAGACTATGGGACTTCAAGACAGGTACCTGTAAGACCATGAGTGGTCACACATGGTATGTATCTGCTGTGGATATATCCAGTGATTCAGAGTTCATCGTATCGGGAAGTGCAGATTATACGGTAAGACTATAGGACGTCAAGACAGGTACCTGTAAGACCATGAGTGGTCACACAAATGTTGTATATGCTGTGGCTATATCCAGTTATTCAGAGTTCATCGTATCGGGAAGTGCAGATTATACGGTAAGACTATGGGACTTCAAGACAGGTACCTGTAAGACCATGAGTGGTCACACATGGTATGTATCTGCTGTGGATATATCCAGTGATTCAGAGTTCATCGTATCGGGAAGTGCAGATTATACGGTAAGACTATAGGACGTCAAGACAGGTACCTGTAAGACCATGAGTGGTCACACATGGTATGTATTATCTGTGGCTATATCCAGTTATTCAGAGTTCATCGTATCGGGAAGTGCAGATTATACGGTGAGACTATGGGACGTCAAGACAGGTACCTGTAAGACCATGAGTGGTCACACAGATTATGTATTATCTGTGGCTATATCCAGTGATTCAGAGTTCATCGTATCGGGAAGTTATGATAAGACGGTGAGACTATGGGACGTCAAGACAGGTACCTGTAAGACCATGAGTGGTCACACAGATTCTGTATTATCTGTGGCTATATCCAGTGATTCAGAGTTCATCGTATCGGGAAGCGATGATAAGAAGGTGAGACTATGGGACGTCAAGACAGGTACCTGTAAGACCATGAGTGATCACACTAGTTATGTAAGATCTGTGGCTATATCCAGTGATTCAGAGTTCATTGTATCGGGAAGTGCAGATTATACGGTAAGACTATGGGACGTCAAGACAGGTACCTGTAAGACCATGAGTGGTCAAACAGATCATGTATTATCTGTGGCTATATCCAGTGATTCAGAGTTCATCGTATCGGGAAGTGCAGATTATACGGTGAGACTATGGGACTTCAAGACAGGTACCTGTAAGACCATGAGTGGTCACACAGATTCTGTATTATCTGTGGCTATATCCAGTGATTCAGAGTTCATCGTATCGGGAAGCGATGATAAGACGGTGAGACTATGGGACGTCAAGACAGGTACCTGTAAGACCATGAGTGGTCACACAAATGTTGTATATGATGTGGCTATATCCAGTTATTCAGAGTTCATCGTATCGGGAAGTGCAGATTATACGGTGAGACTATGGGACGTCAAGACAGGTACCTGTAAGACCATGAGTGGTCACACAAATGTTGTATATGCTGTGGCTATATCCAGTTATTCAGAGTTCATCGTATCGGGAAGTGCAGATAAGACGGTGAGACTATAGGACGTCAAGACAGGTACCTGTAAGACCATGAGTGGTCACACAGATTATGTATTATCTGTGGCTATATCCAGTTATTCAGAGTTCATCGTATCGGGAAGTGCAGATAAGACGGTGAGACTATGGGACGTCAAGACAGGTACCTGTAAGACCATGAGTGGTCACACTAGTTATGTATTATCTGTGGCTATATCCAGTTATTCAGAGTTCATCGTATCGGGAAGTTATGATAAGACGGTGAGACTATGGGACTTCAAGACAGGTACTTGTAAGACCATGAGTGGTCAAACAGATCATGTATTATCTGTGGATATATCCAGTGATTCAGAGTTCATCGTATCGGGAAGTGCAGATTATACGGTAAGACTATGGGACTTCAAGACAGGTACCTGTAAGACCATGAGTGGTCACACAAATGTTGTATATGCTGTGGCTATATCCAGTTATTCAGAGTTCATCGTATCGGGAAGTGCAGATTATACGGTGAGACTATGGGACGTCAAGACAGGTACCTGTAAGACCATGAGTGGTCACACAAATGTTGTATATGATGTGGCTATATCCAGTTATTCAGAGTTCATCGTATCGGGAAGTGCAGATTATACGGTGAGACTATGGGACGTCAAGACAGGTACCTGTAAGACCATGAGTGGTCACACATGGTATGTATCTGCTGTGGATATATCCAGTGATTCAGAGTTCATCGTATCGGGAAGTGCAGATTATACGGTGAGACTATGGGACTTCAAGACAGGTACCTGTAAGACCATGAGTGGTCACACAAATGTTGTATATGATGTGGCTATATCCAGTTATTCAGAGTTCATCGTATCGGGAAGTGCAGATTATACGGTGAGACTATGGGACGTCAAGACAGGTACCTGTAAGACCATGAGTGGTCACACTAGTTATGTAAATGCTGTGGCTATATCCAGTTATTCAGAGTTCATCGTATCGGGAAGTGCAGATTATACGGTGAGACTATGGGACGTCAAGACAGGTACCTGTAAGACCATGAGTGGTCACACAAATGTTGTATATGATGTGGCTATATCCAGTTATTCAGAGTTCATCGTATCGGGAAGTGCAGATTATACGGTGAGACTATGGGACTTCAAGACAGGTACCTGTAAGACCATGAGTGGTCACACTAGTTATGTAAATGCTGTGGCTATATCCAGTGACTCAGAGTTCATCGTATCGGGAAGTGCAGATAAGACGGTGAGACTATGGGACGTCAAGACAGGTACCTGTAAGACCATGAGTGGTCACACTAGTTATGTATTATCTGTGGCTATATCCAGTGATTCAGAGTTCATCGTATCGGGAAGTTATGATAAGACGGTGAGACTATGGGACGTCAAGACAGGTACCTGTAAGACCATGAGTGATCACACTAGTTATGTAAGATCTGTGGCTATATCCAGTGATTCAGAGTTCATCGTATCGGGAAGTGATGATAAGACGGTGAGACTATGGGACGTCAAGACAGGTACCTGTAAGACCATGAGTGGTCACACTAGTTATGTATGATCTGTGGCTATATCCAGTGATTCAGAGTTCATCGTATCGGGAAGTTATGATAAGACGGTGAGACTATGGGACGTCAAGACAGGTACCTGTAAGACCATGAGTGGTCACACAAATGTTGTATATGCTGTGGCTATATCCAGTTATTCAGAGTTCATCGTATCGGGAAGTGCAGATTATACGGTAAGACTATGGGACTTCAAGACAGGTACCTGTAAGACCATGAGTGGTCACACATGGTATGTATCTGCTGTGGATATATCCAGTGATTCAGAGTTCATCGTATCGGGAAGTGCAGATTATACGGTAAGACTATAGGACGTCAAGACAGGTACCTGTAAGACCATGAGTGGTCACACATGGTATGTATTATCTGTGGCTATATCCAGTTATTCAGAGTTCATCGTATCGGGAAGTGCAGATTATACGGTGAGACTATGGGACGTCAAGACAGGTACCTGTAAGACCATGAGTGGTCACACAGATTATGTATTATCTGTGGCTATATCCAGTGATTCAGAGTTCATCGTATCGGGAAGTTATGATAAGACGGTGAGACTATGGGACGTCAAGACAGGTACCTGTAAGACCATGAGTGGTCACACAGATTCTGTATTATCTGTGGCTATATCCAGTGATTCAGAGTTCATCGTATCGGGAAGCGATGATAAGAAGGTGAGACTATGGGACGTCAAGACAGGTACCTGTAAGACCATGAGTGATCACACTAGTTATGTAAGATCTGTGGCTATATCCAGTGATTCAGAGTTCATTGTATCGGGAAGTGCAGATTATACGGTAAGACTATGGGACGTCAAGACAGGTACCTGTAAGACCATGAGTGGTCAAACAGATCATGTATTATCTGTGGCTATATCCAGTGATTCAGAGTTCATCGTATCGGGAAGTGCAGATTATACGGTGAGACTATGGGACTTCAAGACAGGTACCTGTAAGACCATGAGTGGTCACACAGATTCTGTATTATCTGTGGCTATATCCAGTGATTCAGAGTTCATCGTATCGGGAAGCGATGATAAGACGGTGAGACTATGGGACGTCAAGACAGGTACCTGTAAGACCATGAGTGGTCACACAAATGTTGTATATGATGTGGCTATATCCAGTTATTCAGAGTTCATCGTATCGGGAAGTGCAGATTATACGGTGAGACTATGGGACGTCAAGACAGGTACCTGTAAGACCATGAGTGGTCACACAAATGTTGTATATGCTGTGGCTATATCCAGTTATTCAGAGTTCATCGTATCGGGAAGTGCAGATAAGACGGTGAGACTATAGGACGTCAAGACAGGTACCTGTAAGACCATGAGTGGTCACACAGATTATGTATTATCTGTGGCTATATCCAGTTATTCAGAGTTCATCGTATCGGGAAGTGCAGATAAGACGGTGAGACTATGGGACGTCAAGACAGGTACCTGTAAGACCATGAGTGGTCACACTAGTTATGTATTATCTGTGGCTATATCCAGTTATTCAGAGTTCATCGTATCGGGAAGTTATGATAAGACGGTGAGACTATGGGACTTCAAGACAGGTACTTGTAAGACCATGAGTGGTCAAACAGATCATGTATTATCTGTGGATATATCCAGTGATTCAGAGTTCATCGTATCGGGAAGTGCAGATTATACGGTAAGACTATGGGACTTCAAGACAGGTACCTGTAAGACCATGAGTGGTCACACAAATGTTGTATATGCTGTGGCTATATCCAGTTATTCAGAGTTCATCGTATCGGGAAGTGCAGATTATACGGTGAGACTATGGGACGTCAAGACAGGTACCTGTAAGACCATGAGTGGTCACACAAATGTTGTATATGATGTGGCTATATCCAGTTATTCAGAGTTCATCGTATCGGGAAGTGCAGATTATACGGTGAGACTATGGGACGTCAAGACAGGTACCTGTAAGACCATGAGTGGTCACACTAGTTATGTAAATGCTGTGGCTATATCCAGTGACTCAGAGTTCATCGTATCGGGAAGTGCAGATTATACGGTGAGACTATGGGACTTCAAGACAGGTACCTGTAAGACCATGAGTGGTCACACAAATGTTGTATATGATGTGGCTATATCCAGTTATTCAGAGTTCATCGTATCGGGAAGTGCAGATTATACGGTGAGACTATGGGACGTCAAGACAGGTACCTGTAAGACCATGAGTGGTCACACTAGTTATGTAAATGCTGTGGCTATATCCAGTTATTCAGAGTTCATCGTATCGGGAAGTGCAGATTATACGGTGAGACTATGGGACGTCAAGACAGGTACCTGTAAGACCATGAGTGGTCACACAAATGTTGTATATGATGTGGCTATATCCAGTTATTCAGAGTTCATCGTATCGGGAAGTGCAGATTATACGGTGAGACTATGGGACTTCAAGACAGGTACCTGTAAGACCATGAGTGGTCACACTAGTTATGTAAATGCTGTGGCTATATCCAGTGACTCAGAGTTCATCGTATCGGGAAGTGCAGATAAGACGGTGAGACTATGGGACGTCAAGACAGGTACCTGTAAGACCATGAGTGGTCACACTAGTTATGTATTATCTGTGGCTATATCCAGTGATTCAGAGTTCATCGTATCGGGAAGTTATGATAAGACGGTGAGACTATGGGACGTCAAGACAGGTACCTGTAAGACCATGAGTGATCACACTAGTTATGTAAGATCTGTGGCTATATCCAGTGATTCAGAGTTCATCGTATCGGGAAGTGATGATAAGACGGTGAGACTATGGGACGTCAAGACAGGTACCTGTAAGACCATGAGTGGTCACACTAGTTATGTATGATCTGTGGCTATATCCAGTGATTCAGAGTTCATCGTATCGGGAAGTTATGATAAGACGGTGAGACTATGGGACGTCAAGACAGGTACCTGTAAGACCATGAGTGGTCACACAAATGTTGTATATGCTGTGGCTATATCCAGTTATTCAGAGTTCATCGTATCGGGAAGTGCAGATTATACGGTAAGACTATGGGACTTCAAGACAGGTACCTGTAAGACCATGAGTGGTCACACATGGTATGTATCTGCTGTGGATATATCCAGTGATTCAGAGTTCATCGTATCGGGAAGTGCAGATTATACGGTAAGACTATAGGACGTCAAGACAGGTACCTGTAAGACCATGAGTGGTCACACATGGTATGTATTATCTGTGGCTATATCCAGTTATTCAGAGTTCATCGTATCGGGAAGTGCAGATTATACGGTGAGACTATGGGACGTCAAGACAGGTACCTGTAAGACCATGAGTGGTCACACAGATTATGTATTATCTGTGGCTATATCCAGTGATTCAGAGTTCATCGTATCGGGAAGTTATGATAAGACGGTGAGACTATGGGACGTCAAGACAGGTACCTGTAAGACCATGAGTGGTCACACAGATTCTGTATTATCTGTGGCTATATCCAGTGATTCAGAGTTCATCGTATCGGGAAGCGATGATAAGAAGGTGAGACTATGGGACGTCAAGACAGGTACCTGTAAGACCATGAGTGATCACACTAGTTATGTAAGATCTGTGGCTATATCCAGTGATTCAGAGTTCATTGTATCGGGAAGTGCAGATTATACGGTAAGACTATGGGACGTCAAGACAGGTACCTGTAAGACCATGAGTGGTCAAACAGATCATGTATTATCTGTGGCTATATCCAGTGATTCAGAGTTCATCGTATCGGGAAGTGCAGATTATACGGTGAGACTATGGGACTTCAAGACAGGTACCTGTAAGACCATGAGTGGTCACACAGATTCTGTATTATCTGTGGCTATATCCAGTGATTCAGAGTTCATCGTATCGGGAAGCGATGATAAGACGGTGAGACTATGGGACGTCAAGACAGGTACCTGTAAGACCATGAGTGGTCACACAAATGTTGTATATGATGTGGCTATATCCAGTTATTCAGAGTTCATCGTATCGGGAAGTGCAGATTATACGGTGAGACTATGGGACGTCAAGACAGGTACCTGTAAGACCATGAGTGGTCACACAAATGTTGTATATGCTGTGGCTATATCCAGTTATTCAGAGTTCATCGTATCGGGAAGTGCAGATAAGACGGTGAGACTATAGGACGTCAAGACAGGTACCTGTAAGACCATGAGTGGTCACACAGATTATGTATTATCTGTGGCTATATCCAGTTATTCAGAGTTCATCGTATCGGGAAGTGCAGATAAGACGGTGAGACTATGGGACGTCAAGACAGGTACCTGTAAGACCATGAGTGGTCACACTAGTTATGTATTATCTGTGGCTATATCCAGTTATTCAGAGTTCATCGTATCGGGAAGTTATGATAAGACGGTGAGACTATGGGACTTCAAGACAGGTACTTGTAAGACCATGAGTGGTCAAACAGATCATGTATTATCTGTGGATATATCCAGTGATTCAGAGTTCATCGTATCGGGAAGTGCAGATTATACGGTAAGACTATGGGACTTCAAGACAGGTACCTGTAAGACCATGAGTGGTCACACAAATGTTGTATATGCTGTGGCTATATCCAGTTATTCAGAGTTCATCGTATCGGGAAGTGCAGATTATACGGTGAGACTATGGGACGTCAAGACAGGTACCTGTAAGACCATGAGTGGTCACACAAATGTTGTATATGATGTGGCTATATCCAGTTATTCAGAGTTCATCGTATCGGGAAGTGCAGATTATACGGTGAGACTATGGGACGTCAAGACAGGTACCTGTAAGACCATGAGTGGTCACACTAGTTATGTAAATGCTGTGGCTATATCCAGTGACTCAGAGTTCATCGTATCGGGAAGTGCAGATTATACGGTGAGACTATGGGACTTCAAGACAGGTACCTGTAAGACCATGAGTGGTCACACAAATGTTGTATATGATGTGGCTATATCCAGTTATTCAGAGTTCATCGTATCGGGAAGTGCAGATTATACGGTGAGACTATGGGACGTCAAGACAGGTACCTGTAAGACCATGAGTGGTCACACTAGTTATGTAAATGCTGTGGCTATATCCAGTTATTCAGAGTTCATCGTATCGGGAAGTGCAGATTATACGGTGAGACTATGGGACGTCAAGACAGGTACCTGTAAGACCATGAGTGGTCACACAAATGTTGTATATGATGTGGCTATATCCAGTTATTCAGAGTTCATCGTATCGGGAAGTGCAGATTATACGGTGAGACTATGGGACTTCAAGACAGGTACCTGTAAGACCATGAGTGGTCACACTAGTTATGTAAATGCTGTGGCTATATCCAGTGACTCAGAGTTCATCGTATCGGGAAGTGCAGATAAGACGGTGAGACTATGGGACGTCAAGACAGGTACCTGTAAGACCATGAGTGGTCACACTAGTTATGTATTATCTGTGGCTATATCCAGTGATTCAGAGTTCATCGTATCGGGAAGTTATGATAAGACGGTGAGACTATGGGACGTCAAGACAGGTACCTGTAAGACCATGAGTGATCACACTAGTTATGTAAGATCTGTGGCTATATCCAGTGATTCAGAGTTCATCGTATCGGGAAGTGATGATAAGACGGTGAGACTATGGGACGTCAAGACAGGTACCTGTAAGACCATGAGTGGTCACACTAGTTATGTATGATCTGTGGCTATATCCAGTGATTCAGAGTTCATCGTATCGGGAAGTTATGATAAGACGGTGAGACTATGGGACGTCAAGACAGGTACCTGTAAGACCATGAGTGGTCACACAAATGTTGTATATGCTGTGGCTATATCCAGTTATTCAGAGTTCATCGTATCGGGAAGTGCAGATTATACGGTAAGACTATGGGACTTCAAGACAGGTACCTGTAAGACCATGAGTGGTCACACATGGTATGTATCTGCTGTGGATATATCCAGTGATTCAGAGTTCATCGTATCGGGAAGTGCAGATTATACGGTAAGACTATAGGACGTCAAGACAGGTACCTGTAAGACCATGAGTGGTCACACAGATTATGTATTATCTGTGGCTATATCCAGTTATTCAGAGTTCATCGTATCGGGAAGTGCAGATTATACGGTGAGACTATGGGACGTCAAGACAGGTACCTGTAAGACCATGAGTGGTCACACAAATGTTGTATATGATGTGGCTATATCCAGTTATTCAGAGTTCATCGTATCGGGAAGTGCAGATTATACGGTGAGACTATGGGACGTCAAGACAGGTACCTGTAAGACCATGAGTGGTCACACAAATGTTGTATATGCTGTGGCTATATCCAGTTATTCAGAGTTCATCGTATCGGGAAGTGCAGATTATACGGTGAGACTATGGGACGTCAAGACAGGTACCTGTAAGACCATGAGTGGTCACACAGATTATGTATTATCTGTGGCTATATCCAGTGATTCAGAGTTCATCGTATCGGGAAGTTATGATAAGACGGTGAGACTATGGGACGTCAAGACAGGTACCTGTAAGACCATGAGTGGTCACACTAGTTATGTATTATCTGTGGCTATATCCAGTGATTCAGAGTTCATCGTATCGGGAAGTGATGATAAGACGGTGAGACTATGGGACGTCAAGACAGGTACCTGTAAGACCATGAGTGGTCACACTAGTTATGTATGATCTGTGGCTATATCCAGTGACTCAGAGTTCATCGTATCGGGAAGTGCAGATAAGACGGTGAGACTATGGGACGTCAAGACAGGTACCTGTAAGACCATGAGTGGTCACACTAGTTATGTATTATCTGTGGCTATATCCAGTGATTCAGAGTTCATCGTATCGGGAAGTTATGATAAGACGGTGAGACTATGGGACGTCAAGACAGGTACCTGTAAGACCATGAGTGATCACACTAGTTATGTAAGATCTGTGGCTATATCCAGTGATTCAGAGTTCATCGTATCGGGAAGTGATGATAAGACGGTGAGACTATGGGACGTCAAGACAGGTACCTGTAAGACCATGAGTGGTCACACTAGTTATGTATTATCTGTGGCTATATCCAGTGATTCAGAGTTCATCGTATAGGGAAGTTATGATAAGACGGTGAGACTATGGGACGTCAAGACAGGTACCTGTAAGACCATGAGTGGTCACACTAGTTATGTATGATCTGTGGCTATATCCAGTGATTCAGAGTTCATCGTATCGGGAAGTGATGATAAGACGGTGAGACTATAGGACGTCAAGACAGGTACCTGTAAGACCATGAGTGGTCACACAGATTATGTATTATCTGTGGCTATATCCAGTTATTCAGAGTTCATCGTATCGGGAAGTGCAGATAAGACGGTGAGACTATGGGACGTCAAGACAGGTACCTGTAAGACCATGAGTGGTCACACTAGTTATGTATTATCTGTGGCTATATCCAGTTATTCAGAGTTCATCGTATCGGGAAGTTATGATAAGACGGTGAGACTATGGGACTTCAAGACAGGTACTTGTAAGACCATGAGTGGTCACACATGGTATGTATCTGCTGTGGATATATCCAGTGATTCAGAGTTCATCGTATCGGGAAGTGCAGATTATACGGTAAGACTATGGGACTTCAAGACAGGTACCTGTAAGACCATGAGTGGTCACACAAATGTTGTATATGCTGTGGCTATATCCAGTTATTCAGAGTTCATCGTATCGGGAAGTGCAGATTATACGGTGAGACTATGGGACGTCAAGACAGGTACCTGTAAGACCATGAGTGGTCACACTAGTTATGTAAATGCTGTGGCTATATCCAGTTATTCAGAGTTCATCGTATCGGGAAGTGCAGATTATACGGTGAGACTATGGGACGTCAAGACAGGTACCTGTAAGACCATGAGTGGTCAAACAGATCATGTATTATCTGTGGCTATATCCAGTGACTCAGAGTTCATCGTATCGGGAAGTGCAGATTATACGGTAAGACTATGGGACTTCAAGACAGGTACCTGTAAGACCATGAGTGGTCACACTAGTTATGTAAATGCTGTGGCTATATCCAGTTATTCAGAGTTCATCGTATCGGGAAGTGCAGATTATACGGTGAGACTATGGGACGTCAAGACAGGTACCTGTAAGACCATGAGTGGTCAAACAGATCATGTATTATCTGTGGCTATATCCAGTGACTCAGAGTTCATCGTATCGGGAAGTGCAGATTATACGGTAAGACTATGGGACTTCAAGACAGGTACCTGTAAGACCATGAGTGGTCACACATGGTATGTATCTGCTGTGGATATATCCAGTGATTCAGAGTTCATCGTATCGGGAAGTGCAGATTATACGGTAAGACTATGGGACTTCAAGACAGGTACCTGTAAGACCATGAGTGGTCACACAAATGTTGTATATGCTGTGGCTATATCCAGTTATTCAGAGTTCATCGTATCGGGAAGTGCAGATTATACGGTAAGACTATGGGACTTCAAGACAGGTACCTGTAAGACCATGAGTGGTCACACATGGTATGTATCTGCTGTGGATATATCCAGTGATTCAGAGTTCATCGTATCGGGAAGTGCAGATTATACGGTAAGACTATGGGACTTCAAGACAGGTACCTGTAAGACCATGAGTGGTCACACAAATGTTGTATATGCTGTGGCTATATCCAGTGATTCAGAGTTCATCGTATCGGGAAGTGATGATAAGACGGTGAGACTATAGGACGTCAAGACAGGTACCTGTAAGACCATGAGTGGTCACACAGATTATGTATTATCTGTGGCTATATCCAGTTATTCAGAGTTCATCGTATCGGGAAGTGCAGATAAGACGGTGAGACTATGGGACTTCAAGACAGGTACCTGTAAGACTATGAGTGGTCACACAGATTAAGTATCATCTGTGGCTATATCCAGTTATTCAGAGTTCATCGTATCGGGAAGTGCAGATTATACGGTAAGACTATGGGACTTCAAGACAGGTACTTGTAAGACCATGAGTGGTCAAACAGATCATGTATTATCTGTGGCTATATCCAGTGATTCAGAGTTCATCGTATCGGGAAGTGATGATAAGACGGTGAGACTATGGGACGTCAAGACAGGTACCTGTAAGACCATGAGTGGTCACACTAGTTATGTATGATCTGTGGCTATATCCAGTGATTCAGAGTTCATCGTATCGGGAAGTTATGATAAGACGGTGAGACTATGGGACGTCAAGACAGGTACCTGTAAGACCATGAGTGATCACACTAGTTATGTAAGATCTGTGGCTATATCCAGTGATTCAGAGTTCATCGTATCGGGAAGTGATGATAAGACGGCGAGACTATGGGACGTCAAGACAGGTACCTGTAAGACCATGAGTGGTCACACAGATTATGTATTATCTGTGGCTATATCCAGTTATTCAGAGTTCATCGTATCGGGAAGTGCAGATAAGACGGTGAGACTATGGGACTTCAAGACAGGTACCTGTAAGACTATGAGTGGTCACACAGATTAAGTATCATCTGTGGCTATATCCAGTTATTCAGAGTTCATCGTATCGGGAAGTGCAGATTATACGGTAAGACTATGGGACTTCAAGACAGGTACCTGTAAGACCATGAGTGGTCACACATGGTATGTATCTGCTGTGGATATATCCAGTGATTCAGAGTTCATCGTATCGGGAAGTGCAGATTATACGGTGAGACTATGGGACGTCAAGACAGGTACCTGTAAGACCATGAGTGGTCACACAAATGTTGTATATGCTGTGGCTATATCCAGTTATTCAGAGTTCATCGTATCGGGAAGTGATGATAAGACGGTGAGACTATAGGACGTCAAGACAGGTACCTGTAAGACCATGAGTGGTCACACAGATTATGTATTATCTGTGGCTATATCCAGTTATTCAGAGTTCATCGTATCGGGAAGTGCAGATAAGACGGTGAGACTATGGGACTTCAAGACAGGTACTTGTAAGACCATGAGTGGTCAAACAGATCATGTATTATCTGTGGCTATATCCAGTGACTCAGAGTTCATCGTATCGGGAAGTGCAGATTATACGGTAAGACTATGGGACTTCAAGACAGGTACCTGTAAGACCATGAGTGGTCACACATGGTATGTATCTGCTGTGGATATATCCAGTGATTCAGAGTTCATCGTATCGGGAAGTGCAGATTATACGGTAAGACTATGGGACTTCAAGACAGGTACCTGTAAGACCATGAGTGGTCACACAAATGTTGTATATGCTGTGGCTATATCCAGTTATTCAGAGTTCATCGTATCGGGAAGTGCAGATAAGACGGTGAGACTATGGGACTTCAAGACAGGTACCTGTAAGACCATGAGTGGTCACACATGGTATGTATTATCTGTGGCTATATCCAGTTATTCAGAGTTCATCGTATCGGGAAGTGCAGATTATACGGTAAGACTATGGGACTTCAAGACAGGTACTTGTAAGACCATGAGTGGTCAAACAGATCATGTATTATCTGTGGCTATATCCAGTGACTCAGAGTTCATCGTATCGGGAAGTGCAGATTATACGGTAAGACTATGGGACTTCAAGACAGGTACCTGTAAGACCATGAGTGGTCACACATGGTATGTATCTGCTGTGGATATATCCAGTGATTCAGAGTTCATCGTATCGGGAAGTGCAGATTATACGGTAAGACTATGGGACTTCAAGACAGGTACCTGTAAGACCATGAGTGGTCACACAAATGTTGTATATGCTGTGGCTATATCCAGTTATTCAGAGTTCATCGTATCGGGAAGTGCAGATTATACGGTGAGACTATGGGACGTCAAGACAGGTACCTGTAAGACCATGAGTGGTCACACATGGTATGTATCTGCTGTGGATATATCCAGTGATTCAGAGTTCATCGTATCGGGAAGTGCAGATTATACGGTAAGACTATGGGACTTCAAGACAGGTACCTGTAAGACCATGAGTGGTCACACAAATGTTGTATATGCTGTGGCTATATCCAGTTATTCAGAGTTCATCGTATCGGGAAGTGCAGATAAGACGGTGAGACTATGGGACTTCAAGACAGGTACCTGTAAGACTATGAGTGGTCACACAGATTAAGTATCATCTGTGGCTATATCCAGTTATTCAGAGTTCATCGTATCGGGAAGTGCAGATTATACGGTAAGACTATGGGACTTCAAGACAGGTACCTGTAAGACCATGAGTGGTCACACATGGTATGTATCTGCTGTGGATATATCCAGTGATTCAGAGTTCATCGTATCGGGAAGTGCAGATTATACGGTGAGACTATGGGACGTCAAGACAGGTACCTGTAAGACCATGAGTGGTCACACAAATGTTGTATATGCTGTGGCTATATCCAGTTATTCAGAGTTCATCGTATCGGGAAGTGCAGATAAGACGGTGAGACTATGGGACTTCAAGACAGGTACCTGTAAGACCATGAGTGGTCACACAAATGTTGTATATGCTGTGGCTATATCCAGTTATTCAGAGTTCATCGTATCGGGAAGTGCAGATTATACGGTGAGACTATGGGACGTCAAGACAGGTACCTGTAAGACCATGAGTGGTCACACAAATGTTGTATATGATGTGGCTATATCCAGTTATTCAGAGTTCATCGTATCGGTAAGTGATGATAAGACGGTGAGACTATGGGACGTCAAGACAGGTACCTGTAAGACCATGAGTGGTCACACTAGTTATGTATGATCTGTGGCTATATCCAGTGATTCAGAGTTCATCGTATCGGGAAGTGCAGATTATACGGTAAGACTATGGGACTTCAAGACAGGTACCTGTAAGACCATGAGTGGTCACACATGGTATGTATTATCTGTGGCTATATCCAGTTATTCAGAGTTCATCGTATCGGGAAGTGCAGATTATACGGTAAGACTATGGGACTTCAAGACAGGTACTTGTAAGACCATGAGTGGTCAAACAGATCATGTATTATCTGTGGCTATATCCAGTGACTCAGAGTTCATCGTATCGGGAAGTGCAGATTATACGGTAAGACTATGGGACTTCAAGACAGGTACCTGTAAGACCATGAGTGGTCACACATGGTATGTATCTGCTGTGGATATATCCAGTGATTCAGAGTTCATCGTATCGGGAAGTGCAGATTATACGGTAAGACTATGGGACTTCAAGACAGGTACCTGTAAGACCATGAGTGGTCACACAAATGTTGTATATGCTGTGGCTATATCCAGTTATTCAGAGTTCATCGTATCGGGAAGTGCAGATTATACGGTGAGACTATGGGACGTCAAGACAGGTACCTGTAAGACCATGAGTGGTCACACATGGTATGTATCTGCTGTGGATATATCCAGTGATTCAGAGTTCATCGTATCGGGAAGTGCAGATTATACGGTAAGACTATGGGACTTCAAGACAGGTACCTGTAAGACCATGAGTGGTCACACAAATGTTGTATATGCTGTGGCTATATCCAGTTATTCAGAGTTCATCGTATCGGGAAGTGCAGATTATACGGTGAGACTATGGGACGTCAAGACAGGTACCTGTAAGACCATGAGTGGTCACACAAATGTTGTATATGATGTGGCTATATCCAGTTATTCAGAGTTCATCGTATCGGTAAGTGATGATAAGACGGTGAGACTATGGGACGTCAAGACAGGTACCTGTAAGACCATGAGTGGTCACACTAGTTAAGTATCATCTGTGGCTATATCCAGTTATTCAGAGTTCATCGTATCGGGAAGTGCAGATTATACGGTAAGACTATGGGACTTCAAGACAGGTACCTGTAAGACCATGAGTGGTCACACATGGTATGTATTATCTGTGGATATATCCAGTGATTCAGAGTTCATCGTATCGGGAAGTGCAGATTATACGGTAAGACTATGGGACTTCAAGACAGGTACTTGTAAGACCATGAGTGGTCAAACAGATCATGTATTATCTGTGGCTATATCCAGTGACTCAGAGTTCATCGTATCGGGAAGTGCAGATTATACGGTAAGACTAAGGGACTTCAAGACAGGTACCTGTAAGACCATGAGTGGTCACACATGGTATGTATCTGCTGTGGATATATCCAGTGATTCAGAGTTCATCGTATCGGGAAGTGCAGATTATACGGTAAGACTATGGGACTTCAAGACAGGTACCTGTAAGACCATGAGTGGTCACACAAATGTTGTATATGCTGTGGCTATATCCAGTTATTCAGAGTTCATCGTATCGGGAAGTGCAGATTATACGGTGAGACTATGGGACGTCAAGACAGGTACCTGTAAGACCATGAGTGGTCACACAAATGTTGTATATGATGTGGCTATATCCAGTTATTCAGAGTTCATCGTATCGGGAAGTTCAGATTATACGGTAAGACTATGGGACGTCAAGACAGGTACCTGTAAGACCATGAGTGGTCACACAGATTATGTATTATCTGTGGCTATATCCAGTGATTCAGAGTTCATCGTATCGGGAAGTTATGATAAGACGGTGAGACTATGGGACGTCAAGACAGGTACCTGTAAGACTATGAGTGGTCACACAGATTAAGTATCATCTGTGGCTATATCCAGTGATTCAGAGTTCATTGTATCGGGAAGTGATGATAAGACGGTGAGACTATGGGACGTCAAGACAGGTACCTGTAAGACCATGAGTGATCACACTTATTCTGTAAGATCTGCGGCTTTATCCAGTGATTCAGAGTTCATCGTATCGGGAAGTTCAGATTATACGGTAAGACTATGGGACGTCATGACAGGTACTTGTAAGACTATGAGTGGTCACACAGATTAAGTATCATCTGTGGCTATATCCAGTGATTCAGAGTTCATCGTATCGGGAAGTGCAGATTATACGGTAAGACTATGGGACGTCAAGACAGGTACCTGTAAGACCATGAGTGGTCACACAAATGTTGTATATGATGTGGCTATATCCAGTTATTCAGAGTTCATCGTATCGGGAAGTGATGATTATACGGTAAGACTATGGGACTTCAAGACAGGTACCTGTAAGACCATGAGTGGTCACACAAATGTTGTATATGCTGTGGCTATATCCAGTTATTCAGAGTTCATCGTATCGGGAAGTGCAGATAAGACGGTGAGACTATGGGACTTCAAGACAGGTACCTGTAAGACCATGAGTGGTCACACATGGTATGTATTATCTGTGGCTATATCCAGTTATTCAGAGTTCATCGTATCGGGAAGTGCAGATTATACGGTAAGACTATGGGACTTCAAGACAGGTACTTGTAAGACCATGAGTGGTCAAACAGATCATGTATTATCTGTGGCTATATCCAGTGACTCAGAGTTCATCGTATCGGGAAGTGCAGATTATACGGTAAGACTATGGGACTTCAAGACAGGTACCTGTAAGACCATGAGTGGTCACACATGGTATGTATCTGCTGTGGATATATCCAGTGATTCAGAGTTCATCGTATCGGGAAGTGCAGATTATACGGTGAGACTATGGGACGTCAAGACAGGTACCTGTAAGACCATGAGTGGTCACACAAATGTTGTATATGCTGTGGCTATATCCAGTTATTCAGAGTTCATCGTATCGGGAAGTGCAGATAAGACGGTGAGACTATGGGACTTCAAGACAGGTACCTGTAAGACCATGAGTGGTCACACAAATGTTGTATATGCTGTGGCTATATCCAGTTATTCAGAGTTCATCGTATCGGGAAGTGCAGATTATACGGTGAGACTATGGGACGTCAAGACAGGTACCTGTAAGACCATGAGTGGTCACACATGGTATGTATCTGCTGTGGATATATCCAGTGATTCAGAGTTCATCGTATCGGGAAGTGCAGATTATACGGTAAGACTATGGGACTTCAAGACAGGTACCTGTAAGACCATGAGTGGTCACACAAATGTTGTATATGCTGTGGCTATATCCAGTTATTCAGAGTTCATCGTATCGGGAAGTGCAGATAAGACGGTGAGACTATGGGACTTCAAGACAGGTACCTGTAAGACTATGAGTGGTCACACAGATTAAGTATCATCTGTGGCTATATCCAGTTATTCAGAGTTCATCGTATCGGGAAGTGCAGATTATACGGTAAGACTATGGGACTTCAAGACAGGTACCTGTAAGACCATGAGTGGTCACACATGGTATGTATCTGCTGTGGATATATCCAGTGATTCAGAGTTCATCGTATCGGGAAGTGCAGATTATACGGTGAGACTATGGGACGTCAAGACAGGTACCTGTAAGACCATGAGTGGTCACACAAATGTTGTATATGCTGTGGCTATATCCAGTTATTCAGAGTTCATCGTATCGGGAAGTGCAGATAAGACGGTGAGACTATGGGACTTCAAGACAGGTACCTGTAAGACCATGAGTGGTCACACAAATGTTGTATATGCTGTGGCTATATCCAGTTATTCAGAGTTCATCGTATCGGGAAGTGCAGATTATACGGTGAGACTATGGGACGTCAAGACAGGTACCTGTAAGACCATGAGTGGTCACACAAATGTTGTATATGATGTGGCTATATCCAGTTATTCAGAGTTCATCGTATCGGGAAGTGCAGATTATACGGTAAGACTATGGGACGTCAAGACAGGTACCTGTAAGACCATGAGTGGTCACACTAGTTATGTATGATCTGTGGCTATATCCAGTGATTCAGAGTTCATCGTATCGGGAAGTGCAGATTATACGGTAAGACTATGGGACT
Source organism: Loxodes magnus (assembly GCA_946699065.1). Classification (NCBI taxonomy): domain Eukaryota; phylum Ciliophora; class Karyorelictea; order Loxodida; family Loxodidae; genus Loxodes; species Loxodes magnus. The sequence goes on along the minus strand of CAMPDV010000021.1, from coordinate 667,484 downwards.
TCAAGACAGGTACCTGTAAGACCATGAGTGGTCACACATGGTATGTATTATCTGTGGCTATATCCAGTTATTCAGAGTTCATCGTATCGGGAAGTGCAGATTATACGGTAAGACTATGGGACTTCAAGACAGGTACTTGTAAGACCATGAGTGGTCAAACAGATCATGTATTATCTGTGGCTATATCCAGTGACTCAGAGTTCATCGTATCGGGAAGTGCAGATTATACGGTAAGACTATGGGACTTCAAGACAGGTACCTGTAAGACCATGAGTGGTCACACATGGTATGTATCTGCTGTGGATATATCCAGTGATTCAGAGTTCATCGTATCGGGAAGTGCAGATTATACGGTAAGACTATGGGACTTCAAGACAGGTACCTGTAAGACCATGAGTGGTCACACAAATGTTGTATATGCTGTGGCTATATCCAGTTATTCAGAGTTCATCGTATCGGGAAGTGCAGATTATACGGTGAGACTATGGGACGTCAAGACAGGTACCTGTAAGACCATGAGTGGTCACACATGGTATGTATCTGCTGTGGATATATCCAGTGATTCAGAGTTCATCGTATCGGGAAGTGCAGATTATACGGTGAGACTATGGGACGTCAAGACAGGTACCTGTAAGACCATGAGTGGTCACACAAATGTTGTATATGATGTGGCTATATCCAGTTATTCAGAGTTCATCGTATCGGGAAGTGCAGATTATACGGTAAGACTATGGGACTTCAAGACAGGTACCTGTAAGACCATGAGTGGTCACACATGGTATGTATTATCTGTGGCTATATCCAGTTATTCAGAGTTCATCGTATCGGGAAGTGCAGATTATACGGTAAGACTATGGGACTTCAAGACAGGTACTTGTAAGACCATGAGTGGTCAAACAGATCATGTATTATCTGTGGCTATATCCAGTGACTCAGAGTTCATCGTATCGGGAAGTGCAGATTATACGGTAAGACTATGGGACTTCAAGACAGGTACCTGTAAGACCATGAGTGGTCACACATGGTATGTATCTGCTGTGGATATATCCAGTGATTCAGAGTTCATCGTATCGGGAAGTGCAGATTATACGGTAAGACTATGGGACTTCAAGACAGGTACCTGTAAGACCATGAGTGGTCACACAAATGTTGTATATGCTGTGGCTATATCCAGTTATTCAGAGTTCATCGTATCGGGAAGTGCAGATTATACGGTGAGACTATGGGACGTCAAGACAGGTACCTGTAAGACCATGAGTGGTCACACAAATGTTGTATATGATGTGGCTATATCCAGTTATTCAGAGTTCATCGTATCGGGAAGTGCAGATTATACGGTAAGACTATGGGACGTCAAGACAGGTACCTGTAAGACCATGAGTGGTCACACTAGTTATGTATGATCTGTGGCTATATCCAGTGATTCAGAGTTCATCGTATCGGGAAGTGCAGATTATACGGTAAGACTATGGGACTTCAAGACAGGTACCTGTAAGACCATGAGTGGTCACACATGGTATGTATTATCTGTGGCTATATCCAGTTATTCAGAGTTCATCGTATCGGGAAGTGCAGATTATACGGTAAGACTATGGGACTTCAAGACAGGTACTTGTAAGACCATGAGTGGTCAAACAGATCATGTATTATCTGTGGCTATATCCAGTGACTCAGAGTTCATCGTATCGGGAAGTGCAGATTATACGGTAAGACTATGGGACTTCAAGACAGGTACCTGTAAGACCATGAGTGGTCACACATGGTATGTATCTGCTGTGGATATATCCAGTGATTCAGAGTTCATCGTATCGGGAAGTGCAGATTATACGGTAAGACTATGGGACTTCAAGACAGGTACCTGTAAGACCATGAGTGGTCACACAAATGTTGTATATGCTGTGGCTATATCCAGTTATTCAGAGTTCATCGTATCGGGAAGTGCAGATTATACGGTGAGACTATGGGACGTCAAGACAGGTACCTGTAAGACCATGAGTGGTCACACATGGTATGTATCTGCTGTGGATATATCCAGTGATTCAGAGTTCATCGTATCGGGAAGTGCAGATTATACGGTAAGACTATGGGACTTCAAGACAGGTACCTGTAAGACCATGAGTGGTCACACAAATGTTGTATATGCTGTGGCTATATCCAGTTATTCAGAGTTCATCGTATCGGGAAGTGCAGATTATACGGTGAGACTATGGGACGTCAAGACAGGTACCTGTAAGACCATGAGTGGTCACACAAATGTTGTATATGATGTGGCTATATCCAGTTATTCAGAGTTCATCGTATCGGTAAGTGATGATAAGACGGTGAGACTATGGGACGTCAAGACAGGTACCTGTAAGACCATGAGTGGTCACACTAGTTATGTATGATCTGTGGCTATATCCAGTGATTCAGAGTTCATCGTATCGGGAAGTGCAGATTATACGGTAAGACTATGGGACTTCAAGACAGGTACCTGTAAGACCATGAGTGGTCACACATGGTATGTATTATCTGTGGCTATATCCAGTTATTCAGAGTTCATCGTATCGGGAAGTGCAGATTATACGGTAAGACTATGGGACTTCAAGACAGGTACTTGTAAGACCATGAGTGGTCAAACAGATCATGTATTATCTGTGGCTATATCCAGTGACTCAGAGTTCATCGTATCGGGAAGTGCAGATTATACGGTAAGACTAAGGGACTTCAAGACAGGTACCTGTAAGACCATGAGTGGTCACACATGGTATGTATCTGCTGTGGATATATCCAGTGATTCAGAGTTCATCGTATCGGGAAGTGCAGATTATACGGTAAGACTATGGGACTTCAAGACAGGTACCTGTAAGACCATGAGTGGTCACACAAATGTTGTATATGCTGTGGCTATATCCAGTTATTCAGAGTTCATCGTATCGGGAAGTGCAGATTATACGGTGAGACTATGGGACGTCAAGACAGGTACCTGTAAGACCATGAGTGGTCACACAAATGTTGTATATGATGTGGCTATATCCAGTTATTCAGAGTTCATCGTATCGGGAAGTTCAGATTATACGGTAAGACTATGGGACGTCAAGACAGGTACCTGTAAGACCATGAGTGGTCACACAGATTATGTATTATCTGTGGCTATATCCAGTGATTCAGAGTTCATCGTATCGGGAAGTTATGATAAGACGGTGAGACTATGGGACGTCAAGACAGGTACCTGTAAGACTATGAGTGGTCACACAGATTAAGTATCATCTGTGGCTATATCCAGTGATTCAGAGTTCATTGTATCGGGAAGTGATGATAAGACGGTGAGACTATGGGACGTCAAGACAGGTACCTGTAAGACCATGAGTGATCACACTTATTCTGTAAGATCTGCGGCTTTATCCAGTGATTCAGAGTTCATCGTATCGGGAAGTTCAGATTATACGGTAAGACTATGGGACGTCATGACAGGTACTTGTAAGACTATGAGTGGTCACACAGATTAAGTATCATCTGTGGCTATATCCAGTGATTCAGAGTTCATCGTATCGGGAAGTGCAGATTATACGGTAAGACTATGGGACGTCAAGACAGGTACCTGTAAGACCATGAGTGGTCACACAAATGTTGTATATGATGTGGCTATATCCAGTTATTCAGAGTTCATCGTATCGGGAAGTGATGATTATACGGTAAGACTATGGGACTTCAAGACAGGTACCTGTAAGACCATGAGTGGTCACACAAATGTTGTATATGCTGTGGCTATATCCAGTTATTCAGAGTTCATCGTATCGGGAAGTGCAGATAAGACGGTGAGACTATGGGACTTCAAGACAGGTACCTGTAAGACCATGAGTGGTCACACATGGTATGTATTATCTGTGGCTATATCCAGTTATTCAGAGTTCATCGTATCGGGAAGTGCAGATTATACGGTAAGACTATGGGACTTCAAGACAGGTACTTGTAAGACCATGAGTGGTCAAACAGATCATGTATTATCTGTGGCTATATCCAGTGACTCAGAGTTCATCGTATCGGGAAGTGCAGATTATACGGTAAGACTATGGGACTTCAAGACAGGTACCTGTAAGACCATGAGTGGTCACACATGGTATGTATCTGCTGTGGATATATCCAGTGATTCAGAGTTCATCGTATCGGGAAGTGCAGATTATACGGTGAGACTATGGGACGTCAAGACAGGTACCTGTAAGACCATGAGTGGTCACACAAATGTTGTATATGCTGTGGCTATATCCAGTTATTCAGAGTTCATCGTATCGGGAAGTGCAGATAAGACGGTGAGACTATGGGACTTCAAGACAGGTACCTGTAAGACCATGAGTGGTCACACAAATGTTGTATATGCTGTGGCTATATCCAGTTATTCAGAGTTCATCGTATCGGGAAGTGCAGATTATACGGTGAGACTATGGGACGTCAAGACAGGTACCTGTAAGACCATGAGTGGTCACACATGGTATGTATCTGCTGTGGATATATCCAGTGATTCAGAGTTCATCGTATCGGGAAGTGCAGATTATACGGTAAGACTATGGGACTTCAAGACAGGTACCTGTAAGACCATGAGTGGTCACACAAATGTTGTATATGCTGTGGCTATATCCAGTTATTCAGAGTTCATCGTATCGGGAAGTGCAGATAAGACGGTGAGACTATGGGACTTCAAGACAGGTACCTGTAAGACTATGAGTGGTCACACAGATTAAGTATCATCTGTGGCTATATCCAGTTATTCAGAGTTCATCGTATCGGGAAGTGCAGATTATACGGTAAGACTATGGGACTTCAAGACAGGTACCTGTAAGACCATGAGTGGTCACACATGGTATGTATCTGCTGTGGATATATCCAGTGATTCAGAGTTCATCGTATCGGGAAGTGCAGATTATACGGTGAGACTATGGGACGTCAAGACAGGTACCTGTAAGACCATGAGTGGTCACACAAATGTTGTATATGCTGTGGCTATATCCAGTTATTCAGAGTTCATCGTATCGGGAAGTGCAGATAAGACGGTGAGACTATGGGACTTCAAGACAGGTACCTGTAAGACCATGAGTGGTCACACAAATGTTGTATATGCTGTGGCTATATCCAGTTATTCAGAGTTCATCGTATCGGGAAGTGCAGATTATACGGTGAGACTATGGGACGTCAAGACAGGTACCTGTAAGACCATGAGTGGTCACACAAATGTTGTATATGATGTGGCTATATCCAGTTATTCAGAGTTCATCGTATCGGGAAGTGCAGATTATACGGTAAGACTATGGGACGTCAAGACAGGTACCTGTAAGACCATGAGTGGTCACACTAGTTATGTATGATCTGTGGCTATATCCAGTGATTCAGAGTTCATCGTATCGGGAAGTGCAGATTATACGGTAAGACTATGGGACTTCAAGACAGGTACCTGTAAGACCATGAGTGGTCACACATGGTATGTATTATCTGTGGCTATATCCAGTTATTCAGAGTTCATCGTATCGGGAAGTGCAGATTATACGGTAAGACTATGGGACTTCAAGACAGGTACTTGTAAGACCATGAGTGGTCAAACAGATCATGTATTATCTGTGGCTATATCCAGTGACTCAGAGTTCATCGTATCGGGAAGTGCAGATTATACGGTAAGACTATGGGACTTCAAGACAGGTACCTGTAAGACCATGAGTGGTCACACATGGTATGTATCTGCTGTGGATATATCCAGTGATTCAGAGTTCATCGTATCGGGAAGTGCAGATTATACGGTAAGACTATGGGACTTCAAGACAGGTACCTGTAAGACCATGAGTGGTCACACAAATGTTGTATATGCTGTGGCTATATCCAGTTATTCAGAGTTCATCGTATCGGGAAGTGCAGATTATACGGTGAGACTATGGGACGTCAAGACAGGTACCTGTAAGACCATGAGTGGTCACACATGGTATGTATCTGCTGTGGATATATCCAGTGATTCAGAGTTCATCGTATCGGGAAGTGCAGATTATACGGTGAGACTATGGGACGTCAAGACAGGTACCTGTAAGACCATGAGTGGTCACACAAATGTTGTATATGATGTGGCTATATCCAGTTATTCAGAGTTCATCGTATCGGGAAGTGCAGATTATACGGTAAGACTATGGGACTTCAAGACAGGTACCTGTAAGACCATGAGTGGTCACACATGGTATGTATTATCTGTGGCTATATCCAGTTATTCAGAGTTCATCGTATCGGGAAGTGCAGATTATACGGTAAGACTATGGGACTTCAAGACAGGTACTTGTAAGACCATGAGTGGTCAAACAGATCATGTATTATCTGTGGCTATATCCAGTGACTCAGAGTTCATCGTATCGGGAAGTGCAGATTATACGGTAAGACTATGGGACTTCAAGACAGGTACCTGTAAGACCATGAGTGGTCACACATGGTATGTATCTGCTGTGGATATATCCAGTGATTCAGAGTTCATCGTATCGGGAAGTGCAGATTATACGGTAAGACTATGGGACTTCAAGACAGGTACCTGTAAGACCATGAGTGGTCACACAAATGTTGTATATGCTGTGGCTATATCCAGTTATTCAGAGTTCATCGTATCGGGAAGTGCAGATTATACGGTGAGACTATGGGACGTCAAGACAGGTACCTGTAAGACCATGAGTGGTCACACAAATGTTGTATATGATGTGGCTATATCCAGTTATTCAGAGTTCATCGTATCGGGAAGTGCAGATTATACGGTAAGACTATGGGACGTCAAGACAGGTACCTGTAAGACCATGAGTGGTCACACTAGTTATGTATGATCTGTGGCTATATCCAGTGATTCAGAGTTCATCGTATCGGGAAGTGCAGATTATACGGTAAGACTATGGGACTTCAAGACAGGTACCTGTAAGACCATGAGTGGTCACACATGGTATGTATTATCTGTGGCTATATCCAGTTATTCAGAGTTCATCGTATCGGGAAGTGCAGATTATACGGTAAGACTATGGGACTTCAAGACAGGTACTTGTAAGACCATGAGTGGTCAAACAGATCATGTATTATCTGTGGCTATATCCAGTGACTCAGAGTTCATCGTATCGGGAAGTGCAGATTATACGGTAAGACTATGGGACTTCAAGACAGGTACCTGTAAGACCATGAGTGGTCACACATGGTATGTATCTGCTGTGGATATATCCAGTGATTCAGAGTTCATCGTATCGGGAAGTGCAGATTATACGGTAAGACTATGGGACTTCAAGACAGGTACCTGTAAGACCATGAGTGGTCACACAAATGTTGTATATGCTGTGGCTATATCCAGTTATTCAGAGTTCATCGTATCGGGAAGTGCAGATTATACGGTGAGACTATGGGACGTCAAGACAGGTACCTGTAAGACCATGAGTGGTCACACATGGTATGTATCTGCTGTGGATATATCCAGTGATTCAGAGTTCATCGTATCGGGAAGTGCAGATTATACGGTAAGACTATGGGACTTCAAGACAGGTACCTGTAAGACCATGAGTGGTCACACAAATGTTGTATATGCTGTGGCTATATCCAGTTATTCAGAGTTCATCGTATCGGGAAGTGCAGATTATACGGTGAGACTATGGGACGTCAAGACAGGTACCTGTAAGACCATGAGTGGTCACACAAATGTTGTATATGATGTGGCTATATCCAGTTATTCAGAGTTCATCGTATCGGTAAGTGATGATAAGACGGTGAGACTATGGGACGTCAAGACAGGTACCTGTAAGACCATGAGTGGTCACACTAGTTATGTATGATCTGTGGCTATATCCAGTGATTCAGAGTTCATCGTATCGGGAAGTGCAGATTATACGGTAAGACTATGGGACTTCAAGACAGGTACCTGTAAGACCATGAGTGGTCACACATGGTATGTATTATCTGTGGCTATATCCAGTTATTCAGAGTTCATCGTATCGGGAAGTGCAGATTATACGGTAAGACTATGGGACTTCAAGACAGGTACTTGTAAGACCATGAGTGGTCAAACAGATCATGTATTATCTGTGGCTATATCCAGTGACTCAGAGTTCATCGTATCGGGAAGTGCAGATTATACGGTAAGACTAAGGGACTTCAAGACAGGTACCTGTAAGACCATGAGTGGTCACACATGGTATGTATCTGCTGTGGATATATCCAGTGATTCAGAGTTCATCGTATCGGGAAGTGCAGATTATACGGTAAGACTATGGGACTTCAAGACAGGTACCTGTAAGACCATGAGTGGTCACACAAATGTTGTATATGCTGTGGCTATATCCAGTTATTCAGAGTTCATCGTATCGGGAAGTGCAGATTATACGGTGAGACTATGGGACGTCAAGACAGGTACCTGTAAGACCATGAGTGGTCACACAAATGTTGTATATGATGTGGCTATATCCAGTTATTCAGAGTTCATCGTATCGGGAAGTTCAGATTATACGGTAAGACTATGGGACGTCAAGACAGGTACCTGTAAGACCATGAGTGGTCACACAGATTATGTATTATCTGTGGCTATATCCAGTGATTCAGAGTTCATCGTATCGGGAAGTTATGATAAGACGGTGAGACTATGGGACGTCAAGACAGGTACCTGTAAGACTATGAGTGGTCACACAGATTAAGTATCATCTGTGGCTATATCCAGTGATTCAGAGTTCATTGTATCGGGAAGTGATGATAAGACGGTGAGACTATGGGACGTCAAGACAGGTACCTGTAAGACCATGAGTGGTCACACATGGTATGTATCTGCTGTGGATATATCCAGTGATTCAGAGTTCATCGTATCGGGAAGTGCAGATTATACGGTGAGACTATGGGACGTCAAGACAGGTACCTGTAAGACCATGAGTGGTCACACAAATGTTGTATATGCTGTGGCTATATCCAGTTATTCAGAGTTCATCGTATCGGGAAGTGCAGATAAGACGGTGAGACTATGGGACTTCAAGACAGGTACCTGTAAGACTATGAGTGGTCACACAGATTAAGTATCATCTGTGGCTATATCCAGTTATTCAGAGTTCATCGTATCGGGAAGTGCAGATAAGACGGTGAGACTATGGGACGTCAAGACAGGTACCTGTAAGACCATGAGTGGTCACACTAGTTATGTATTATCTGTGGCTATATCCAGTGATTCAGAGTTCATCGTATCGGGAAGTTATGATAAGACGGTGAGACTATGGGACGTCAAGACAGGTACCTGTAAGACCATGAGTGATCACACTAGTTATGTAAGATCTGTGGCTATATCCAGTGATTCAGAGTTCATCGTATCGGGAAGTGCAGATTATACGGTAAGACTATGGGACTTCAAGACAGGTACCTGTAAGACCATGAGTGGTCACACATGGTATGTATTATCTGTGGCTATATCCAGTGATTCAGAGTTCATCGTATCGGGAAGTTATGATAAGACGGTGAGACTATGGGACGTCAAGACAGGTACCTGTAAGACCATGAGTGATCACACTAGTTATGTAAGATCTGTGGCTATATCCAGTGACTCAGAGTTCATCGTATCGGGAAGTGCAGATTATACGGTAAGACTATGGGACTTCAAGACAGGTACCTGTAAGACCATGAGTGGTCACACATGGTATGTATCTGCTGTGGATATATCCAGTGATTCAGAGTTCATCGTATCGGGAAGTGCAGATTATACGGTAAGACTATGGGACTTCAAGACAGGTACCTGTAAGACCATGAGTGGTCACACAAATGTTGTATATGCTGTGGCTATATCCAGTTATTCAGAGTTCATCGTATCGGGAAGTGCAGATTATACGGTGAGACTATGGGACGTCAAGACAGGTACCTGTAAGACCATGAGTGGTCACACAAATGTTGTATATGATGTGGCTATATCCAGTTATTCAGAGTTCATCGTATCGGGAAGTGATGATAAGACGGTGAGACTATGGGACGTCAAGAAAGGTACCTGTAAGACCATGAGTGGTCACACTAGTTATGTATGATCTGTGGCTATATCCAGTGATTCAGAGTTCATCGTATCGGGAAGTGATGATAAGACGGTGAGACTATAGGACGTCAAGACAGGTACCTGTAAGACCATGAGTGGTCACACAGATTATGTATTATCTGTGGCTATATCCAGTTATTCAGAGTTCATCGTATCGGGAAGTGCAGATAAGACGGTGAGACTATGGGACTTCAAGACAGGTACCTGTAAGACTATGAGTGGTCACACAGATTAAGTATCATCTGTGGCTATATCCAGTTATTCAGAGTTCATCGTATCGGGAAGTGCAGATTATACGGTAAGACTATGGGACTTCAAGACAGGTACTTGTAAGACCATGAGTGGTCAAACAGATCATGTATTATCTGTGGCTATATCCAGTTATTCAGAGTTCATCGTATCGGGAAGTGCAGATTATACGGTGAGACTATGGGACGTCAAGACAGGTACCTGTAAGACCATGAGTGGTCACACAAATGTTGTATATGATGTGGCTATATCCAGTTATTCAGAGTTCATCGTATCGGGAAGTGATGATAAGACGGTGAGACTATGGGACGTCAAGACAGGTACCTGTAAGACCATGAGTGGTCACACTAGTTATGTATGATCTGTGGCTATATCCAGTGATTCAGAGTTCATCGTATCGGGAAGTGATGATAAGACGGTGAGACTATAGGACGTCAAGACAGGTACCTGTAAGACCATGAGTGGTCACACAGATTATGTATTATCTGTGGCTATATCCAGTTATTCAGAGTTCATCGTATCGGGAAGTGCAGATAAGACGGTGAGACTATGGGACTTCAAGACAGGTACCTGTAAGACTATGAGTGGTCACACAGATTAAGTATCATCTGTGGCTATATCCAGTTATTCAGAGTTCATCGTATCGGGAAGTGCAGATTATACGGTAAGACTATGGGACTTCAAGACAGGTACCTGTAAGACCATGAGTGGTCACACATGGTATGTATCTGCTGTGGCTATATCCAGTGATTCAGAGTTCATCGTATCGGGAAGTGATGATAAGACGGTAAGACTATGGGACGTCAAGACAGGTACCTGTAAGACCATGAGTGGTCACACAAATGTTGTATATGCTGTGGCTATATCCAGTGATTCAGAGTTCATCGTATCGGGAAGTTATGATTAGACGGTGAGACTATGGGACGTCAAGACAGGTACCTGTAAGACCATGAGTGATCACACTAGTTATGTAAGATCTGTGGCTATATCCAGTGATTCAGAGTTCATCGTATCGGGAAGTTATGATAAGACGGTGAGACTATGGGACATCAAGACAGGTACCTGTAAGACCATGAGTGGTCACACTAGTTATGTATTATCTGTGGCTATATCCAGTTATTCAGAGTTCATCGTATCGGGAAGTGCAGATTATACGGTGAGACTATGGGACGTCAAGACAGGTACCTGTAAGACCATGAGTGGTCACACAAGAGTTGTATATGATGTGGCTATATCCAGTGATTCAGAGTTCATCGTATCGGGAAGTGATGATAAGACGGTGAGACTATAGGACGTCAAGACAGGTACCTGTAAGACCATGAGTGGTCACACTAGTTATGTATTATCTGTGGCTATATCCAGTGATTCAGAGTTCATCGTATCGGGAAGTTATGATAAGACGGTGAGACTATGGGACGTCAAGACAGGTACCTGTAAGACCATGAGTGGTCACACTAGTTATGTATTATCTGTGGCTATATCCAGTGATTCAGAGTTCATCGTATCGGGAAGTTGAGATAAGACGGTGAGACTATGGGACGTCAAGACAGGTACCTGTAAGACCATGAGTGGTCACACAGATTATGTATTATCTGTGGCTATATCCAGTGATTCAGATTTCATCGTATCGGGAAGCGATGATAAGACGGTGAGACTATGGGACTTCAAGACAGGTACCTGTAAGACCATGAGTGGTCACACTAGTTATGTATTATCTGTGGCTATATCCAGTGATTCAGAGTTCATCGTATCGGGAAGTTATGATAAGACGGTGAGACTATGGGACGTCAAGACAGGTACTTGTAAGACCATGAGTGGTCACACAGATTGAGTATCATCTGTGGTTATATCCAGTGATTCAGAGTTCATCGTATCGGGAAGTGCAGATTAGACGGTGAGACTATGGGACGTCAAGACAGGTACCTGTAAGACCATGAGTGGTCACACAGATTAAGTATCATCTGTGGCTATATCCAGTGATTCAGAGTTCATCGTATCGGGAAGTTCAGATTATACGGTGAGACTATGGGACATCAAGACAGGTACTTGTAAGACTATGAGTGGTCACACAGATTAAGTATCATCTGTGGCTATATCCAGTGATTCAGAGTTCATTGTATCGGGAAGTGATGATAAGACGGTGAGACTATGGGACGTCAAGACAGGTACCTGTAAGACCATGAGTGGTCACACTAGTTATGTATCATCTGTGGCTATATCCAGTGATTCAGAGTTCATCGTATCGGGAAGTGCAGATAAGACGGTGAGACTATGGGACGTCAAGACAGGTACCTGTAAGACCATGAGTGGTCACACAAATGTTGTATATGCTGTGGCTATATCCAGTGATTCAGAGTTCATCGTATCGGGAAGTTATGATAAGACGGTGAGACTATGGGACATCAAGACAGGTACTTGTAATACTATGAGTGGTCACACAGATTAAGTATCATCTGTGGCTATATCCAGTGATTCAGAGTTCATCGTATCGGGAAGCGATGATAAGACGGTGAGACTATGGGACGTCAAGACAGGTACCTGTAAGACCATGAGTGGTTACACTAGTTATGTATTATCTGTGGCTATATCCAGTGATTCAGAGTTCATCGTATCGGGAAGTTATGATAAGACGGTGAGACTATGGGACGTCAAGACAGGTACCTGTAAGACCATGAGTGGTCACACAAATGTTGTATATGATGTGGCTATATCCAGTTATTCAGAGTTCATCGTATCGGGAAGTGCAGATTATACGGTGAGACTATAGGACGTCAAGACAGGTACCTGTAAGACCATGAGTGGTCACACAGATTCTGTATTATCTGTGGCTATATCCAGTGATTCAGAGTTCATCGTATCGGGAAGTGCAGATAAGACGGTGAGACTATGGGACGTCAAGACAGGTACCTGTAAGACTATGAGTGGTCACACAGATTATGTATCATCTGTGGCTATATCCAGTTATTCAGAGTTCATCGTATCGGGAAGTGCAGATAAGACGGTGAGACTATGGGACTTCAAGACAGGTACCTGTAAGACTATGAGTGGTCACACAGATTAAGTATCATCTGTGGCTATATCCAGTTATTCAGAGTTCATCGTATCGGGAAGTGCAGATAAGACGGTGAGACTATGGGACATCAAGACAGGTACTTGTAATACTATGAGTGGTCACACAGATTAAGTATCATCTGTGGCTATATCCAGTGATTCAGAGTTCATCGTATCGGGAAGCGATGATAAGACGGTGAGACTATGGGACTTCAAGACAGGTACCTGTAAGACTATGAGTGGTCACACAGATTAAGTATCATCTGTGGCTATATCCAGTTATTCAGAGTTCATCGTATCGGGAAGTGCAGATTATACGGTGAGACTATGGGACGTCAAGACAGGTACCTGTAAGACCATGAGTGGTCACACAAATGTTGTATATGATGTGGCTATATCCAGTTATTCAGAGTTCATCGTATCGGGAAGTGCAGATTATACGGTGAGACTATAGGACGTCAAGACAGGTACCTGTAAGACCATGAGTGGTCACACAGATTCTGTATTATCTGTGGCTATATCCAGTGATTCAGAGTTCATCGTATCGGGAAGTGCAGATAAGACGGTGAGACTATGGGACGTCAAGACAGGTACCTGTAAGACTATGAGTGGTCACACAGATTATGTATCATCTGTGGCTATATCCAGTTATTCAGAGTTCATCGTATCGGGAAGTGCAGATTATACGGTAAGACTATGGGACTTCAAGACAGGTACCTGTAAGACCATGAGTGGTCACACATGGTATGTATCTGCTGTGGATATATCCAGTTATTCAGAGTTCATCGTATCGGGAAGTGCAGATTATACGGTGAGACTATGGGACGTCAAGACAGGTACCTGTAAGACCATGAGTGGTCACACAAATGTTGTATATGATGTAGCTATATCCAGTTATTCAGAGTTCATCGTATCGGGAAGTGCAGATTATACGGTGAGACTATGGGACGTCAAGACAGGTACCTGTAAGACCATGAGTGATCACACTAGTTATGTAAGATCTGTGGCTATATCCAGTGATTCAGAGTTCATCGTATCGGGAAGTTATGATAAGACGGTGAGACTATGGGACTTCAAGACAGGTACCTGTAAGACCATGAGTGATCACACTAGTTATGTAAGATCTGTGGCTATATCCAGTTATTCAGAGTTCATCGTATCGGGAAGTGCAGATTATACGGTGAGACTATGGGACGTCAAGACAGGTACCTGTAAGACCATGAGTGGTCACACATGGTATGTATCTGCTGTGGATATATCCAGTGATTCAGAGTTCATCGTATCGGGAAGTGCAGATTATACGGTGAGACTATGGGACGTCAAGACAGGTACCTGTAAGACCATGAGTGGTCACACAAATGTTGTATATGCTGTGGCTATATCCAGTGATTCAGAGTTCATCGTATCGGGAAGTGCAGATAAGACGGTGAGACTATGGGACGTCAAGACAGGTACCTGTAAGACTATGAGTGGTCACACAGATTAAGTATCATCTGTGGCTATATCCAGTTATTCAGAGTTCATCGTATCGGGAAGTGCAGATAAGACGGTGAGACTATGGGACGTCAAGACAGGTACCTGTAAGACCATGAGTGGTCACACTAGTTATGTATCATCTGTGGTTATATCCAGTGATTCAGAGTTCATCGTATCGGGAAGTTATGATAAGACGGTGAGACTATGGGACTTCAATACAGGTACCTGTAAGACCATGAGTGATCACACTAGTTATGTAAGATCTGTGGCTATATCCAGTTATTCAGAGTTCATCGTATCGGGAAGTGCAGATTATACGGTGAGACTATGGGACGTCAAGACAGGTACCTGTAAGACCATGAGTGATCACACTAGTTATGTAAGATCTGTGGCTATATCCAGTTATTCAGAGTTCATCGTATCGGGAAGTGCAGATTATACGGTGAGACTATGGGACGTCAAGACAGGTACCTGTAAGACCATGAGTGGTCACACATGGTATGTATCTGCTGTGGATATATCCAGTGATTCAGAGTTCATCGTATCGGGAAGTGCAGATTATACGGTGAGACTATGGGACGTCAAGACAGGTACCTGTAAGACCATGAGTGGTCACACAAATGTTGTATATGCTGTGGCTATATCCAGTGATTCAGAGTTCATCGTATCGGGAAGTGCAGATAAGACGGTGAGACTATGGGACGTCAAGACAGGTACCTGTAAGACTATGAGTGGTCACACAGATTAAGTATCATCTGTGGCTATATCCAGTTATTCAGAGTTCATCGTATCGGGAAGTGCAGATAAGACGGTGAGACTATGGGACGTCAAGACAGGTACCTGTAAGACCATGAGTGGTCACACTAGTTATGTATCATCTGTGGTTATATCCAGTGATTCAGAGTTCATCGTATCGGGAAGTTATGATAAGACGGTGAGACTATGGGACTTCAATACAGGTACCTGTAAGACCATGAGTGATCACACTAGTTATGTAAGATCTGTGGCTATATCCAGTTATTCAGAGTTCATCGTATCGGGAAGTGCAGATTATACGGTGAGACTATGGGACGTCAAGACAGGTACCTGTAAGACCATGAGTGGTCACACATGGTATGTATCTGCTGTGGATATATCCAGTGATTCAGAGTTCATCGTATCGGGAAGTGCAGATTATACGGTGAGACTATGGGACGTCAAGACAGGTACCTGTAAGACCATGAGTGGTCACACAAATGTTGTATATGCTGTGGCTATATCCAGTTATTCAGAGTTCATCGTATCGGGAAGTGCAGATAAGACGGTGAGACTATGGGACTTCAAGACATGTACCTGTAAGACTATGAGTGGTCACACAGATTAAGTATCATCTGTGGCTATATCCAGTTATTCAGAGTTCATCGTATCGGGAAGTGCAGATAAGACGGTGAGACTATGGGACGTCAAGACAGGTACCTGTAAGACTATGAGTGGTCACACAGATTAAGTATCATCTGTGGCTATATCCAGTTATTCAGAGTTCATCGTATCGGGAAGTGCAGATAAGACGGTGAGACTATGGGACTTCAAGACAGGTACCTGTAAGACTATGAGTGGTCACACAGATTAAGTATCATCTGTGGCTATATCCAGTTATTCAGAGTTCATCGTATCGGGAAGTGCAGATTATACGGTGAGACTATGGGACGTCAAGACAGGTACCTGTAAGACCATGAGTGGTCACACAAATGTTGTATATGATGTGGCTATATCCAGTTATTCAGAGTTCATCGTATCGGGAAGTGCAGATTATACGGTGAGACTATAGGACGTCAAGACAGGTACCTGTAAGACCATGAGTGGTCACACAGATTCTGTATTATCTGTGGCTATATCCAGTGATTCAGAGTTCATCGTATCGGGAAGTGCAGATAAGACGGTGAGACTATGGGACGTCAAGACAGGTACCTGTAAGACTATGAGTGGTCACACAGATTATGTATCATCTGTGGCTATATCCAGTTATTCAGAGTTCATCGTATCGGGAAGTGCAGATTATACGGTAAGACTATGGGACTTCAAGACAGGTACCTGTAAGACCATGAGTGGTCACACTAGTCATGTATAAGCTGTGGCTATATCCAGTGATTCAGAGTTCATCGTATCGGGAAGTTATGATTATACGGTGAGACTATGGGACGTCAAGACAGGTACCTGTAAGACCATGAGTGGTCACACAAATGTTGTATATGCTGTGGCTATATCCAGTTATTCAGAGTTCATCGTATCGGGAAGTGCAGATTATACGGTGAGACTATGGGACGTCAAGACAGGTACCTGTAAGACCATGAGTGATCACACTAGTTATGTAAGATCTGTGGCTATATCCAGTGATTCAGAGTTCATCGTATCGGGAAGTTATGATAAGACGGTGAGACTATGGGACTTCAAGACAGGTACCTGTAAGACCATGAGTGATCACACTAGTTATGTAAGATCTGTGGCTATATCCAGTTATTCAGAGTTCATCGTATCGGGAAGTGCAGATTATACGGTGAGACTATGGGACGTCAAGACAGGTACCTGTAAGACCATGAGTGGTCACACATGGTATGTATCTGCTGTGGATATATCCAGTGATTCAGAGTTCATCGTATCGGGAAGTGCAGATTATACGGTGAGACTATGGGACGTCAAGACAGGTACCTGTAAGACCATGAGTGGTCACACAAATGTTGTATATGCTGTGGCTATATCCAGTGATTCAGAGTTCATCGTATCGGGAAGTGCAGATAAGACGGTGAGACTATGGGACGTCAAGACAGGTACCTGTAAGACTATGAGTGGTCACACAGATTAAGTATCATCTGTGGCTATATCCAGTTATTCAGAGTTCATCGTATCGGGAAGTGCAGATAAGACGGTGAGACTATGGGACGTCAAGACAGGTACCTGTAAGACCATGAGTGGTCACACTAGTTATGTATCATCTGTGGTTATATCCAGTGATTCAGAGTTCATCGTATCGGGAAGTTATGATAAGACGGTGAGACTATGGGACTTCAATACAGGTACCTGTAAGACCATGAGTGATCACACTAGTTATGTAAGATCTGTGGCTATATCCAGTTATTCAGAGTTCATCGTATCGGGAAGTGCAGATTATACGGTGAGACTATGGGACGTCAAGACAGGTACCTGTAAGACCATGAGTGGTCACACATGGTATGTATCTGCTGTGGATATATCCAGTGATTCAGAGTTCATCGTATCGGGAAGTGCAGATTATACGGTGAGACTATGGGACGTCAAGACAGGTACCTGTAAGACCATGAGTGGTCACACAAATGTTGTATATGCTGTGGCTATATCCAGTTATTCAGAGTTCATCGTATCGGGAAGTGCAGATAAGACGGTGAGACTATGGGACTTCAAGACATGTACCTGTAAGACTATGAGTGGTCACACAGATTAAGTATCATCTGTGGCTATATCCAGTTATTCAGAGTTCATCGTATCGGGAAGTGCAGATAAGACGGTGAGACTATGGGACGTCAAGACAGGTACCTGTAAGACCATGAGTGGTCACACTAGTTATGTATTATCTGTGGCTATATCCAGTGATTCAGAGTTCATCGTATCGGGAAGTTATGATAAGACGGTGAGACTATGGGACTTCAAGACAGGTACCTGTAAGACCATGAGTGATCACACTAGTTATGTAAGATCTGTGGCTATATCCAGTGATTCAGAGTTCATCGTATCGGGAAGTTATGATAAGACGGTGAGACTATGGGACGTCAAGACAGGTACCTGTAAGACCATGAGTGGTCACACAGATTATGTAAGATCTGTGGCTATATCCAGTGATTCAGAGTTCATCGTATCGGGAAGTTATGATTAGACGGTGAGACTATGGGACGTCAAGACAGGTACCTGTAAGACCATGAGTGGTCACACTAGTTATGTAAATGCTGTGGCTATATCCAGTGATTCAGAGTTCATCGTATCGGGAAGTTATGATTAGACGGTGAGACTATGGGACGTCAAGACAGGTACCTGTAAGACCATGAGTGGTCACACTAGTTATGTAAATGCTGTGGCTATATCCAGTGATTCAGAGTTCATCGTATCGGGAAGTGCAGATTATACGGTGAGACTATGTGACGTCAAGACAGGTAAGACCATGAGTGGTCACACTAGTTATGTATGATCTGTGGCTATATCCAGTGATTCAGAGTTCATCGTATCGGGAAGTGATGATTATACGGTGAGACTATGGGACGTCAAGACAGGTACCTGTAAGACCATGAGTGGTCACACAGATTAAGTATCATCTGTGGCTATATCCAGTGATTCAGAGTTCATCGTATCGGGAAGTTATGATTATACGGTGAGACTATGGGACGTCAAGACAGGTACCTGTAAGACCATGAGTGGTCACACAAATGTTGTATATGCTGTGGCTATATCCAGTTATTCAGAGTTCATCGTATCGGGAAGTGCAGATTATACGGTGAGACTATGGGACGTCAAGACAGGTACCTGTAAGACCATGAGTGGTCACACAGATTAAGTATCATCTGTGGCTATATCCAGTGATTCAGAGTTCATCGTATCGGGAAGTGGAGATAAGACGGTGAGACTATGGGACGTCAAGACAGGTATCTGTAAGACCATGAGTGGTCACACAGATTATGTAAGATCTGTGGCTATATCCAGTGACTCAGAGTTCATCGTATCGGGAAGTGCAGATTATACGGTGAGACTATGGGACGTCAAGACAGGTACCTGTAAGACCATGAGTGGTCACAAAGATTATGTATATGCTGTGGCTATATCCAGTTATTCAGAGTTCATCGTATCGGGAAGTGCAGATTATACGGTGAGACTATGGGACGTCAAGACAGGTACCTGTAAGACCATGAGTGGTCACACTAGTTATGTAAATGCTGTGGCTATATCCAGTTATTCAGAGTTCATTGTATCGGGAAGTGCAGATTATACGGTAAGACTATGGGACGTCAAGACAGGTACTTGTAAGACCATGAGTGATCACACTAGTTATGTATATGCTGTGGCTATATCCAGTTATTCAGAGTTCATCGTATCGGGAAGTGCAGATTATACGGTAAGACTATGGGACTTCAAGACAGGTACTTGTAAGACCATGAGTGATCACACTAGTTATGTATATGCTGTGGCTATATCCAGTGATTCAGAGTTCATCGTATCGGGAAGTGATGATTATACGGTGAGACTATGGGACGTCAAGACAGGTACCTGTAAGACCATGAGTGATCACACTAGTTATGTATATGCTGTGGCTATATCCAGTTATTCAGAGTTCATTGTATCGGGAAGTGCAGATTATACGGTAAGACTATGGGACGTCAAGACAGGTACCTGTAAGACCATGAGTGATCACACTAGTTATGTATATGCTGTGGCTATATCCAGTTATTCAGAGTTCATCGTATCGGGAAGTGGAGATAAGACGGCGAGACTATGGGACGTCAAGACAGGTACCTGTAAGACGATGAGTGATCACACTAGTTATGTAAGATCTGTGGCTATATCCAGTGACTCAGAGTTCATTGTATCTGGAAGTGCAGATTATACGGTAAGACTATGGGACGTCAAGACAGGTACTTGTAAGACCATGAGTGATCACACTAGTTATGTATATGCTGTGGCTATATCCAGTTATTCAGAGTTCATTGTATCGGGAAGTGCAGATTATACGGTGAGACTATGGGACTTCAAGACAGGTACTTGTAAGACCATGAGTGATCACACTAGTTATGTATATGCTGTGGCTATATCCAGTGATTCAGAGTTCATCGTATCGGGAAGTGATGATTATACGGTGAGACTATGGGACGTCAAGACAGGTACTTGTAAGACCATGAGTGATCACACTAGTTATGTATATTCTGTGGCTATATCCAGTTATTCAGAGTTCATTGTATCGGGAAGTGCAGATTATACGGTAAGACTATGGGACGTCAAGACAGGTACCTGTAAGACCATGAGTGATCACACTAGTTATGTATATGCTGTGGCTATATCCAGTTATTCAGAGTTCATCGTATCGGGAAGTTATGATAAGACGGTGAGACTATGGGACTTCAAGACAGGTACCTGTAAGACCATGAGTGATCACACTAGTTATGTAAGATCTGTGGCTATATCCAGTGATTCAGAGTTCATTGTATCGGGAAGTGCAGATTATACGGTAAGACTATGGGACGTCAAGACAGGTA
The DNA here is from genome assembly GCA_946699065.1 of Loxodes magnus. NCBI lineage: Eukaryota > Ciliophora > Karyorelictea > Loxodida > Loxodidae > Loxodes > Loxodes magnus. The sequence continues at coordinate 646,445 of CAMPDV010000021.1, read as the reverse complement.
CTTGTAAGACCATGAGTGATCACACTAGTTATGTATATGCTGTGGCTATATCCAGTTATTCAGAGTTCATTGTATCGGGAAGTGCAGATTATACGGTAAGACTATGGGACTTCAAGACAGGTACTTGTAAGACCATGAGTGATCACACTAGTTATGTATATGCTGTGGCTATATCCAGTGATTCAGAGTTCATCGTATCGGGAAGTGATGATTATACGGTGAGACTATGGGACGTCAAGACAGGTACCTGTAAGACCATGAGTGATCACACTTATTCTGTAAGATCTGTGGCTATATCCAGTGATTCAGAGTTCATCGTATCGGGAAGTTCAGATTATACGGTAAGACTATGGGACGTCAAGACAGGTACCTGTAAGACCATGAGTGGTCACACAAATGTTGTATATGCTGTGGCTATATCCAGTGATTCAGAGTTCATCGTATCGGGAAGTGATGATAAGACGGTGAGACTATGGGACGTCAAGACAGGTACCTGTAAGACCATGAGTGGTCACACAGATTATGTATGATCTGTGGCTATATCCAGTGATTCAGAGTTCATCGTATCGGGAAGTGCAGATAATACGGTGAGACTATGGGACGTCAAGACAGGTACCTGTAAGACCATGAGTGGTCACACAAATGTTGTATATGCTGTGGCTATATCCAGTGATTCAGAGTTCATCGTATCGGGAAGTGGAGATAAGACGGTGAGACTATGGGACGTCAAGACAGGTACCTGTAAGACCATGAGTGGTCACACTAGTTATGTAAATGCTGTGGCTATATCCAGTGATTCAGAGTTCATCGTATCGGGAAGTTATGATAATACGGTGAGACTATGGGACTTCAAGACAGGTACCTGTAAGACCATGAGTGGTCACACAGATTATGTAAGATCTGTGGCTATATCCAGTGATTCAGAGTTCATCGTATCGGGAAGTGCAGATAATACGGTGAGACTATGGGACGTCAAGACAGGTACCTGTAAGACCATGAGTGGTCACACACATTATGTATGATCTGTGGCTATATCCAGTGATTCAGAGTTCATCGTATCGGGAAGTGCAGATAATACGGTGAGACTATGGAACGTCAAGACAGGTACCTGTAAGACCATGAGTGGTCACACAGATTCTGTATATGCTGTAGCTATATCCAGTGATTCAGAGTTCATCGTATCGGGAAGTGCAGATAATACGGTGAGACTATGGGACGTCAAGACAGGAACCTGTAAGACCATGAGTGGTCACACTAGTCATGTATAAGCTGTGGCTATATCCAGTGATTCAGAGTTCATCGTATCGGGAAGTTATGATTATACGGTGAGACTATGGGACGTCAAGACAGGTACCTGTAAGACCATGAGTGGTCACACAAATGTTGTATATGCTGTGGCTATATCCAGTTATTCAGAGTTCATCGTATCGGGAAGTGCAGATTATACGGTGAGACTATGGGACGTCAAGACAGGTACTTGTAAGACCATGAGTGGTCACACAAATGTTGTATATGCTGTGGCTATATCCAGTGATTCAGAGTTCATCGTATCGGGAAGTGGAGATAAGACGGTGAGACTATGGGACGTCAAGACAGGTACCTGTAAGACCATGAGTGGTCACACAGATTCTGTATATGCTGTGGCTATATCCAGTGATTCAGAGTTCATCGTATCGGGAAGTGCAGATTATACGGTGAGACTATGGGACGTCAAGACAGGTACCTGTAAGACCATGAGTGGTCACACAAATGTTGTATATGCTGTGGCTATATCCAGTGATTCAGAGTTCATCGTATCGGGAAGTTATGATAATACGGTGAGACTATGGGACTTCAAGACAGGTACCTGTAAGACCATGAGTGGTCACACAGATTCTGTATATGCTGTAGCTATATCCAGTGATTCAGAGTTCATCGTATCGGGAAGTGCAGATTATACGGTGAGACTATGGGACGTCAAGACAGGTACCTGTAAGACCATGAGTGGTCACACAGATTAAGTATCATCTGTGGCTATATCCAGTGATTCAGAGTTCATCGTATCGGGAAGTGGAGATAAGACGGTGAGACTATGGGACGTCAAGACAGGTACCTGTAAGACCATGAGTGGTCACACTAGTTATGTATATGCTGTGGCTATATCCAGTTATTCAGAGTTCATCGTATCGGGAAGTGCAGATTATACGGTGAGACTATGGGACGTCAAGACAGGTACCTGTAAGACCATGAGTGGTCACACTAGTTATGTAAATGCTGTGGCTATATCCAGTGATTCAGAGTTCATCGTATCGGGAAGTTATGATTAGACGGTGAGACTATGGGACGTCAAGACAGGTACCTGTAAGACCATGAGTGGTCACACTAGTTATGTAAATGCTGTGGCTATATCCAGTGATTCAGAGTTCATCGTATCGGGAAGTGCAGATTATACGGTAAGACTATGGGACTTCAAGACAGGTACTTGTAAGACCATGAGTGATCACACTAGTTATGTATATTCTGTGGCTACATCCAGTGATTCAGAGTTCATCGTATCGGGAAGTGATGATTATACGGTGAGACTATGGGACGTCAAGACAGGTACCTGTAAGACCATGAGTGGTCACACAGATTATGTAAGATCTGTGGCTATATCCAGTGATTCAGAGTTCATCGTATCGGGAAGTTATGATAATACGGTGAGACTATGGGACTTCAAGACAGGTACCTGTAAGACCATTAGTGGTCACACAGATTATGTAAGATCTGTGGCTATATCCAGTGATTCAGAGTTCATCGTATCGGGAAGTGCAGATTATACGGTGAGACTATGGGACGTCAAGACAGGTACCTGTAAGACCATGAGTGGTCACACTAGTTATGTAAATGCTGTGGCTATATCCAGTGATTCAGAGTTCATCGTATCGGGAAGTGCAGATTATACGGTGAGACTATGGGACGTCAAGACAGGTACCTGTAAGACCATGAGTGGTCACACAAATGTTGTATATGCTGTGGCTATATCCAGTGATTCAGAGTTCATCGTATCGGGAAGTGGAGATAAGACGGTGAGACTATGGGACGTCAAGACAGGTATCTGTAAGACCATGAGTGGTCACACAGATTATGTAAGATCTGTGGCTATATCCAGTGACTCAGAGTTCATCGTATCGGGAAGTGCAGATTATACGGTGAGACTATGGGACGTCAAGACAGGTACCTGTAAGACCATGAGTGGTCACAAAGATTATGTATATGCTGTGGCTATATCCAGTTATTCAGAGTTCATCGTATCGGGAAGTGCAGATTATACGGTGAGACTATGGGACGTCAAGACAGGTACCTGTAAGACCATGAGTGGTCACACTAGTTATGTAAATGCTGTGGCTATATCCAGTGATTCAGAGTTCATCGTATCGGGAAGTTATGATAATACGGTGAGACTATGGGACTTCAAGACAGGTACCTGTAAGACCATGAGTGGTCACACAGATTATGTAAGATCTGTGGCTATATCCAGTGATTCAGAGTTCATCGTATCGGGAAGTGATGATAAGACGGTAAGACTATGGGACGTCAAGACAGGTACCTGTAAGACCATGAGTGGTCACACTTATTCTGTATTATCTGTGGCTATATCCAGTGATTCAGAGTTCATCGTATCGGGAAGTGCAGATAAGACGGTGAGACTATGGGACGTCAAGACAGGTACCTGTAAGACCATGAGTGGTCACACTTATTCTGTATTATCTGTGGCTATATCCAGTGATTCAGAGTTCATCGTATCGGGAAGTGCAGATTATACGGTGAGACTATGGGACGTCAAGACAGGTACCTGTAAGACCATGAGTGGTCACACAAATGTTGTATATGCTGTGGCTATATCCAGTGATTCAGAGTTCATCGTATCGGGAAGTTATGATTAGACGGTGAGACTATGGGACGTCAAGACAGGTACCTGTAAGACCATGAGTGGTCACACTAGTTATGTAAATGCTGTGGCTATATCCAGTGATTCAGAGTTCATCGTATCGGGAAGTGCAGATTATACGGTGAGACTATGTGACGTCAAGACAGGTAAGACCATGAGTGGTCACACTAGTTATGTATGATCTGTGGCTATATCCAGTGATTCAGAGTTCATCGTATCGGGAAGTGATGATTATACGGTGAGACTATGGGACGTCAAGACAGGTACCTGTAAGACCATGAGTGGTCACACAAATGTTGTATATGCTGTGGCTATATCCAGTGATTCAGAGTTCATCGTATCGGGAAGTGCAGATTATACGGTGAGACTATGGGACGTCAAGACAGGTACCTGTAAGACCATGAGTGGTCACACATATTCTGCATTATCTGTTGCTATATCCAGTTATTCAGAGTTCATCGTATCGGGAAGTGCAGATTATACGGTGAGACTATGGGACGTCAAGACAGGTACCTGTAAGACCATGAGTGGTCACACAAATGTTGTATATGCTGTGGCTATATCCAGTGATTCAGAGTTCATCGTATCGGGAAGTGGAGATAAGACGGTGAGACTATGGGACGTCAAGACAGGTACCTGTAAGACCATGAGTGGTCACACAGATTATGTAAGATCTGTGGCTATATCCAGTGATTCAGAGTTCATCGTATCGGGAAGTTATGATTATACGGTGAGACTATGGGACGTCAAGACAGGTACCTGTAAGACCATGAGTGGTCACACAAATGTTGTATATGCTGTGGCTATATCCAGTTATTCAGAGTTCATCGTATCGGGAAGTGCAGATTATACGGTGAGACTATGGGACGTCAAGACAGGTACCTGTAAGACCATGAGTGGTCACACAGATTAAGTATCATCTGTGGCTATATCCAGTGATTCAGAGTTCATCGTATCGGGAAGTGGAGATAAGACGGTGAGACTATGGGACGTCAAGACAGGTATCTGTAAGACCATGAGTGGTCACACAGATTATGTAAGATCTGTGGCTATATCCAGTGACTCAGAGTTCATCGTATCGGGAAGTGCAGATTATACGGTGAGACTATGGGACGTCAAGACAGGTACCTGTAAGACCATGAGTGGTCACAAAGATTATGTATATGCTGTGGCTATATCCAGTTATTCAGAGTTCATCGTATCGGGAAGTGCAGATTATACGGTGAGACTATGGGACGTCAAGACAGGTACCTGTAAGACCATGAGTGGTCACACTAGTTATGTAAATGCTGTGGCTATATCCAGTGATTCAGAGTTCATCGTATCGGGAAGTTATGATAATACGGTGAGACTATGGGACTTCAAGACAGGTACCTGTAAGACCATGAGTGGTCACACAGATTATGTAAGATCTGTGGCTATATCCAGTGATTCAGAGTTCATCGTATCGGGAAGTGATGATAAGACGGTAAGACTATGGGACGTCAAGACAGGTACCTGTAAGACCATGAGTGGTCACACAGATTATGTAAGATCTGTGGCTATATCCAGTGATTCAGAGTTCATCGTATCGGGAAGTTATGATTAGACGGTGAGACTATGGGACGTCAAGACAGGTACCTGTAAGACCATGAGTGGTCACACTAGTTATGTAAATGCTGTGGCTATATCCAGTGATTCAGAGTTCATCGTATCGGGAAGTGCAGATTATACGGTGAGACTATGGGACGTCAAGACAGGTACCTGTAAGACCATGAGTGGTCACACAAATGTTGTATATGCTGTGGCTATATCCAGTGATTCAGAGTTCATCGTATCGGGAAGTTAAAATAAGACGGTGAGACTATGGGACGTCAAGACAGGAAAGACCATGAGTGGTCACACTAGTTATGTATGATCTGTGGCTATATCCAGTGATTCAGAGTTCATCGTATCGGGAAGTTATGATTATACGGTGAGACTATGGGACGTCAAGACAGGTACCTGTAAGACCATGAGTGGTCACACAAATGTTGTATATGCTGTGGCTATATCCAGTGATTCAGAGTTCATCGTATCGGGAAGTTATGATAATACGGTGAGACTATGGGACGTCAAGACAGGTACCTGTAAGACCATGAGTGGTCACACTAGTTATGTAAATGCTGTGGCTATATCCAGTGATTCAGAGTTCATCGTATCGGGAAGTGCAGATTATACGGTGAGACTATGGGACGTCAAGACAGGTACCTGTAAGACCATGAGTGGTCACACAAATGTTGTATATGCTGTGGCTATATCCAGTGATTCAGAGTTCATCGTATCGGGAAGTTATGATAAGACGGTGAGACTATGGGACGTCAAGACAGGAAAGACCATGAGTGGTCACACTAGTTATGTATGATCTGTGGCTATATCCAGTTATTCAGAGTTCATCGTATCGGGAAGTGCAGATTATACGGTGAGACTATGGGACGTCAAGACAGGTACCTGTAAGACCATGAGTGGTCACACAGATTAAGTATCATCTGTGGCTATATCCAGTGATTCAGAGTTCATCGTATCGGGAAGTGGAGATAAGACGGTGAGACTATGGGACGTCAAGACAGGTATCTGTAAGACCATGAGTGGTCACACAGATTATGTAAGATCTGTGGCTATATCCAGTGATTCAGAGTTCATCGTATCGGGAAGTGCAGATTATACGGTGAGACTATGGGACGTCAAGACAGGTACCTGTAAGACCATGAGTGGTCACACAAATGTTGTATATGCTGTGGCTATATCCAGTGATTCAGAGTTCATCGTATCGGGAAGTTATGATAAGACGGTGAGACTATGGGACGTCAAGACAGGAAAGACCTCGAGTGGTCACACTAGTTATGTATGATCTGTGGCTATATCCAGTGATTCAGAGTTCATCGTATCGGGAAGTTATGATTATACGGTGAGACTATGGGACGTCAAGACAGGTACCTGTAAGACCATGAGTGGTCACACAAATGTTGTATATGCTGTGGCTATATCCAGTTATTCAGAGTTCATCGTATCGGGAAGTGGAGATAAGACGGTGAGACTATGGGACGTCAAGACAGGTACCTGTAAGACCATGAGTGGTCACACAGATTATGTAAGATCTGTGGCTATATCCAGTGATTCAGAGTTCATCGTATCGGGAAGTTATGATTAGACGGTGAGACTATGGGACGTCAAGACAGGTACCTGTAAGACCATGAGTGGTCACACTAGTTATGTAAATGCTGTGGCTATATCCAGTGATTCAGAGTTCATCGTATCGGGAAGTGCAGATTATACGGTGAGACTATGGGACGTCAAGACAGGTACCTGTAAGACCATGAGTGGTCACACAAATGTTGTATATGCTGTGGCTATATCCAGTGATTCAGAGTTCATCGTATCGGGAAGTTATGATAAGACGGTGAGACTATGGGACTTCAAGACAGGTACCTGTAAGACTATGAGTGGTCACACAGATTAAGTATCATCTGTGGCTATATCCAGTTATTCAGAGTTCATCGTATCGGGAAGTGCAGATTATACGGTGAGACTATGGGACGTCAAGACAGGTACCTGTAAGACCATGAGTGGTCACACTAGTTATGTAAATGCTGTGGCTATATCCAGTGATTCAGAGTTCATCGTATCGGGAAGTTATGATAATACGGTGAGACTATGGGACTTCAAGACAGGTACCTGTAAGACCATGAGTGGTCACACAGATTATGTAAGATCTGTGGCTATATCCAGTGATTCAGAGTTCATCGTATCGGGAAGTGATGATAAGACGGTAAGACTATGGGACGTCAAGACAGGTACCTGTAAGACCATGAGTGGTCACACAGATTATGTAAGATCTGTGGCTATATCCAGTGATTCAGAGTTCATCGTATCGGGAAGTTATGATTAGACGGTGAGACTATGGGACGTCAAGACAGGTACCTGTAAGACCATGAGTGGTCACACTAGTTATGTAAATGCTGTGGCTATATCCAGTGATTCAGAGTTCATCGTATCGGGAAGTGCAGATTATACGGTGAGACTATGGGACGTCAAGACAGGTACCTGTAAGACCATGAGTGGTCACACAAATGTTGTATATGCTGTGGCTATATCCAGTGATTCAGAGTTCATCGTATCGGGAAGTTAAAATAAGACGGTGAGACTATGGGACGTCAAGACAGGAAAGACCATGAGTGGTCACACTAGTTATGTATGATCTGTGGCTATATCCAGTGATTCAGAGTTCATCGTATCGGGAAGTTATGATTATACGGTGAGACTATGGGACGTCAAGACAGGTACCTGTAAGACCATGAGTGGTCACACAAATGTTGTATATGCTGTGGCTATATCCAGTGATTCAGAGTTCATCGTATCGGGAAGTTATGATTAGACGGTGAGACTATGGGACGTCAAGACAGGTACCTGTAAGACCATGAGTGGTCACACTAGTTATGTAAATGCTGTGGCTATATCCAGTGATTCAGAGTTCATCGTATCGGGAAGTGCAGATTATACGGTGAGACTATGGGACGTCAAGACAGGTACCTGTAAGACCATGAGTGGTCACACAAATGTTGTATATGCTGTGGCTATATCCAGTGATTCAGAGTTCATCGTATCGGGAAGTTATGATAAGACGGTGAGACTATGGGACGTCAAGACAGGAAAGACCATGAGTGGTCACACTAGTTATGTATGATCTGTGGCTATATCCAGTTATTCAGAGTTCATCGTATCGGGAAGTGCAGATTATACGGTGAGACTATGGGACGTCAAGACAGGTACCTGTAAGACCATGAGTGGTCACACAGATTAAGTATCATCTGTGGCTATATCCAGTGATTCAGAGTTCATCGTATCGGGAAGCGATGATAAGACGGTGAGACTATGGGACGTCAAGACAGGTATCTGTAAGACCATGAGTGGTCACACAAATGTTGTATATGCTGTGGCTATATCCAGTGATTCAGAGTTCATCGTATCGGGAAGTTATGATAAGACGGTGAGACTATGGGACGTCAAGACAGGAAAGACCTCGAGTGGTCACACTAGTTATGTATGATCTGTGGCTATATCCAGTGATTCAGAGTTCATCGTATCGGGAAGTGATGATTATACGGTGAGACTATGGGACGTCAAGACAGGTACCTGTAAGACCATGAGTGGTCACACAAATGTTGTATATGCTGTGGCTATATCCAGTTATTCAGAGTTCATCGTATCGGGAAGTGGAGATAAGACGGTGAGACTATGGGACGTCAAGACAGGTACCTGTAAGACCATGAGTGGTCACACAGATTATGTAAGATCTGTGGCTATATCCAGTGATTCAGAGTTCATCGTATCGGGAAGTGCAGATTATACGGTGAGACTATGGGACGTCAAGACAGGTACCTGTAAGACCATGAGTGGTCACACTAGTTATGTAAATGCTGTGGCTATATCCAGTGATTCAGAGTTCATCGTATCGGGAAGTTATGATAATACGGTGAGACTATGGGACTTCAAGACAGGTACCTGTAAGACCATGAGTGGTCACACAGATTATGTAAGATCTGTGGCTATATCCAGTGATTCAGAGTTCATCGTATCGGGAAGTGATGATAAGACGGTGAGACTATGGGACGTCAAGACAGGAAAGACCTCGAGTGGTCACACTAGTTATGTATGATCTGTGGCTATATCCAGTGATTCAGAGTTCATCGTATCGGGAAGTTATGATTATACGGTGAGACTATGGGACGTCAAGACAGGTACCTGTAAGACCATGAGTGGTCACACAAATGTTGTATATGCTGTGGCTATATCCAGTGATTCAGAGTTCATCGTATCGGGAAGTTATGATTAGACGGTGAGACTATGGGACGTCAAGACAGGTACCTGTAAGACCATGAGTGGTCACACAAATGTTGTATATGCTGTGGCTATATCCAGTGATTCAGAGTTCATCGTATCGGGAAGTGCAGATTATACGGTGAGACTATGTGACGTCAAGACAGGTAAGACCATGAGTGGTCACACTAGTTATGTATGATCTGTGGCTATATCCAGTGATTCAGAGTTCATCGTATCGGGAAGTGATGATTATACGGTGAGACTATGGGACGTCAAGATAGGTACCTGTAAGACCATGAGTGGTCACACAAATGTTGTATATGCTGTGGCTATATCCAGTGATTCAGAGTTCATCGTATCGGGAAGTGCAGATTATACGGTGAGACTATGGGACGTCAAGACAGGTACCTGTAAGACCATGAGTGGTCACACAAATGTTGTATATGCTGTGGCTATATCCAGTTATTCAGAGTTCATCGTATCGGGAAGTGCAGATTATACGGTGAGACTATGGGACGTCAAGACAGGTACCTGTAAGACCATGAGTGGTCACACAAATGTTGTATATGCTGTGGCTATATCCAGTTATTCAGAGTTCATCGTATCGGGAAGTTATGATTAGACGGTGAGACTATGGGACGTCAAGACAGGTACCTGTAAGACCATGAGTGGTCACACTAGTTATGTAAATGCTGTGGCTATATCCAGTGATTCAGAGTTCATCGTATCGGGAAGTGCAGATTATACGGTGAGACTATGGGACGTCAAGACAGGTACCTGTAAGACCATGAGTGGTCACACAGATTAAGTATTATCTGTGGCTATATCCAGTGATTCAGAGTTCATCGTATCGGGAAGTGCAGATTATACGGTGAGACTATGTGACGTCAAGACAGGTAAGACCATGAGTGGTCACACTAGTTATGTATGATCTGTGGCTATATCCAGTGATTCAGAGTTCATCGTATCGGGAAGTGATGATTATACGGTGAGACTATGGGACGTCAAGATAGGTACCTGTAAGACCATGAGTGGTCACACAAATGTTGTATATGCTGTGGCTATATCCAGTGATTCAGAGTTCATCGTATCGGGAAGTGCAGATTATACGGTGAGACTATGGGACGTCAAGACAGGTACCTGTAAGACCATGAGTGGTCACACAAATGTTGTATATGCTGTGGCTATATCCAGTTATTCAGAGTTCATCGTATCGGGAAGTGCAGATTATACGGTGAGACTATGGGACGTCAAGACAGGTACCTGTAAGACCATGAGTGGTCACACAAATGTTGTATATGCTGTGGCTATATCCAGTTATTCAGAGTTCATCGTATCGGGAAGTTATGATTAGACGGTGAGACTATGGGACGTCAAGACAGGTACCTGTAAGACCATGAGTGGTCACACTAGTTATGTAAATGCTGTGGCTATATCCAGTGATTCAGAGTTCATCGTATCGGGAAGTGCAGATTATACGGTGAGACTATGGGACGTCAAGACAGGTACCTGTAAGACCATGAGTGGTCACACAAATGTTGTATATGCTGTGGCTATATCCAGTTATTCAGAGTTCATCGTATCGGGAAGTGCAGATTATACGGTGAGACTATGGGACGTCAAGACAGGTACCTGTAAGACCATGAGTGGTCACACAAATGTTGTATATGCTGTGGCTATATCCAGTTATTCAGAGTTCATCGTATCGGGAAGTTATGATTAGACGGTGAGACTATGGGACGTCAAGACAGGTACCTGTAAGACCATGAGTGGTCACACTAGTTATGTAAATGCTGTGGCTATATCCAGTGATTCAGAGTTCATCGTATCGGGAAGTGCAGATTATACGGTGAGACTATGTGACGTCAAGACAGGTACCTGTAAGACCATGAGTGGTCACACTAGTTATGTAAATGCTGTGGCTATATCCAGTGATTCAGAGTTCATCGTATCGGGAAGTGCAGATTATACGGTGAGACTATGGGACGTCAAGACAGGTACCTGTAAGACCATGAGTGGTCACACAAATGTTGTAAATGCTGTGGCTATATCCAGTGATTCAGAGTTCATCGTATCGGGAAGTGCAGATTATACGGTGAGACTATGGGACGTCAAGACAGGTACCTGTAAGACCATGAGTGGTCACACAAATGTTGTATATGCTGTGGCTATATCCAGTTATTCAGAGTTCATCGTATCGGGAAGTGCAGATTATACGGTGAGACTATGGGACGTCAAGACAGGTATCTGTAAGACCATGAGTGGTCACACAGATTATGTAAGATCTGTGGCTATATCCAGTGACTCAGAGTTCATCGTATCGGGAAGTGGAGATAAGACGGTGAGACTATGGGACGTCAAGACAGGTATCTGTAAGACCATGAGTGGTCACACAGATTATGTAAGATCTGTGGCTATATCCAGTGATTCAGAGTTCATCGTATCGGGAAGTGATGATTATACGGTGAGACTATGGGACGTCAAGACAGGTACCTGTAAGACCATGAGTGGTCACACTAGTTATGTAAATGCTGTGGCTATATCCAGTTATTCAGAGTTCATCGTATCGGGAAGTGCAGATTATACGGTGAGACTATGGGACGTCAAGACAGGTACCTGTAAGACCATGAGTGGTCACACTAGTTATGTAAATGCTGTGGCTATATCCAGTGATTCAGAGTTCATCGTATCGGGAAGTTATGATAATACGGTGAGACTATGGGACTTCAAGACAGGTACCTGTAAGACCATGAGTGGTCACACAGATTATGTAAGATCTGTGGCTATATCCAGTGATTCAGAGTTCATCGTATCGGGAAGTGATGATAAGACGGTAAGACTATGGGACGTCAAGACAGGTACCTGTAAGACCATGAGTGGTCACACAGATTATGTAAGATCTGTGGCTATATCCAGTGATTCAGAGTTCATCGTATCGGGAAGTTATGATTAGACGGTGAGACTATGGGACTTCAAGACAGGTACCTGTAAGACCATGAGTGGTCACACTAGTTATGTAAGATCTGTGGCTATATCCAGTGACTCAGAGTTCATCGTATCGGGAAGTGCAGATTATACGGTGAGACTATGGGACGTCAAGACAGGTACCTGTAAGACCATGAGTGGTCACACAAATGTTGTATATGCTGTGGCTATATCCAGTGATTCAGAGTTCATCGTATCGGGAAGTTATGATAAGACGGTGAGACTATGGGACGTCAAGACAGGAAAGACCATGAGTGGTCACACTAGTTATGTATAAGCTGTGGCTATATCCAGTGATTCAGAGTTCATCGTATCGGGAAGTGGAGATTATACGGTGAGACTATGGGACGTCAAGACAGGTACCTGTAAGACCATGAGTGGTCACACAGATTAAGTATCATCTGTGGCTATATCCAGTGATTCAGAGTTCATCGTATCGGGAAGTGGAGATAAGACGGTGAGACTATGGGACGTCAAGACAGGTATCTGTAAGACCATGAGTGGTCACACAGATTATGTAAGATCTGTGGCTATATCCAGTGACTCAGAGTTCATCGTATCGGGAAGTGCAGATTATACGGTGAGACTATGGGACGTCAAGACAGGTACCTGTAAGACCATGAGTGGTCACAAAGATTATGTATATGCTGTGGCTATATCCAGTTATTCAGAGTTCATCGTATCGGGAAGTGCAGATTATACGGTGAGACTATGGGACGTCAAGACAGGTACCTGTAAGACCATGAGTGGTCACACTAGTTATGTAAATGCTGTGGCTATATCCAGTGATTCAGAGTTCATCGTATCGGGAAGTTATGATAATACGGTGAGACTATGGGACTTCAAGACAGGTACCTGTAAGACCATGAGTGGTCACACAGATTATGTAAGATCTGTGGCTATATCCAGTGATTCAGAGTTCATCGTATCGGGAAGTGATGATAAGACGGTAAGACTATGGGACGTCAAGACAGGTACCTGTAAGACCATGAGTGGTCACACAGATTATGTAAGATCTGTGGCTATATCCAGTGATTCAGAGTTCATCGTATCGGGAAGTTATGATTAGACGGTGAGACTATGGGACTTCAAGACAGGTACCTGTAAGACCATGAGTGGTCACACAGATTAAGTATTATCTGTGGCTATATCCAGTGACTCAGAGTTCATCGTATCGGGAAGTGCAGATTATACGGTGAGACTATGGGACGTCAAGACAGGTACCTGTAAGACCATGAGTGGTCACACAAATGTTGTATATGCTGTGGCTATATCCAGTGATTCAGAGTTCATCGTATCGGGAAGTTATGATAAGACGGTGAGACTATGGGACGTCAAGACAGGAAAGACCATGAGTGGTCACACTAGTTATGTATAAGCTGTGGCTATATCCAGTGATTCAGAGTTCATCGTATCGGGAAGTTATGATTATACGGTGAGACTATGGGACGTCAAGACAGGTACCTGTAAGACCATGAGTGGTCACACAAATGTTGTATATGCTGTGGCTATATCCAGTTATTCAGAGTTCATCGTATCGGGAAGTGCAGATAAGACGGTGAGACTATGGGACGTCAAGACAGGTACCTGTAAGACCATGAGTGGTCACACAGATTAAGTATCATCTGTGGCTATATCCAGTGATTCAGAGTTCATCGTATCGGGAAGTGGAGATAAGACGGTGAGACTATGGGACGTCAAGACAGGTATCTGTAAGACCATGAGTGGTCACACAGATTATGTAAGATCTGTGGCTATATCCAGTGACTCAGAGTTCATCGTATCGGGAAGTGCAGATAAGACGGTGAGACTATGGGACTTCAAGACAGGTACTTGTAAGACCATGAGTGATCACACTAGTTATGCATATTCTGTGGCTATATCCAGTGATTCAGAGTTCATCGTATCGGGAAGTGATGATTATACGGTGAGACTATGGGACGTCAAGACAGGTACCTGTAAGACCATGAGTGGTCACACTAGTTATGTAAATGCTGTGGCTATATCCAGTGATTCAGAGTTCATCGTATCGGGAAGTGCAGATTATAGGGTGAGACTATGGGACGTCAAGACAGGTACTTGTAAGACCATGAGTGGTCACAAAGATTATGTAAGATCTGTGGCTATATCCAGTGATTCAGAGTTCATCGTATCGGGAAGTGATGATAAGACGGTGAGACTATGGGACGTCAAGACAGGTACTTGTAAGCCCATGAGTGGTCACACAGATTGAGTATCATCTGTGGCTATATCCAGTGATTCAGAGTTCATCGTATCGGGAAGTGATGATTATACGGTAAGACTATGGGACGTCAAGACAGGTACCTGTAAGACCATGAGTGGTCACACAGATTAAGTATCATCTGTGGCTATATCCAGTTATTCAGAGTTCATTGTATCGGGAAGTGCAGATTATACGGTAAGACTATGGGACGTCAAGACAGGTACTTGTAAGACCATGAGTGATCACACTAGTTATGTATATGCTGTGGCTATATCCAGTTATTCAGAGTTCATCGTATCGGGAAGTGCAGATTATACGGTAAGACTATGGGACTTCAAGACAGGTACTTGTAAGACCATGAGTGATCACACTAGTTATGTATATGCTGTGGCTATATCCAGTGATTCAGAGTTCATCGTATCGGGAAGTGATGATTATACGGTGAGACTATGGGACGTCAAGACAGGTACCTGTAAGACCATGAGTGATCACACTTATTCTGTAAGATCTGTGGCTATATCCAGTGATTCAGAGTTCATCGTATCGGGAAGTTCAGATTATACGGTAAGACTATGGGACGTCAAGACAGGTACCTGTAAGACCATGAGTGGTCACACAAATGTTGTATATGCTGTGGCTATATCCAGTGATTCAGAGTTCATCGTATCGGGAAGTGATGATTATACGGTAAGACTATGGGACGTCAAGACAGGTACCTGTAAGACCATGAGTGGTCACACAAATGTTGTATATGCTGTGGCTATATCCAGTGATTCAGAGTTCATCGTATCGGGAAGTTCAGATTATACGGTAAGACTATGGGACTTCAAGACAGGTACCTGTAAGACTATGAGTGGTCAAACAGATTGAGTATTATCTGTGGCTATATCCAGTGATTCAGAGTTCATCGTATCGGGAAGTGATGATTATACGGTGAGACTATGGGACGTCAAGACAGGTACTTGTAAGACTATGAGTGGTCACACAGATTATGTAAGATCTGTGGCTATATCCAGTTATTCAGAGTTCATTGTATCGGGAAGTGGAGATAAGACGGTGAGACTATGGGACTTCAAGACAGGTACTTGTAAGACCATTAGTGGTCAAACAAATCATGTATTATCTGTGGCTATATCCAGTGATTCAGAGTTCATCGTATCGGGAAGCGATGATAAGACGGTGAGACTATGGGACGTCAAGACAGGTACTTGTAAGACCATGAGTGGTCACAAAGATTATGTATATGCTGTGGCTATATCCAGTGATTCAGAGTTCATCGTATCGGGAAGTGCAGATTATAAGGTAAGACTATGGGACGTCAAGACAGGTACTTGTAAGACCATGAGTGGTCACAAAGATTATGTATATGCTGTGGCTATATCCAGTTATTCAGAGTTCATCGTATCGGGAAGTGCAGATTATACGGTGAGACTATGGGACGTCAAGACAGGTACTTGTAAGACCATGAGTGGTCACAACGGTTAGGTATATTCTGTGGCTATATCCAGTGATTCAGAGTTCATCGTATCGGGAAGTGCAGATTATACGGTAAGACTATGGGACGTCAAGACAGGTACCTGTAAGACCATGAGTGGTCACACAAATGTTGTATATGCTGTGGCTATATCCAGTGACTCAGAGTTCATCGTATCGGGAAGTTATGATAAGACGGTGAGACTATGGGACGTCAAGACAGGTACTTGTAAGACCATGAGTGGTCACAAAGATTATGTATATGCTGTGGCTATATCCAGTTATTCAGAGTTCATCGTATCGGGAAGTGCAGATTATACGGTGAGACTATGGGACGTCAAGACAGGTACCTGTAAGACCATGAGTGATCACACTTATTCTGTAAGATCTGTGGCTATATCCAGTGATTCAGAGTTCATCGTATCGGGAAGTTATGATAAGACGGTGAGACTATGGGACGTCAAGACAGGTACTTGTAAGACCATGAGTGGTCACAAAGATTATGTAAGATCTGTGGCTATATCCAGTGATTCAGAGTTCATCGTATCGGGAAGTGCAGATAAGACGGTGAGACTATGGGACGTCAAGACAGGTACCTGTAAGACCATGAGTGGTCACAAAGATTATGTATATGCTGTGGCTATATCCAGTTATTCAGAGTTCATCGTATCGGGAAGTGATGATTATACGGTGAGACTATGGGACGTCAAGACAGGTACCTGTAAGACCATGAGTGATCACACTTATTCTGTAAGATCTGTGGCTATATCCAGTGATTCAGAGTTCATCGTATCGGGAAGTTCAGATTATACGGTAAGACTATGGGACTTCAAGACAGGTACCTGTAAGACTATGAGTGGTCAAACAGATTGAGTATCATCTGTGGCTATATCCAGTGATTCAGAGTTCATCGTATCGGGAAGTGCAGTCTATAGGGTGAGACTATGGGACGTCAAGACAGGAAAGACCATGAGTGGTCACAAAGATTATGTATATGCTGTGGCTATATCCAGTTATTCAGAGTTCATCGTATCGGGAAGTGCAGATTATAGGGTGAGACTATGGGACGTCAAGACAGGTACTTGTAAGACCATGAGTGGTCACAAAGATTATGTATATGCTGTGGCTATATCCAGTTATTCAGAGTTCATCGTATCGGGAAGTGCAGATTATACGGTAAGACTATGGGACGTCAAGACAGGTACCTGTAAGACCATGAGTGGTCACACAGATTATGTATATGCTGTGGCTATATCCAGTTATTCAGAGTTCATCGTATCGGGAAGTGCAGATTATACGGTAAGACTATGGGACGTCAAGACAGGTACCTGTAAGACCATGAGTGGTCACACAAATGTTGTATATGCTGTGGCTATATCCAGTGATTCAGAGTTCATCGTATCGGGAAGTGATGATAAGACGGTGAGACTATGGGACGTCAAGACAGGTACCTGTAAGACCATGAGTGGTCACACAGATTAAGTATCATCTGTGGCTATATCCAGTGATTCAGAGTTCATCGTATCGGGAAGTGGAGATAAGACGGTGAGACTATGGGACGTCAAGACAGGTACTTGTAAGACCATGAGTGGTCACACTAGTTATGTATATGCTGTGGCTATATCCAGTTATTCAGAGTTCATTGTATCGGGAAGTGCAGATTATACGGTAAGACTATGGGACGTCAAGACAGGTACCTGTAAGACCATGAGTGATCACACTTATTCTGTAAGATCTGTGGCTATATCCAGTGATTCAGAGTTCATCGTATCGGGAAGTTCAGATTATACGGTGAGACTATGGGACGTCAAGACAGGTACTTGTAAGACCATGAGTGGTCACAAAGATTATGTATATGCTGTGGCTATATCCAGTTATTCAGAGTTCATTGTATCGGGAAGTGCAGATTATACGGTAAGACTATGGGACGTCAAGACAGGTACCTGTAAGACCATGAGTGATCACACTTATTCTGTAAGATCTGTGGCTATATCCAGTGATTCAGAGTTCATCGTATCGGGAAGTGCAGATTATACGGTAAGACTATGGGACTTCAAGACAGGTACTTGTAAGACCATGAGTGGTCAAACAGATCATGTATTATCTGTGGCTATATCCAGTGATTCAGAGTTCATCGTATCGGGAAGTGATGATTATACGGTGAGACTATGGGACGTCAAGACAGGAAAGACCTCGAGTGGTCACACTAGTTATGTATGATCTGTGGCTATATCCAGTGATTCAGAGTTCATCGTATCGGGAAGTGGAGATAAGACGGTGAGACTATGGGACGTCAAGACAGGTACTTGTAAGACCATGAGTGGTCACACTAGTTATGTATATGCTGTGGCTATATCCAGTTATTCAGAGTTCATTGTATCGGGAAGTGCAGATTATACGGTAAGACTATGGGACGTCAAGACAGGTACCTGTAAGACCATGAGTGATCACACTTATTCTGTAAGATCTGTGGCTATATCCAGTGATTCAGAGTTCATCGTATCGGGAAGTTCAGATTATACGGTGAGACTATGGGACGTCAAGACAGGTACTTGTAAGACCATGAGTGGTCACAAAGATTATGTATATGCTGTGGCTATATCCAGTTATTCAGAGTTCATTGTATCGGGAAGTGCAGATTATACGGTAAGACTATGGGACGTCAAGACAGGTACCTGTAAGACCATGAGTGATCACACTTATTCTGTAAGATCTGTGGCTATATCCAGTGATTCAGAGTTCATCGTATCGGGAAGTGCAGATTATACGGTAAGACTATGGGACTTCAAGACAGGTACTTGTAAGACCATGAGTGGTCACACAGATTATGTATATGCTGTGGCTATATCCAGTTATTCAGAGTTCATCGTATCGGGAAGTGATGATTATACGGTGAGACTATGGGACGTCAAGACAGGTACCTGTAAGACCATGAGTGATCACACTTATTCTGTAAGATCTGTGGCTATATCCAGTGATTCAGAGTTCATCGTATCGGGAAGTTCAGATTATACGGTAAGACTATGGGACTTCAAGACAGGTACCTGTAAGACTATGAGTGGTCAAACAGATTGAGTATCATCTGTGGCTATATCCAGTGATTCAGAGTTCATCGTATCGGGAAGTGCAGATTATACGGTAAGACTATGGGACTTCAAGACAGGTACTTGTAAGACCATGAGTGGTCAAACAGATCATGTATTATCTGTGGCTATATCCAGTGACTCAGAGTTCATCGTATCGGGAAGTGCAGATTATACGGTAAGACTATGGGACGTCAAGACAGGTACCTGTAAGACCATGAGTGGTCACACAGATTATGTATATGCTGTGGCTATATCCAGTTATTCAGAGTTCATCGTATCGGGAAGTGCAGATTATACGGTAAGACTATGGGACGTCAAGACAGGTACCTGTAAGACCATGAGTGATCACACTAGTTATGTATATGCTGTGGCTATATCCAGTGATTCAGAGTTCATCGTATCGGGAAGTGATGATTATACGGTGAGACTATGGGACGTCAAGACAGGTACCTGTAAGACCATGAGTGATCACACTAGTTATGTATATGCTGTGGCTATATCCAGTGATTCAGAGTTCATCGTATCGGGAAGTGATGATTATACGGTAAGACTATGGGACGTCAAGACAGGTACCTGTAAGACCATGAGTGATCACACTAGTTATGTATATGCTGTGGCTATATCCAGTGATTCAGAGTTCATCGTATCGGGAAGTGCAGATTATACGGTAAGACTATGGGACTTCAAGACAGGTACTTGTAAGACCATGAGTGATCACACTAGTTATGTATATGCTGTGGCTATATCCAGTTATTCAGAGTTCATTGTATCGGGAAGTGCAGATTATACGGTGAGACTATGGGACGTCAAGACAGGTACCTGTAAGACCATGAGTGATCACACTTATTCTGTAAGATCTGTGGCTATATCCAGTGATTCAGAGTTCATCGTATCGGGAAGTTCAGATTATACGGTAAGACTATGGGACGTCAAGACAGGTACCTGTAAGACCATGAGTGGTCACACAAATGTTGTATATGCTGTGGCTATATCCAGTGATTCAGAGTTCATCGTATCGGGAAGTGATGATTATACGGTAAGACTATGGGACGTCAAGACAGGTACCTGTAAGACCATGAGTGGTCACACAAATGTTGTATATGCTGTGGCTATATCCAGTGATTCAGAGTTCATCGTATCGGGAAGTTCAGATTATACGGTAAGACTATGGGACTTCAAGACAGGTACCTGTAAGACTATGAGTGGTCAAACAGATTGAGTATTATCTGTGGCTATATCCAGTGATTCAGAGTTCATCGTATCGGGAAGTGATGATTATACGGTGAGACTATGGGACGTCAAGACAGGTACTTGTAAGACTATGAGTGGTCACACAGATTATGTAAGATCTGTGGCTATATCCAGTGATTCAGAGTTCATTGTATCGGGAAGTGGAGATAAGACGGTGAGACTATGGGACTTCAAGACAGGTACTTGTAAGACCATTAGTGGTCAAACAAATCATGTATTATCTGTGGCTATATCCAGTGATTCAGAGTTCATCGTATCGGGAAGCGATGATAAGACGGTGAGACTATGGGACGTCAAGACAGGTACTTGTAAGACCATGAGTGGTCACAAAGATTATGTATATGCTGTGGCTATATCCAGTGATTCAGAGTTCATCGTATCGGGAAGTGCAGATTATAAGGTAAGACTATGGGACGTCAAGACAGGTACTTGTAAGACCATGAGTGGTCACAAAGATTATGTATATGCTGTGGCTATATCCAGTTATTCAGAGTTCATCGTATCGGGAAGTGCAGATTATACGGTGAGACTATGGGACGTCAAGACAGGTACTTGTAAGACCATGAGTGGTCACAACGGTTAGGTATATTCTGTGGCTATATCCAGTGATTCAGAGTTCATCGTATCGGGAAGTGCAGATTATACGGTAAGACTATGGGACGTCAAGACAGGTACCTGTAAGACCATGAGTGGTCACACAAATGTTGTATATGCTGTGGCTATATCCAGTGACTCAGAGTTCATCGTATCGGGAAGTTATGATAAGACGGTGAGACTATGGGACGTCAAGACAGGTACTTGTAAGACCATGAGTGGTCACAAAGATTATGTATATGCTGTGGCTATATCCAGTTATTCAGAGTTCATCGTATCGGGAAGTGCAGATTATACGGTGAGACTATGGGACGTCAAGACAGGTACCTGTAAGACCATGAGTGATCACACTTATTCTGTAAGATCTGTGGCTATATCCAGTGATTCAGAGTTCATCGTATCGGGAAGTTATGATAAGACGGTGAGACTATGGGACGTCAAGACAGGTACTTGTAAGACCATGAGTGGTCACAAAGATTATGTAAGATCTGTGGCTATATCCAGTGATTCAGAGTTCATCGTATCGGGAAGTGCAGATAAGACGGTGAGACTATGGGACGTCAAGACAGGTACCTGTAAGACCATGAGTGGTCACACAAATGTTGTATATGCTGTGGCTATATCCAGTGATTCAGAGTTCATCGTATCGGGAAGTGATGATTATACGGTAAGACTATGGGACGTCAAGACAGGTACCTGTAAGACCATGAGTGGTCACACAAATGTTGTATATGCTGTGGCTATATCCAGTGATTCAGAGTTCATCGTATCGGGAAGTTCAGATTATACGGTAAGACTATGGGACTTCAAGACAGGTACCTGTAAGACTATGAGTGGTCAAACAGATTGAGTATTATCTGTGGCTATATCCAGTGATTCAGAGTTCATCGTATCGGGAAGTGATGATTATACGGTGAGACTATGGGACGTCAAGACAGGAAAGACCATGAGTGGTCACAAAGATTATGTATATGCTGTGGCTATATCCAGTTATTCAGAGTTCATCGTATCGGGAAGTGCAGATTATAGGGTGAGACTATGGGACGTCAAGACAGGTACTTGTAAGACCATGAGTGGTCACAAAGATTATGTATATGCTGTGGCTATATCCAGTTATTCAGAGTTCATCGTATCGGGAAGTGATGATTATACGGTAAGACTATGGGACGTCAAGACAGGTACCTGTAAGACCATGAGTGATCACACTTATTCTGTAAGATCTGTGGCTATATCCAGTGATTCAGAGTTCATCGTATCGGGAAGTTCAGATTATACGGTAAGACTATGGGACGTCAAGACAGGTACCTGTAAGACCATGAGTGGTCACACAAATGTTGTATATGCTGTGGCTATATCCAGTGATTCAGAGTTCATCGTATCGGGAAGTGATGATAAGACGGTGAGACTATGGGACGTCAAGACAGGTACCTGTAAGACCATGAGTGGTCACACAGATTAAGTATCATCTGTGGCTATATCCAGTGATTCAGAGTTCATCGTATCGGGAAGTGGAGATAAGACGGTGAGACTATGGGACGTCAAGACAGGTACTTGTAAGACCATGAGTGGTCACACTAGTTATGTATATGCTGTGGCTATATCCAGTTATTCAGAGTTCATTGTATCGGGAAGTGCAGATTATACGGTAAGACTATGGGACGTCAAGACAGGTACCTGTAAGACCATGAGTGATCACACTTATTCTGTAAGATCTGTGGCTATATCCAGTGATTCAGAGTTCATCGTATCGGGAAGTTCAGATTATACGGTGAGACTATGGGACGTCAAGACAGGTACCTGTAAGACCATGAGTGGTCACAAAGATTATGTATATGCTGTGGCTATATCCAGTTATTCAGAGTTCATTGTATCGGGAAGTGCAGATTATACGGTAAGACTATGGGACGTCAAGACAGGTACCTGTAAGACCATGAGTGATCACACTTATTCTGTAAGATCTGTGGCTATATCCAGTGATTCAGAGTTCATCGTATCGGGAAGTGCAGATTATACGGTAAGACTATGGGACTTCAAGACAGGTACTTGTAAGACCATGAGTGGTCAAACAGATCATGTATTATCTGTGGCTATATCCAGTGACTCAGAGTTCATCGTATCGGGAAGTGCAGATTATACGGTAAGACTATGGGACGTCAAGACAGGTACCTGTAAGACCATGAGTGGTCACACAGATTGAGTATCATCTGTGGCTATATCCAGTGATTCAGAGTTCATCGTATCGGGAAGTGGAGATAAGACGGTAAGACTATGGGACTTCAAGACAGGTACCTGTAAGACCATGAGTGGTCACACAGATTCTGTATATGCTGTGGCTATATCCAGTGATTCAGAGTTCATCGTATCGGGAAGTGCAGATTATACGGTAAGACTATGAGACTTCAAGACAGGTACTTGTAAGACCATGAGTGGTCAAACAGATCATGTATTATCTGTGGCTATATCCAGTGACTCAGAGTTCATCGTATCGGGAAGTGCAGATAAGACGGTGAGACTATGGGACGTCAAGACAGGTACCTGTAAGACCATGAGTGATCACACTTATTCTGTAAGATCTGTGGCTATATCCAGTGATTCAGAGTTCATCGTATCGGGAAGTGCAGATTATACGGTAAGACTATGGGACTTCAAGACAGGTACTTGTAAGACCATGAGTGGTTAAACAGATCATGTATTATCTGTGGCTATATCCAGTGACTCAGAGTTCATCGTATCGGGAAGTGCAGATTATACGGTAAGACTATGGGACGTCAAGACAGGTACCTGTAAGACCATGAGTGATCACACTTATTCTGTAAGATCTGTGGCTATATCCAGTGATTCAGAGTTCATCGTATCGGGAAGTGCAGATTATACGGTGAGACTATGGGACGTCAAGACAGGTACCTGTAAGACCATGAGTGATCACACTTATTCTGTAAGATCTGTGGCTATATCCAGTGATTCAGAGTTCATCGTATCGGGAAGTGATGATTATACGGTAAGACTATGGGACGTCAAGACAGGTACCTGTAAGACCATGAGTGGTCACACAGATTAAGTATCATCTGTGGCTATATCCAGTGATTCAGAGTTCATCGTATCGGGAAGTGATGATTATACGGTGAGACTATGGGACGTCAAGACAGGTACCTGTAAGACCATGAGTGATCACACTTATTCTGTAAGATCTGTGGCTATATCCAGTGATTCAGAGTTCATCGTATCGGGAAGTTCAGATTATACGGTGAGACTATGGGACGTCAAGACAGGTACCTGTAAGACCATGAGTGGTCACACTAGTTATGTATATGCTGTGGCTATATCCAGTGATTCAGAGTTCATCGTATCGGGAAGTGCAGATTATACGGTGAGACTATGGGACGTCAAGACAGGTACTTGTAAGACCATGAGTGATCACACTTATTCTGTAAGATCTGTGGCTATATCCAGTGATTCAGAGTTCATCGTATCGGGAAGTGATGATAAGACGGTAAGACTATGGGCGTCAAGACAGGTACCTGTAAGACCATGAGTGGTCACACAGATTATGTAAAATCTGTGGCTATATCCAGTGATTCAGAGTTCATCGTATCGGGAAGTGCAGATTATACGGTAAGACTATGGGACTTCAAGACAGGTACCTGTAAGACCATGAGTGGTCACACAGATTAAGTATCATCTGTGGCTATATCCAGTTATTCAGAGTTCATCGTATCGGGAAGTGATGATTATACGGTGAGACTATGGGACGTCAAGACAGGTACCTGTAAGACCATGAGTGATCACACTAGTTATGTATATGCTGTGGCTATATCCAGTTATTCAGAGTTCATTGTATCGGGAAGTGCAGATTATACGGTAAGACTATGGGACGTCAAGACAGGTACCTGTAAGACCATGAGTGATCACACTTATTCTGTAAGATCTGTGGCTATATCCAGTGATTCAGAGTTCATCGTATCGGGAAGTTCAGATTATACGGTGAGACTATGGGACGTCAAGACAGGTACCTGTAAGACCATGAGTGATCACACTTATTCTGTAAGATCTGTGGCTATATCCAGTGATTCAGAGTTCATCGTATCGGGAAGTTCAGATTATACGGTAAGACTATGGGACGTCAAGACAGGTACCTGTAAGACCATGAGTGGTCACACAAATGTTGTATATGCTGTGGCTATATCCAGTGATTCAGAGTTCATCGTATCGGGAAGTGATGATTATACGGTAAGACTATGGGACGTCAAGACAGGTACCTGTAAGACCATGAGTGGTCACACAGATTAAGTATCATCTGTGGCTATATCCAGTGATTCAGAGTTCATCGTATCGGGAAGTGATGATTATACGGTGAGACTATGGGACGTCAAGACAGGTACCTGTAAGACCATGAGTGATCACACTAGTTATGTATATGCTGTGGCTATATCCAGTTATTCAGAGTTCATTGTATCGGGAAGTGCAGATTATACGGTAAGACTATGGGACGTCAAGACAGGTACCTGTAAGACCATGAGTGATCACACTTATTCTGTAAGATCTGTGGCTATATCCAGTGATTCAGAGTTCATCGTATCGGGAAGTTCAGATTATACGGTGAGACTATGGGACGTCAAGACAGGTACCTGTAAGACCATGAGTGATCACACTAGTTATGTATATGCTGTGGCTATATCCAGTTATTCAGAGTTCATTGTATCGGGAAGTGCAGATTATACGGTAAGACTATGGGACGTCAAGACAGGTACCTGTAAGACCATGAGTGATCACACTAGTTATGTAAATGCTGTGGCTATATCCAGTGATTCAGAGTTCATCGTATCGGGAAGTTATGATAATACGGTGAGACTATGGGACGTCAAGACAGGAAAGACCATGAGTGGTCACACAGATTATGTAAGATCTGTGGCTATATCCAGTGACTCAGAGTTCATCGTATCGGGAAGTGCAGATTATACGGTAAGACTATGGGACTTCAAGACAGGTACTTGTAAGACCATGAGTGGTCAAACAGATTGAGTATCATCTGTGGCTATATCCAGTGATTCAGAGTTCATCGTATCGGGAAGTTCAGATTATACGGTAAGACTATGGGACGTCAAGACAGGTACCTGTAAGACCATGAGTGGTCACACTAGTTATGTATATGCTGTGGCTATATCCAGTGATTCAGAGTTCATCGTATCGGGAAGTGCAGATTATACGGTGAGACTATGGGACGTCAAGACAGGTACCTGTAAGACCATGAGTGATCACACAAATGTTGTATATGCTGTGGCTATATCCAGTGATTCAGAGTTCATCGTATCGGGAAGTTCAGATTATACGGTAAGACTATGGGACGTCAAGACAGGTACCTGTAAGACCATGAGTGGTCACACAAATGTTGTATATGCTGTGGCTATATCCAGTGATTCAGAGTTCATCGTATCGGGAAGTGCAGATAAGACGGTGAGACTATGGGACGTCAAGACAGGTACCTGTAAGACCATGAGTGGTCACACTTATTCTGTAAGATCTGTGGCTATATCCAGTGATTCAGAGTTCATCGTATCGGGAAGTGATGATAAGACGGTAAGACTATGGGCGTCAAGACAGGTACCTGTAAGACCATGAGTGGTCACACAGATTATGTAAAATCTGTGGCTATATCCAGTGATTCAGAGTTCATCGTATCGGGAAGTGCAGATTATACGGTAAGACTATGGGACTTCAAGACAGGTACCTGTAAGACCATGAGTGGTCACACAGATTAAGTATCATCTGTGGCTATATCCAGTGATTCAGAGTTCATCGTATCGGGAAGTGCAGATAAGACGGTGAGACTATGGGACGTCAAGACAGGTACTTGTAAGACTATGAGTGGTCACACAGATTAAGTATTATCTGTGGCTATATCCAGTGATTCAGAGTTCATCGTATCGGGAAGTTATGATTATACGGTGAGACTATGGGACGTCAAGACAGGTACCTGTAAGACCATGAGTGGTCACACAAATGTTGTATATGCTGTGGCTATATCCAGTGATTCAGAGTTCATCGTATCGGGAAGTGCAGATTATACGGTGAGACTATGGGACGTCAAGACAGGTATCTGTAAGACCATGAGTAGTCACACAGATTATGTAAGATCTGTGGCTATATCCAGTGATTCAGAGTTCATCGTATCGGGAAGTTCAGATTATACGGTAAGACTATGGGACGTCAAGACAGGTACCTGTAAGACCATGAGTGGTCACACAAATGTTGTATATGCTGTGGCTATATCCAGTGATTCAGAGTTCATCGTATCGGGAAGTGCAGATTATAGGGTGAGACTATGGGACGTCAAGACAGGTACTTGTAAGACCATGAGTGATCACACTTATTCTGTAAGATCTGTGGCTATATCCAGTGATTCAGAGTTCATCGTATCGGGAAGTTCAGATTATACGGTAAGACTATGGGACGTCAAGACAGGTACCTGTAAGACCATGAGTGGTCACACAAATTTTGTATATGCTGTGGCTATATCCAGTGATTCAGAGTTCATCGTATCGGGAAGTGATGATTATACGGTGAGACTATGGGACGTCAAGACAGGTACTTGTAAGACCATGAGTGATCACACTTATTCTGTAAGATCTGTGGCTATATCCAGTGATTCAGAGTTCATTGTATCGGGAAGTGCAGATTATACGGTAAGACTATGGGACGTCAAGACAGGTACCTGTAAGACCATGAGTGATCACACTTATTCTGTAAGATCTGTGGCTATATCCAGTGATTCAGAGTTCATCGTATCGGGAAGTTCAGATTATACGGTGAGACTATGGGACGTCAAGACAGGTACCTGTAAGACCATGAGTGGTCACACTAGTTATGTAAATGCTGTGGCTATATCCAGTTATTCAGAGTTCATCGTATCGGGAAGTGCAGATAAGACGGTGAGACTATGGGACGTCAAGACAGGTACCTGTAAGACCATGAGTGGTCACACTAGTTATGTAAATGCTGTGGCTATATCCAGTGATTCAGAGTTCATCGTATCGGGAAGTTATGATAATACGGTGAGACTATGGGACGTCAAGACAGGAAAGACCATGAGTGGTCACACTTATTCTGTAAGATCTGTGGCTATATCCAGTGATTCAGAGTTCATCGTATCGGGAAGTTCAGATTATACGGTGAGACTATGGGACGTCAAGACAGGTACTTGTAAGACCATGAAGGTCACAAAGATTATGTATATGCTGTGGCTATATCCAGTTATTCAGAGTTCATCGTATCGGGAAGTGCAGATAAGACGGTGAGACTATGGGACGTCAAGACAGGTACTTGTAAGACCATGAGTGGTCACACAGATTGAGTATCATCTGTGGCTATATCCAGTGATTCAGAGTTCATCGTATCGGGAAGTGGAGATAAGACGGTAAGACTATGGGACTTCAAGACAGGTACCTGTAAGACCATGAGTGGTCACACAGATTCTGTATATGCTGTGGCTATATCCAGTGATTCCGAGTTCATCGTATCGGGAAGTGCAGATTATACGGTGAGACTATGGGACGTCAAGACAGGTACCTGTAAGACCATGAGTGATCACACTAGTTATGTATATGCTGTGGCTATATCCAGTGATTCAGAGTTCATCGTATCGGGAAGTTCAGATTATACGGTAAGACTATGGGACTTCAAGACAGGTACCTGTAAGACTATGAGTGGTCAAACAGATTGAGTATCATCTGTGGCTATATCCAGTTATTCAGAGTTCATCGTATCGGGAAGCGATGATAAGACGGTGAGACTATGAGACGTCAAGACAGGTACCTGTAAGACCATGAGTGGTCACACAAATGTTGTATATGCTGTGGCTATATCCAGTTATTCAGAGTTCATCGTATCGGGAAGCGATGATAAGACGGTGAGACTATGGGACGTCAAGACAGGTACCTGTAAGACCATGAGTGGTCACACAGATTAAGTATCATCTGTGGCTATATCCAGTGATTCAGAGTTCATCGTATCGGGAAGTGGAGATAAGACGGCGAGACTATGGGACGTCAAGACAGGTACCTGTAAGACCATGAGTAATCACACAGATTATGTAAGATCTGTGGCTATATCCAGTGACTCAGAGTTCATCGTATCGGGAAGTGCAGATTATACGGTAAGACTATGGGACTTCAAGACAGGTACTTGTAAGACCATGAGTGGTCAAACAGATCATGTATTATCTGTGGCTATATCCAGTGACTCAGAGTTCATCGTATCGGGAAGTGCAGATTATACGGTAAGACTATGGGACTTCAAGACAGGTACCTGTAAGACCATGAGTGGTCACAAAGATTATGTATATGCTGTGGCTATATCCAGTGATTCAGAGTTCATCGTATCGGGAAGTGCAGATTATACGGTAAGACTATGGGACTTCAAGACAGGTACTTGTAAGACCATGAGTGATCACACTAGTTATGTATGATCTGCGGCTATATCCAGTGATTCAGAGTTCATCGTATCGGGAAGTGATGATTATACGGTGAGACTATGGGACGTCAAGACAGGTACCTGTAAGACCATGAGTGGTCACACTAGTTATGTAAATGCTGTGGCTATATCCAGTTATTCAGAGTTCATCGTATCGGGAAGTGCAGATTATACGGTGAGACTATGGGACTTCAAGACAGGTACCTGTAAGACCATGAGTGGTCACACAGATTATGTAAGATCTGTGGCTATATCCAGTGATTCAGAGTTCATCGTATCGGGAAGTTCAGATTATACGGTAAGACTATGGGACGTCAAGACAGGTACCTGTAAGACCATGAGTGGTCAAACAGATCATGTATTATCTGTGGCTATATCCAGTGATTCAGAGTTCATCGTATCGGGAAGTGCAGATTATACGATGAGACTATGGGACGTCAAGACAGGTACCTGTAAGACCATGAGTGGTCAAACAGATCATGTATTATCTGTGGCTATATCCAGTGACTCAGAGTTCATCGTATCGGGAAGTGCAGATTATACGGTAAGACTATGGGACTTCAAGACAGGTACCTGTAAGACCATGAGTGATCACACTAGTTATGTATATGCTGTGGCTATATCCAGTGATTCAGAGTTCATCGTATCGGGAAGTGATGATTATACGGTGAGACTATGGGACGTCAAGACAGGTACTTGTAAGACCATGAAGGTCACAAAGATTATGTATATGCTGTGGCTATATCCAGTTATTCAGAGTTCATCGTATCGGGAAGTGCAGATAAGACGGTGAGACTATGGGACGTCAAGACAGGTACTTGTAAGACCATGAGTGGTCACACAGATTGAGTATCATCTGTGGCTATATCCAGTGATTCAGAGTTCATCGTATCGGGAAGTGGAGATAAGACGGTAAGACTATGGGACTTCAAGACAGGTACCTGTAAGACCATGAGTGGTCACACAGATTCTGTATATGCTGTGGCTATATCCAGTGATTCAGAGTTCATCGTATCGGGAAGTGCAGATTATACGGTGAGACTATGGGACGTCAAGACAGGTACCTGTAAGACCATGAGTGGTCACACTAGTTATGTATATGCTGTGGCTATATCCAGTGATTCAGAGTTCATTGTATCGGGAAGTGCAGATTATACGGTAAGACTATGGGACTTCAAGACAGGTACTTGTAAGACCATGAAGGTCACAAAGATTATGTATATGCTGTGGCTATATCCAGTTATTCAGAGTTCATTGTATCGGGAAGTGCAGATTATACGGTAAGACTATGGGACGTCAAGACAGGTACCTGTAAGACCATGAGTGGTCACACTAGTTATGTATATGCTGTGGCTATATCCAGTGATTCAGAGTTCATCGTATCGGGAAGTGATGATTATACGGTGAGACTATGGGACGTCAAGACAGGTACTTGTAAGACCATGAGTGGTCACAAAGATTATGTATATGCTGTGGCTATATCCAGTTATTCAGAGTTCATTGTATCGGGAAGTGCAGATTATAGGGTGAGACTATGGGACGTCAAGACAGGTACTTGTAAGACCATGAGTGATCACACTTATTCTGTAAGATCTGTGGCTATATCCAGTGATTCAGAGTTCATCGTATCGGGAAGTTCAGATTATACGGTAAGACTATGGGACGTCAAGACAGGTACCTGTAAGACCATGAGTGGTCACACAGATTCTGTATATGCTGTGGCTATATCCAGTGATTCAGAGTTCATCGTATCGGGAAGTGCAGATTATACGGTGAGACTATGGGACGTCAAGACAGGTACTTGTAAGACCATGAGTGGTCACACAGATTGAGTATCATCTGTGGCTATATCCAGTGATTCAGAGTTCATCGTATCGGGAAGTGGAGATAAGACGGTAAGACTATGGGACTTCAAGACAGGTACCTGTAAGACCATGAGTGGTCACACAGATTCTGTATATGCTGTGGCTATATCCAGTGATTCAGAGTTCATCGTATCGGGAAGTGGAGATAAGACGGTAAGACTATGGGACTTCAAGACAGGTACCTGTAAGACCATGAGTGGTCACACAGATTCTGTATATGCTGTGGCTATATCCAGTGATTCCGAGTTCATCGTATCGGGAAGTGCAGATTATACGGTGAGACTATGGGACGTCAAGACAGGTACCTGTAAGACCATGAGTGATCACACTAGTTATGTATATGCTGTGGCTATATCCAGTGATTCAGAGTTCATCGTATCGGGAAGTTCAGATTATACGGTAAGACTATGGGACTTCAAGACAGGTACCTGTAAGACTATGAGTGGTCAAACAGATTGAGTATCATCTGTGGCTATATCCAGTTATTCAGAGTTCATCGTATCGGGAAGCGATGATAAGACGGTGAGACTATGAGACGTCAAGACAGGTACCTGTAAGACCATGAGTGGTCACACAAATGTTGTATATGCTGTGGCTATATCCAGTTATTCAGAGTTCATCGTATCGGGAAGCGATGATAAGACGGTGAGACTATGGGACGTCAAGACAGGTACCTGTAAGACCATGAGTGGTCACACAGATTAAGTATCATCTGTGGCTATATCCAGTGATTCAGAGTTCATCGTATCGGGAAGTGGAGATAAGACGGCGAGACTATGGGACGTCAAGACAGGTACCTGTAAGACCATGAGTAATCACACAGATTATGTAAGATCTGTGGCTATATCCAGTGACTCAGAGTTCATCGTATCGGGAAGTGCAGATTATACGGTAAGACTATGGGACTTCAAGACAGGTACTTGTAAGACCATGAGTGGTCAAACAGATCATGTATTATCTGTGGCTATATCCAGTGACTCAGAGTTCATCGTATCGGGAAGTGCAGATTATACGGTAAGACTATGGGACTTCAAGACAGGTACCTGTAAGACCATGAGTGGTCACAAAGATTATGTATATGCTGTGGCTATATCCAGTGATTCAGAGTTCATCGTATCGGGAAGTGCAGATTATACGGTAAGACTATGGGACTTCAAGACAGGTACTTGTAAGACCATGAGTGATCACACTAGTTATGTATGATCTGCGGCTATATCCAGTGATTCAGAGTTCATCGTATCGGGAAGTGATGATTATACGGTGAGACTATGGGACGTCAAGACAGGTACCTGTAAGACCATGAGTGGTCACACTAGTTATGTAAATGCTGTGGCTATATCCAGTTATTCAGAGTTCATCGTATCGGGAAGTGCAGATTATACGGTGAGACTATGGGACTTCAAGACAGGTACCTGTAAGACCATGAGTGGTCACACAGATTATGTAAGATCTGTGGCTATATCCAGTGATTCAGAGTTCATCGTATCGGGAAGTTCAGATTATACGGTAAGACTATGGGACGTCAAGACAGGTACCTGTAAGACCATGAGTGGTCAAACAGATCATGTATTATCTGTGGCTATATCCAGTGATTCAGAGTTCATCGTATCGGGAAGTGCAGATTATACGATGAGACTATGGGACGTCAAGACAGGTACCTGTAAGACCATGAGTGGTCAAACAGATCATGTATTATCTGTGGCTATATCCAGTGACTCAGAGTTCATCGTATCGGGAAGTGCAGATTATACGGTAAGACTATGGGACTTCAAGACAGGTACCTGTAAGACCATGAGTGATCACACTAGTTATGTATATGCTGTGGCTATATCCAGTGATTCAGAGTTCATCGTATCGGGAAGTGATGATTATACGGTGAGACTATGGGACGTCAAGACAGGTACCTGTAAGACCATGAGTGATCACACTTATTCTGTAAGATCTGTGGCTATATCCAGTTATTCAGAGTTCATTGTATCGGGAAGTGCAGATTATACGGTAAGACTATGGGACGTCAAGACAGGTACCTGTAAGACCATGAGTGATCACACTAGTTATGTATATGCTGTGGCTATATCCAGTTATTCAGAGTTCATTGTATCGGGAAGTGCAGATTATACGGTAAGACTATGGGACGTCAAGACAGGTACCTGTAAGACCATGAGTGGTCACACTAGTTATGTATATGCTGTGGCTATATCCAGTGATTCAGAGTTCATCGTATCGGGAAGTGATGATTATACGGTGAGACTATGGGACGTCAAGACAGGTACTTGTAAGACCATGAGTGGTCACAAAGATTATGTATATGCTGTGGCTATATCCAGTTATTCAGAGTTCATTGTATCGGGAAGTGCAGATTATAGGGTGAGACTATGGGACGTCAAGACAGGTACTTGTAAGACCATGAGTGATCACACTTATTCTGTAAGATCTGTGGCTATATCCAGTGATTCAGAGTTCATCGTATCGGGAAGTTCAGATTATACGGTAAGACTATGGGACGTCAAGACAGGTACCTGTAAGACTATGAGTGGTCACACAAATGTTGTATATGCTGTGGCTATATCCAGTGATTCAGAGTTCATCGTATCGGGAAGTGCAGATTATAGGGTGAGACTATGGGACGTCAAGACAGGTACTTGTAAGACCATGAGTGGTCACAAAGATTATGTATATGCTGTGGCTATATCCAGTTATTCAGAGTTCATCGTATCGGGAAGTGCAGATAAGACGGTGAGACTATGGGACGTCAAGACAGGTACCTGTAAGACCATGAGTGGTCACACAGATTAAGTATCATCTGTGGCTATATCCAGTGATTCAGAGTTCATCGTATCGGGAAGTGATGATTATACGGTAAGACTATGGGACGTCAAGACAGGTACCTGTAAGACCATGAGTGATCACACTTATTCTGTAAGATCTGTGGCTATATCCAGTGATTCAGAGTTCATCGTATCGGGAAGTTCAGATTATACGGTAAGACTATGGGACGTCAAGACAGGTACCTGTAAGACCATGAGTGGTCACACAAATGTTGTATATGCTGTGGCTATATCCAGTGATTCAGAGTTCATCGTATCGGGAAGTGCAGATTATAGGGTGAGACTATGGGACGTCAAGACAGGTACCTGTAAGACCATGAGTGGTCACACAGATTGAGTATATGCTGTGGCTATATCCAGTGATTCAGAGTTCATCGTATCGGGAAGTGCAGATTATACGGTAAGACTATGGGACGTCAAGACAGGTACCTGTAAGACCATGAGTGGTCACACAAATGTTGTATATGCTGTGGCTATATCCAGTGATTCAGAGTTCATCGTATCGGGAAGTGCAGATTATAGGGTGAGACTATGGGACGTCAAGACAGGTACCTGTAAGACCATGAGTGGTCACACAGATTATGTAAGATCTGTGGCTATATCCAGTGACTCAGAGTTCATCGTATCGGGAAGTGCAGATTATACGTTAAGACTATGGGACTTCAAGACAGGTACCTGTAAGACCATGAGTGGTCACACAGATTATGTAAGATCTGTGGCTATATCCAGTGATTCATAGTTCATCGTATCGGGAAGTGCAGATTATACGGTAAGACTATGGGACGTCAAGACAGGTACCTGTAAGACCATGAGTGATCACACTTATTCTGTAAGATCTGTGGCTATATCCAGTGATTCAGAGTTCATCGTATCGGGAAGTTCAGATTATACGGTGAGACTATGGGACGTCAAGACAGGTACCTGTAAGACCATGAGTGGTCACACAAATGTTGTATATGCTGTGGCTATATCCAGTTATTCAGAGTTCATCGTATCGGGAAGTGGAGATAAGACGGTGAGACTATGGGACGTCAAGACAGGTACTTGTAAGACCATGAGTGGTCACAAAGATTATGTATATGCTGTGGCTATATCCAGTTATTCAGAGTTCATCGTATCGGGAAGTGCAGATAAGACGGTGAGACTATGGGACGTCAAGACAGGTACCTGTAAGACCATGAGTGGTCACACAGATTAAGTATCATCTGTGGCTATATCCAGTGATTCAGAGTTCATCGTATCGGGAAGTGGAGATAAGACGGTGAGACTATGGGACGTCAAGACAGGTACTTGTAAGACCATGAGTGGTCACACAGATTGAGTATCATCTGTGGCTATATCCAGTGATTCATAGTTCATCGTATCGGGAAGTGCAGATTATACGGTAAGACTATGGGACTTCAAGACAGGTACTTGTAAGACCATGAGTGGTCAAACAGATCATGTATTATCTGTGGCTATATCCAGTGACTCAGAGTTCATCGTATCGGGAAGTGCAGATTATACGGTAAGACTATGGGACTTCAAGACAGGTACCTGTAAGACCATGAGTGGTCACACAGATTCTGTATATGCTGTGGCTATATCCAGTGATTCAGAGTTCATCGTATCGGGAAGTTCAGATTATACGGTGAGACTATGGGACGTCAAGACAGGTACCTGTAAGACCATGAGTGGTCACACAAATGTTGTATATGCTGTGGCTATATCCAGTGATTCAGAGTTCATCGTATCGGGAAGTTATGATAAGACGGTGAGACTAAGGGACGTCAAGACAGGTACTTGTAAGACCATGAGTGGTCAAACAGATCATGTATTATCTGTGGCTATATCCAGTGATTCAGAGTTCATCGTATCGGGAAGTTATGATTATACGGTGAGACTATGGGACGTCAAGACAGGTACCTGTAAGACCATGAGTGGTCACACGGATTATGTATTATCTGTGGCTATATCCAGTGACTCAGAGTTCATTGTATCGGGAAGTGCAGATTATAGGGTGAGACTATGGGACGTCAAGACAGGTACTTGTAAGACCATGAGTGATCACACTTATTCTGTAAGATCTGTGGCTATATCCAGTGATTCAGAGTTCATCGTATCGGGAAGTTCAGATTATACGGTAAGACTATGGGACGTCAAGACAGGTACCTGTAAGACCATGAGTGGTCACACAAATGTTGTATATGCTGTGGCTATATCCAGTGATTCAGAGTTCATCGTATCGGGAAGTGCAGATTATAGGGTGAGACTATGGGACGTCAAGACAGGTACTTGTAAGACCATGAGTGGTCACAAAGATTATGTATATGCTGTGGCTATATCCAGTTATTCAGAGTTCATCGTATCGGGAAGTGCAGATAAGACGGTGAGACTATGGGACGTCAAGACAGGTACCTGTAAGACCATGAGTGGTCACACAGATTAAGTATCATCTGTGGCTATATCCAGTGATTCAGAGTTCATCGTATCGGGAAGTGATGATTATACGGTAAGACTATGGGACGTCAAGACAGGTACCTGTAAGACCATGAGTGATCACACTTATTCTGTAAGATCTGTGGCTATATCCAGTGATTCAGAGTTCATCGTATCGGGAAGTTCAGATTATACGGTAAGACTATGGGACGTCAAGACAGGTACCTGTAAGACCATGAGTGGTCACACAAATGTTGTATATGCTGTGGCTATATCCAGTGATTCAGAGTTCATTGTATCGGGAAGTGCAGATTATACGGTAAGACTATGGGACGTCAAGACAGGTACCTGTAAGACCATGAGTGGTCACACAAATGTTGTATATGCTGTGGCTATATCCAGTGATTCAGAGTTCATCGTATCGGGAAGTGGAGATAAGACGGTGAGACTATGGGACGTCAAGACAGGTACCTGTAAGACCATGAGTGGTCACACAGATTATGTAAGATCTGTGGCTATATCCAGTGACTCAGAGTTCATCGTATCGGGAAGTGCAGATTATACGGTAAGACTATGGGACTTCAAGACAGGTACTTGTAAGACCATGAGTGGTCACACAGATTGAGTATCATCTGTGGCTATATCCAGTGATTCATAGTTCATCGTATCGGGAAGTGCAGATTATACGGTAAGACTATGGGACGTCAAGACAGGTACCTGTAAGACCATGAGTGATCACACTTATTCTGTAAGATCTGTGGCTATATCCAGTGATTCAGAGTTCATCGTATCGGGAAGTTCAGATTATACGGTGAGACTATGGGACGTCAAGACAGGTACCTGTAAGACCATGAGTGGTCACACAAATGTTGTATATGCTGTGGCTATATCCAGTTATTCAGAGTTCATCGTATCGGGAAGTGGAGATAAGACGGTGAGACTATGGGACGTCAAGACAGGTACTTGTAAGACCATGAGTGGTCACAAAGATTATGTATATGCTGTGGCTATATCCAGTTATTCAGAGTTCATCGTATCGGGAAGTGCAGATAAGACGGTGAGACTATGGGACGTCAAGACAGGTACTTGTAAGACCATGAGTGGTCACACAGATTAAGTATCATCTGTGGCTATATCCAGTGATTCAGAGTTCATCGTATCGGGAAGTGGAGATAAGACGGTGAGACTATGGGACGTCAAGACAGGTACTTGTAAGACCATGAGTGGTCACACAGATTGAGTATCATCTGTGGCTATATCCAGTGATTCATAGTTCATCGTATCGGGAAGTGCAGATTATACGGTAAGACTATGGGACTTCAAGACAGGTACTTGTAAGACCATGAGTGGTCAAACAGATCATGTATTATCTGTGGCTATATCCAGTGACTCAGAGTTCATCGTATCGGGAAGTGCAGATTATACGGTAAGACTATGGGACTTCAA
This sequence comes from Loxodes magnus, assembly GCA_946699065.1. NCBI lineage: Eukaryota > Ciliophora > Karyorelictea > Loxodida > Loxodidae > Loxodes > Loxodes magnus. The sequence continues at coordinate 608,061 of CAMPDV010000021.1, read as the reverse complement.
GACAGGTACCTGTAAGACCATGAGTGGTCACACAGATTCTGTATATGCTGTGGCTATATCCAGTGATTCAGAGTTCATCGTATCGGGAAGTGCAGATTATACGGTGAGACTATGGGACGTCAAGACAGGTACCTGTAAGACCATGAGTGGTCACACAAATGTTGTATATGCTGTGGCTATATCCAGTGATTCAGAGTTCATCGTATCGGGAAGTTATGATAAGACGGTGAGACTAAGGGACGTCAAGACAGGTACTTGTAAGACCATGAGTGGTCAAACAGATCATGTATTATCTGTGGCTATATCCAGTGATTCAGAGTTCATCGTATCGGGAAGTTATGATTATACGGTGAGACTATGGGACGTCAAGACAGGTACTTGTAAGACCATGAGTGGTCACACGGATTATGTAAGATCTGTGGCTATATCCAGTGATTCAGAGTTCATCGTATCGGGAAGTGCAGATTATACGGTGAGACTATGGGACGTCAAGACAGGTACTTGTAAGACCATGAGTGGTCACAAAGATTATGTATATGCTGTGGCTATATCCAGTTATTCAGAGTTCATTGTATCGGGAAGTGCAGATTATACGGTAAGACTATGGGACGTCAAGACAGGTACCTGTAAGACCATGAGTGGTCACACTAGTTATGTATATGCTGTGGCTATATCCAGTGATTCAGAGTTCATCGTATCGGGAAGTGGAGATTATACGGTGAGACTATGGGACGTCAAGACAGGTACCTGTAAGACCATGAGTGATCACACTTATTCTGTAAGATCTGTGGCTATATCCAGTGATTCAGAGTTCATCGTATCGGGAAGTTCAGATTATACGGTAAGACTATGGGACGTCAAGACAGGTACCTGTAAGACCATGAGTGGTCACACAGATTCTGTATATGCTGTGGCTATATCCAGTGATTCAGAGTTCATCGTATCGGGAAGTGCAGATTATACGGTGAGACTATGGGACGTCAAGACAGGTACTTGTAAGACCATGAGTGGTCACACAGATTGAGTATCATCTGTGGCTATATCCAGTGATTCAGAGTTCATCGTATCGGGAAGTGGAGATAAGACGGTAAGACTATGGGACTTCAAGACAGGTACCTGTAAGACCATGAGTGGTCACACAGATTCTGTATATGCTGTGGCTATATCCAGTGATTCAGAGTTCATCGTATCGGGAAGTGCAGATTATACGGTGAGACTATGGGACGTCAAGACAGGTACCTGTAAGACCATGAGTGATCACACTAGTTATGTATATGCTGTGGCTATATCCAGTGATTCAGAGTTCATTGTATCGGGAAGTGCAGATTATACGGTAAGACTATGGGACGTCAAGACAGGTACTTGTAAGACCATGAGTGGTCACAAAGATTATGTATATGCTGTGGCTATATCCAGTTATTCAGAGTTCATCGTATCGGGAAGTGCAGATAAGACGGTGAGACTATGAGACGTCAAGACAGGTACCTGTAAGACCATGAGTGGTCACACAGATTCTGTATATGCTGTGGCTATATCCAGTTATTCAGAGTTCATCGTATCGGGAAGCGATGATAAGACGGTGAGACTATGGGACGTCAAGACAGGTACCTGTAAGACCATGAGTGGTCACACAGATTAAGTATCATCTGTGGCTATATCCAGTGATTCAGAGTTCATCGTATCGGGAAGTGGAGATAAGACGGCGAGACTATGGGACGTCAAGACAGGTACCTGTAAGACCATGAGTAATCACACAGATTATGTAAGATCTGTGGCTATATCCAGTGACTCAGAGTTCATCGTATCGGGAAGTGCAGATTATACGGTAAGACTATGGGACTTCAAGACAGGTACTTGTAAGACCATGAGTGGTCAAACAGATCATGTATTATCTTTGGCTATATCCAGTGACTCAGAGTTCATCGTATCGGGAAGTGCAGATTATACGGTAAGACTATGGGACTTCAAGACAGGTACCTGTAAGACCATGAGTGGTCACAAAGATTAAGTATTATCTGTGGCTATATCCAGTGACTCAGAGTTCATCGTATCGGGAAGTGCAGATTATACGGTAAGACTATGGGACTTCAAGACAGGTACTTGTAAGACCATGAGTGATCACACTAGTTATGTATGATCTGCGGCTATATCCAGTGATTCAGAGTTCATCGTATCGGGAAGTTCAGATTATACGGTAAGACTATGGGACGTCAAGACAGGTACCTGTAAGACCATGAGTGGTCACACAGATTCTGTATATGCTGTGGCTATATCCAGTGATTCAGAGTTCATCGTATCGGGAAGTGCAGATTATACGGTGAGACTATGGGACTTCAAGACAGGTACCTGTAAGACCATGAGTGGTCACACAGATTATGTAAGATCTGTGGCTATATCCAGTGATTCAGAGTTCATCGTATCGGGAAGTTCAGATTATACGGTAAGACTATGGGACGTCAAGACAGGTACCTGTAAGACCATGAGTGATCACACTTATTCTGTAAGATCTGTGGCTATATCCAGTGATTCAGAGTTCATCGTATCGGGAAGTTCAGATTATACGGTGAGACTATGGGACGTCAAGACAGGTACCTGTAAGACCATGAGTGGTCACACAAATGTTGTATATGCTGTGGCTATATCCAGTTATTCAGAGTTCATCGTATCGGGAAGTGGAGATAAGACGGTGAGACTATGGGACGTCAAGACAGGTACTTGTAAGACCATGAGTGGTCACAAAGATTATGTATATGCTGTGGCTATATCCAGTTATTCAGAGTTCATCGTATCGGGAAGTGCAGATAAGACGGTGAGACTATGGGACGTCAAGACAGGTACTTGTAAGACCATGAGTGGTCACACAGATTAAGTATCATCTGTGGCTATATCCAGTGATTCAGAGTTCATCGTATCGGGAAGTTCAGATTATACGGTGAGACTATGGGACGTCAAGACAGGTACCTGTAAGACCATGAGTGGTCACACAAATGTTGTATATGCTGTGGCTATATCCAGTTATTCAGAGTTCATCGTATCGGGAAGTGGAGATAAGACGGTGAGACTATGGGACGTCAAGACAGGTACTTGTAAGACCATGAGTGGTCACAAAGATTATGTATATGCTGTGGCTATATCCAGTTATTCAGAGTTCATCGTATCGGGAAGTGCAGATAAGACGGTGAGACTATGGGACGTCAAGACAGGTACTTGTAAGACCATGAGTGGTCACACAGATTAAGTATCATCTGTGGCTATATCCAGTGATTCAGAGTTCATCGTATCGGGAAGTGGAGATAAGACGGTGAGACTATGGGACGTCAAGACAGGTACTTGTAAGACCATGAGTGGTCACACAGATTGAGTATCATCTGTGGCTATATCCAGTGATTCATAGTTCATCGTATCGGGAAGTGCAGATTATACGGTAAGACTATGGGACTTCAAGACAGGTACTTGTAAGACCATGAGTGGTCAAACAGATCATGTATTATCTGTGGCTATATCCAGTGACTCAGAGTTCATCGTATCGGGAAGTGCAGATTATACGGTAAGACTATGGGACTTCAAGACAGGTACCTGTAAGACCATGAGTGGTCACACAGATTCTGTATATGCTGTGGCTATATCCAGTGATTCAGAGTTCATCGTATCGGGAAGTGCAGATTATACGGTGAGACTATGGGACGTCAAGACAGGTACCTGTAAGACCATGAGTGGTCACACAAATGTTGTATATGCTGTGGCTATATCCAGTGATTCAGAGTTCATCGTATCGGGAAGTTATGATAAGACGGTGAGACTAAGGGACGTCAAGACAGGTACTTGTAAGACCATGAGTGGTCAAACAGATCATGTATTATCTGTGGCTATATCCAGTGATTCAGAGTTCATCGTATCGGGAAGTTATGATTATACGGTGAGACTATGGGACGTCAAGACAGGTACTTGTAAGACCATGAGTGGTCACACGGATTATGTAAGATCTGTGGCTATATCCAGTGATTCAGAGTTCATCGTATCGGGAAGTGCAGATTATACGGTGAGACTATGGGACGTCAAGACAGGTACTTGTAAGACCATGAGTGGTCACAAAGATTATGTATATGCTGTGGCTATATCCAGTTATTCAGAGTTCATTGTATCGGGAAGTGCAGATTATACGGTAAGACTATGGGACGTCAAGACAGGTACCTGTAAGACCATGAGTGGTCACACTAGTTATGTATATGCTGTGGCTATATCCAGTGATTCAGAGTTCATCGTATCGGGAAGTGGAGATTATACGGTGAGACTATGGGACGTCAAGACAGGTACCTGTAAGACCATGAGTGATCACACTTATTCTGTAAGATCTGTGGCTATATCCAGTGATTCAGAGTTCATCGTATCGGGAAGTTCAGATTATACGGTAAGACTATGGGACGTCAAGACAGGTACCTGTAAGACCATGAGTGGTCACACAGATTCTGTATATGCTGTGGCTATATCCAGTGATTCAGAGTTCATCGTATCGGGAAGTGCAGATTATACGGTGAGACTATGGGACGTCAAGACAGGTACTTGTAAGACCATGAGTGGTCACACAGATTGAGTATCATCTGTGGCTATATCCAGTGATTCAGAGTTCATCGTATCGGGAAGTGGAGATAAGACGGTAAGACTATGGGACTTCAAGACAGGTACCTGTAAGACCATGAGTGGTCACACAGATTCTGTATATGCTGTGGCTATATCCAGTGATTCAGAGTTCATCGTATCGGGAAGTGCAGATTATACGGTGAGACTATGGGACGTCAAGACAGGTACCTGTAAGACCATGAGTGATCACACTAGTTATGTATATGCTGTGGCTATATCCAGTGATTCAGAGTTCATTGTATCGGGAAGTGCAGATTATACGGTAAGACTATGGGACGTCAAGACAGGTACTTGTAAGACCATGAGTGGTCACAAAGATTATGTATATGCTGTGGCTATATCCAGTTATTCAGAGTTCATCGTATCGGGAAGTGCAGATAAGACGGTGAGACTATGAGACGTCAAGACAGGTACCTGTAAGACCATGAGTGGTCACACAGATTCTGTATATGCTGTGGCTATATCCAGTTATTCAGAGTTCATCGTATCGGGAAGCGATGATAAGACGGTGAGACTATGGGACGTCAAGACAGGTACCTGTAAGACCATGAGTGGTCACACAGATTAAGTATCATCTGTGGCTATATCCAGTGATTCAGAGTTCATCGTATCGGGAAGTGGAGATAAGACGGCGAGACTATGGGACGTCAAGACAGGTACCTGTAAGACCATGAGTAATCACACAGATTATGTAAGATCTGTGGCTATATCCAGTGACTCAGAGTTCATCGTATCGGGAAGTGCAGATTATACGGTAAGACTATGGGACTTCAAGACAGGTACTTGTAAGACCATGAGTGGTCAAACAGATCATGTATTATCTTTGGCTATATCCAGTGACTCAGAGTTCATCGTATCGGGAAGTGCAGATTATACGGTAAGACTATGGGACTTCAAGACAGGTACCTGTAAGACCATGAGTGGTCACAAAGATTAAGTATTATCTGTGGCTATATCCAGTGACTCAGAGTTCATCGTATCGGGAAGTGCAGATTATACGGTAAGACTATGGGACTTCAAGACAGGTACTTGTAAGACCATGAGTGATCACACTAGTTATGTATGATCTGCGGCTATATCCAGTGATTCAGAGTTCATCGTATCGGGAAGTTCAGATTATACGGTAAGACTATGGGACGTCAAGACAGGTACCTGTAAGACCATGAGTGGTCACACAGATTCTGTATATGCTGTGGCTATATCCAGTGATTCAGAGTTCATCGTATCGGGAAGTGCAGATTATACGGTGAGACTATGGGACTTCAAGACAGGTACCTGTAAGACCATGAGTGGTCACACAGATTATGTAAGATCTGTGGCTATATCCAGTGATTCAGAGTTCATCGTATCGGGAAGTTCAGATTATACGGTAAGACTATGGGACGTCAAGACAGGTACCTGTAAGACCATGAGTGATCACACTTATTCTGTAAGATCTGTGGCTATATCCAGTGATTCAGAGTTCATCGTATCGGGAAGTTCAGATTATACGGTGAGACTATGGGACGTCAAGACAGGTACCTGTAAGACCATGAGTGGTCACACAAATGTTGTATATGCTGTGGCTATATCCAGTTATTCAGAGTTCATCGTATCGGGAAGTGGAGATAAGACGGTGAGACTATGGGACGTCAAGACAGGTACTTGTAAGACCATGAGTGGTCACAAAGATTATGTATATGCTGTGGCTATATCCAGTTATTCAGAGTTCATCGTATCGGGAAGTGCAGATAAGACGGTGAGACTATGGGACGTCAAGACAGGTACTTGTAAGACCATGAGTGGTCACACAGATTAAGTATCATCTGTGGCTATATCCAGTGATTCAGAGTTCATCGTATCGGGAAGTGGAGATAAGACGGTGAGACTATGGGACGTCAAGACAGGTACTTGTAAGACCATGAGTGGTCACACAGATTGAGTATCATCTGTGGCTATATCCAGTGATTCATAGTTCATCGTATCGGGAAGTGCAGATTATACGGTAAGACTATGGGACTTCAAGACAGGTACTTGTAAGACCATGAGTGGTCAAACAGATCATGTATTATCTGTGGCTATATCCAGTGACTCAGAGTTCATCGTATCGGGAAGTGCAGATTATACGGTAAGACTATGGGACTTCAAGACAGGTACCTGTAAGACCATGAGTGGTCACACAGATTCTGTATATGCTGTGGCTATATCCAGTGATTCAGAGTTCATCGTATCGGGAAGTGCAGATTATACGGTGAGACTATGGGACGTCAAGACAGGTACCTGTAAGACCATGAGTGGTCACACAAATGTTGTATATGCTGTGGCTATATCCAGTGATTCAGAGTTCATCGTATCGGGAAGTTATGATAAGACGGTGAGACTAAGGGACGTCAAGACAGGTACTTGTAAGACCATGAGTGGTCAAACAGATCATGTATTATCTGTGGCTATATCCAGTGATTCAGAGTTCATCGTATCGGGAAGTTATGATTATACGGTGAGACTATGGGACGTCAAGACAGGTACTTGTAAGACCATGAGTGGTCACACGGATTATGTAAGATCTGTGGCTATATCCAGTGATTCAGAGTTCATCGTATCGGGAAGTGCAGATTATACGGTGAGACTATGGGACGTCAAGACAGGTACTTGTAAGACCATGAGTGGTCACAAAGATTATGTATATGCTGTGGCTATATCCAGTTATTCAGAGTTCATCGTATCGGGAAGTGCAGATAAGACGGTGAGACTATGGGACGTCAAGACAGGTACTTGTAAGACCATGAGTGGTCACACAGATTAAGTATCATCTGTGGCTATATCCAGTGATTCAGAGTTCATCGTATCGGGAAGTGGAGATAAGACGGCGAGACTATGGGACGTCAAGACAGGTACTTGTAAGACCATGAGTGGTCACACAAATGTTGTATATGCTGTGGCTATATCCAGTTATTCAGAGTTCATCGTATCGGGAAGTTATGATAAGACGGTGAGACTATGGGACGTCAAGACAGGTACCTGTAAGACCATGAGTGATCACACTTATTCTGTAAGATCTGTGGCTATATCCAGTGATTCAGAGTTCATCGTATCGGGAAGTTCAGATTATACGGTGAGACTATGGGACGTCAAGACAGGTACTTGTAAGACCATGAAGGTCACAAAGATTATGTATATGCTGTGGCTATATCCAGTTATTCAGAGTTCATTGTATCGGGAAGTGCAGATTATACGGTAAGACTATGGGACGTCAAGACAGGTACCTGTAAGACCATGAGTGGTCACACTAGTTATGTATATGCTGTGGCTATATCCAGTGATTCAGAGTTCATCGTATCGGGAAGTGATGATTATACGGTGAGACTATGGGACGTCAAGACAGGTACTTGTAAGACCATGAGTGGTCACAAAGATTATGTATATGCTGTGGCTATATCCAGTTATTCAGAGTTCATTGTATCGGGAAGTGCAGATTATAGGGTGAGACTATGGGACGTCAAGACAGGTACTTGTAAGACCATGAGTGATCACACTTATTCTGTAAGATCTGTGGCTATATCCAGTGATTCAGAGTTCATCGTATCGGGAAGTTCAGATTATACGGTAAGACTATGGGACGTCAAGACAGGTACCTGTAAGACCATGAGTGGTCACACAGATTCTGTATATGCTGTGGCTATATCCAGTGATTCAGAGTTCATCGTATCGGGAAGTGCAGATTATACGGTGAGACTATGGGACGTCAAGACAGGTACTTGTAAGACCATGAGTGGTCACACAGATTGAGTATCATCTGTGGCTATATCCAGTGATTCAGAGTTCATCGTATCGGGAAGTGGAGATAAGACGGTAAGACTATGGGACTTCAAGACAGGTACCTGTAAGACCATGAGTGGTCACACAGATTCTGTATATGCTGTGGCTATATCCAGTGATTCAGAGTTCATCGTATCGGGAAGTGCAGATTATACGGTGAGACTATGGGACGTCAAGACAGGTACCTGTAAGACCATGAGTGATCACACTAGTTATGTATATGCTGTGGCTATATCCAGTGATTCAGAGTTCATTGTATCGGGAAGTGCAGATTATACGGTGAGACTATGGGACGTCAAGACAGGTACTTGTAAGACCATGAGTGGTCACAAAGATTATGTATATGCTGTGGCTATATCCAGTTATTCAGAGTTCATCGTATCGGGAAGCGATGATAAGACGGTGAGACTATGAGACGTCAAGACAGGTACCTGTAAGACCATGAGTGGTCACACAGATTCTGTATATGCTGTGGCTATATCCAGTGATTCAGAGTTCATCGTATCGGGAAGCGATGATAAGACGGTGAGACTATGGGACGTCAAGACAGGTACCTGTAAGACCATGAGTGGTCACACAGATTAAGTATCATCTGTGGCTATATCCAGTGATTCAGAGTTCATCGTATCGGGAAGTGGAGATAAGACGGCGAGACTATGGGACGTCAAGACAGGTACCTGTAAGACCATGAGTAATCACACAGATTATGTAAGATCTGTGGCTATATCCAGTGACTCAGAGTTCATCGTATCGGGAAGTGCAGATTATACGGTAAGACTATGGGACTTCAAGACAGGTACTTGTAAGACCATGAGTGGTCAAACAGATCATGTATTATCTGTGGCTATATCCAGTGACTCAGAGTTCATCGTATCGGGAAGTGCAGATTATACGGTAAGACTATGGGACTTCAAGACAGGTACCTGTAAGACCATGAGTGGTCACAAAGATTAAGTATTATCTGTGGCTATATCCAGTGACTCAGAGTTCATCGTATCGGGAAGTGCAGATTATACGGTAAGACTATGGGACTTCAAGACAGGTACTTGTAAGACCATGAGTGATCACACTAGTTATGTATGATCTGCGGCTATATCCAGTGATTCAGAGTTCATCGTATCGGGAAGTGATGATTATACGGTGAGACTATGGGACGTCAAGACAGGTACCTGTAAGACCATGAGTGGTCACACTAGTTATGTAAATGCTGTGGCTATATCCAGTTATTCAGAGTTCATCGTATCGGGAAGTGCAGATTATACGGTGAGACTATGGGACTTCAAGACAGGTACCTGTAAGACCATGAGTGGTCACACAGATTATGTAAGATCTGTGGCTATATCCAGTGATTCAGAGTTCATCGTATCGGGAAGTTCAGATTATACGGTAAGACTATGGGACGTCAAGACAGGTACCTGTAAGACCATGAGTGGTCACACAGATTGAGTATCATCTGTGGCTATATCCAGTGATTCAGAGTTCATCGTATCGGGAAGTTATGATTATACGATGAGACTATGGGACGTCAAGACAGGTACCTGTAAGACCATGAGTGGTCAAACAGATCATGTATTATCTGTGGCTATATCCAGTGACTCAGAGTTCATCGTATCGGGAAGTTATGATAAGACGGTGAGACTATGGGACGTCAAGACAGGTACCTGTAAGACCATGAGTGATCACACTTATTCTGTAAGATCTGTGGCTATATCCAGTGATTCAGAGTTCATCGTATCGGGAAGTTCAGATTATACGGTGAGACTATGGGACGTCAAGACAGGTACCTGTAAGACCATGAGTGATCACACTTATTCTGTAAGATCTGTGGCTATATCCAGTGATTCAGAGTTCATCGTATCGGGAAGTTATGATAAGACGGTGAGACTATGGGACGTCAAGACAGGTACCTGTAAGACCATGAGTGATCACACTTATTCTGTAAGATCTGTGGCTATATCCAGTGATTCAGAGTTCATCGTATCGGGAAGTTCAGATTATACGGTAAGACTATGGGACTTCAAGACAGGTACCTGTAAGACCATGAGTGGTCACACTAGTTATGTAAATGCTGTGGCTATATCCAGTTATTCAGAGTTCATCGTATCGGGAAGTTATGATAAGACGGTGAGACTATGGGACGTCAAGACAGGTACCTGTAAGACCATGAGTGATCACACTTATTCTGTAAGATCTGTGGCTATATCCAGTGATTCAGAGTTCATCGTATCGGGAAGTTCAGATTATACGGTGAGACTATGGGACGTCAAGACAGGTACTTGTAAGACCATGAAGGTCACAAAGATTATGTATATGCTGTGGCTATATCCAGTTATTCAGAGTTCATTGTATCGGGAAGTGCAGATAAGACGGTGAGACTATGGGACGTCAAGACAGGTACCTGTAAGACCATGAGTGGTCACACTAGTTATGTATATGCTGTGGCTATATCCAGTTATTCAGAGTTCATTGTATCGGGAAGTGCAGATTATACGGTAAGACTATGGGACGTCAAGACAGGTACTTGTAAGACCATGAGTGGTCACAAAGATTATGTATATGCTGTGGCTATATCCAGTTATTCAGAGTTCATCGTATCGGGAAGCGATGATAAGACGGTGAGACTATGAGACGTCAAGACAGGTACCTGTAAGACCATGAGTGGTCACACAGATTCTGTATATGCTGTGGCTATATCCAGTTATTCAGAGTTCATCGTATCGGGAAGCGATGATAAGACGGTGAGACTATGGGACGTCAAGACAGGTACCTGTAAGACCATGAGTGGTCACACAGATTAAGTATCATCTGTGGCTATATCCAGTGATTCAGAGTTCATCGTATCGGGAAGTGGAGATAAGACGGCGAGACTATGGGACGTCAAGACAGGTACCTGTAAGACCATGAGTAATCACACAGATTATGTAAGATCTGTGGCTATATCCAGTGACTCAGAGTTCATCGTATCGGGAAGTGCAGATTATACGGTAAGACTATGGGACTTCAAGACAGGTACTTGTAAGACCATGAGTGGTCAAACAGATCATGTATTATCTTTGGCTATATCCAGTGACTCAGAGTTCATCGTATCGGGAAGTGCAGATTATACGGTAAGACTATGGGACTTCAAGACAGGTACCTGTAAGACCATGAGTGGTCACAAAGATTAAGTATTATCTGTGGCTATATCCAGTGACTCAGAGTTCATCGTATCGGGAAGTGCAGATTATACGGTAAGACTATGGGACTTCAAGACAGGTACTTGTAAGACCATGAGTGATCACACTAGTTATGTATGATCTGCGGCTATATCCAGTGATTCAGAGTTCATCGTATCGGGAAGTGATGATTATACGGTAAGACTATGGGACTTCAAGACAGGTACCTGTAAGACCATGAGTGGTCACAAAGATTAAGTATTATCTGTGGCTATATCCAGTGACTCAGAGTTCATCGTATCGGGAAGTGCAGATTATACGGTAAGACTATGGGACTTCAAGACAGGTACTTGTAAGACCATGAGTGATCACACTAGTTATGTATGATCTGCGGCTATATCCAGTTATTCAGAGTTCATCGTATCGGGAAGTGCAGATTATACGGTGAGACTATGGGACTTCAAGACAGGTACCTGTAAGACCATGAGTGGTCACACAGATTATGTAAGATCTGTGGCTATATCCAGTGATTCAGAGTTCATCGTATCGGGAAGTTCAGATTATACGGTAAGACTATGGGACGTCAAGACAGGTACCTGTAAGACCATGAGTGATCACACTTATTCTGTAAGATCTGTGGCTATATCCAGTGATTCAGAGTTCATCGTATCGGGAAGTTCAGATTATACGGTGAGACTATGGGACGTCAAGACAGGTACCTGTAAGACCATGAGTGGTCACACAAATGTTGTATATGCTGTGGCTATATCCAGTTATTCAGAGTTCATCGTATCGGGAAGTGGAGATAAGACGGTGAGACTATGGGACGTCAAGACAGGTACTTGTAAGACCATGAGTGGTCACAAAGATTATGTATATGCTGTGGCTATATCCAGTTATTCAGAGTTCATCGTATCGGGAAGTGCAGATAAGACGGTGAGACTATGGGACGTCAAGACAGGTACTTGTAAGACCATGAGTGGTCACACAGATTAAGTATCATCTGTGGCTATATCCAGTGATTCAGAGTTCATCGTATCGGGAAGTGGAGATAAGACGGTGAGACTATGGGACGTCAAGACAGGTACTTGTAAGACCATGAGTGGTCACACAGATTGAGTATCATCTGTGGCTATATCCAGTGATTCATAGTTCATCGTATCGGGAAGTGCAGATTATACGGTAAGACTATGGGACTTCAAGACAGGTACTTGTAAGACCATGAGTGGTCAAACAGATCATGTATTATCTGTGGCTATATCCAGTGACTCAGAGTTCATCGTATCGGGAAGTGCAGATTATACGGTAAGACTATGGGACTTCAAGACAGGTACCTGTAAGACCATGAGTGGTCACACAGATTCTGTATATGCTGTGGCTATATCCAGTGATTCAGAGTTCATCGTATCGGGAAGTGCAGATTATACGGTGAGACTATGGGACGTCAAGACAGGTACCTGTAAGACCATGAGTGGTCACACAAATGTTGTATATGCTGTGGCTATATCCAGTGATTCAGAGTTCATCGTATCGGGAAGTTATGATAAGACGGTGAGACTAAGGGACGTCAAGACAGGTACTTGTAAGACCATGAGTGGTCAAACAGATCATGTATTATCTGTGGCTATATCCAGTGATTCAGAGTTCATCGTATCGGGAAGTTATGATTATACGGTGAGACTATGGGACGTCAAGACAGGTACTTGTAAGACCATGAGTGGTCACACGGATTATGTAAGATCTGTGGCTATATCCAGTGATTCAGAGTTCATCGTATCGGGAAGTGCAGATTATACGGTGAGACTATGGGACGTCAAGACAGGTACTTGTAAGACCATGAGTGGTCACAAAGATTATGTATATGCTGTGGCTATATCCAGTTATTCAGAGTTCATCGTATCGGGAAGTGCAGATAAGACGGTGAGACTATGGGACGTCAAGACAGGTACTTGTAAGACCATGAGTGGTCACACAGATTAAGTATCATCTGTGGCTATATCCAGTGATTCAGAGTTCATCGTATCGGGAAGTGGAGATAAGACGGCGAGACTATGGGACGTCAAGACAGGTACTTGTAAGACCATGAGTGGTCACACAAATGTTGTATATGCTGTGGCTATATCCAGTTATTCAGAGTTCATCGTATCGGGAAGTTATGATAAGACGGTGAGACTATGGGACGTCAAGACAGGTACCTGTAAGACCATGAGTGATCACACTTATTCTGTAAGATCTGTGGCTATATCCAGTGATTCAGAGTTCATCGTATCGGGAAGTTCAGATTATACGGTGAGACTATGGGACGTCAAGACAGGTACTTGTAAGACCATGAAGGTCACAAAGATTATGTATATGCTGTGGCTATATCCAGTTATTCAGAGTTCATTGTATCGGGAAGTGCAGATTATACGGTAAGACTATGGGACGTCAAGACAGGTACCTGTAAGACCATGAGTGGTCACACTAGTTATGTATATGCTGTGGCTATATCCAGTGATTCAGAGTTCATCGTATCGGGAAGTGATGATTATACGGTGAGACTATGGGACGTCAAGACAGGTACTTGTAAGACCATGAGTGGTCACAAAGATTATGTATATGCTGTGGCTATATCCAGTTATTCAGAGTTCATTGTATCGGGAAGTGCAGATTATAGGGTGAGACTATGGGACGTCAAGACAGGTACTTGTAAGACCATGAGTGATCACACTTATTCTGTAAGATCTGTGGCTATATCCAGTGATTCAGAGTTCATCGTATCGGGAAGTTCAGATTATACGGTAAGACTATGGGACGTCAAGACAGGTACCTGTAAGACCATGAGTGGTCACACAGATTCTGTATATGCTGTGGCTATATCCAGTGATTCAGAGTTCATCGTATCGGGAAGTGCAGATTATACGGTGAGACTATGGGACGTCAAGACAGGTACTTGTAAGACCATGAGTGGTCACACAGATTGAGTATCATCTGTGGCTATATCCAGTGATTCAGAGTTCATCGTATCGGGAAGTGGAGATAAGACGGTAAGACTATGGGACTTCAAGACAGGTACCTGTAAGACCATGAGTGGTCACACAGATTCTGTATATGCTGTGGCTATATCCAGTGATTCAGAGTTCATCGTATCGGGAAGTGCAGATTATACGGTGAGACTATGGGACGTCAAGACAGGTACCTGTAAGACCATGAGTGATCACACTAGTTATGTATATGCTGTGGCTATATCCAGTGATTCAGAGTTCATTGTATCGGGAAGTGCAGATTATACGGTAAGACTATGGGACGTCAAGACAGGTACTTGTAAGACCATGAGTGGTCACAAAGATTATGTATATGCTGTGGCTATATCCAGTTATTCAGAGTTCATCGTATCGGGAAGCGATGATAAGACGGTGAGACTATGAGACGTCAAGACAGGTACCTGTAAGACCATGAGTGGTCACACAGATTCTGTATATGCTGTGGCTATATCCAGTGATTCAGAGTTCATCGTATCGGGAAGCGATGATAAGACGGTGAGACTATGGGACGTCAAGACAGGTACCTGTAAGACCATGAGTGGTCACACAGATTAAGTATCATCTGTGGCTATATCCAGTGATTCAGAGTTCATCGTATCGGGAAGTGGAGATAAGACGGTGAGACTATGGGACGTCAAGACAGGTACCTGTAAGACCATGAGTGGTCACACAGATTAAGTATCATCTGTGGCTATATCCAGTGATTCAGAGTTCATCGTATCGGGAAGTGGAGATAAGACGGCGAGACTATGGGACGTCAAGACAGGTACTTGTAAGACCATGAGTGGTCACACAGATTCTGTATATGCTGTGGCTATATCCAGTGATTCAGAGTTCATCGTATCGGGAAGTGTAGATTATACGGTAAGACTATGGGACTTCAAGACAGGTACTTGTAAGACCATGAGTGGTCACACAAATGTTGTATTATCTGTGGCTATATCCAGTGACTCAGAGTTCATCGTATCGGGAAGTGCAGATTATACGGTAAGACTATGGGACTTCAAGACAGGTACTTGTAAGACCATGAGTGGTCAAACAGATCATGTATTATCTGTGGCTATATCCAGTGACTCAGAGTTCATCGTATCGGGAAGTGCAGATTATACGGTAAGACTATGGGACTTCAAGACAGGTACCTGTAAGACCATGAGTGGTCACACAGATTCTGTATATGCTGTGGCTATATCCAGTGATTCAGAGTTCATCGTATCGGGAAGTGCAGATTATACGGTGAGACTATGGGACGTCAAGACAGGTACCTGTAAGACCATGAGTGATCACACTTATTCTGTATGATCTGCGGCTATATCCAGTGATTCAGAGTTCATCGTATCGGGAAGTTCAGATTATACGGTAAGACTATGGGACGTCAAGACAGGTACCTGTAAGACCATGAGTGGTCACACAAATGTTGTATATGCTGTGGCTATATCCAGTGATTCAGAGTTCATCGTATCGGGAAGTGATGATAAGACGGTAAGACTATGGGACGTCAAGACAGGTACCTGTAAGACCATGAGTGGTCACACAGATTAAGTATCATCTGTGGCTATATCCAGTGATTCAGAGTTCATCGTATCGGGAAGTGCAGATTATACGGTAAGACTATGGGACTTCAAGACAGGTACCTGTAAGACCATGAGTGGTCACACTAGTTATGTAAATGCTGTGGCTATATCCAGTTATTCAGAGTTCATCGTATCGGGAAGTTATGATAAGACGGTGAGACTATGGGACGTCAAGACAGGTACCTGTAAGACCATGAGTGATCACACTTATTCTGTAAGATCTGTGGCTATATCCAGTGATTCAGAGTTCATCGTATCGGGAAGTTCAGATTATACGGTGAGACTATGGGACGTCAAGACAGGTACTTGTAAGACCATGAAGGTCACAAAGATTATGTATATGCTGTGGCTATATCCAGTTATTCAGAGTTCATTGTATCGGGAAGTGCAGATAAGACGGTGAGACTATGGGACGTCAAGACAGGTACCTGTAAGACCATGAGTGGTCACACTAGTTATGTATATGCTGTGGCTATATCCAGTGATTCAGAGTTCATCGTATCGGGAAGTGATGATTATACGGTGAGACTATGGGACGTCAAGACAGGTACTTGTAAGACCATGAGTGGTCACAAAGATTATGTATATGCTGTGGCTATATCCAGTTATTCAGAGTTCATTGTATCGGGAAGTGCAGATTATAGGGTGAGACTATGGGACGTCAAGACAGGTACTTGTAAGACCATGAGTGATCACACTTATTCTGTAAGATCTGTGGCTATATCCAGTGATTCAGAGTTCATCGTATCGGGAAGTTCAGATTATACGGTAAGACTATGGGACGTCAAGACAGGTACCTGTAAGACCATGAGTGGTCACACAGATTCTGTATATGCTGTGGCTATATCCAGTGATTCAGAGTTCATCGTATCGGGAAGTGCAGATTATACGGTGAGACTATGGGAC
The DNA here is from genome assembly GCA_946699065.1 of Loxodes magnus. NCBI lineage: Eukaryota > Ciliophora > Karyorelictea > Loxodida > Loxodidae > Loxodes > Loxodes magnus. The sequence continues at coordinate 590,973 of CAMPDV010000021.1, read as the reverse complement.
GTCAAGACAGGTACTTGTAAGACCATGAGTGGTCACACAGATTGAGTATCATCTGTGGCTATATCCAGTGATTCAGAGTTCATCGTATCGGGAAGTGGAGATAAGACGGTAAGACTATGGGACTTCAAGACAGGTACCTGTAAGACCATGAGTGGTCACACAGATTCTGTATATGCTGTGGCTATATCCAGTGATTCAGAGTTCATCGTATCGGGAAGTGCAGATTATACGGTGAGACTATGGGACGTCAAGACAGGTACCTGTAAGACCATGAGTGGTCACACAGATTATGTATGATCTGTGGCTATATCCAGTGATTCAGAGTTCATTGTATCGGGAAGTGCAGATTATACGGTAAGACTATGGGACGTCAAGACAGGTACTTGTAAGACTATGAGTGGTCAAACAGATTGAGTATGATCTGTGGCTATATCCAGTGATTCAGAGTTCATCGTATCGGGAAGTGCAGATTATACGGTAAGACTATGGGACTTCAAGACAGGTACTTGTAAGACCATGAGTGATCACACTAGTTATGTATGATCTGCGGCTATATCCAGTGATTCAGAGTTCATCGTATCGGGAAGTTCAGATTATACGGCGAGACTATGGGACGTCAAGACAGGTACTTGTAAGACCATGAGTGGTCACACAGATTCTGTATATGCTGTGGCTATATCCAGTGATTCAGAGTTCATCGTATCGGGAAGTGTAGATTATACGGTAAGACTATGGGACTTCAAGACAGGTACTTGTAAGACCATGAGTGGTCACACAAATGTTGTATTATCTGTGGCTATATCCAGTGACTCAGAGTTCATCGTATCGGGAAGTGCAGATTATACGGTAAGACTATGGGACTTCAAGACAGGTACCTGTAAGACCATGAGTGGTCACAAAGATTATGTATATGCTGTGGCTATATCCAGTGATTCAGAGTTCATCGTATCGGGAAGTGCAGATTATACGGTAAGACTATGGGACTTCAAGACAGGTACTTGTAAGACCATGAGTGGTCAAACAGATCATGTATTATCTGTGGCTATATCCAGTGACTCAGAGTTCATCGTATCGGGAAGTGCAGATTATACGGTAAGACTATGGGACTTCAAGACAGGTACCTGTAAGACCATGAGTGGTCACAAAGATTAAGTATTATCTGTGGCTATATCCAGTGACTCAGAGTTCATCGTATCGGGAAGTGCAGATTATACGGTAAGACTATGGGACTTCAAGACAGGTACTTGTAAGACCATGAGTGATCACACTAGTTATGTATGATCTGCGGCTATATCCAGTGATTCAGAGTTCATCGTATCGGGAAGTGATGATTATACGGTGAGACTATGGGACGTCAAGACAGGTACCTGTAAGACCATGAGTGGTCACACTAGTTATGTAAATGCTGTGGCTATATCCAGTTATTCAGAGTTCATCGTATCGGGAAGTGCAGATTATACGGTGAGACTATGGGACTTCAAGACAGGTACCTGTAAGACCATGAGTGGTCACACAGATTATGTAAGATCTGTGGCTATATCCAGTGATTCAGAGTTCATCGTATCGGGAAGTGCAGATTATACGGTAAGACTATGGGACTTCAAGACAGGTACCTGTAAGACCATGAGTGGTCACACAGATTGAGTATCATCTGTGGCTATATCCAGTGATTCAGAGTTCATCGTATCGGGAAGTTATGATTATACGATGAGACTATGGGACGTCAAGACAGGTACCTGTAAGACCATGAGTGGTCAAACAGATCATGTATTATCTGTGGCTATATCCAGTGACTCAGAGTTCATCGTATCGGGAAGTGCAGATTATACGGTAAGACTATGGGACTTCAAGACAGGTACCTGTAAGACCATGAGTGGTCACACTAGTTATGTAAATGCTGTGGCTATATCCAGTTATTCAGAGTTCATCGTATCGGGAAGTTATGATAAGACGGTGAGACTATGGGACGTCAAGACAGGTACCTGTAAGACCATGAGTGATCACACTTATTCTGTAAGATCTGTGGCTATATCCAGTGATTCAGAGTTCATCGTATCGGGAAGTTCAGATTATACGGTGAGACTATGGGACGTCAAGACAGGTACTTGTAAGACCATGAAGGTCACAAAGATTATGTATATGCTGTGGCTATATCCAGTTATTCAGAGTTCATTGTATCGGGAAGTGCAGATAAGACGGTGAGACTATGGGACGTCAAGACAGGTACCTGTAAGACCATGAGTGGTCACACTAGTTATGTATATGCTGTGGCTATATCCAGTGATTCAGAGTTCATCGTATCGGGAAGTGATGATTATACGGTGAGACTATGGGACGTCAAGACAGGTACTTGTAAGACCATGAGTGGTCACAAAGATTATGTATATGCTGTGGCTATATCCAGTTATTCAGAGTTCATTGTATCGGGAAGTGCAGATTATAGGGTGAGACTATGGGACGTCAAGACAGGTACTTGTAAGACCATGAGTGATCACACTTATTCTGTAAGATCTGTGGCTATATCCAGTGATTCAGAGTTCATCGTATCGGGAAGTTCAGATTATACGGTAAGACTATGGGACGTCAAGACAGGTACCTGTAAGACCATGAGTGGTCACACAGATTCTGTATATGCTGTGGCTATATCCAGTGATTCAGAGTTCATCGTATCGGGAAGTGCAGATTATACGGTGAGACTATGGGACGTCAAGACAGGTACTTGTAAGACCATGAGTGGTCACACAGATTGAGTATCATCTGTGGCTATATCCAGTGATTCAGAGTTCATCGTATCGGGAAGTGGAGATAAGACGGTAAGACTATGGGACTTCAAGACAGGTACCTGTAAGACCATGAGTGGTCACACAGATTCTGTATATGCTGTGGCTATATCCAGTGATTCAGAGTTCATCGTATCGGGAAGTGCAGATTATACGGTGAGACTATGGGACGTCAAGACAGGTACCTGTAAGACCATGAGTGATCACACTAGTTATGTATATGCTGTGGCTATATCCAGTGATTCAGAGTTCATTGTATCGGGAAGTGCAGATTATACGGTAAGACTATGGGACGTCAAGACAGGTACTTGTAAGACCATGAGTGGTCACAAAGATTATGTATATGCTGTGGCTATATCCAGTTATTCAGAGTTCATCGTATCGGGAAGCGATGATAAGACGGTGAGACTATGAGACGTCAAGACAGGTACCTGTAAGACCATGAGTGGTCACACAGATTCTGTATATGCTGTGGCTATATCCAGTTATTCAGAGTTCATCGTATCGGGAAGCGATGATAAGACGGTGAGACTATGGGACGTCAAGACAGGTACCTGTAAGACCATGAGTGGTCACACAGATTAAGTATCATCTGTGGCTATATCCAGTGATTCAGAGTTCATCGTATCGGGAAGTGGAGATAAGACGGCGAGACTATGGGACGTCAAGACAGGTACCTGTAAGACCATGAGTAATCACACAGATTATGTAAGATCTGTGGCTATATCCAGTGACTCAGAGTTCATCGTATCGGGAAGTGCAGATTATACGGTAAGACTATGGGACTTCAAGACAGGTACTTGTAAGACCATGAGTGGTCAAACAGATCATGTATTATCTGTGGCTATATCCAGTGACTCAGAGTTCATCGTATCGGGAAGTGCAGATTATACGGTAAGACTATGGGACTTCAAGACAGGTACCTGTAAGACCATGAGTGGTCACAAAGATTATGTATATGCTGTGGCTATATCCAGTGATTCAGAGTTCATCGTATCGGGAAGTGCAGATTATACGGTAAGACTATGGGACTTCAAGACAGGTACTTGTAAGACCATGAGTGATCACACTAGTTATGTATGATCTGCGGCTATATCCAGTGATTCAGAGTTCATCGTATCGGGAAGTGATGATTATACGGTGAGACTATGGGACGTCAAGACAGGTACCTGTAAGACCATGAGTGGTCACACTAGTTATGTAAATGCTGTGGCTATATCCAGTTATTCAGAGTTCATCGTATCGGGAAGTGCAGATTATACGGTGAGACTATGGGACTTCAAGACAGGTACCTGTAAGACCATGAGTGGTCACACAGATTATGTAAGATCTGTGGCTATATCCAGTGATTCAGAGTTCATCGTATCGGGAAGTTCAGATTATACGGTAAGACTATGGGACGTCAAGACAGGTACCTGTAAGACCATGAGTGGTCACACAGATTGAGTATCATCTGTGGCTATATCCAGTGATTCAGAGTTCATCGTATCGGGAAGTTATGATTATACGATGAGACTATGGGACGTCAAGACAGGTACCTGTAAGACCATGAGTGGTCAAACAGATCATGTATTATCTGTGGCTATATCCAGTGACTCAGAGTTCATCGTATCGGGAAGTGCAGATTATACGGTAAGACTATGGGACTTCAAGACAGGTACCTGTAAGACCATGAGTGATCACACTTATTCTGTAAGATCTGTGGCTATATCCAGTGATTCAGAGTTCATCGTATCGGGAAGTGATGATTATACGGTGAGACTATGGGACGTCAAGACAGGTACCTGTAAGACCATGAGTGATCACACTTATTCTGTAAGATCTGTGGCTATATCCAGTTATTCAGAGTTCATTGTATCGGGAAGTGCAGATTATACGGTAAGACTATGGGACGTCAAGACAGGTACCTGTAAGACCATGAGTGATCACACTAGTTATGTATATGCTGTGGCTATATCCAGTTATTCAGAGTTCATTGTATCGGGAAGTGCAGATTATACGGTAAGACTATGGGACGTCAAGACAGGTACCTGTAAGACCATGAGTGGTCACACTAGTTATGTATATGCTGTGGCTATATCCAGTGATTCAGAGTTCATCGTATCGGGAAGTGATGATTATACGGTGAGACTATGGGACGTCAAGACAGGTACTTGTAAGACCATGAGTGGTCACAAAGATTATGTATATGCTGTGGCTATATCCAGTTATTCAGAGTTCATTGTATCGGGAAGTGCAGATTATAGGGTGAGACTATGGGACGTCAAGACAGGTACTTGTAAGACCATGAGTGATCACACTTATTCTGTAAGATCTGTGGCTATATCCAGTGATTCAGAGTTCATCGTATCGGGAAGTGATGATAAGACGGTAAGACTATGGGACGTCAAGACAGGTACCTGTAAGACCATGAGTGGTCACACAAATGTTGTATATGCTGTGGCTATATCCAGTGATTCAGAGTTCATCGTATCGGGAAGTGCAGATTATAGGGTGAGACTATGGGACGTCAAGACAGGTACTTGTAAGACCATGAGTGGTCACACAAATGTTGTATATGCTGTGGCTATATCCAGTGATTCAGAGTTCATCGTATCGGGAAGTGGAGATAAGACGGTGAGACTATGGGACGTCAAGACAGGTACCTGTAAGACCATGAGTGGTCACACAGATTAAGTATCATCTGTGGCTATATCCAGTGATTCAGAGTTCATCGTATCGGGAAGTGGAGATAAGACGGCGAGACTATGGGACGTCAAGACAGGTACTTGTAAGACCATGAGTGGTCACACAGATTCTGTATATGCTGTGGCTATATCCAGTGATTCAGAGTTCATCGTATCGGGAAGTGTAGATTATACGGTAAGACTATGGGACTTCAAGACAGGTACTTGTAAGACCATGAGTGGTCACACAAATGTTGTATTATCTGTGGCTATATCCAGTGACTCAGAGTTCATCGTATCGGGAAGTGCAGATTATACGGTAAGACTATGGGACTTCAAGACAGGTACTTGTAAGACCATGAGTGGTCAAACAGATCATGTATTATCTGTGGCTATATCCAGTGACTCAGAGTTCATCGTATCGGGAAGTGCAGATTATACGGTAAGACTATGGGACTTCAAGACAGGTACCTGTAAGACCATGAGTGGTCACACAGATTCTGTATATGCTGTGGCTATATCCAGTGATTCAGAGTTCATCGTATCGGGAAGTGCAGATTATACGGTGAGACTATGGGACGTCAAGACAGGTACCTGTAAGACCATGAGTGATCACACTTATTCTGTATGATCTGCGGCTATATCCAGTGATTCAGAGTTCATCGTATCGGGAAGTTCAGATTATACGGTAAGACTATGGGACGTCAAGACAGGTACCTGTAAGACCATGAGTGGTCACACAAATGTTGTATATGCTGTGGCTATATCCAGTGATTCAGAGTTCATCGTATCGGGAAGTGATGATAAGACGGTAAGACTATGGGACGTCAAGACAGGTACCTGTAAGACCATGAGTGGTCACACAGATTAAGTATCATCTGTGGCTATATCCAGTGATTCAGAGTTCATCGTATCGGGAAGTGATGATTATACGGTGAGACTATGGGACGTCAAGACAGGTACCTGTAAGACCATGAGTGGTCACACTAGTTATGTAAATGCTGTGGCTATATCCAGTTATTCAGAGTTCATCGTATCGGGAAGTGCAGATTATACGGTGAGACTATGGGACTTCAAGACAGGTACCTGTAAGACCATGAGTGGTCACACAGATTATGTAAGATCTGTGGCTATATCCAGTGATTCAGAGTTCATCGTATCGGGAAGTTCAGATTATACGGTAAGACTATGGGACGTCAAGACAGGTACCTGTAAGACCATGAGTGGTCACACAGATTGAGTATCATCTGTGGCTATATCCAGTGATTCAGAGTTCATCGTATCGGGAAGTTATGATTATACGATGAGACTATGGGACGTCAAGACAGGTACCTGTAAGACCATGAGTGGTCAAACAGATCATGTATTATCTGTGGCTATATCCAGTGACTCAGAGTTCATCGTATCGGGAAGTGCAGATTATACGGTAAGACTATGGGACTTCAAGACAGGTACCTGTAAGACCATGAGTGATCACACTTATTCTGTAAGATCTGTGGCTATATCCAGTGATTCAGAGTTCATCGTATCGGGAAGTGATGATTATACGGTGAGACTATGGGACGTCAAGACAGGTACCTGTAAGACCATGAGTGATCACACTTATTCTGTAAGATCTGTGGCTATATCCAGTTATTCAGAGTTCATTGTATCGGGAAGTGCAGATTATACGGTAAGACTATGGGACGTCAAGACAGGTACCTGTAAGACCATGAGTGATCACACTAGTTATGTATATGCTGTGGCTATATCCAGTTATTCAGAGTTCATTGTATCGGGAAGTGCAGATTATACGGTAAGACTATGGGACGTCAAGACAGGTACCTGTAAGACCATGAGTGGTCACACTAGTTATGTATATGCTGTGGCTATATCCAGTGATTCAGAGTTCATCGTATCGGGAAGTGATGATTATACGGTGAGACTATGGGACGTCAAGACAGGTACTTGTAAGACCATGAGTGGTCACAAAGATTATGTATATGCTGTGGCTATATCCAGTTATTCAGAGTTCATTGTATCGGGAAGTGCAGATTATAGGGTGAGACTATGGGACGTCAAGACAGGTACTTGTAAGACCATGAGTGATCACACTTATTCTGTAAGATCTGTGGCTATATCCAGTGATTCAGAGTTCATCGTATCGGGAAGTGATGATAAGACGGTAAGACTATGGGACGTCAAGACAGGTACCTGTAAGACCATGAGTGGTCACACAAATGTTGTATATGCTGTGGCTATATCCAGTGATTCAGAGTTCATCGTATCGGGAAGTGCAGATTATAGGGTGAGACTATGGGACGTCAAGACAGGTACTTGTAAGACCATGAGTGGTCACACAAATGTTGTATATGCTGTGGCTATATCCAGTGATTCAGAGTTCATCGTATCGGGAAGTGGAGATAAGACGGTGAGACTATGGGACGTCAAGACAGGTACCTGTAAGACCATGAGTGGTCACACAGATTAAGTATCATCTGTGGCTATATCCAGTGATTCAGAGTTCATCGTATCGGGAAGTGGAGATAAGACGGCGAGACTATGGGACGTCAAGACAGGTACTTGTAAGACCATGAGTGGTCACACAGATTCTGTATATGCTGTGGCTATATCCAGTGATTCAGAGTTCATCGTATCGGGAAGTGTAGATTATACGGTAAGACTATGGGACTTCAAGACAGGTACTTGTAAGACCATGAGTGGTCACACAAATGTTGTATTATCTGTGGCTATATCCAGTGACTCAGAGTTCATCGTATCGGGAAGTGCAGATTATACGGTAAGACTATGGGACTTCAAGACAGGTACTTGTAAGACCATGAGTGGTCAAACAGATCATGTATTATCTGTGGCTATATCCAGTGACTCAGAGTTCATCGTATCGGGAAGTGCAGATTATACGGTAAGACTATGGGACTTCAAGACAGGTACCTGTAAGACCATGAGTGGTCACACAGATTCTGTATATGCTGTGGCTATATCCAGTGATTCAGAGTTCATCGTATCGGGAAGTGCAGATTATACGGTGAGACTATGGGACGTCAAGACAGGTACCTGTAAGACCATGAGTGATCACACTTATTCTGTATGATCTGCGGCTATATCCAGTGATTCAGAGTTCATCGTATCGGGAAGTTCAGATTATACGGTAAGACTATGGGACGTCAAGACAGGTACCTGTAAGACCATGAGTGGTCACACAAATGTTGTATATGCTGTGGCTATATCCAGTGATTCAGAGTTCATCGTATCGGGAAGTGATGATAAGACGGTAAGACTATGGGACGTCAAGACAGGTACCTGTAAGACCATGAGTGGTCACACAGATTAAGTATCATCTGTGGCTATATCCAGTGATTCAGAGTTCATCGTATCGGGAAGTGGAGATAAGACGGTGAGACTATGGGACGTCAAGACAGGTACCTGTAAGACCATGAGTGGTCACACAGATTCTGTATATGCTGTGGCTATATCCAGTGATTCAGAGTTCATCGTATCGGGAAGTTGAGATAATACGGTGAGACTATGGGACGTCAAGACAGGTACCTGTAAGACTATGAGTGGTCACACAGATTATGTATCATCTGTGGCTATATCCAGTTATTCAGAGTTCATCGTATCGGGAAGTGCAGATAAGACGGTGAGACTATGGGACGTCAAGACAGGTACCTGTAAGACCATGAGTGGTCACACAGATTCTGTATATGCTGTGGCTATATCCAGTGATTCAGAGTTCATCGTATCGGGAAGTTATGATAAGACGGTGAGACTATGGGACGTCAAGACAGGTACTTGTAAGACCATGAGTGGTCACAAAGATTATGTATATGCTGTGGCTATATCCAGTGACTCAGAGTTCATCGTATCGGGAAGTGCAGATTATACGGTAAGACTATGGGACTTCAAGACAGGTACCTGTAAGACCATGAGTGGTCACACAGATTCTGTATATGCTGTGGCTATATCCAGTGATTCAGAGTTCATCGTATCGGGAAGTGCAGATTATACGGTGAGACTATGGGACGTCAAGACAGGTACCTGTAAGACCATGAGTGGTCACACAAATGTTGTATATGCTGTGGCTATATCCAGTGATTCAGAGTTCATCGTATCGGGAAGTTATGATAAGACGGTGAGACTAAGGGACGTCAAGACAGGTACTTGTAAGACCATGAGTGGTCAAACAGATCATGTATTATCTGTGGCTATATCCAGTGATTCAGAGTTCATCGTATCGGGAAGTTCAGATTATACGGTAAGACTATGGGACTTCAAGACAGGTACCTGTAAGACCATGAGTGGTCAAACAGATCATGTATTATCTGTGGCTATATCCAGTGACTCAGAGTTCATCGTATCGGGAAGTGCAGATTATACGGTAAGACTATGGGACGTCAAGACAGGTACTTGTAAGACCATGAGTGGTCACAAAGATTATGTATATGCTGTGGCTATATCCAGTTATTCAGAGTTCATCGTATCGGGAAGTGCAGATAAGACGGTGAGACTATGGGACGTCAAGACAGGTACCTGTAAGACCATGAGTGGTCACACAGATTAAGTATCATCTGTGGCTATATCCAGTGATTCAGAGTTCATCGTATCGGGAAGTGGAGATAAGACGGCGAGACTATGGGACGTCAAGACAGGTACTTGTAAGACCATGAGTGGTCACACAAATGTTGTATATGCTGTGGCTATATCCAGTTATTCAGAGTTCATCGTATCGGGAAGTTATGATAAGACGGTAAGACTATGGGACGTCAAGACAGGTACCTGTAAGACCATGAGTGGTCACACAGATTCTGTATATGCTGTGGCTATATCCAGTGACTCAGAGTTCATCGTATCGGGAAGTGCAGATTATACGGTAAGACTATGGGACTTCAAGACAGGTACCTGTAAGACCATGAGTGGTCACAAAGATTATGTATTATCTTTGGCTATATCCAGTTATTCAGAGTTCATTGTATCGGGAAGTGCAGATTATACGGTAAGACTATGGGACGTCAAGACAGGTAAGACCATGAGTGGTCACAAAGATTATGTAAGATCTGTGGCTATATCCAGTGATTCAGAGTTCATCGTATCGGGAAGTGCAGATTATACGGTGAGACTATGGGACTTCAAGACAGGTACTTGTAAGACCATGAGTGGTCACACAGATTCTGTATATGCTGTGGCTATATCCAGTGATTCAGAGTTCATCGTATCGGGAAGTGCAGATTATACGGTAAGACTATGGGACGTCAAGACAGGTACCTGTAAGACCATGAGTGATCACACTAGTTATGTATATGCTGTGGCTATATCCAGTGATTCAGAGTTCATTGTATCGGGAAGTGCAGATTATACGGTAAGACTATGGGACGTCAAGACAGGTACTTGTAAGACCATGAGTGGTCACAAAGATTATGTATATGCTGTGGCTATATCCAGTTATTCAGAGTTCATCGTATCGGGAAGTGCAGATAAGACGGTGAGACTATGGGACGTCAAGACAGGTACCTGTAAGACCATGAGTGGTCACACAGATTAAGTATCATCTGTGGCTATATCCAGTGATTCAGAGTTCATCGTATCGGGAAGTGGAGATAAGACGGCGAGACTATGGGACGTCAAGACAGGTACTTGTAAGACCATGAGTGGTCACACAGATTATGTATTATCTTTGGCTATATCCAGTTATTCAGAGTTCATTGTATCGGGAAGTGCAGATTATACGGTGAGACTATGGGACGTCAAGACAGGTATCTGTAAGACCATGAGTGGTCACACTTATTCTGTAAGATCTGCGGCTATATCCAGTGATTCAGAGTTCATTGTATCGGGAAGTGGAGATAAGACGGTGAGACTATGGGACGTCAAGACAGGTACCTGTAAGACCATGAGTGGTCACACAGATTAAGTATCATCTGTGGCTATATCCAGTGATTCAGAGTTCATCGTATCGGGAAGTGGAGATAAGACGGTGAGACTATGGGACGTCAAGACAGGTACTTGTAAGACCATGAGTGGTCACACAGATTGAGTATCATCTGTGGCTATATCCAGTGATTCATAGTTCATCGTATCGGGAAGTGCAGATTATACGGTAAGACTATGGGACGTCAAGACAGGTACCTGTAAGACCATGAGTGATCACACTTATTCTGTAAGATCTGTGGCTATATCCAGTGATTCAGAGTTCATCGTATCGGGAAGTTCAGATTATACGGTGAGACTATGGGACGTCAAGACAGGTACCTGTAAGACCATGAGTGGTCACACAGATTAAGTATCATCTGTGGCTATATCCAGTGATTCAGAGTTCATCGTATCGGGAAGTGGAGATAAGACGGCGAGACTATGGGACGTCAAGACAGGTACTTGTAAGACCATGAGTGGTCACACAGATTCTGTATATGCTGTGGCTATATCCAGTGATTCAGAGTTCATCGTATCGGGAAGTGTAGATTATACGGTAAGACTATGGGACTTCAAGACAGGTACTTGTAAGACCATGAGTGGTCAAACAGATCATGTATTATCTGTGGCTATATCCAGTGACTCAGAGTTCATCGTATCGGGAAGTGCAGATTATACGGTAAGACTATGGGACTTCAAGACAGGTACTTGTAAGACCATGAGTGGTCAAACAGATCATGTATTATCTGTGGCTATATCCAGTGACTCAGAGTTCATCGTATCGGGAAGTGATGATTATACGGTAAGACTATGGGACTTCAAGACAGGTACCTGTAAGACCATGAGTGGTCACACAGATTCTGTATATGCTGTGGCTATATCCAGTGATTCAGAGTTCATCGTATCGGGAAGTGCAGATTATACGGTGAGACTATGGGACGTCAAGACAGGTACCTGTAAGACCATGAGTGATCACACTTATTCTGTATGATCTGCGGCTATATCCAGTGATTCAGAGTTCATCGTATCGGGAAGTTCAGATTATACGGTAAGACTATGGGACGTCAAGACAGGTACCTGTAAGACCATGAGTGGTCACACAAATGTTGTATATGCTGTGGCTATATCCAGTGATTCAGAGTTCATCGTATCGGGAAGTGCAGATTATAGGGTGAGACTATGGGACGTCAAGACAGGTACCTGTAAGACCATGAGTGGTCACACAGATTAAGTATCATCTGTGGCTATATCCAGTGATTCAGAGTTCATCGTATCGGGAAGTGGAGATAAGACGGTGAGACTATGGGACGTCAAGACAGGTACCTGTAAGACCATGAGTGGTCACACAGATTCTGTATATGCTGTGGCTATATCCAGTGATTCAGAGTTCATCGTATCGGGAAGTGCAGATTATACGGTAAGACTATGGGACTTCAAGACAGGTACTTGTAAGACCATGAGTGGTCAAACAGATCATGTATTATCTGTGGCTATATCCAGTTATTCAGAGTTCATCGTATCGGGAAGTGCAGATAAGACGGTGAGACTATGGGACTTCAAGAAAAGTACCTGTAAGACCATGAGTGGTCAAACAGATTGAGTATCATTTGTGGCTATATCCAGTGATTCAGAGTTCATCGTATCGGGAAGTGCAGATTATACGGTGAGACTATGGGACTTCAAGACAGGTACTTGTAAGACTATGAGTGGTCACACAGATTAAGTATCATCTGTGGCTATATCCAGTGATTCAGAGTTCATCGTATCGGGAAGTGATGTTAATACGGTGAGACTATGGGACGTCAAGACAGGTACCTGTAAGACCATGAGTGGTCACACTAGTTATGTAAATGCTGTGGCTATATCCAGTGATTCAGAGTTCATCGTATCGGGAAGTGATGACAAGACGGTGAGACTATGGGACGTCAAGACAGGTACCTGTAAGACCATGAGTGGTCACACTTATTCTGTAAGATCTGTGGCTATATCCAGTGATTCAGAGTTCATCGTATCGGGAAGTTCAGATTATACGGTAAGACTATGGGACGTCAAGACAGGTACCTGTAAGACCATGAGTGGTCACACAGATTGAGTATCATCTGTGGCTATATCCAGTGATTCAGAGTTCATCGTATCGGGAAGTTATGATTATACGATGAGACTATGGGACGTCAAGACAGGTACCTGTAAGACCATGAGTGGTCAAACAGATCATGTATTATCTGTGGCTATATCCAGTGACTCAGAGTTCATCGTATCGGGAAGTGCAGATTATACGGTAAGACTATGGGACTTCAAGACAGGTACCTGTAAGACCATGAGTGATCACACTTATTCTGTATTATCTGTGGCTATATCCAGTGATTCATAGTTCATCGTATCGGGAAGTGCAGATTATACGGTAAGACTATGGGACTTCAAGACAGGTACTTGTAAGACCATGAGTGGTCACAAAGATTATGTATATGCTGTGGCTATATCCAGTGACTCAGAGTTCATCGTATCGGGAAGTTCAGATTATACGGTGAGACTATGGGACGTCAAGACAGGTACCTGTAAGACCATGAGTGGTCACACAAATGTTGTATATGCTGTGGCTATATCCAGTTATTCAGAGTTCATCGTATCGGGAAGTGGAGATAAGACGGTGAGACTATGGGACGTCAAGACAGGTACTTGTAAGACCATGAGTGGTCACAAAGATTATGTATATGCTGTGGCTATATCCAGTGATTCAGAGTTCATCGTATCGGGAAGTGCAGATAAGACGGTGAGACTATGGGACGTCAAGACAGGTACCTGTAAGACCATGAGTGGTCACACAGATTAAGTATCATCTGTGGCTATATCCAGTGATTCAGAGTTCATCGTATCGGGAAGTGGAGATAAGACGGTGAGACTATGGGACGTCAAGACAGGTACTTGTAAGCCCATGAGTGGTCACACAGATTGAGTATCATCTGTGGCTATATCCAGTGATTCATAGTTCATCGTATCGGGAAGTGCAGATAAGACGGTAAGACTATGGGACTTCAAGACAGGTACTTGTAAGACCATGAGTGGTCAAACAGATCATGTATTATCTGTGGCTATATCCAGTGACTCAGAGTTCATCGTATCGGGAAGTGCAGATTATACGGTAAGACTATGGGACTTCAAGACAGGTACCTGTAAGACCATGAGTGGTCACACAGATTCTGTATATGCTGTGGCTATATCCAGTGATTCAGAGTTCATCGTATCGGGAAGTGCAGATTATACGGTGAGACTATGGGACGTCAAGACAGGTACCTGTAAGACCATGAGTGGTCACACAAATGTTGTATATGCTGTGGCTATATCCAGTGATTCAGAGTTCATCGTATCGGGAAGTTATGATAAGACGGTGAGACTAAGGGACGTCAAGACAGGTACTTGTAAGACCATGAGTGGTCAAACAGATCATGTATTATCTGTGGCTATATCCAGTGATTCAGAGTTCATCGTATCGGGAAGTTCAGATTATACGGTAAGACTATGGGACTTCAAGACAGGTACCTGTAAGACCATGAGTGGTCACAAAGATTATGTATTATCTTTGGCTATATCCAGTTATTCAGAGTTCATTGTATCGGGAAGTGCAGATTATACGGTAAGACTATGGGACGTCAAGACAGGTACTTGTAAGACCATGAGTGGTCACAAAGATTATGTATATGCTGTGGCTATATCCAGTTATTCAGAGTTCATCGTATCGGGAAGTGCAGATAAGACGGTGAGACTATGGGACGTCAAGACAGGTACCTGTAAGACCATGAGTGGTCACACAGATTAAGTATCATCTGTGGCTATATCCAGTGATTCAGAGTTCATCGTATCGGGAAGTGGAGATAAGACGGCGAGACTATGGGACGTCAAGACAGGTACTTGTAAGACCATGAGTGGTCACACAAATGTTGTATATGCTGTGGCTATATCCAGTTATTCAGAGTTCATCGTATCGGGAAGTGATGTTAATACGG
Organism: Loxodes magnus; assembly: GCA_946699065.1. NCBI lineage: Eukaryota > Ciliophora > Karyorelictea > Loxodida > Loxodidae > Loxodes > Loxodes magnus. The sequence goes on along the minus strand of CAMPDV010000021.1, from coordinate 575,619 downwards.
TGAGACTATGGGACGTCAAGACAGGTACTTGTAAGACCATGAGTGGTCACAAAGATTATGTATATGCTGTGGCTATATCCAGTGACTCAGAGTTCATCGTATCGGGAAGTGCAGATTATACGGTAAGACTATGGGACTTCAAGACAGGTACCTGTAAGACCATGAGTGGTCACACAGATTCTGTATATGCTGTGGCTATATCCAGTGATTCAGAGTTCATCGTATCGGGAAGTGATGATTATACGGTGAGACTATGGGACGTCAAGACAGGTACTTGTAAGACCATGAGTGGTCACACAGATTAAGTATCATCTGTGGCTATATCCAGTGATTCAGAGTTCATCGTATCGGGAAGTGGAGATAAGACGGCGAGACTATGGGACGTCAAGACAGGTACTTGTAAGACCATGAGTGGTCACACAGATTCTGTATATGCTGTGGCTATATCCAGTGATTCAGAGTTCATCGTATCGGGAAGTGTAGATTATACTGTAAGACTATGGGACTTCAAGACAGGTACTTGTAAGACCATGAGTGGTCAAACAGATCATGTATTATCTGTGGCTATATCCAGTGACTCAGAGTTCATCGTATCGGGAAGTGCAGATTATACGGTAAGACTATGGGACTTCAAGACAGGTACTTGTAAGACCATGAGTGGTCAAACAGATCATGTATTATCTGTGGCTATATCCAGTGACTCAGAGTTCATCGTATCGGGAAGTGCAGATTATACGGTAAGACTATGGGACTTCAAGACAGGTACCTGTAAGACCATGAGTGGTCAAACAGATTATGTATATGCTGTGGCTATATCCAGTGATTCAGAGTTCATCGTATCGGGAAGTGCAGATAAGACGGTGAGACTATGGGACGTCAAGACAGGTACCTGTAAGACCATGAGTGATCACACTAGTTATGTATATGCTGTGGCTATATCCAGTTATTCAGAGTTCATCGTATCGGGAAGCGATGATAAGACGGTGAGACTATGGGACTTCAAGACAGGTACCTGTAAGACCATGAGTGGTCACACAGATTCTGTATATGCTGTGGCTATATCCAGTGATTCAGAGTTCATCGTATCGGGAAGTGGAGATAAGACGGTGAGACTATGGGACGTCAAGACAGGTATCTGTAAGACCATGAGTGGTCACACAGATTCTGTATATGCTGTGGCTATATCCAGTGATTCAGAGTTCATCGTATCGGGAAGTGCAGATTATACGGTAAGACTATGGGACTTCAAGACAGGTACTTGTAAGACCATGAGTGGTCACACAGATTAAGTATCATCTGTGGCTATATCCAGTGATTCAGAGTTCATCGTATCGGGAAGTGCAGATAAGACGGTGAGACTATGGGACGTCAAGACAGGTACCTGTAAGACCATGAGTGGTCACACAGATTCTGTATATGCTGTGGCTATATCCAGTGATTCAGAGTTCATCGTATCGGGAAGTGGAGATAAGACGGCGAGACTATGGGACGTCAAGACAGGTACTTGCAAGACCATGAGTGGTCACACAAATGTTGTATATGCTGTGGCTATATCCAGTGATTCAGAGTTCATCGTATCGGGAAGTTCAGATTATACGGTAAGACTATGGGACTTCAAGACAGGTACCTGTAAGACCATGAGTGGTCACACAGATTCTGTATATGCTGTGGCTATATCCAGTGATTCAGAGTTCATCGTATCGGGAAGTGGAGATAAGACGGTGAGACTATGGGACGTCAAGACAGGTACCTGTAAGACCATGAGTGGTCACACAGATTCTGTATATGCTGTGGCTATATCCAGTGACTCAGAGTTCATCGTATCGGGAAGTGCAGATTATACGGTAAGACTATGGGACTTCAAGACAGGTACCTGTAAGACCATGAGTGGTCACACAGATTCTGTATATGCTGTGGCTATATCCAGTGATTCAGAGTTCATCGTATCGGGAAGTGGAGATAAGACGGTGAGACTATGGGACTTCAAGACAGGTACCTGTAAGACCATGAGTGGTCACACAGATTCTGTATATGCTGTGGCTATATCCAGTGACTCAGAGTTCATCGTATCGGGAAGTGCAGATTATACGGTAAGACTATGGGACGTCAAGACAGGTACTTGTAAGACCATGAGTGGTCACACAGATTCTGTATATGCTGTGGCTATATCCAGTGATTCAGAGTTCATCGTATCGGGAAGTGTAGATTATACGGTAAGACTATGGGACTTCAAGACAGGTATCTGTAAGACCATGAGTGGTCAAACAGATCATGTATTATCTGTGGCTATATCCAGTGACTCAGAGTTCATCGTATCGGGAAGTGCAGATTATACGGTAAGACTATGGGACTTCAAGACAGGTACCTGTAAGACCATGAGTGGTCACACAGATTCTGTATATGCTGTGGCTATATCCAGTGATTCAGAGTTCATCGTATCGGGAAGTGCAGATTATACGGTGAGACTATGGGACGTCAAGACAGGTACCTGTAAGACCATGAGTGGTCACACTATTCAAGTATATGCTGTGGCTATATCCAGTTATTCAGAGTTCATCGTATCGGGAAGTGATGTTAATACGGTGAGACTATGGGACGTCAAGACAGGTACCTGTAAGACCATGAGTGGTCACAAAGATTATGTATATGCTGTGGCTATATCCAGTGATTCAGAGTTCATCGCATCGGGAAGTGTAGATTATACGGTAAGACTATGGGACTTCAAGACAGGTACTTGTAAGACCATGAGTGGTCAAACAGATTGAGTATCATCTGTGGCTATATCCAGTGATTCAGAGTTCATCGTATCGGGAAGTGATGATAAGACGGTAAGACTATGGGACGTCAAGACAGGTACCTGTAAGACCATGAGTGGTCACACAGATTCTGTATATGCTGTGGCTATATCCAGTGATTCAGAGTTCATCGTATCGGGAAGTGATGATAAGACGGTAAGACTATGGGACGTCAAGACAGGTACTTGTAAGACCATGAGTGGTCAAACAGATTGAGTATCATCTGTGGCTATATCCAGTGATTCAGAGTTCATCGTATCGGGAAGTGATGATAAGACGGTAAGACTATGGGACGTCAAGACAGGTACCTGTAAGACCATGAGTGGTCACACAGATTCTGTATATGCTGTGGCTATATCCAGTGATTCAGAGTTCATCGTATCGGGAAGTGATGATAAGACGGTAAGACTATGGGACGTCAAGACAGGTAAGACCATGAGTGGTCACACAGATTGAGTATCATCTGTGGCTATATCCAGTGATTCAGAGTTCATCGTATCGGGAAGTGCAGATAAGACGGTGAGACTATGGGACGTCAAGACAGGTACTTGTAAGACCATTAGTGGTCAAACAAATCATGTATTATCTGTGGCTATATCCAGTGATTCAGAGTTCATCGTATCGGGAAGTGCAGATAAGACGGTGAGACTATGGGACGTCAAGACAGGTACTTGTAAGACCATGAGTGGTCACACATGGTATGTATTATCTGTGGCTATATCCAGTTATTCAGAGTTCATCGTATCGGGAAGTGCAGATTATACGGTAAGACTATGGGACTTCAAGACAGGTACTTGTAAGACCATGAGTGGTCAAACAGATCATGTATTATCTGTGGCTATATCCAGTGACTCAGAGTTCATCGTATCGGGAAGTGATGATAAGACGGTAAGACTATGGGACGTCAAGACAGGTACCTGTAAGACCATGAGTGGTCACACAGATTCTGTATATGCTGTGGCTATATCCAGTGATTCAGAGTTCATCGTATCGGGAAGTGATGATAAGACGGTAAGACTATGGGACGTCAAGACAGGTAAGACCATGAGTGGTCACACAGATTGAGTATCATCTGTGGCTATATCCAGTGATTCAGAGTTCATCGTATCGGGAAGTGCAGATAAGACGGTGAGACTATGGGACGTCAAGACAGGTACTTGTAAGACCATGAGTGGTCACACTAGTTATGTAAATGCTGTGGCTATATCCAGTGATTCAGAGTTCATCGTATCGGGAAGTGATGATAAGACTGTAAGACTATGGGACGTCAAGACAGGTACTTGTAAGACCATGAGTGGTCAAACAGATTGAGTATCATCTGTGGCTATATCCAGTGATTCAGAGTTCATCGTATCGGGAAGTGATGATAAGACGGTAAGACTATGGGACGTCAAGACAGGTACCTGTAAGACCATGAGTGGTCACACAGATTGAGTATCATCTGTGGCTATATCCAGTGATTCAGAGTTCATCGTATCGGGAAGTGCAGATTATACGGTAAGACTATGGGACGTCAAGACAGGTAAGACCATGAGTGGTCACACAGATTGAGTATCATCTGTGGCTATATCCAGTGATTCAGAGTTCATCGTATCGGGAAGTGATGATAAGACGGTGAGACTATGGGACGTCAAGACAGGTACCTGTAAGACCATGAGTGGTCACACTAGTTATGTAAATGCTGTGGCTATATCCAGTGATTCAGAGTTCATCGTATCGGGAAGTTATGATTATACGATGAGACTATGGGACGTCAAGACAGGTACGTGTAAGACCATGAGTGGTAACAAAGATTATGTATATGCTGTGGCTATATCCAGTTATTCAGAGTTCATCGTATCGGGAAGTGCAGATAAGACGGTGAGACTATGGGACGTCAAGACAGGTACTTGTAAGACCATGAGTGGTCACACTTATTCTGTATGATCTGTGGCTATATCCAGTGATTCAGAGTTCATCGTATCGGGAAGTTATGATAAGACGGTAAGACTATGGGACGTCAAGACAGGTACCTGTAAGACCATGAGTGGTCACACTTATTCTGTATGATCTGCGTCTATATCCAGTGATTCAGAGTTCATCGTATCGGGAAGTGATGATAAGACGGTAAGACTATGGGACTTCAAGACAGGTACTTGTAAGACCATGAGTGGTCAAACAGATTGAGTATCATCTGTGGCTATATCCAGTGATTCAGAGTTCATCGTATCGGGAAGTGATGATAAGACGGTAAGACTATGGGACGTCAAGACAGGTACCTGTAAGACCATGAGTGGTCACACTAGTTATGTATATGCTGTGGCTATATCCAGTGATTCAGAGTTCATCGTATCGGGAAGTGCAGATTATACGGTAAGACTATGGGACGTCAAGACAGGTACCTGTAAGACCATGAGTGGTCACAAAGATTATGTATATGCTGTGGCTATATCCAGTGATTCAGAGTTCATCGTATCGGGAAGTGATGACAAGACGGTGAGACTATGGGACGTCAAGACAGGTACCTGTAAGACCATGAGTGATCACACAGATTCTGTATATGCTGTGGCTATATCCAGTGATTCAGAGTTCATCGTATCGGGAAGTTATGATTATACGGTGAGACTATGGGACGTCAAGACAGGTACCTGTAAGACCATGAGTGGTCACAAAGATTATGTATTATCTGTGGCTATATCCAGTGATTCAGAGTTCATCGTATCGGGAAGTGCAGATAAGACGGTGAGACTATGGGACGTCAAGACAGGTACCTGTAAGACCATGAGTGGTCACACAGATTATGTAAGATCTGTGGCTATATCCAGTGATTCAGAGTTCATCGTATCGGGAAGTGATGATAAGACGGTGAGACTATGGGACGTCAAGACAGGTACTTGTAAGCCCATGAGTGGTCACACAGATTGAGTATCATCTGTGGCTATATCCAGTGATTCATAGTTCATCGTATCGGGAAGTGATGATAAGACGGTGAGACTATGGGACGTCAAGACAGGTACCTGTAAGACCATGAGTGGTCACACAGATTAAGTATCATCTGTGGCTATATCCAGTGATTCAGAGTTCATCGTATCGGGAAGTAGAGATAAGACAGTGAGACTATGGGACGTCAAGACAGGTACCTGTAAGACCATGAGTGGTCACACTAGTTATGTAAATGCTGTGGCTATATCCAGTGATTCAGAGTTCATCGTATCGGGAAGTGATGACAAGACGGTGAGACTATGGGACGTCAAGACAGGTACCTGTAAGACCATGAGTGATCACACAGATTATGTATATGCTGTGGCTATATCCAGTGATTCAGAGTTCATCGTATCGGGAAGTGCAGATTATACGGTAAGACTATGGGACGTCAAGACAGGTACTTGTAAGACCATGAGTGGTCACAAAGATTATGTATATGCTGTGACTATATCCAGTTATTCAGAGTTCATCGTATCGGGAAGTGCAGATAAGACGGTGAGACTATGGGACTTCAAGACAGGTACTTGTAAGACCACGAGTGGTCACACAGATTATGTATCATCTGTGGCTATATCCAGTGATTCATAGTTCATCGTATCGGGAAGTGCAGATTATACGGTAAGACTATGGGACTTCAAGACAGGTACCTGTAAGACCATGAGTGGTCACACAGATTAAGTATCATCTGTGGCTATATCCAGTGATTCAGAGTTCATCGTATCGGGAAGTGGAGATAAGACGGTAAGACTATGGGACTTCAAGAAAAGTACCTGTAAGACCATGAGTGGTCAAACAGATTGAGTATCATCTGTGGCTATATCCAGTGATTCAGAGTTCATCGTATCGGGAAGTGCAGATTATACGGTAAGACTATGGGACTTCAAGACAGGTACTTGTAAGACTATGAGTGGTCACACAGATTGAGTATCATCTGTGGCTATATCCAGTGATTCAGAGTTCATCGTATCGGGAAGTGCAGATAAGACGGTGAGACTATGGGACGTCAAGACAGGTACTTGTAAGACCATTAGTGGTCAAACAAATCATGTATTATCTGTGGCTATATCCAGTGATTCATAGTTCATCGTATCGGGAAGTGCAGATTATACGGTAAGACTATGGGACTTCAAGACAGGTACTTGTAAGACCATGAGTGGTCACAAAGATTATGTATATGCTGTGGCTATATCCAGTGACTCAGAGTTCATCGTATCGGGAAGTGCAGATTATACGGTAAGACTATGGGACTTCAAGACAGGTACCTGTAAGACCATGAGTGGTCACACAGATTCTGTATATGCTGTGGCTATATCCAGTGATTCAGAGTTCATCGTATCGGGAAGTGCAGATTATACGGTGAGACTATGGGACTTCAAGACAGGTACTTGTAAGACTATGAGTGGTCACACAGATTAAGTATCATCTGTGGCTATATCCAGTGATTCAGAGTTCATCGTATCGGGAAGTGCAGATTATACGGTAAGACTATGGGACGTCAAGACAGGTACCTGTAAGACCATGAGTGGTCACACTAGTTATGTAAATGCTGTGGCTATATCCAGTGATTCAGAGTTCATCGTATCGGGAAGTGATGACAAGACGGTGAGACTATGGGACTTCAAGACAGGTACCTGTAAGACCATGAGTGATCACAAAGATTATGTAAGATCTGTGGCTATATCCAGTGATTCAGAGTTCATCGTATCGGGAAGTGCAGATTATACGGTAAGACTATGGGACTTCAAGACAGGTACCTGTAAGACCATGAGTGGTCACACTAGTTATGTAAATGCTGTGGCTATATCCAGTGATTCAGAGTTCATCGTATCGGGAAGTGATGTTAATACGGTGAGACTATGGGACGTCAAGACAGGTACCTGTAAGACCATGAGTGATCACACAGATTCTGTATATGCTGTGGCTATATCCAGTTATTCAGAGTTCATCGTATCGGGAAGTGCAGATAAGACGGTGAGACTATGGGACGTCAAGACAGGTACCTGTAAGACCATGAGTGGTCACACTATTCAAGTAAATGCTGTGGCTATATCCAGTGATTCAGAGTTCATCGTATCGGGAAGTTATGATTATACGGTGAGACTATGGGACGTCAAGACAGGTACCTGTAAGACCATGAGTGGTCACACTTATTCTGTAAGATCTGTGGCTATATCCAGTGATTCAGAGTTCATCGTATCGGGAAGTGATGATAAGACGGTAAGACTATGGGACTTCAAGACAGGTACTTGTAAGACCATGAGTGGTCAAACAGATTGAGTATCATCTGTGGCTATATCCAGTGATTCAGAGTTCATCGTATCGGGAAGTGATGATAAGACGGTAAGACTATGGGACGTCAAGACAGGTACCTGTAAGACCATGAGTGGTCACACAGATTATGTATATGCTGTGGCTATATCCAGTGATTCAGAGTTCATCGTATCGGGAAGTGATGATAAGACGGTAAGACTATGGGACGTCAAGACAGGTAAGACCATGAGTGGTCACACAGATTGAGTATCATCTGTGGCTATATCCAGTGATTCAGAGTTCATCGTATCGGGAAGTGCAGATAAGACGGTGAGACTATGGGACGTCAAGACAGGTACTTGTAAGACCATTAGTGGTCAAACAAATCATGTATTATCTGTGGCTATATCCAGTGATTCAGAGTTCATCGTATCGGGAAGTTATGATTATACGATGAGACTATGGGACGTCAAGACAGGTACCTGTAAGACCATGAGTGGTAACAAAGATTATGTATATGCTGTGGCTATATCCAGTGATTCAGAGTTCATCGTATCGGGAAGTGCAGATAAGACGGTGAGACTATGGGACGTCAAGACAGGTACTTGTAAGACCATGAGTGGTCACACAGATTGATTATCATCTGTGGCTATATCCAGTGATTCAGAGTTCATCGTATCGGGAAGTGATGATAAGACGGTAAGACTATGGGACGTCAAGACAGGTACCTGTAAGACCATGAGTGGTCACACTTATTCTGTATGATCTGCGTCTATATCCAGTGATTCAGAGTTCATCGTATCGGGAAGTGATGATAAGACGGTAAGACTATGGGACTTCAAGACAGGTACTTGTAAGACCATGAGTGGTCAAACAGATTGAGTATCATCTGTGGCTATATCCAGTGATTCAGAGTTCATCGTATCGGGAAGTGATGATAAGACGATAAGACTATGGGACGTCAAGACAGGTACCTGTAAGACCATGAGTGGTCACACAGATTCTGTATATGCTGTGGCTATATCCAGTGATTCAGAGTTCATCGTATCGGGAAGTGATGATAAGACGGTAAGACTATGGGACGTCAAGACAGGTAAGACCATGAGTGGTCACACAGATTGAGTATCATCTGTGGCTATATCCAGTGATTCAGAGTTCATCGTATCGGGAAGTGCAGATAAGACGGTGAGACTATGGGACGTCAAGACAGGTACTTGTAAGACCATGAGTGGTCACACAGATTGAGTATATGCTGTGGCTATATCCAGTGATTCAGAGTTCATCGTATCGGGAAGTTATGATTATACGATGAGACTATGGGACGTCAAGACAGGTACCTGTAAGACCATGAGTGGTCACAAAGATTATGTATATGCTGTGGCTATATCCAGTGATTCAGAGTTCATCGTATCGGGAAGTGCAGATAAGACGGTGAGACTATGGGACGTCAAGACAGGTACTTGTAAGACCATGAGTGGTCACACTAGTTATGTAAGATCTGTGGCTATATCCAGTGATTCAGAGTTGATCGTATCGGGAAGTGATGATTATACGGTGAGACTATGGGACTTCAAGACAGGTACTTGTAAGACTATGAGTGGTCACACAGATTAAGTATCATCTGTGGCTATATCCAGTGATTCAGAGTTCATCGTATCGGGAAGTGCAGATTATACGGTAAGACTATGGGACGTCAAGACAGGTACCTGTAAGACCATGAGTGGTCACACTAGTTATGTAAATGCTGTGGCTATATCCAGTGATTCAGAGTTCATCGTATCGGGAAGTGATGACAAGACGGTGAGACTATGGGACGTCAAGACAGGTACCTGTAAGACCATGAGTGATCACACTATTCAAGTATATGCTGTGGCTATATCCAGTGATTCAGAGTTCATCGTATCGGGAAGTTATGATTATACGGTGAGACTATGGGACGTCAAGACAGGTACCTGTAAGACCATGAGTGGTCACACTTATTCTGTAAGATCTGTGGCTATATCCAGTGATTCAGAGTTCATCGTATCGGGAAGTGATGATAAGACGGTAAGACTATGGGACTTCAAGACAGGTACTTGTAAGACCATGAGTGGTCAAATTGATTGAGTATCATCTGTGGCTATATCCAGTGATTCAGAGTTCATCGTATCGGGAAGTGATGATAAGACGGTAAGACTATGGGACGTCAAGACAGGTACCTGTAAGACCATGAGTGGTCACACAGATTGAGTATCATCTGTGGCTATATCCAGTGATTTAGAGTTCATCGTATCGGGAAGTGCAGATAAGACGGTGAGACTATGGGACGTCAAGACAGGTACTTGTAAGACCATGAGTGGTCACACTTATTCTGTATGATCTGTGGCTATATCCAGTGATTCAGAGTTCATCGTATCGGGAAGTGATGACAAGACGGTGAGACTATGGGACGTCAAGACAGGTACCTGTAAGACCATGAGTGATCACACAGATTCTGTATATGCTGTGGCTATATCCAGTGATTCAGAGTTCATCGTATCGGGAAGTGCAGATTATACGGTAAGACTATGGGACGTCAAGACAGGTACCTGTAAGACCATGAGTGATCACACAGATTAAGTATCATCTGTGGCTATATCCAGTGATTCAGAGTTCATCGTATCGGGAAGTGCAGATTATACGGTAAGACTATGGGACGTCAAGACAGGTAAGACCATGAGTGGTCACAAAGATTATGTAAGATCTGTGGCTATATCCAGTGATTCAGAGTTCATCGTATCGGGAAGTGATGATAAGACGGTGAGACTATGGGACGTCAAGACAGGTACCTGTAAGACTATGAGTGGTCACACAGATTATGTATCATCTGTGGCTATATCCAGTTATTCAGAGTTCATCGTATCGGGAAGTGCAGATAAGACGGTGAGACTATGGGACGTCAAGACAGGTACCTGTAAGACCATGAGTGGTCACACAGATTCTGTATATGCTGTGGCTATATCCAGTGATTCAGAGTTCATCGTATCGGGAAGTTATGATAAGACGGTGAGACTATGGGACGTCAAGACAGGTACTTGTAAGACCATGAGTGGTCACAAAGATTATGTATATGCTGTGGCTATATCCAGTGACTCAGAGTTCATCGTATCGGGAAGTGCAGATTATACGGTAAGACTATGGGACTTCAAGACAGGTACCTGTAAGACCATGAGTGGTCACACAGATTCTGTATATGCTGTGGCTATATCCAGTGATTCAGAGTTCATCGTATCGGGAAGTGATGATTATACGGTGAGACTATGGGACGTCAAGACAGGTACCTGTAAGACCATGAGTGGTCACACATATTCTGCATTATCTGTTGCTATATCCAGTGATTCAGAGTTCATCGTATCGGGAAGTGATGATTATACGGTGAGACTATGGGACGTCAAGACAGGTACCTGTAAGACCATGAGTGGTCACACAGATTAAGTATCATCTGTGGCTATATCCAGTGATTCAGAGTTCATCGTATCGGGAAGTAGAGATAAGACAGTGAGACTATGGGACGTCAAGACAGGTACCTGTAAGACTATGAGTGGTCACACAGATTAAGTATCATCTGTGTCTATATCCAGTGATTCAGAGTTCATCGTATCGGGAAGTGCAGATTATACGGTAAGACTATGGGACTTCAAGACAGGTACCTGTAAGACCATGAGTGGTCACAAAGATTGAGTATCATCTGTGGCTATATCCAGTGATTCATAGTTCATCGTATCGGGAAGTGCAGATTATACGGTAAGACTATGGGACTTCAAGACAGGTACCTGTAAGACCATGAGTGGTCACACAGATTAAGTATCATCTGTGGCTATATCCAGTGATTCAGAGTTCATCGTATCGGGAAGTGGAGATAAGACGGTAAGACTATGGGACTTCAAGAAAAGTACCTGTAAGACCATGAGTGGTCAAACAGATTGAGTATCATCTGTGGCTATATCCAGTGATTCAGAGTTCATCGTATCGGGAAGTGCAGATTATACGGTGAGACTATGGGACTTCAAGACAGGTACTTGTAAGACTATGAGTGGTCACACAGATTAAGTATCATCTGTGGCTATATCCAGTGATTCAGAGTTCATCGTATCGGGAAGTGATGTTAATACGGTGAGACTATGGGACGTCAAGACAGGTACCTGTAAGACCATGAGTGGTCACACTAGTTATGTAAATGCTGTGGCTATATCCAGTGATTCAGAGTTCATCGTATCGGGAAGTGATGACAAGACGGTGAGACTATGGGACGTCAAGACAGGTACCTGTAAGACCATGAGTGATCACACAGATTCTGTATATGCTGTGGCTATATCCAGTGATTCAGAGTTCATCGTATCGGGAAGTGCAGATTATACGGTAAGACTATGGGACTTCAAGACAGGTACCTGTAAGACCATGAGTGGTCACACTAGTTATGTAAATGCTGTGGCTATATCCAGTGATTCAGAGTTCATCGTATCGGGAAGTGATGATTATACGGTGAGACTATGGGACGTCAAGACAGGTACCTGTAAGACCATGAGTGGTCACACAGATTCAGTATCATCTGTGGCTATATCCAGTGATTCAGAGTTCATCGTATCGGGAAGTGTAGATTATACGGTAAGACTATGGGACTTCAAGACAGGTACTTGTAAGACCATGAGTGGTCAAACAGATCATGTATTATCTGTGGCTATATCCAGTGATTCAGAGTTCATCGTATCGGGAAGTAGAGATTATACGGTGAGACTATGGGACGTCAAGACAGGTAAGACCATGAGTGGTCACAAAGATTATGTATATGCTGTGGCTATATCCAGTTATTCAGAGTTCATCGTATCGGGAAGTGGAGATAAGACGGTGAGACTATGGGACGTCAAGACAGGTACCTGTAAGACCATGAGTGGTCACAAAGATTATGTATATGCTGTGGCTATATCCAGTGATTCAGAGTTCATCGTATCGGGAAGTGTAGATTATACGGTAAGACTATGGGACTTCAAGACAGGTACTTGTAAGACCATGAGTGGTCAAACAGATCATGTATTATCTGTGGCTATATCCAGTGATTCAGAGTTCATCGTATCGGGAAGTGCAGATAAGACGGTGAGACTATGGGACATCAAGACAGGTACTTGTAAGACTATGAGTGGTCACACAGATTAAGTATCATCTGTGGCTATATCCAGTGATTCAGAGTTCATCGTATCGGGAAGTGATGATTATACGGTAAGACTATGGGACTTCAAGACAGGTACCTGTAAGACCATGAGTGATCACACAGATTCTGTATATGCTGTGGCTATATCCAGTGATTCAGAGTTCATCGTATCGGGAAGTGATGATTATACGGTGAGACTATGGGACGTCAAGACAGGTACCTGTAAGACCATGAGTGGTCACACAGATTAAGTATCATCTGTGGCTATATCCAGTGATTCAGAGTTCATCGTATCGGGAAGTGCAGATTATACGGTGAGACTATGGGACGTCAAGACAGGTACCTGTAAGACCATGAGTGGTCACACTAGTTATGTAAATGCTGTGGCTATATCCAGTGATTCAGAGTTCATCGTATCGGGAAGTGATGTTAATACGGTGAGACTATGGGACGTCAAGACAGGTACCTGTAAGACCATGAGTGGTCACACATATTCTGCATTATCTGTTGCTATATCCAGTGATTCAGAGTTCATCGTATCGGGAAGTGATGATTATACGGTGAGACTATGGGACGTCAAGACAGGTACCTGTAAGACCATGAGTGGTCACACATATTCTGCATTATCTGTTGCTATATCCAGTGATTCAGAGTTCATCGTATCGGGAAGTGATGATTATACGGTGAGACTATGGGACGTCAAGACAGGTAAGACCATGAGTGGTCACAAAGATTATGTATATGCTGTGGCTATATCCAGTTATTCAGAGTTCATCGTATCGGGAAGTGGAGATAAGACGGTGAGACTATGGGACGTCAAGACAGGTACCTGTAAGACCATGAGTGGTCACACAGATTCAGTATCATCTGTGGCTATATCCAGTGATTCAGAGTTCATCGTATCGGGAAGTGTAGATTATACGGTAAGACTATGGGACTTCAAGACAGGTACTTGTAAGACCATGAGTGGTCAAACAGATCATGTATTATCTGTGGCTATATCCAGTGATTCAGAGTTCATCGTATCGGGAAGTAGAGATTATACGGTGAGACTATGGGACGTCAAGACAGGTAAGACCATGAGTGGTCACAAAGATTATGTATATGCTGTGGCTATATCCAGTTATTCAGAGTTCATCGTATCGGGAAGTGGAGATAAGACGGTGAGACTATGGGACGTCAAGACAGGTACCTGTAAGACCATGAGTGGTCACAAAGATTATGTATATGCTGTGGCTATATCCAGTGATTCAGAGTTCATCGTATCGGGAAGTGTAGATTATACGGTAAGACTATGGGACTTCAAGACAGGTACTTGTAAGACCATGAGTGGTCAAACAGATCATGTATTATCTGTGGCTATATCCAGTGATTCAGAGTTCATCGTATCGGGAAGTGCAGATAAGACGGTGAGACTATGGGACATCAAGACAGGTACTTGTAAGACTATGAGTGGTCACACAGATTAAGTATCATCTGTGGCTATATCCAGTGATTCAGAGTTCATCGTATCGGGAAGTGATGATTATACGGTAAGACTATGGGACTTCAAGACAGGTACCTGTAAGACCATGAGTGATCACACAGATTCTGTATATGCTGTGGCTATATCCAGTGATTCAGAGTTCATCGTATCGGGAAGTGATGATTATACGGTGAGACTATGGGACGTCAAGACAGGTACCTGTAAGACCATGAGTGGTCACACAGATTAAGTATCATCTGTGGCTATATCCAGTGATTCAGAGTTCATCGTATCGGGAAGTGCAGATTATACGGTGAGACTATGGGACGTCAAGACAGGTACCTGTAAGACCATGAGTGGTCACACTAGTTATGTAAATGCTGTGGCTATATCCAGTGATTCAGAGTTCATCGTATCGGGAAGTGATGTTAATACGGTGAGACTATGGGACGTCAAGACAGGTACCTGTAAGACCATGAGTGGTCACACATATTCTGCATTATCTGTTGCTATATCCAGTGATTCAGAGTTCATCGTATCGGGAAGTGATGATTATACGGTGAGACTATGGGACGTCAAGACAGGTACCTGTAAGACCATGAGTGGTCACACATATTCTGCATTATCTGTTGCTATATCCAGTGATTCAGAGTTCATCGTATCGGGAAGTGATGATTATACGGTGAGACTATGGGACGTCAAGACAGGTACCTGTAAGACCATGAGTGGTCACACAGATTAAGTATCATCTGTGGCTATATCCAGTGATTCAGAGTTCATCGTATCGGGAAGTAGAGATAAGACAGTGAGACTATGGGACGTCAAGACAGGTACCTGTAAGACTATGAGTGGTCACACAGATTCTGTATATGCTGTGGCTATATCCAGTGATTCAGAGTTCATCGTATCGGGAAGTGCAGATTATACGGTAAGACTATGGAACTTCAAGACAGGTACCTGTAAGACCATGAGTGGTCACAAAGATTGAGTATCATCTGTGGCTATATCCAGTGATTCAGAGTTCATCGTATCGGGAAGTGATGTTAATACGGTGAGACTATGGGACGTCAAGACAGGTACCTGTAAGACCATGAGTGGTCACACTAGTTATGTAAATGCTGTGGCTATATCCAGTGATTCAGAGTTCATCGTATCGGATAGTGATGACAAGACGGTGAGACTATGGGACGTCAAGACAGGTACCTGTAAGACCATGAGTGGTCACACTTATTCTGTAAGATCTGTGGCTATATCCAGTGATTCAGAGTTCATCGTATCGGGAAGTGATGATTATACGGTGAGACTATGGGACGTCAAGACAGGTACCTGTAAGACCATGAGTGGTCACACAGATTAAGTATCATCTGTGGCTATATCCAGTGATTCAGAGTTCATCGTATCGGGAAGTGCAGATTATACGGTGAGACTATGGGACGTCAAGACAGGTACCTGTAAGACCATGAGTGGTCACACAGATTGAGTATCATCTGTGGCTATATCCAGTGATTCAGAGTTCATCGTATCGGGAAGTGCAGATTATACGGTGAGACTATGGGACGTCAAGACAGGTACCTGTAAGACCATGAGTGGTCACACTAGTTATGTAAATGCTGTGGCTATATCCAGTGATTCAGAGTTCATCGTATCGGGAAGTGCAGATTATACGGTAAGACTATGGGACTTCAAGACAGGTACCTGTAAGACCATGAGTGGTCACACTAGTTATGTAAATGCTGTGGCTATATCCAGTGATTCAGAGTTCATCGTATCGGGAAGTGATGTTAATACGGTAAGACTATGGGACGTCAAGACAGGTACCTGTAAGACCATGAGTGGTCACAAAGATTATGTATATGCTGTGGCTATATCCAGTGATTCAGAGTTCATCGTATCGGGAAGTGTAGATTATACGGTAAGACTATGGGACTTCAAGACAGGTACTTGTAAGACCATGAGTGGTCAAACAGATCATGTATTATCTGTGGCTATATCCAGTGATTCAGAGTTCATCGTATCGGGAAGTGATGATTATACGGTGAGACTATGGGACGTCAAGACAGGTACCTGTAAGACCATGAGTGGTCACACAGATTGAGTATCATCTGTGGCTATATCCAGTGATTCAGAGTTCATCGTATCGGGAAGTGCAGATTATACGGTGAGACTATGGGACTTCAAGACAGGTACCTGTAAGACTATGAGTGGTCAAACAGATTGAGTATTATCTGTGGCTATATCCAGTGATTCAGAGTTCATCGTATCGGGAAGTGATGATAAGACGGTGAGACTATGGGACGTCAAGACAGGTAAGACCATGAGTGGTCACAAAGATTATGTAAGATCTGTGGCTATATCCAGTGATTCAGAGTTCATCGTATCGGGAAGTGCAGATTATACGGTAAGACTATGGGACGTCAAGACAGGTACCTGTAAGACCATGAGTGGTCACACTAGTCAAGTATATGCTGTGGCTATATCCAGTGATTCAGAGTTCATCGTATCGGGAAGTGATGTTAATACGGTGAGACTATGGGACGTCAAGACAGGTACCTGTAAGACCATGAGTGGTCACACAGATTAAGTATCATCTGTGGCTATATCCAGTTATTCAGAGTTCATCGTATCGGGAAGTGGAGATAAGACGGTGAGACTATGGGACGTCAAGACAGGTACCTGTAAGACCATGAGTGGTCACACATATTCTGCATTATCTGTTGCTATATCCAGTGATTCAGAGTTCATCGTATAGGGAAGTGATGATTATACGGTGAGACTATGGGACGTCAAGACAGGTACCTGTAAGACCATGAGTGGTCACAAAGATTATGTATTATCTGTGGCTATATCCAGTGATTCAGAGTTCATCGTATCGGGAAGTGCAGATAAGACGGTGAGACTATGGGACATCAAGACAGGTACTTGTAAGACTATGAGTGGTCACACAGATTAAGTATCATCTGTGGCTATATCCAGTGATTCAGAGTTCATCGTATCGGGAAGTGATGATTATACGGTAAGACTATGGGACTTCAAGACAGGTACCTGTAAGACCATGAGTGGTCACAAAGATTATGTAAATTCTGTGGCTATATCCAGTGATTCATAGTTCATCGTATCGGGAAGTGATGATAAGACGGTGAGACTATGGGACGTCAAGACAGGTACCTGTAAGACCATGAGTGGTCACACATATTCTGCATTATCTGTTGCTATATCCAGTGATTCAGAGTTCATCGTATCGGGAAGTGATGATTATACGGTGAGACTATGGGACGTCAAGACAGGTACATGTAAGACCATGAGTGGTCACACTAGTTATGTAAATGCTGTGGCTATATCCAGTGATTCAGAGTTCATCGTATCGGGAAGTGATGTTAATACGGTGAGACTATGGGACGTCAAGACAGGTACCTGTAAGACCATGAGTGGTCACACATATTCTGCATTATCTGTTGCTATATCCAGTGATTCAGAGTTCATCGTATCGGGAAGTGATGATTATACGGTGAGACTATGGGACGTCAAGACAGGTACCTGTAAGACCATGAGTGGTCACACAGATTGAGTATCATCTGTGGCTATATCCAGTGATTCAGAGTTCATCGTATCGGGAAGTGCAGATTATACGGTGAGACTATGGGACTTCAAGACAGGTACCTGTAAGACTATGAGTGGTCAAACAGATTGAGTATCATCTGTGGCTATATCCAGTGATTCAGAGTTCATCGTATCGGGAAGTGCAGATTATACGGTGAGACTATGGGACTTCAAGACAGGTACTTGTAAGACTATGAGTGGTCACACAGATTCTGTATATGCTGTGGCTATATCCAGTGATTCAGAGTTCATCGTATCGGGAAGTGCAGATTATACGGTAAGACTATGGGACTTCAAGACAGGTACCTGTAAGACCATGAGTGGTCACAAAGATTGAGTATCATCTGTGGCTATATCCAGTGATTCATAGTTCATCGTATCGGGAAGTGCAGATTATACGGTAAGACTATGGGACTTCAAGACAGGTACCTGTAAGACCATGAGTGGTCACACAGATTGAGTATCATCTGTGGCTATATCCAGTGATTCAGAGTTCATCGTATCGGGAAGTTATGATTAGACGGTGAGACTATGGGACGTCAAGACAGGTACCTGTAAGACCATGAGTGGTCACACTAGTTATGTAAATGCTGTGGCTATATCCAGTGATTCAGAGTTCATCGTATCGGGAAGTGCAGATAAGACGGTGAGACTATGGGACATCAAGACAGGTACTTGTAAGACTATGAGTGGTCACACAGATTAAGTATCATCTGTGGCTATATCCAGTGATTCAGAGTTCATCGTATCGGGAAGTGCAGATTATACGGTAAGACTATGGGACGTCAAGACAGGTACCTGTAAGACCATGAGTGATCACACTAGTTATGTATATGCTGTGGCTATATCCAGTGATTCAGAGTTCATCGTATCGGGAAGTGCAGATTATACGGTGAGACTATGGGACGTCAAGACAGGTACTTGTAAGACCATGAGTGATCACACAGATTCTGTATATGCTGTGGCTATATCCAGTGATTCAGAGTTCATCGTATCGGGAAGTGCAGATTATACGGTAAGACTATGGGACTTCAAGACAGGTACCTGTAAGACCATGAGTGGTCAAACAGATCATGTATTATCTGTGGCTATATCCAGTGATTCAGAGTTCATCGTATCGGGAAGTAGAGATTATACGGTGAGACTATGGGACGTCAAGACAGGTAAGACCATGAGTGGTCACAAAGATTATGTAAGATCTGTGGCTATATCCAGTGATTCAGAGTTCATCGTATCGGGAAGTGATGTTAATACGGTGAGACTATGGGACGTCAAGACAGGTACCTGTAAGACCATGAGTGGTCACAAAGATTATGTATATGCTGTGGATATATCCAGTGATTCAGAGTTCATCGTATCGGGAAGTTATGATTATACGGTGAGACTATGGGACGTCAAGACAGGTACCTGTAAGACCATGAGTGGTCACAAAGATTATGTATATGCTGTGGATATATCCAGTGATTCAGAGTTCATCGTATCGGGAAGTGTAGATTATACGGTAAGACTATGGGACTTCAAGACAGGTACTTGTAAGACCATGAGTGGTCAAACAGATCATGTATTATCTGTGGCTATATCCAGTGATTCAGAGTTCATCGTATCGGGAAGTAGAGATTATACGGTGAGACTATGGGACGTCAAGACAGGTAAGACCATGAGTGGTCAAACAGATCATGTAAGATCTGTGGCTATATCCAGTGATTCAGAGTTCATCGTATCGGGAAGTTATGATTATACGGTGAGACTATGGGACGTCAAGACAGGTACCTGTAAGACCATGAGTGGTCACAAAGATTATGTATTATCTGTGGCTATATCCAGTGATTCAGAGTTCATCGTATCGGGAAGTGCAGATAAGACGGTGAGACTATGGGACGTCAAGACAGGTACCTGTAAGACCATGAGTGGTCACACTAGTTATGTAAATGCTGTGGCTATATCCAGTGATTCAGAGTTCATCGTATCGGGAAGTGCAGATAAGACGGTGAGACTATGGGACGTCAAGACAGGTACCTGTAAGACCATGAGTGGTCACACTAGTTATGTAAATGCTGTGGCTATATCCAGTGATTCAGAGTTCATCGTATCGGGAAGTGATGACAAGACGGTGAGACTATGGGACGTCAAGACAGGTACCTGTAAGACCATGAGTGATCACACAGATTCTGTATATGCTGTGGCTATATCCAGTGATTCAGAGTTCATCGTATCGGGAAGTGCAGATTATACGGTAAGACTATGGGACTTCAAGACAGGTACCTGTAAGACCATGAGTGGTCACACTAGTTATGTAAATGCTGTGGCTATATCCAGTGATTCAGAGTTCATCGTATCGGAAATTTATGATAAGACGGTGAGACTATGGGACGTCAAGACAGGTACTTGTAAGACCATGAGTTGTCACAAAGATTATGTATATGCTGTGGCTATATCCAGTGATTCAGAGTTCATCGTATCGGGAAGTGATGTTAATACGGTGAGACTATGGGACGTCAAGACAGGTACCTGTAAGACCATGAGTGGTCACACATATTCTGCATTATCTGTTGCTATATCCAGTGATTCAGAGTTCATCGTATCGGATAGTGATGATTATACGGTGAGACTATGGGCGTCAAGACAGGTACCTGTAAGACCATGAGTGGTCACACTAGTTATGTAAATGCTGTGGCTATATCCAGTTATTCAGAGTTCATCGTATCGGGAAGTGATGTTAATACGGTGAGACTATGGGACGTCAAGACAGGTACCTGTAAGACCATGAGTGGTCACACTAGTTATGTAAGATCTGTGGCTATATCCAGTGATTCAGAGTTCATCGTATCGGGAAGTAGAGATTATACGGTGAGACTATGGGACGTCAAGACAGGTACTTGTAAGCCCATGAGTGGTCACACAGATTGAGTATCATCTGTGGCTATATCCAGTGATTCAGAGTTCATCGTATCGGGAAGTGATGATAAGACGGTGAGACTATGGGACGTCAAGACAGGTAAGACCATGAGTGGTCACACTAGTTATGTATGATCTGTGGCTATATCCAGTGATTCAGAGTTCATCGTATCGGGAAGTGATGTTAATACGGTGAGACTATGGGACGTCAAGACAGGTACCTGTAAGACC
Source organism: Loxodes magnus (assembly GCA_946699065.1). NCBI lineage: Eukaryota > Ciliophora > Karyorelictea > Loxodida > Loxodidae > Loxodes > Loxodes magnus. The sequence continues at coordinate 554,258 of CAMPDV010000021.1, read as the reverse complement.
ACGAGTGGTCACACATATTCTGCATTATCTGTTGCTATATCCAGTGATTCAGAGTTCATCGTATCGGGAAGTGATGATTATACGGTGAGACTATGGGACGTCAAGACAGGTACCTGTAAGACCATGAGTGGTCACAAAGATTATGTATTATCTGTGGCTATATCCAGTGATTCAGAGTTCATCGTATCGGGAAGTGCAGATAAGACGGTGAGACTATGGGACGTCAAGACAGGTACCTGTAAGACCATGAGTGGTCACACTAGTTATGTAAATGCTGTGGCTATATCCAGTGATTCAGAGTTCATCGTATCGGGAAGTGCAGATAAGACGGTGAGACTATGGGACGTCAAGACAGGTACCTGTAAGACCATGAGTGGTCACACAAATGTTGTATATGCTGTGGCTATATCCAGTTATTCAGAGTTCATCGTATCGGGAAGTGCAGATTATACGGTGAGACTATGGGACGTCAAGACAGGTACCTGTAAGACCATGAGTGGTCACACAAATGTTGTATATGCTGTGGCTATATCCAGTGATTCAGAGTTCATCGTATCGGGAAGTGATGATAAGACGGTGAGACTATGGGACGTCAAGACAGGTACCTGTAAGACCATGAGTGGTCACACATATTCTGCATTATCTGTTGCTATATCCAGTGATTCAGAGTTCATCGTATCGGGAAGTGATGATTATACGGTGAGACTATGGGACGTCAAGACAGGTACCTGTAAGACCATGAGTGGTCACACATATTCTGCATTATCTGTTGCTATATCCAGTGATTCAGAGTTCATCGTATCGGGAAGTAGAGATAAGACAGTGAGACTATGGGACGTCAAGACAGGTACCTGTAAGACTATGAGTGGTCACACAGATTCTGTATATGCTGTGGCTATATCCAGTGATTCAGAGTTCATCGTATCGGGAAGTGATGTTAATACGGTGAGACTATGGGACGTCAAGACAGGTACCTGTAAGACCATGAGTGGTCACACATATTCTGCATTATCTGTTGCTATATCCAGTGATTCAGAGTTCATCGTATCGGGAAGTGATGATTATACGGTGAGACTATGGGACGTCAAGACAGGTACCTGTAAGACCATGAGTGGTCACACATATTCTGCATTATCTGTTGCTATATCCAGTGATTCAGAGTTCATCGTATAGGGAAGTGATGATTATACGGTGAGACTATGGGACGTCAAGACAGGTACCTGTAAGACCATGAGTGGTCACAAAGATTATGTATTATCTGTGGCTATATCCAGTGATTCAGAGTTCATCGTATCGGGAAGTGCAGATAAGACGGTGAGACTATGGGACGTCAAGACAGGTACCTGTAAGACCATGAGTGGTCACACAAATGTTGTATATGCTGTGGCTATATCCAGTTATTCAGAGTTCATCGTATCGGGAAGTGCAGATTATACGGTGAGACTATGGGACGTCAAGACAGGTACCTGTAAGACCATGAGTGGTCACACAAATGTTGTATATGCTGTGGCTATATCCAGTGATTCAGAGTTCATCGTATCGGGAAGTGATGATAAGACGGTGAGACTATGGGACGTCAAGACAGGTACCTGTAAGACCATGAGTGGTCACACATATTCTGCATTATCTGTTGCTATATCCAGTGATTCAGAGTTCATCGTATCGGGAAGTGATGATTATACGGTGAGACTATGGGACGTCAAGACAGGTACCTGTAAGACCATGAGTGGTCAAACAGATTATGTATATGCTGTGGCTATATCCAGTGATTCAGAGTTCATCGTATCGGGAAGTGCAGATTATAAGGTAAGACTATGGGACGTCAAGACAGGTACCTGTAAGACCATGAGTGGTCACACAGATTGAGTATCATCTGTGGCTATATCCAGTGATTCAGAGTTCATCGTATCGGGAAGTGATGATTATACGGTGAGACTATGGGACGTCAAGACAGGTACCTGTAAGACCATGAGTGGTCACACAGATTGAGTATCATCTGTGGCTATATCCAGTGATTCAGAGTTCATCGTATCGGGAAGTGCAGATTATACGGTGAGACTATGGGACGTCAAGACAGGTAAGACCATGAGTGGTCACACTAGTTATGTATTATCTGTGGCTATATCCAGTGATTCAGAGTTCATCGTATCGGGAAGTGCAGATTATACGGTAAGACTATGGGACTTCAAGACAGGTACCTGTAAGACCATGAGTGGACACAAAGATTATGTATTATCTGTGGCTATAGCCAGTGATTCAGAGTTCATCGTATCGGGAAGTGCAGATAAGACGGTGAGACTATGGGACGTCAAGACAGGTACCTGTAAGACCATGAGTGGTCACACTATTCAAGTATATGCTGTGGCTATATCCAGTTATTCAGAGTTCATCGTATCGGGAAGTGCAGATTATACGGTAAGACTATGGGACTTCAAGACAGGTACCTGTAAGACCATGAGTGGTCACACTAGTTATGTAAATGCTGTGGCTATATCCAGTGATTCATAGTTCATCGTATCGGGAAGTGCAGATTATACGGTAAGACTATGGGACTTCAAGACAGGTACCTGTAAGACCATGAGTGGTCACACAGATTGAGTATCATCTGTGGCTATATCCAGTGATTCAGAGTTCATCGTATCGGGAAGTTATGATTAGACGGTGAGACTATGGGACGTCAAGACAGGTACCTGTAAGACCATGAGTGGTCACACAGATTGAGTATCATCTGTGGCTATATCCAGTGATTCAGAGTTCATCGTATCGGGAAGTGCAGATTATACGGTGAGACTATGGGACGTCAAGACAGGTAAGACCATGAGTGGTCACAAAGATTATGTAAGATCTGTGGCTATATCCAGTGATTCAGAGTTCATCGTATCGGGAAGTGCAGATTATACGGTGAGACTATGGGACTTCAAGACAGGTACCTGTAAGACCATGAGTGGTCACAAAGATTATGTATTATCTGTGGCTATATCCAGTGATTCAGAGTTCATCGTATCGGGAAGTGCAGATAAGACGGTGAGACTATGGGACGTCAAGACAGGTACCTGTAAGACCATGAGTGGTCACACTATTCAAGTAAATGCTGTGGCTATATCCAGTGATTCAGAGTTCATCGTATCGGGAAGTGCAGATTATACGGTAAGACTATGGGACGTCAAGACAGGTACCTGTAAGACCATGAGTGGTCACACAGATTGAGTATCATCTGTGGCTATATCCAGTGATTCAGAGTTCATCGTATCGGGAAGTGCAGATTATACGGTGAGACTATGGGACGTCAAGACAGGTACCTGTAAGACCATGAGTGGTCACAAAGATTATGTATATGCTGTGGCTATATCCAGTGATTCAGAGTTCATCGTATCGGGAAGTGTAGATTATACGGTAAGACTATGGGACTTCAAAACAGGTACCTGTAAGACCATGAGTGGTCACAAAGATTATGTATTATCTGTGGCTATATCCAGTGATTCAGAGTTCATCGTATCGGGAAGTGATGATTATACGGTGAGACTATGGGCGTCAAGACAGGTACCTGTAAGACCATGAGTGGTCACACAAATGTTGTATATGCTGTGGCTATATCCAGTGATTCAGAGTTCATCGTATCGGGAAGTGATGATAAGACGGTGAGACTATGGGACGTCAAGACAGGTACCTGTAAGACCATGAGTGGTCACACAGATTAAGTATCATCTGTGGCTATATCCAGTGATTCAGAGTTCATCGTATCGGGAAGTAGAGATAAGACAGTGAGACTATGGGACGTCAAGACAGGTACCTGTAAGACTATGAGTGGTCACACAGATTAAGTATCATCTGTGGCTATATCCAGTGATTCAGAGTTCATCGTATCGGGAAGTGCAGATTATACGGTAAGACTATGGAACTTCAAGACAGGTACCTGTAAGACCATGAGTGGTCACAAAGATTGAGTATCATCTGTGGCTATATCCAGTGATTCAGAGTTCATCGTATCGGGAAGTGATGTTAATACGGTGAGACTATGGGACGTCAAGACAGGTACCTGTAAGACCATGAGTGGTCACACTAGTTATGTAAATGCTGTGGCTATATCCAGTGATTCAGAGTTCATCGTATCGGATAGTGATGACAAGACGGTGAGACTATGGGACGTCAAGACAGGTACCTGTAAGACCATGAGTGATCACACAGATTCTGTATATGCTGTGGCTATATCCAGTGATTCAGAGTTCATCGTATCGGGAAGTGATGATTATACGGTGAGACTATGGGACGTCAAGACAGGTACCTGTAAGACCATGAGTGGTCACACAGATTAAGTATCATCTGTGGCTATATCCAGTGATTCAGAGTTCATCGTATCGGGAAGTGCAGATTATACGGTGAGACTATGGGACGTCAAGACAGGTACCTGTAAGACCATGAGTGGTCACACAGATTGAGTATCATCTGTGGCTATATCCAGTGATTCAGAGTTCATCGTATCGGGAAGTGCAGATTATACGGTGAGACTATGGGACGTCAAGACAGGTAAGACCATGAGTGGTCACAAAGATTATGTAAGATCTGTGGCTATATCCAGTGATTCAGAGTTCATCGTATCGGGAAGTGCAGATTATACGGTAAGACTATGGGACGTCAAGACAGGTACCTGTAAGACCATGAGTGGTCACACTAGTCATGTATAAGCTGTGGCTATATCCAGTGATTCAGAGTTCATCGTATCGGGAAGTGATTTTAATACGGTAAGACTATGGGACGTCAAGACAGGTACCTGTAAGACCATGAGTGGTCACAAAGATTATGTATATGCTGTGGCTATATCCAGTGATTCAGAGTTCATCGTATCGGGAAGTGTAGATTATACGGTAAGACTATGGGACTTCAAGACAGGTACTTGTAAGACCATGAGTGGTCAAACAGATCATGTATTATCTGTGGCTATATCCAGTGATTCAGAGTTCATCGTATCGGGAAGTGATGATAAGACGGTGAGACTATGGGACGTCAAGACAGGTAAGACCATGAGTGGTCACAAAGATTATGTAAGATCTGTGGCTATATCCAGTGATTCAGAGTTCATCGTATCGGGAAGTGCAGATTATACGGTAAGACTATGGGACTTCAAGACAGGTACCTGTAAGACCATGAGTGGTCACAAAGATTATGTATTATCTGTGGCTATATCCAGTGATTCAGAGTTCATCGTATCGGGAAGTGATGATAAGACGGTGAGACTATGGGACGTCAAGACAGGTAAGACCATGAGTGGTCACAAAGATTATGTAAGATCTGTGGCTATATCCAGTGATTCAGAGTTCATCGTATCGGGAAGTGCAGATTATACGGTAAGACTATGGGACGTCAAGACAGGTACCTGTAAGACCATGAGTGGTCACACTAGTCAAGTATATGCTGTGGCTATATCCAGTGATTCAGAGTTCATCGTATCGGGAAGTGATGTTAATACGGTGAGACTATGGGACGTCAAGACAGGTACCTGTAAGACCATGAGTGGTCACAAAGATTATGTATATGCTGTGGCTATATCCAGTGATTCAGAGTTCATCGTATCGGGAAGTGTAGATTATACGGTAAGACTATGGGACTTCAAAACAGGTACCTGTAAGACCATGAGTGGTCAAACAGATTATGTATATGCTGTGGCTATATCCAGTGATTCAGAGTTCATCGTATCGGGAAGTGCAGATTATAAGGTAAGACTATGGGACGTCAAGACAGGTACCTGTAAGACCATGAGTGGTCACACATATTCTGCATTATCTGTTGCTATATCCAGTGATTCAGAGTTCATCGTATCGGGAAGTGATGATAAGACGGTGAGACTATGGGACGTCAAGACAGGTACCTGTAAGACCATGAGTGGTCACACAGATTAAGTATCATCTGTGGCTATATCCAGTGATTCAGAGTTCATCGTATCGGGAAGTAGAGATAAGACAGTGAGACTATGGGACGTCAAGACAGGTACCTGTAAGACTATGAGTGGTCACACAGATTAAGTATCATCTGTGTCTATATCCAGTGATTCAGAGTTCATCGTATCGGGAAGTGCAGATTATACGGTAAGACTATGGAACTTCAAGACAGGTACCTGTAAGACCATGAGTGGTCACAAAGATTGAGTATCATCTGTGGCTATATCCAGTGATTCAGAGTTCATCGTATCGGGAAGTGATGATTATACGGTGAGACTATGGGACGTCAAGACAGGTACCTGTAAGACCATGAGTGGTCACACTAGTTATGTAAATGCTGTGGCTATATCCAGTGATTCAGAGTTCATCGTATCGGATAGTGATGACAAGACGGTGAGACTATGGGACGTCAAGACAGGTACCTGTAAGACCATGAGTGATCACACAGATTCTGTATATGCTGTGGCTATATCCAGTGATTCAGAGTTCATCGTATCGGGAAGTAGAGATGAGACGGTGAGACTATGGGACGTCAAGACAGGTACCTGTAAGACCATGAGTGGTCACACTAGTTATGTATTATCTGTGGCTATATCCAGTGATTCAGAGTTCATCGTATCGGGAAGTGATGTTAATACGGTGAGACTATGGGACGTCAAGACAGGTACCTGTAAGACCATGAGTGGTCACACAGATTGAGTATCATCTGTGGCTATATCCAGTGATTCAGAGTTCATCGTATCGGGAAGTGCAGATTATACGGTGAGACTATGGGACGTCAAGACAGGTACCTGTAAGACCATGAGTGGTCACACAAATGTTGTATATGATGTGGCTATATCCAGTTATTCAGAGTTCATCGTATCGGTAAGTGATGATAAGACGGTGAGACTATGGGACGTCAAGACAGGTACCTGTAAGACCATGAGTGGTCACACTAGTTATGTAAATGCTGTGGCTATATCCAGTGATTCAGAGTTCATCGTATCGGGAAGTGATGTTAATACGGTAAGACTATGGGACGTCAAGACAGGTACCTGTAAGACCATGAGTGGTCACAAAGATTATGTATATGCTGTGGCTATATCCAGTGATTCAGAGTTCATCGTATCGGGAAGTGTAGATTATACGGTAAGACTATGGGTCGTCAAGACAGGTACCTGTAAGACCATGAGTGGTCACACTAATGTAATATATGCTGTGGCTATATCCAGTGATTCAGAGTTCATCGTATCGGGAAGTTGAGATAAGACGGTGAGACTATGGGACGTCAAGACAGGTACCTGTAAGACCATGAGTGGTCAAACAGATTATGTATATGCTGTGGCTATATCCAGTGATTCAGAGTTCATCGTATCGGGAAGTGCAGATTATAAGGTAAAACTATGGGACTTCAAAACAGGTACCTGTAAGACCATGAGTGGTCAAACAGATTATGTATATGCTGTGGCTATATCCAGTGATTCAGAGTTCATCGTATCGGGAAGTGCAGATTATAAGGTAAGACTATGGGACGTCAAGACAGGTACCTGTAAGACCATGAGTGGTCACACATATTCTGCATTATCTGTTGCTATATCCAGTGATTCAGAGTTCATCGTATCGGGAAGTGATGATAAGACGGTGAGACTATGGGACGTCAAGACAGGTACCTGTAAGACCATGAGTGGTCACACAGATTAAGTATCATCTGTGGCTATATCCAGTGATTCAGAGTTCATTGTATCGGGAAGTGCACATTATACGGTAAGACTATGGGACGTCAAGACAGGTACTTGTAAGACCATGAGTGGTCACACAAATGTTGTATATGCTGTGGCTATATCCAGTGATTCATAGTTCATCGTATCGTTAAGTGCAGATAAGACGGTGAGACTATGGGACGTCAAGACAGGTACCTGTAAGACCATGAGTGGTCACACTAGTTATGTAAATGCTGTGGCTATATCCAGTGATTCAGAGTTCATCGTATCGGATAGTGATGACAAGACGGTGAGACTATGGGACGTCAAGACAGGTACCTGTAAGACCATGAGTGATCACACAGATTCTGTATATGCTGTGGCTATATCCAGTGATTCAGAGTTCATCGTATCGGGAAGTGATGATAAGACGGTGAGACTATGGGACGTCAAGACAGGTACCTGTAAGACCATGAGTGGTCACACAGATTAAGTATCATCTGTGGCTATATCCAGTGATTCAGAGTTCATCGTATCGGGAAGTAGAGATAAGACAGTGAGACTATGGGACGTCAAGACAGGTACCTGTAAGACTATGAGTGGTCACACAGATTAAGTATCATCTGTGTCTATATCCAGTGATTCAGAGTTCATCGTATCGGGAAGTGCAGATTATACGGTAAGACTATGGAACTTCAAGACAGGTACCTGTAAGACCATGAGTGGTCACAAAGATTGAGTATCATCTGTGGCTATATCCAGTGATTCAGAGTTCATCGTATCGGGAAGTGATGTTAATACGGTGAGACTATGGGACGTCAAGACAGGTACCTGTAAGACCATGAGTGGTCACACTAGTTATGTAAATGCTGTGGCTATATCCAGTGATTCAGAGTTCATCGTATCGGATAGTGATGACAAGACGGTGAGACTATGGGACGTCAAGACAGGTACCTGTAAGACCATGAGTGATCACACAGATTCTGTATATGCTGTGGCTATATCCAGTGATTCAGAGTTCATCGTATCGGGAAGTGCAGATTATACGGTGAGACTATGGGACGTCAAGACAGGTACCTGTAAGACCATGAGTGGTCACACAGATTGAGTATCATCTGTGGCTATATCCAGTGATTCAGAGTTCATCGTATCGGGAAGTGCAGATTATACGGTAAGACTATGGGACGTCAAGACAGGTACTTGTAAGACCATGAGTGGTCACACATGGTATGTATCATCTGTGGCTATATCCAGTTATTCAGAGTTCATCGTATCGGGAAGTGCAGATTATACGGTGAGACTATGGGACGTCAAGACAGGTACCTGTAAGACCATGAGTGGTCACACTATTCAAGTAAATGCTGTGGCTATATCCAGTGATTCAGAGTTCATCGTATCGGGAAGTGCAGATAAGACGGTGAGACTATGGGACGTCAAGACAGGTACTTGTAAGACCATGAGTGGTCACACAAATGTTGTATATGCTGTGGCTATATCCAGTGATTCATAGTTCATCGTATCGTTAAGTGCAGATAAGACGGTGAGACTATGGGACGTCAAGACAGGTACCTGTAAGACTATGAGTGGTCACACAGATTATGTATCATCTGTGGCTATATCCAGTGATTCAGAGTTCATCGTATCGGGAAGTTATGATAAGACGGTGAGACTATGGGACGTCAAGACAGGTACCTGTAAGACCATGAGTGGTCACACTAATGTTGTATATGCTGTGGCTATATCCAGTGATTCAGAGTTCATCGTATCGGGAAGTGCAGATTATACGGTGAGACTATGGGACGTCAAGACAGGTACCTGTAAGGCCATGAGTGATCACACTAGTTATGTATGATCTGCGGCTATATCCAGTGATTCAGAGTTCATCGTATCGGTAAGTGCAGATTATAAGGTAAGACTATGGGACGTCAAGACAGGTACCTGTAAGACCATGAGTGGTCACACATATTCTGCATTATCTGTTGCTATATCCAGTGATTCAGAGTTCATCGTATCGGGAAGTGATGATAAGACGGTGAGACTATGGGACGTCAAGACAGGTACCTGTAAGACCATGAGTGGTCACACAGATTAAGTATCATCTGTGGCTATATCCAGTGATTCAGAGTTCATCGTATCGGGAAGTAGAGATAAGACAGTGAGACTATGGGACGTCAAGACAGGTACCTGTAAGACTATGAGTGGTCACACAGATTAAGTATCATCTGTGTCTATATCCAGTGATTCAGAGTTCATCGTATCGGGAAGTGCAGATTATACGGTAAGACTATGGAACTTCAAGACAGGTACCTGTAAGACCATGAGTGGTCACAAAGATTGAGTATCATCTGTGGCTATATCCAGTGATTCAGAGTTCATCGTATCGGGAAGTGCAGATTATACGGTGAGACTATGGGACGTCAAGACAGGTACCTGTAAGACCATGAGTGGTCACACTAGTTATGTAAATGCTGTGGCTATATCCAGTGATTCAGAGTTCATCGTATCGGATAGTGATGACAAGACGGTGAGACTATGGGACGTCAAGACAGGTACCTGTAAGACCATGAGTGATCACACAGATTCTGTATATGCTGTGGCTATATCCAGTGATTCAGAGTTCATCGTATCGGGAAGTGATGATAAGACGGTGAGACTATGGGACGTCAAGACAGGTACCTGTAAGACCATGAGTGGTCACACAGATTAAGTATCATCTGTGGCTATATCCAGTGATTCAGAGTTCATCGTATCGGGAAGTAGAGATAAGACAGTGAGACTATGGGACGTCAAGACAGGTACCTGTAAGACTATGAGTGGTCACACAGATTAAGTATCATCTGTGTCTATATCCAGTGATTCAGAGTTCATCGTATCGGGAAGTGCAGATTATACGGTAAGACTATGGAACTTCAAGACAGGTACCTGTAAGACCATGAGTGGTCACAAAGATTGAGTATCATCTGTGGCTATATCCAGTGATTCAGAGTTCATCGTATCGGGAAGTGATGTTAATACGGTGAGACTATGGGACGTCAAGACAGGTACCTGTAAGACCATGAGTGGTCACACTAGTTATGTAAATGCTGTGGCTATATCCAGTGATTCAGAGTTCATCGTATCGGATAGTGATGACAAGACGGTGAGACTATGGGACGTCAAGACAGGTACCTGTAAGACCATGAGTGATCACACAGATTCTGTATATGCTGTGGCTATATCCAGTGATTCAGAGTTCATCGTATCGGGAAGTGCAGATTATACGGTGAGACTATGGGACGTCAAGACAGGTACCTGTAAGACCATGAGTGGTCACACAGATTGAGTATCATCTGTGGCTATATCCAGTGATTCAGAGTTCATCGTATCGGGAAGTGCAGATTATACGGTAAGACTATGGGACGTCAAGACAGGTACTTGTAAGACCATGAGTGGTCACACATGGTATGTATCATCTGTGGCTATATCCAGTTATTCAGAGTTCATCGTATCGGGAAGTGCAGATTATACGGTGAGACTATGGGACGTCAAGACAGGTACCTGTAAGACCATGAGTGGTCACACTATTCAAGTAAATGCTGTGGCTATATCCAGTGATTCAGAGTTCATCGTATCGGGAAGTGCAGATAAGACGGTGAGACTATGGGACGTCAAGACAGGTACTTGTAAGACCATGAGTGGTCACACAAATGTTGTATATGCTGTGGCTATATCCAGTGATTCATAGTTCATCGTATCGTTAAGTGCAGATAAGACGGTGAGACTATGGGACGTCAAGACAGGTACCTGTAAGACTATGAGTGGTCACACAGATTATGTATCATCTGTGGCTATATCCAGTGATTCAGAGTTCATCGTATCGGGAAGTTATGATAAGACGGTGAGACTATGGGACGTCAAGACAGGTACCTGTAAGACCATGAGTGGTCACACTAATGTTGTATATGCTGTGGCTATATCCAGTGATTCAGAGTTCATCGTATCGGGAAGTGCAGATTATACGGTGAGACTATGGGACGTCAAGACAGGTACCTGTAAGGCCATGAGTGATCACACTAGTTATGTATGATCTGCGGCTATATCCAGTGATTCAGAGTTCATCGTATCGGTAAGTGCAGATTATAAGGTAAGACTATGGGACGTCAAGACAGGTACCTGTAAGACCATGAGTGGTCACACATATTCTGCATTATCTGTTGCTATATCCAGTGATTCAGAGTTCATCGTATCGGGAAGTGATGATAAGACGGTGAGACTATGGGACGTCAAGACAGGTACCTGTAAGACCATGAGTGGTCACACAGATTAAGTATCATCTGTGGCTATATCCAGTGATTCAGAGTTCATCGTATCGGGAAGTAGAGATAAGACAGTGAGACTATGGGACGTCAAGACAGGTACCTGTAAGACTATGAGTGGTCACACAGATTAAGTATCATCTGTGTCTATATCCAGTGATTCAGAGTTCATCGTATCGGGAAGTGCAGATTATACGGTAAGACTATGGAACTTCAAGACAGGTACCTGTAAGACCATGAGTGGTCACACTAGTTATGTAAATGCTGTGGCTATATCCAGTGATTCAGAGTTCATCGTATCGGGAAGTGCAGATTATACGGTGAGACTATGGGACGTCAAGACAGGTACCTGTAAGACCATGAGTGGTCACACTAGTTATGTAAATGCTGTGGCTATATCCAGTGATTCAGAGTTCATCGTATCGGGAAGTGATGTTAATACGGTGAGACTATGGGACGTCAAGACAGGTACCTGTAAGACCATGAGTGGTCACACAGATTAAGTATCATCTGTGGCTATATCCAGTGATTCAGAGTTCATCGTATCGGGAAGTAGAGATAAGACAGTGAGACTATGGGACGTCAAGACAGGCACCTGTAAGACCATGAGTGGTCACACATGGTATGTATTATCTGTGGCTATATCCAGTGATTCAGAGTTCATCGTATCGGGAAGTCATGATAAGACGGTGAGACTATGGGACGTCAAGACAGGTACCTGTAAGACCATGAGTGATCACACTTATTCTGTAAGATCTGTGGCTATATCCAGTGATTCAGAGTTCATCGTATCGGGAAGTGGAGATAAGACGGTGAGACTATGGGACTTCAAGACAGGTACCTGTAAGACCATGAATGGTCACACAGATTCTGTATTATCTGTGGCTATATCCAGTGATTCAGAGTTCATCGTATCGGGAAGAGCAGATAATACGGTGAGACTATGGGACGTCAAGACAGGTACCTGTAAGACCATGAGTGATCACACAGATTATGTAAGATCTGTGGCTATATCCAGTGACTCAGAGTTCATCGTATCGGGAAGTGCAGATTATACGGTAAGACTATGGGACGTCAAGACAGGTACTTGTAAGACTATGAGTGGTCACACAGATTAAGCATCATCTGTGGCTATATCCAGTTATTCAGAGTTCATCGTATCGGGAAGTGCAGATTATACGGTGAGACTATGGGACGTCAAGACAGGTACCTGTAAGACCATGAGTGATCACACAGATTAAGTATCATCTGTGGCTATATCCAGTGATTCAGAGTTCATCGTATCGGGAAGTTGAGATAAGACGGTGAGACTATGGGACGTCAAGACAGGTACTTGTAAGACCATGAGTGGTCACACAGATTGAGTATATGCTGTGGCTATATCCAGTGATTCAGAGTTCATCGTATCGGGAAGTGCAGATTATACGGTGAGACTATGGGACGTCAAGACAGGTACCTGTAAGACCATGAGTGGTCACACAGATTAAGTATCATCTGTGGCTATATCCAGTGATTCAGAGTTCATCGTATCGGGAAGTAGAGATAAGACAGTGAGACTATGGGACGTCAAGACAGGCACCTGTAAGACCATGAGTGGTCACACATGGTATGTATTATCTGTGGCTATATCCAGTGATTCAGAGTTCATCGTATCGGGAAGTCATGATAAGACGGTGAGACTATGGGACGTCAAGACAGGTACCTGTAAGACCATGAGTGATCACACTTATTCTGTAAGATCTGTGGCTATATCCAGTGATTCAGAGTTCATCGTATCGGGAAGTGGAGATAAGACGGTGAGACTATGGGACTTCAAGACAGGTACCTGTAAGACCATGAATGGTCACACAGATTCTGTATTATCTGTGGCTATATCCAGTGATTCAGAGTTCATCGTATCGGGAAGAGCAGATAATACGGTGAGACTATGGGACGTCAAGACAGGTACCTGTAAGACCATGAGTGGTCACAAAGATTATGTATATGCTGTGGCTATATCCAGTGATTCAGAGTTCATCGTATCGGGAAGTGCAGATTATACGTTAAGACTATGGGACGTCAAGACAGGTACTTGTAAGACTATGAGTGGTCACACAGATTAAGCATCATCTGTGGCTATATCCAGTTATTCAGAGTTCATCGTATCGGGAAGTGCAGATTATACGGTGAGACTATGGGACGTCAAGACAGGTACCTGTAAGACCATGAGTGATCACACTTATTATGTAAGATCTGTGGCTATATCCAGTGATTCAGAGTTCATCGTATCGGGAAGTTGAGATAAGACGGTGAGACTATGGGACGTCAAGACAGGTACTTGTAAGACCATGAGTGGTCACACAGATTGAGTATATGCTGTGGCTATATCCAGTGATTCAGAGTTCATCGTATCGGGAAGTGCAGATAAGACGGTGAGACTATGGGACATCAAGACAGGTACTTGTAAGACTATGAGTGGTCACACAGATTAAGTATCATCTGTGGCTATATCCAGTGATTCAGAGTTCATCGTATCGGGAAGTGATGATAAGACGGTGAGACTATGGGACGTCAAGACAGGTACTTGTAAGACCATGAGTGGTCACAAAGATTGAGTATCATCTGTGGCTATATCCAGTGATTCAGAGTTCATCGTATCGTTAAGTGATGATAAGACGGTGAGACTATGGGACGTCAAGACAGGTACCTGTAAGACTATGAGTGGTCACACAGATTATGTATCATCTGTGGCTATATCCAGTGATTCAGAGTTCATCGTATCGGGAAGTGCAGATTATACGGTAAGACTATGGGACTTCAAGACAGGTACCTGTAAGACCATGAGTGGTCACACTAGTTATGTATGATCTGTGGCTATATCCAGTGATTCAGAGTTCATCGTATCGGGAAGTGCAGATAAGACGGTGAGACTATGGGACGTCAAGACAGGTACTTGTAAGACCATGAGTGGTCACACAGATTGAGTATATGCTGTGGCTATATCCAGTGATTCAGAGTTCATCGTATCGGGAAGTGATGATTATACGGTGAGACTATGGGACGTCAAGACAGGTACCTGTAAGACCATGAGTGGTCACACAGATTAAGTATCATCTGTGGCTATATCCAGTGATTCAGAGTTCATCGTATCGGGAAGTGCAGATAAGACGGTGAGACTATGGGACATCAAGACAGGTACTTGTAAGACTATGAGTGGTCACACAGATTAAGTATCATCTGTGGCTATATCCAGTGATTCAGAGTTCATCGTATCGGGAAGTGATGATAAGACGGTGAGACTATGGGACGTCAAGACAGGTACCTGTAAGACTATGAGTGGTCACACAGATTAAGTATCATCTGTGGCTATATCCAGTGATTCAGAGTTCATCGTATCGGGAAGTGCAGATTATACGGTAAGACTATGGGACTTCAAGACAGGTACCTGTAAGACCATGAGTGGTCACACTAGTTATGTATGATCTGTGGCTATATCCAGTGATTCAGAGTTCATCGTATCGGGAAGTGATGATTATACGGTGAGACTATGGGACTTCAAGACAGGTACTTGTAAGACCATGAGTGATCACACTAGTTATGTATGATCAGCGGCTATATCCAGTGATTCAGAGTTCATCGTATCGGGAAGTGCAGATTATACGGTGAGACTATGGGACGTCAAGACAGGTACCTGTAAGACCATGAGTGGTCACACTAGTTATGTAAATGCTGTGGCTATATCCAGTGATTCAGAGTTCATCGTATCGGGAAGTGCAGATTATACGGTGAGACTATGGGACGTCAAGACAGGTACTTGTAAGACCATGAGTGGTCAAACAGATTATGTAAGATCTGTGGCTATATCCAGTGATTCAGAGTTCATCGTATCGGGAAGTGCAGATTATACGGTAAGACTATGGGACGTCAAGACAGGTACCTGTAAGACCATGAGTGATCACACATGGTATGTATTATCTGTGGCTATATCCAGTGATTCAGAGTTCATCGTATCGGGAAGTGCAGATTATACGGTAAGACTATGGGACTTCAAGACAGGTACCTGTAAGACCATGAGTGGTCACACTAGTTATGTATGATCTGTGGCTATATCCAGTGATTCATAGTTCATCGTATCGGGAAGTGCAGATAAGACGGTGAGACTATGGGACATCAAGACAGGTACTTGTAAGACTATGAGTGGTCACACAGATTAAGTATCATCTGTGGCTATATCCAGTGATTCAGAGTTCATCGTATCGGGAAGTGATGATAAGACGGTGAGACTATGGGACGTCAAGACAGGTACCTGTAAGACTATGAGTGGTCACACAGATTATGTATCATCTGTGGCTATATCCAGTGATTCAGAGTTCATCGTATCGGGAAGTGCAGATTATACGGTAAGACTATGGGACTTCAAGACAGGTACCTGTAAGACCATGAGTGGTCACACTAGTTATGTATGATCTGTGGCTATATCCAGTGATTCAGAGTTCATCGTATCGGGAAGTCATGATTATACGGTGAGACTATGGGACTTCAAGACAGGTACTTGTAAGACCATGAGTGATCACACTAGTTATGTATGATCAGCGGCTATATCCAGTGATTCAGAGTTCATCGTATCGGGAAGTGCAGATTATACGGTGAGACTATGGGACGTCAAGACAGGTACCTGTAAGACCATGAGTGGTCACACTAGTTATGTAAATGCTGTGGCTATATCCAGTGATTCAGAGTTCATCGTATCGGGAAGTGCAGATTATACGGTGAGACTATGGGACGTCAAGACAGGTACTTGTAAGACCATGAGTGGTCAAACAGATTATGTAAGATCTGTGGCTATATCCAGTGATTCAGAGTTCATCGTATCGGGAAGTGCAGATTATACGGTAAGACTATGGGACGTCAAGACAGGTACCTGTAAGACCATGAGTGATCACACATGGTATGTATTATCTGTGGCTATATCCAGTGATTCAGAGTTCATCGTATCGGGAAGTGCAGATTATACGGTAAGACTATGGGACTTCAAGACAGGTACCTGTAAGACCATGAGTGGTCACACTAGTTATGTATGATCTGTGGCTATATCCAGTGATTCATAGTTCATCGTATCGGGAAGTTGAGATAATACGGTGAGACTATGGGACGTCAAGACAGGTACTTGTAAGACCATGAGTGGTCACACATGGTATGTATCATCTGTGGCTATATCCAGTTATTCAGAGTTCATCGTATCGGGAAGTGCAGATTATACGGTGAGACTATGGGACGTCAAGACAGGTACTTGTAAGACCATGAGTGATCACACATGGTATGTATTATCTGTGGCTATATCCAGTGATTCAGAGTTCATCGTATCGGGAAGTCATGATAAGACGGTGAGACTATGGGACGTCAAGACAGGTACCTGTAAGACCATGAGTGATCACACTTATTCTGTAAGATCTGTGGCTATATCCAGTGATTCAGAGTTCATCGTATCGGGAAGTGGAGATAAGACGGTGAGACTATGGGACGTCAAGACAGGTACCTGTAAGACCATGAATGGTCACACAGATTCTGTATATGCTGTGGCTATATCCAGTGATTCAGAGTTCATCGTATCGGGAAGAGCAGATAATACGGTGAGACTATGGGACGTCAAGACAGGTACCTGTAAGACCATGAGTGGTCACAAAGATTATGTATATGCTGTGGCTATATCCAGTGATTCAGAGTTCATCGTATCGGGAAGTGATGATTATACGGTGAGACTATGGGACGTCAAGACAGGTACTTGTAAGACCATGAGTGGTCACAAAGATTATGTAAGATCTGTGGCTATATCCAGTGATTCAGAGTTCATCGTATCGGGAAGTGCAGATTATACGTTAAGACTATGGGACGTCAAGACAGGTACTTGTAAGACTATGAGTGGTCACACAGATTAAGCATCATCTGTGGCTATATCCAGTGATTCAGAGTTCATCGTATCGGGAAGTAGAGATAAGACGGTGAGACTATGGGACGTCAAGACAGGTACCTGTAAGACCATGAGTGGTCACACAGATTCAGTATCATCTGTGGCTATATCCAGTGATTCAGAGTTCATCGTATCGGGAAGTGCAGATTATACGGTAAGACTATGGGACGTCAAGACAGGTACCTGTAAGACCATGAGTGGTCACACTAGTCAAGTATATGCTGTGGCTATATCCAGTGATTCAGAGTTCATCGTATCGGGAAGTGCAGATTATACGGTAAGACTATGGGACGTCAAGACAGGTACTTGTAAGACCATGAGTGGTCACACTAGTTATGTAAATGCTGTGGCTATATCCAGTGACTGAGAGTTCATCGTATCGGGAAGTGATGTTAATACGGTGAGACTATGGGACTTCAAGACAGGTACTTGTAAGACCATGAGTGATCACACTTATTCTGTAAGATCTGTGGCTATATCCAGTGATTCAGAGTTCATCGTATCGGGAAGTGCAGATTATACGGTAAGACTATGGGACTTCAAGACAGGTACCTGTAAGACTATGAGTGGTCACACAGATTAAGTATCATCTGTGGCTATATCCAGTGATTCAGAGTTCATCGTATAGGGAAGTGATGATAAGACGGTAAGACTATGGGACGTCAAGACAGGTACCTGTAAGACCATGAGTGGTCACACAGATTATGTAAGATCTGTGGCTATATCCAGTGATTTAGAGTTCATCGTATCGGGAAGTGCAGATTATACGTTAAGACTATGGGACGTCAAGACAGGTACTTGTAAGACTATGAGTGGTCACACAGATTATGTATCATCTGTGGCTATATCCAGTGATTCAGAGTTCATCGTATCGGGAAGTGCAGATTATACGGTAAGACTATGGGACTTCAAGACAGGTACCTGTAAGACCATGAGTGGTCACACTAGTTATGTATGATCTGTGGCTATATCCAGTGATTCAGAGTTCATCGTATCGGGAAGTGATGATTATACGGTGAGACTATGGGACTTCAAGACAGGTACTTGTAAGACCATGAGTGATCACACTAGTTATGTATGATCAGCGGCTATATCCAGTGATTCAGAGTTCATCGTATCGGGAAGTGCAGATTATACGGTGAGACTATGGGACGTCAAGACAGGTACCTGTAAGACCATGAGTGGTCACACTAGTTATGTAAATGCTGTGGCTATATCCAGTGATTCAGAGTTCATCGTATCGGGAAGTGCAGATTATACGGTGAGACTATGGGACGTCAAGACAGGTACTTGTAAGACCATGAGTGGTCAAACAGATTATGTAAGATCTGTGGCTATATCCAGTGATTCAGAGTTCATCGTATCGGGAAGTGCAGATTATACGGTAAGACTATGGGACGTCAAGACAGGTACCTGTAAGACCATGAGTGATCACACATGGTATGTATTATCTGTGGCTATATCCAGTGATTCAGAGTTCATCGTATCGGGAAGTGCAGATTATACGGTAAGACTATGGGACGTCAAGACAGGTACTTGTAAGACCATGAGTGGTCAAACAGATTATGTAAGATCTGTGGCTATATCCAGTGATTTAGAGTTCATCGTATCGGGAAGTGCAGATTATACGGTAAGACTATGGGACTTCAAGACAGGTACTTGTAAGACCATGAGTGGTCACAAAGATTATGTATATGCTGTGGCTATATCCAGTGACTCAGAGTTCATCGTATCGGGAAGTGCAGATTATACGTTAAGACTATGGGACGTCAAGACAGGTACCTGTAAGACCATGAGTGGTCACACTAGTTATGTAAATGCTGTGGCTATATCCAGTGATTCAGAGTTCATCGTATCGGGAAGTGCAGATTATACGGTGAGACTATGGGACGTCAAGACAGGTACTTGTAAGACCATGAGTGGTCAAACAGATTATGTAAGATCTGTGGCTATATCCAGTGATTCAGAGTTCATCGTATCGGGAAGTGCAGATTATACGGTAAGACTATGGGACGTCAAGACAGGTACCTGTAAGACCATGAGTGGTCACACTTATTCTGTATGATCTGCGTCTATATCCAGTGACTCAGAGTTCATCGTATCGGGAAGTGCAGATTATACGGTGAGACTATGGGACTTCAAGACAGGTACCTGTAAGACTATGAGTGGTCACACAGATTAAGTATCATCTGTGGCTATATCCAGTGATTCAGAGTTCATCGTATAGGGAAGTGATGATAAGACGGTAAGACTATGGGACGTCAAGACAGGTACCTGTAAGACCATGAGTGGTCACACAGATTATGTAAGATCTGTGGCTATATCCAGTGATTTAGAGTTCATCGTATCGGGAAGTGCAGATTATACGGTAAGACTATGGGACTTCAAGACAGGTACTTGTAAGACCATGAGTGGTCACAAAGATTATGTATATGCTGTGGCTATATCCAGTGATTCAGAGTTCATCGTATCGGGAAGTGCAGATTATACGGTAAGACTATGGGACTTCAAGACAGGTACCTGTAAGACCATGAGTGGTCACACAAATGTTGTATATGCTGTGGCTATATCCAGTGATTCAGAGTTCATCGTATCGGGAAGTTATGATAAGACGGTGAGACTATGGGACGTCAAGACAGGTACCTGTAAGACCATGAGTGGTCACACAGATTGAGTATCATCTGTGGCTATATCCAGTGATTCAGAGTTCATCGTATCGGGAAGTGCAGATTATACGGTGAGACTATGGGACTTCAAGACAGGTACTTGTAAGACCATGAGTGGTCACACTAGTTATGTATGATCTGTGGCTATATCCAGTGATTCAGAGTTCATCGTATCGGGAAGTGCAGATTATACGGTAAGACTATGGGACTTCAAGACAGGTACCTGTAAGACCATGAGTGGTCACACAGATTAAGTATCATCTGTGGCTATATCCAGTTATTCAGAGTTCATCGTATCGGGAAGTGCAGATTATACGGTGAGACTATGGGACGTCAAGACAGGTACCTGTAAGACTATGAGTGGTCACACAGATTAAGTATCATCTGTGGCTATATCCAGTGATTCAGAGTTCATCGTATCGGGAATCGATGATAAGACGGTGAGACTATGGGACGTCAAGACAGGTACCTGTAAGACCATGAGTGATCACACAGATTCTGTATATGCTGTGGCTATATCCAGTGATTCAGAGTTCATCGTATCGGGAAGTGCAGATTATACGGTGAGACTATGGGACGTCAAGACAGGTACTTGTAAGACCATGAGTGGTCACACAGATTGAGTATCATCTGTGGCTATATCCAGTGATTTAGAGTTCATTGTATCGGGAAGTGCAGATTATACGGTAAGACTATGGGACTTCAAGACAGGTACTTGTAAGACCATGAGTGGTCACAAAGATTATGTATATGCTGTGGCTATATCCAGTGATTCAGAGTTCATCGTATCGGGAAGTGCAGATTATACGGTGAGACTATGGGACGTCAAGACAGGACCTGTAAGACTATGAGTGGTCACACAGATTAAGTATCATCTGTGGCTATATCCAGTGATTCAGAGTTCATCGTATCGGGAAGTGCAGATTATACGGTGAGACTATGGGACTTCAAGACAGGTACTTGTAAGACCATGAGTGGTCACAAAGATTATGTATTATCTGTGGCTATATCCAGTGATTCAGAGTTCATCGTATCGGGAAGTGATGATTATACGGTGAGACTATGGGCGTCAAGACAGGTACCTGTAAGACCATGAGTGGTCACACAAATGTTGTATATGCTGTGGCTATATCCAGTGATTCAGAGTTCATCGTATCGGGAAGTGATGACAAGACGGTGAGACTATGGGACGTCAAGACAGGTACCTGTAAGACCATGAGTGATCACACAGATTCTGTATATGCTGTGGCTATATCCAGTGATTCAGAGTTCATCGTATCGGGAAGTGATGATAAGACGGTAAGACTATGGGACGTCAAGACAGGTACCTGTAAGACCATGAGTGGTCACACTTATTCTGTATGATCTGCGTCTATATCCAGTGATTCAGAGTTCATCGTATCGGGAAGTGCAGATTATACGGTGAGACTATGGGACGTCAAGACAGGTACCTGTAAGACCATGAGTGGTCACACTTATTCTGTATGATCTGCGTCTATATCCAGTGACTCAGAGTTCATCGTATCGGGAAGTGCAGATTATACGGTGAGACTATGGGACTTCAAGACAGGTACCTGTAAGACTATGAGTGGTCACACAGATTAAGTATCATCTGTGGCTATATCCAGTGATTCAGAGTTCATCGTATAGGGAAGTGATGATAAGACGGTAAGACTATGGGACGTCAAGACAGGTACCTGTAAGACCATGAGTGGTCACACAGATTATGTAAGATCTGTGGCTATATCCAGTGATTTAGAGTTCATCGTATCGGGAAGTGCAGATTATACGGTAAGACTATGGGACTTCAAGACAGGTACTTGTAAGACCATGAGTGGTCACAAAGATTATGTATATGCTGTGGCTATATCCAGTGATTCAGAGTTCATCGTATCGGGAAGTGCAGATTATACGGTAAGACTATGGGACTTCAAGACAGGTACCTGTAAGACCATGAGTGGTCACACAAATGTTGTATATGCTGTGGCTATATCCAGTGATTCAGAGTTCATCGTATCGGGAAGTTATGATAAGACGGTGAGACTATGGGACGTCAAGACAGGTACCTGTAAGACCATGAGTGGTCACACAGATTGAGTATCATCTGTGGCTATATCCAGTGATTCAGAGTTCATCGTATCGGGAAGTGCAGATTATACGGTGAGACTATGGGACTTCAAGACAGGTACTTGTAAGACCATGAGTGGTCACACAGATTGAGTATCATCTGTGGCTATATCCAGTGATTCATAGTTCATCGTATCGGGAAGTGCAGATTATACGGTAAGACTATGGGACGTCAAGACAGGTACCTGTAAGACCATGAGTGGTCACACAAATGTTGTATATGCTGTGGCTATATCCAGTTATTCAGAGTTCATCGTATCGGGAAGTCATGATAAGACGGTGAGACTATGGGACGTCAAGACAGGTACCTGTAAGACCATGAGTGGTCACACAAATGTTGTATATGCTGTGGCTATATCCAGTGATTCAGAGTTCATTGTATCGGGAAGTGCAGATTATACGGTAAGACTATGGGACTTCAAGACAGGTACTTGTAAGACCATGAGTGGTCACAAAGATTATGTATATGCTGTGGCTATATCCAGTGATTCAGAGTTCATCGTATCGGGAAGTGCAGATTATACGGTAAGACTATGGGACTTCAAGACAGGTACCTGTAAGACCATGAGTGGTCACACAAATGTTGTATATGCTGTGGCTATATCCAGTTATTCAGAGTTCATCGTATCGGGAAGTCATGATAAGACGGTGAGACTATGGGACGTCAAGACAGGTACCTGTAAGACCATGAGTGGTCACACAAATGTTGTATATGCTGTGGCTATATCCAGTGATTCAGAGTTCATTGTATCGGGAAGTGATGATAAGACGGTGAGACTATGGGACGTCAAGACAGGTACCTGTAAGACCATGAGTGATCACACAGATTCTGTATATGCTGTGGCTATATCCAGTGATTCAGAGTTCATCGTATCGGGAAGTGATGATAAGACGGTGAGACTATGGGACGTCAAGACAGGTACCTGTAAGACCATGAGTGATCACACTTATTATGTAAGATCTGTGTCTATATCCAGTGATTCAGAGTTCATCGTATCGGGAAGTGATGATTATACGGTGAGACTATGGGACGTCAAGACAGGTACTTGTAAGACCATGAGTGGTCACACAGATTGAGTATCATCTGTGGCTATATCCAGTGATTCAGAGTTCATCGTATCGGGAAGTTATGATTATACGGTGAGACTATGGGACGTCAAGACAGGTACCTGTAAGACCATGAGTGATCACACTTATTCTGTAAGATCTGTGTCTATATCCAGTGATTCAGAGTTCATCGTATCGGGAAGTGATGATTATACGGTGAGACTATGGGACGTCAAGACAGGTACCTGTAAGACCATGAGTGGTCACACAAATGTTGTATATGCTGTGGCTATATCCAGTGATTCAGAGTTCATTGTATCGGGAAGTGATGATAAGACGGTGAGACTATGGGACGTCAAGACAGGTACCTGTAAGACCATGAGTGGTCACACTAGTTATGTAAGATCTGTGGCTATATCCAGTGATTCAGAGTTGATCGTATCGGGAAGTGATGATTATACGGTGAGACTATGGGCGTCAAGACAGGTACCTGTAAGACCATGAGTGATCACAAAGATTATGTATATGCTGTGGCTATATCCAGTGACTCAGAGTTCATCGTATCGGGAAGTGGAGATAAGACGGTGAGACTATGGGACTTCAAGACAGGTACCTGTAAGACCATGAGTGGTCACACAGATTCTGTATTATCTGTGGCTATATCCAGTGATTCAGAGTTCATTGTATCGGGAAGTGCAGATTATACGGTAAGACTATGGGACGTCAAGACAGGTACCTGTAAGACCATGAGTGGTCACACAGATTAAGTATCATCTGTGGCTATATCCAGTGATTCAGAGTTCATCGTATCGGGAAGTGCAGATAAGACGGTGAGACTATGGGACATCAAGACAGGTACTTGTAAGACCATGAGTGGTCACACAAATGTTGTATATGCTGTGGCTATATCCAGTGATTCAGAGTTCATCGTATCGGGAAGTGCAGATTATAGGGTGAGACTATGGGACGTCAAGACAGGTACTTGTAAGACCATGAGTGGTCACAAAGATTATGTATATGCTGTGGCTATATCCAGTTATTCAGAGTTCATCGTATCGGGAAGTGCAGATAAGACGGTGAGACTATGGGACGTCAAGACAGGTACCTGTAAGACCATGAGTGGTCACACAGATTAAGTATCATCTGTGGCTATATCCAGTGATTCAGAGTTCATCGTATCGGGAAGTGATGATTATACGGTAAGACTATGGGACGTCAAGACAGGTACCTGTAAGACCATGAGTGATCACACTTATTCTGTAAGATCTGTGGCTATATCCAGTGATTCAGAGTTCATCGTATCGGGAAGTTATGATAAGACGGTGAGACTATGGGACGTCAAGACAGGTACCTGTAAGACCATGAGTGGTCACAACGGTTAGGTATATTCTGTGGCTATATCCAGTGATTCAGAGTTCATCGTATCGGGAAGTGCAGATTATACGGTGAGACTATGGGACGTCAAGACAGGTACCTGTAAGACCATGAGTGGTCACACTAGTTATGTAAGATCTGTGGCTATATCCAGTGATTCAGAGTTCATCGTATCGGGAAGTGATGATTATACGGTGAGACTATGGGCGTCAAGACAGGTACCTGTAAGACCATGAGTGGTCACACAAATGTTGTATATGCTGTGGCTATATCCAGTGATTCAGAGTTCATTGTATCGGGAAGTGATGATAAGACGGTGAGACTATGGGACGTCAAGACAGGTACCTGTAAGACCATGAGTGGTCACACTAGTTATGTAAGATCTGTGGCTATATCCAGTGATTCAGAGTTGATCGTATCGGGAAGTGATGATTATACGGTGAGACTATGGGCGTCAAGACAGGTACCTGTAAGACCATGAGTGGTCACACTAGTTATGTAAATGCTGTGGCTATATCCAGTGATTCAGAGTTCATCGTATCGGGAAGTGATGATAAGACGGTAAGACTATGGGACGTCAAGACAGGTACCTGTAAGACCATGAGTGGTCACACTTATTCTGTATGATCTGCGTCTATATCCAGTGATTCAGAGTTCATCGTATCGGGAAGTGATGATAAGACGGTGAGACTATGGGACGTCAAGACAGGTACCTGTAAGACCATGAGTGATCACACTTATTCTGTAAGATCTGTGGCTATATCCAGTGATTCAGAGTTCATCGTATCGGGAAGTGCAGATTATACGGTGAGACTATGGGACGTCAAGACAGGTACCTGTAAGACCATGAGTGGTCACACAAATGTTGTATATGCTGTGGCTATATCCAGTTATTCAGAGTTCATCGTATCGGGAAGTGCAGATTATACGGTGAGACTATGGGACGTCAAGACAGGTACCTGTAAGACCATGAGTGGTCACACAAATGTTGTATATGCTGTGGCTATATCCAGTGATTCAGAGTTCATTGTATCGGGAAGTGATGATAAGACGGTGAGACTATGGGACGTCAAGACAGGTACCTGTAAGACCATGAGTGATCACACTTATTCTGTAAGATCTGTGGCTATATCCAGTGATTCAGAGTTCATCGTATCGGGAAGTGATGATAAGACGGTGAGACTATGGGACGTCAAGACAGGTACCTGTAAGACCATGAGTGGTCACAACGGTTAGGTATATTCTGTGGCTATATCCAGTGATTCAGAGTTCATCGTATCGGGAAGTGCAGATTATACGGTGAGACTATGGGACGTCAAGACAGGTACCTGTAAGACCATGAGTGGTCACACTAGTTATGTAAGATCTGTGGCTATATCCAGTGATTCAGAGTTCATCGTATCGGGAAGTGATGATTATACGGTGAGACTATGGGCGTCAAGACAGGTACCTGTAAGACCATGAGTGGTCACACAAATGTTGTATATGCTGTGGCTATATCCAGTGATTCAGAGTTCATTGTATCGGGAAGTGATGATAAGACGGTGAGACTATGGGACGTCAAGACAGGTACCTGTAAGACCATGAGTGGTCACACTAGTTATGTAAGATCTGTGGCTATATCCAGTGATTCAGAGTTGATCGTATCGGGAAGTGATGATTATACGGTGAGACTATGGGCGTCAAGACAGGTACCTGTAAGACCATGAGTGGTCACACTAGTTATGTAAATGCTGTGGCTATATCCAGTGATTCAGAGTTCATCGTATCGGGAAGTGATGATAAGACGGTAAGACTATGGGACGTCAAGACAGGTACCTGTAAGACCATGAGTGGTCACACTTATTCTGTATGATCTGCGTCTATATCCAGTGATTCAGAGTTCATCGTATCGGGAAGTGATGATAAGACGGTGAGACTATGGGACGTCAAGACAGGTACCTGTAAGACCATGAGTGATCACACTTATTCTGTAAGATCTGTGGCTATATCCAGTGATTCAGAGTTCATCGTATCGGGAAGTGCAGATTATACGGTAAGACTATGGGACTTCAAGACAGGTACTTGTAAGACCATGAGTGGTCACAAAGATTATGTATATGCTGTGGCTATATCCAGTGACTCAGAGTTCATCGTATCGGGAAGTGGAGATAAGACGGTAAGACTATGGGACGTCAAGACAGGTACCTGTAAGACCATGAGTGGTCACAAAGATTCTGTATTATCTGCGTCTATATCCAGTGATTCAGAGTTCATCGTATCGGGAAGTGATGACAAGACGGTGAGACTATGGGACGTCAAGACAGGTACCTGTAAGACCATGAGTGGTCACACTTATTCTGTATGATCTGCGTCTATATCCAGTGATTCAGAGTTCATCGTATCGGGAAGTGATGATAAGACGGTGAGACTATGGGACGTCAAGACAGGTACCTGTAAGACCATGAGTGATCACACTTATTCTGTAAAATCTGTGGCTATATCCAGTGATTCAGAGTTCATCGTATCGGGAAGTGATGATAAGACGGTAAGACTATGGGACGTCAAGACAGGTACCTGTAAGACCATGAGTGGTCACACTTATTCTGTATGATCTGCGTCTATATCCAGTGATTCAGAGTTCATCGTATCGGGAAGTGATGATAAGACGGTGAGACTATGGGACGTCAAGACAGGTACCTGTAAGACCATGAGTGATCACACTTATTCTGTAAAATCTGTGGCTATATCCAGTGATTCAGAGTTCATCGTATCGGGAAGTGATGATAAGACGGTGAGACTATGGGACGTCAAGACAGGTACCTGTAAGACCATGAGTGGTCACACAGATTAAGTATCATCTGTGGCTATATCCAGTGATTCAGAGTTCATCGTATCGGGAAGTGATGATAAGACGGTAAGACTATGGGACGTCAAGACAGGTACCTGTAAGACCATGAGTGGTCACACAGATTATGTAAGATCTGTGTCTATATCCAGTGATTCAGAGTTCATCGTATCGGGAAGTGATGATAAGACGGTGAGACTATGGGACGTCAAGACAGGTACCTGTAAGACCATGAGTGGTCACACTAGTTATGTAAATGCTGTGGCTATATCCAGTGATTCAGAGTTCATCGTATCGAGAAGTGATGACAAGACGGTGAGACTATGGGACGTCAAGACAGGTACCTGTAAGACCATGAGTGATCACACTTATTCTGTAAGATCTGTGGCTATATCCAGTGATTCAGAGTTCATCGTATCGGGAAGTGATGATTATACGGTGAGACTATGGGCGTCAAGACAGGTACCTGTAAGACCATGAGTGGTCACACAGATTCTGTAAAATCTGTGGCTATATCCAGTGATTCAGAGTTCATCGTATCGGGAAGTGCAGATTATACGGTAAGACTATGGGACTTCAAGACAGGTACCTGTAAGACCATGAGTGGTCACACAGATTAAGTATCATCTGTGGCTATATCCAGTTATTCAGAGTTCATCGTATCGGGAAGTGCAGATTATACGGTGAGACTATGGGACGTCAAGACAGGTACTTGTAAGACCATGAGTGGTCACACAGATTGAGTATCATCTGTGGCTATATCCAGTGATTCAGAGTTCATCGTATCGGGAAGTGATGATTATACGGTGAGACTATGGGACGTCAAGACAGGTACCTGTAAGACTATGAGTGGTCACACAGATTAAGTATCATCTGTGGCTATATCCAGTGATTCAGAGTTCATCGTATCGGGAAGTGATGATAAGACGGTGAGACTATGGGACGTCAAGACAGGTACCTGTAAGACCATGAGTGATCACACTTATTCTGTAAGATCTGTGGCTATATCCAGTGATTCAGAGTTCATCGTATCGGGAAGTGATGATTATACGGTGAGACTATGGGCGTCAAGACAGGTACCTGTAAGACCATGAGTGGTCACACAGATTCTGTAAAATCTGTGGCTATATCCAGTGATTCAGAGTTCATCGTATCGGGAAGTGCAGATTATACGGTAAGACTATGGGACTTCAAGACAGGTACCTGTAAGACCATGAGTGGTCACACAGATTAAGTATCATCTGTGGCTATATCCAGTTATTCAGAGTTCATCGTATCGGGAAGTGCAGATTATACGGTGAGACTATGGGACGTCAAGACAGGTACTTGTAAGACCATGAGTGGTCACACAGATTGAGTATCATCTGTGGCTATATCCAGTGATTCAGAGTTCATCGTATCGGGAAGTGATGATTATACGGTGAGACTATGGGACGTCAAGACAGGTACCTGTAAGACTATGAGTGGTCACACAGATTAAGTATCATCTGTGGCTATATCCAGTGATTCAGAGTTCATCGTATCGGGAAGTGATGACAAGACGGTGAGACTATGGGACGTCAAGACAGGTACCTGTAAGACCATGAGTGATCACACTTATTCTGTAAGATCTGTGGCTATATCCAGTGATTCAGAGTTCATCGTATCGGGAAGTGATGATAAGACGGTAAGACTATGGGACGTCAAGACAGGTACCTGTAAGACCATGAGTGGTCACACAGATTATGTAAGATCTGTGTCTATATCCAGTGATTCAGAGTTCATCGTATCGGGAAGTGATGATAAGACGGTGAGACTATGGGACGTCAAGACAGGTACCTGTAAGACCATGAGTGGTCACACTAGTTATGTAAATGCTGTGGCTATATCCAGTGATTCAGAGTTCATCGTATCGGGAAGTGATGACAAGACGGTGAGACTATGGGACGTCAAGACAGGTACCTGTAAGACCATGAGTGGTCACACTTATTCTTTAAGATCTGTGGCTATATCCAGTGATTCAGAGTTCATCGTATCGGGAAGTGATGATAAGACGGTAAGACTATGGGACGTCAAGACAGGTACCTGTAAGACCATGAGTGGTCACAAAGATTAAGTATCATCTGCGTCTATATCCAGTGATTCAGAGTTCATCGTATCGGGAAGTGATGATAAGACGGTGAGACTATGGGACGTCAAGACAGGTACCTGTAAGACCATGAGTGATCACACTTATTCTGTAAAATCTGTGGCTATATCCAGTGATTCAGAGTTCATCGTATCGGGAAGTTATGATTATACGATGAGACTATGGGACGTCAAGACAGGTACCTGTAAGACCATGAGTGATCACACAGATTATGTATATGCTGTGGCTATATCCAGTGACTCAGAGTTCATCGTATCGGGAAGTGGTGATAAGACGGTGAGACTATGGGACTTCAAGACAGGTACCTGTAAGACCATGAGTGGTCACACAGATTCTGTATTATCTGTGGCTATATCCAGTGATTCAGAGTTCATCGTATCGGGAAGTTGAGATAAGACGGTGAGACTATGGGACGTCAAGACAGGCACCTGTAAGACCATGAGTGGTCACACTAGTTATGTATTATCTGTGGCTATATCCAGTGATTCAGAGTTCATCGTATCGGGAAGTTTAGATAAGACGGTGAGACTATGGGACGTCAAGACAGGTACCTGTAAGACCATGAGTGGTCACACAGATTAAGTATTATCTGTGGCTATATCCAGTGATTCAGAGTTCATTGTATCGGGAAGTGATGATAAGACGGTGAGACTATGGGACGTCAAGACAGGTACCTGTAAGACCATGAGTGGTCACACTTATTCTGTAAGATCTGTGGCTATATCCAGTGATTCAGAGTTCATTGTATCGGGAAGTGATGATAAGACGGTGAGACTATGGGACGTCAAGACAGGTACTTGTAAGACCATGAGTGGTCACACTTATTCTGTATGATCTGCGTCTATATCCAGTGATTCAGAGTTCATTGTATCGGGAAGTGATGATAAGACGGTGAGACTATGGGACGTCAAGACAGGTACCTGTAAGACCATGAGTGGTCACACAGATTGAGTATCATCTGTGGCTATATCCAGTGATTCATAGTTCATCGTATCGGGAAGTGATGATAAGACGGTGAGACTATGGGACGTCAAGACAGGTACCTGTAAGACCATGAGTGGTCACACAGATTAAGTATCATCTGTGGCTATATCCAGTGATTCAGAGTTCATCGTATCGGGAAGTGATGACAAGACGGTGAGACTATGGGACGTCAAGACAGGTACTTGTAAGACCATGAGTGGTCACACAAATGTTGTATATGCTGTGGCTATATCCAGTTATTCAGAGTTCATCGTATCGGGAAGTGCAGATTATACGGTGAGACTATGGGACGTCAAGACAGGTACCTGTAAGACCATGAGTGGTCACACTTATTCTGTAAAATCTGTGGCTATATCCAGTTATTCAGAGTTCATCGTATCGGGAAGTGCAGATTATACGGTGAGACTATGGGACGTCAAGACAGGTACTTGTAAGACCATGAGTGGTCACACAGATTGAGTATCATCTGTGGCTATATCCAGTGATTCAGAGTTCATCGTATCGGGAAGTGATGATAAGACGGTAAGACTATGGGACGTCAAGACAGGTACCTGTAAGACCATGAGTGGTCACACAGATTATGTAAGATCTGTGTCTATATCCAGTGATTCAGAGTTCATCGTATCGGGAAGTGATGATTATACGGTGAGACTATGGGACGTCAAGACAGGTACTTGTAAGACCATGAGTGGTCACACAGATTGAGTATCATCTGTGGCTATATCCAGTGATTCAGAGTTCATCGTATCGGGAAGTGATGATAAGACGGTAAGACTATGGGACGTCAAGACAGGTACCTGTAAGACCATGAGTGGTCACACAGATTATGTAAGATCTGTGTCTATATCCAGTGATTCAGAGTTCATCGTATCGGGAAGTGCAGATTATACGGTAAGACTATGGGACTTCAAGACAGGTACTTGTAAGACCATGAGTGGTCACACAGATTGAGTATCATCTGTGGCTATATCCAGTGATTCAGAGTTCATCGTATCGGGAAGTTATGATTATACGGTGAGACTATGGGACGTCAAGACAGGTACCTGTAAGACTATGAGTGGTCACACAGATTAAGTATCATCTGTGGCTATATCCAGTGATTCAGAGTTCATCGTATCGGGAAGTGCAGATTATACGGTAAGACTATGGGACTTCAAGACAGGTACTTGTAAGACCATGAGTGGTCACAAAGATTATGTATTATCTGTGGCTATATCCAGTGACTCAAAGTTCATCGTATCGGGAAGTGCAGATTATACGGTAAGACTATGGGACGTCAAGACAGGTACTTGTAAGACCATGAGTGGTCACACAAATGTTGTATATGCTGTGGCTATATCCAGTTATTCAGAGTTCATCGTATCGGGAAGTGCAGATTATACGGTGAGACTATGGGACGTCAAGACAGGTACTTGTAAGACCATGAGTGGTCACACAGATTGAGTATCATCTGTGGCTATATCCAGTGATTCAGAGTTCATCGTATCGGGAAGTGATGATAAGACGGTAAGACTATGGGACGTCAAGACAGGTACCTGTAAGACCATGAGTGGTCACACAGATTATGTAAGATCTGTGTCTATATCCAGTGATTCAGAGTTCATCGTATCGGGAAGTGATGATTATACGGTGAGACTATGGGCGTCAAGACAGGTACCTGTAAGACCATGAGTGGTCACACAGATTATGTAAGATCTGTGTCTATATCCAGTGATTCAGAGTTCATCGTATAGGGAAGTGATGACAAGACGGTGAGACTATGGGACGTCAAGACAGGTACCTGTAAGACCATGAGTGATCACACAGATTCTGTATATGCTGTGGCTATATCCAGTGATTCAGAGTTCATCGTATCGGGAAGTGATGATAAGACGGTAAGACTATGGGACGTCAAGACAGGTACTTGTAAGACCATGAGTGGTCACACAGATTGAGTATCATCTGTGGCTATATCCAGTGATTCAGAGTTCATCGTATCGGGAAGTGGAGATTATACGGTGAGACTATGGGACGTCAAGACAGGTACCTGTAAGACCATGAGTGGTCACACAGATTAAGTATCATCTGTGGCTATATCCAGTGATTCAGAGTTCATCGTATCGGGAAGTGCAGATTATACGGTAAGACTATGGGACTTCAAGACAGGTACCTGTAAGACCATGAGTGGTCACACAGATTCTGTATATGCTGTGGCTATATCCAGTGATTCAGAGTTCATCGTATCGGGAAGTGCAGATAAGACGGTGAGACTATGGGACATCAAGACAGGTACTTGTAAGACCATGAGTGGTCACACAGATTCTGTATATGCTGTGGCTATATCCAGTGACTCAGAGTTCATCGTATCGGGAAGTGCAGATTATACGGTAAGACTATGGGACGTCAAGACAGGTACTTGTAAGACCATGAGTGGTCACACAGATTATGTATTATCTGTGGCTATATCCAGTGACTCAAAGTTCATCGTATCGGGAAGTGCAGATTATACGGTGAGACTATGGGACGTCAAGACAGGTACCTGTAAGACCATGAGTGGTCACACAGATTCTGTATATGCTGTGGCTATATCCAGTGATTCAGAGTTCATCGTATCGGGAAGTGCAGATAAGACGGTGAGACTATGGGACATCAAGACAGGTACTTGTAAGACCATGAGTGGTCACACAGATTAAGTATTATCTGTGGCTATATCCAGTGACTCAGAGTTCATCGTATCGGGAAGTGCAGATTATACGGTAAGACTATGGGACTTCAAGACAGGTACCTGTAAGACCATGAGTGGTCACACAAATGTTGTATATGCTGTGGCTATATCCAGTTATTCAGAGTTCATCGTATCGGGAAGTGCAGATTATACGGTGAGACTATGGGACGTCAAGACAGGTACCTGTAAGACCATGAGTGGTCACACAAATGTTGTATATGCTGTGGCTATATCCAGTTATTCAGAGTTCATCGTATCGGGAAGTGTAGATTATACGGTGAGACTATGGGACATCAAGACAGGTACTTGTAAGACCATGAGTGGTCACACAGATTAAGTATCATCTGTGGCTATATCCAGTGACTCAGAGTTCATCGTATCGGGAAGTGCAGATTATACGGTGAGACTATGGGACTTCAAGACAGGTACCTGTAAGACCATGAGTGGTCACACTTATTCTGTATGATCTGTGGCTATATACAGTGATTCAGAGTTCATCGTATCGGGAAGTTATGATTATACGATGAGACTATGGGACGTCAAGACAGGTACCTGTAAGACAATGAGTGGTCACACTAGTTATGTAAATGCTGTGGCTATATCCAGTTATTCAGAGTTCATCGTATCGGGAAGTGATGACAAGACGGTGAGACTATGGGACGTCAAGACAGGTACCTGTAAGACCATGAGTGGTCACACAGATTATGTAAGATCTGTGGCTATATCCAGTGATTCAGAGTTCATCGTATCGGGAAGTGATGATTATACGGTGAGACTATGGGCGTCAAGACAGGTACCTGTAAGACCATGAGTGGTCACACTAGTTATGTAAATGCTGTGGCTATATCCAGTGATTCAGAGTTCATCGTATCGGGAAGTGATGACAAGACGGTGAGACTATGGGACGTCAAGACAGGTACCTGTAAGACCATGAGTGGTCACACAGATTGAGTATCATCTGTGGCTATATCCAGTGATTCAGAGTTCATCGTATCGGGAAGTGATGATAAGACGGTGAGACTATGGGACGTCAAGACAGGTACCTGTAAGACCATGAGTGGTCACACAGATTGAGTATCATCTGTGGCTATATCCAGTGATTCAGAGTTCATCGTATCGGGAAGTTATGATTATACGGTGAGACTATGGGACGTCAAGACAGGTACCTGTAAGACTATGAGTGGTCACACAGATTAAGTATCATCTGTGGCTATATCCAGTGATTCAGAGTTCATCGTATCGGGAAGTGCAGATTATACGGTAAGACTATGGGACTTCAAGACAGGTACTTGTAAGACCATGAGTGGTCACAAAGATTCTGTATTATCTGTGGCTATATCCAGTGATTCAGAGTTCATTGTATCGGGAAGTGCAGATTATACGGTGAGACTATGGGACGTCAAGACAGGTACCTGTAAGACCATGAGTGGTCACACAGATTAAGTATCATCTGTGGCTATATCCAGTGACTCAGAGTTCATCGTATCGGGAAGTGCAGATTATACGGTAAGACTATGGGACGTCAAGACAGGTACTTGTAAGACCATGAGTGGTCACACAGATTATGTATCATCTGTGGCTATATCCAGTGATTCAGAGTTCATCGTATCGGGAAGTGCAGATTATACGGTGAGACTATGGGACGTCAAGACAGGTACCTGTAAGACCATGAGTGGTCACACAGATTGAGTATCATCTGTGGCTATATCCAGTGACTCAGAGTTCATCGTATCGGGAAGTGCAGATAAGACGGTGAGACTATGGGACTTCAAGACAGGTACTTGTAAGACCATGAGTGGTCACACAGATTATGTAAGATCTGTGGCTATATCCAGTGATTCAGAGTTCATCGTATCGGGAAGTGCAGATTATACGGTAAGACTATGGGACTTCAAGACAGGTACCTGTAAGACCATGAGTGGTCACACAGATTAAGTATCATCTGTGGCTATATCCAGTTATTCAGAGTTCATCGTATCGGGAAGTGCAGATTATACGGTGAGACTATGGGACGTCAAGACAGGTACCTGTAAGACCATGAGTGATCACACTTATTCTGTATAAATCTGTGGCTATATCCAGTGATTCAGAGTTCATCGTATCGGGAAGTGCAGATTATACGGTAAGACTATGGGACTTCAAGACAGGTACTTGTAAGACCATGAGTGGTCACAAAGATTATGTATATGCTGTGGCTATATCCAGTTATTCAGAGTTCATCGTATCGGGAAGTGGAGATAAGACGGTGAGACTATGGGACTTCAAGACAGGTACCTGTAAGACCATGAGTGGTCACACAGATTGAGTATCATCTGTGGCTATATCCAGTGATTCAGAGTTCATCGTATCGGGAAGTTATGATTATACGGTAAGACTATGGGACGTCAAGACAGGTACCTGTAAGACCATGAGTGGTCACACAGATTAAGTATCAGCTGTGGCTATATCCAGTGATTCAGAGTTCATCGTATCGGGAAGTGCAGATAAGACGGTGAGACTATGGGACTTCAAGACAGGTACTTGTAAGACCATGAGTGGTCACAAAGATTATGTATTATCTGTGGCTATATCCAGTGATTCAGAGTTCATCGTATCGGGAAGTGCAGATTATACGGTAAGACTATGGGACTTCAAGACAGGTACCTGTAAGACCATGAGTGGTCACACAAATGTTGTATATGCTGTGGCTATATCCAGTTATTCAGAGTTCATCGTATCGGGAAGTGTAGATTATACGGTGAGACTATGGGACGTCAAGACAGGTACCTGTAAGACCATGAGTGGTCACACAAATGTTGTATATGCTGTGGCTATATCCAGTGATTCAGAGTTCATCGTATCGGGAAGTGATGATAAGACGGTGAGACTATGGGACATCAAGACAGGTACTTGTAAGACCATGAGTGGTCACACAGATTAAGTATCATCTGTGGCTATATCCAGTGACTCAGAGTTCATCGTATCGGGAAGTGCAGATTATACGGTGAGACTATGGGACTTCAAGACAGGTACCTGTAAGACCATGAGTGGTCACACTTATTCTGTATGATCTGTGGCTATATCCAGTGATTCAGAGTTCATCGTATCGGGAAGTTATGATTATACGATGAGACTATGGGACGTCAAGACAGGTACCTGTAAGACAATGAGTGGTCACACTAGTTATGTAAATGCTGTGGCTATATCCAGTGATTCAGAGTTCATCGTATTGGGAAGTGCAGATTATAGGGTGAGACTATGGGACGTCAAGACAGGTACTTGTAAGACCATGAGTGGTCACAAAGATTATGTATATGCTGTGGCTATATCCAGTTATTCAGAGTTCATCGTATCGGGAAGTGCAGATAAGACGGTGAGACTATGGGACTTCAAGACAGGTACCTGTAAGACCATGAGTGGTCACACAGATTGAGTATCATCTGTGGCTATATCCAGTGATTCAGAGTTCATCGTATCGGGAAGTGCAGATTATACGGTAAGACTATGGGACTTCAAGACAGGTACTTGTAAGACCATGAGTGGTCACACTAGTTATGTAAATGCTGTGGCTATATCCAGTGATTCAGAGTTCATTGTATCGGGAAGTGCAGATTATACGGTGAGACTATGGGACGTCAAGACAGGTACCTGTAAGACCATGAGTGGTCACACAGATTAAGTATCATCTGTGGCTATATCCAGTGACTCAGAGTTCATCGTATCGGGAAGTGCAGATTATACGGTAAGACTATGGGACTTCAAGACAGGTACTTGTAAGACCATGAGTGGTCACAAAGATTCTGTATTATCTGTGGCTATATCCAGTGATTCAGAGTTCATTGTATCGGGAAGTGCAGATTATACGGTGAGACTATGGGACGTCAAGACAGGTACCTGTAAGACCATGAGTGGTCACACAGATTAAGTATCATCTGTGGCTATATCCAGTGACTCAGAGTTCATCGTATCGGGAAGTGCAGATTATACGGTAAGACTATGGGACGTCAAGACAGGTACTTGTAAGACCATGAGTGGTCACACAGATTATGTATCATCTGTGGCTATATCCAGTGATTCAGAGTTCATCGTATCGGGAAGTGCAGATTATACGGTAAGACTATGGGACGTCAAGACAGGTACCTGTAAGACCATGAGTGGTCACACAGATTAAGTATCATCTGTGGCTATATCCAGTGATTTAGAGTTCATCGTATCGGGAAGTGGAGATTATACGGTGAGACTATGGGACGTCAAGACAGGTACCTGTAAGACCATGAGTGGTCACACAGATTAAGTATCATCTGTGGCTATATCCAGTGATTCAGAGTTCATCGTATCGGGAAGTGCAGATTATACGGTAAGACTATGGGACTTCAAGACAGGTACCTGTAAGACCATGAGTGGTCACACAGATTCTGTATATGCTGTGGCTATATCCAGTGATTCAGAGTTCATCGTATCGGGAAGTGCAGATAAGACGGTGAGACTATGGGACGTCAAGACAGGTACCTGTAAGACCATGAGTGGTCACACAGATTCTGTTTATGCTGTGGCTATATCCAGTGATTCAGAGTTCATCGTATCGGGAAGTGCAGATAAGACGGTGAGACTATGGGACATCAAGACAGGTACTTGTAAGACCATGAGTGGTCACACAGATTCTGTATATGCTGTGGCTATATCCAGTGACTCAGAGTTCATCGTATCGGGAAGTGCAGATTATACGGTAAGACTATGGGACGTCAAGACAGGTACTTGTAAGACCATGAGTGGTCACACAGATTATGTATTATCTGTGGCTATATCCAGTGATTTAGAGTTCATCGTATCGGGAAGTGCAGATAAGACGGTGAGACTATGGGACGTCAAGACAGGTACCTGTAAGACCATGAGTGGTCACAAAGATTATGTATTATCTGTGGCTATATCCAGTGATTCAGAGTTCATTGTATCGGGAAGTGGAGATAGGACGGTGAGACTATGGGACATCAAGACAGGTACTTGTAAGACCATGAGTGGTCACACAGATTAAGTATTATCTGTGGCTATATCCAGTGACTCAGAGTTCATCGTATCGGGAAGTGCAGATTATACGGTAAGACTATGGGACTTCAAGACAGGTACCTGTAAGACCATGAGTGGTCACACAAATGTTGTATATGCTGTGGCTATATCCAGTTATTCAGAGTTCATCGTATCGGGAAGTGCAGATTATACGGTGAGACTATGGGACGTCAAGACAGGTACCTGTAAGACCATGAGTGGTCACACAAATGTTGTATATGCTGTGGCTATATCCAGTGATTCAGAGTTCATTGTATCGGGAAGTGATGATAAGACGGTGAGACTATGGGACATCAAGACAGGTACTTGTAAGACCATGAGTGGTCACACAGATTAAGTATCATCTGTGGCTATATCCAGTGACTCAGAGTTCATCGTATCGGGAAGTGCAGATTATACGGTGAGACTATGGGACTTCAAGACAGGTACCTGTAAGACCATGAGTGGTCACACTTATTCTGTATGATCTGTGGCTATATACAGTGATTCAGAGTTCATCGTATCGGGAAGTTATGATTATACGATGAGACTATGGGACGTCAAGACAGGTACCTGTAAGACAATGAGTGGTCACACTAGTTATGTAAATGCTGTGGCTATATCCAGTGATTCAGAGTTCATCGTATCGGGAAGTGATGACAAGACGGTGAGACTATGGGACGTCAAGACAGGTACCTGTAAGACCATGAGTGGTCACACAGATTATGTAAGATCTGTGGCTATATCCAGTGATTCAGAGTTCATCGTATCGGGAAGTGATGATTATACGGTGAGACTATGGGCGTCAAGACAGGTACCTGTAAGACCATGAGTGGTCACACTAGTTATGTAAATGCTGTGGCTATATCCAGTGATTCAGAGTTCATCGTATCGGGAAGTGATGACAAGACGGTGAGACTATGGGACGTCAAGACAGGTACCTGTAAGACCATGAGTGGTCACACAGATTGAGTATCATCTGTGGCTATATCCAGTGACTCAGAGTTCATCGTATCGGGAAGTGCAGATTATACGGTGAGACTATGGGACTTCAAGACAGGTACCTGTAAGACCATGAGTGGTCACACTTATTCTGTATGATCTGTGGCTATATCCAGTGATTCAGAGTTCATCGTATCGGGAAGTGCAGATTATACGGTAAGACTATGGGACTTCAAGACAGGTACTTGTAAGACTATGAGTGGTCACACAGATTAAGTATCATCTGTGGCTATATCCAGTGATTCAGAGTTCATCGTATCGGGAAGTGCAGATTATACGGTAAGACTATGGGACTTCAAGACAGGTACTTGTAAGACCATGAGTGTTCACGAAGATTCTGTATTATCTGTGGCTATATCCAGTGATTCAGAGTTCATTGTATCGGGAAGTGCAGATTATACGGTGAGACTATGGGACGTCAAGACAGGTACCTGTAAGACCATGAGTGGTCACACAGATTAAGTATCATCTGTGGCTATATCCAGTGACTCAGAGTTCATCGTATCGGGAAGTGCAGATTATACGGTGAGACTATGGGACGTCAAGACAGGTACTTGTAAGACTATGAGTGGTCACACAGATTAAGTATCATCTGTGGCTATATCCAGTGATTCAGAGTTCATCGTATCGGGAAGTGCAGATTATACGGTGAGACTATGGGACGTCAAGACAGGTACCTGTAAGACCATGAGTGGTCACACAGATTGAGT
Organism: Loxodes magnus; assembly: GCA_946699065.1. Taxonomy (NCBI): domain Eukaryota; phylum Ciliophora; class Karyorelictea; order Loxodida; family Loxodidae; genus Loxodes; species Loxodes magnus. The sequence continues at coordinate 513,810 of CAMPDV010000021.1, read as the reverse complement.
ATCATCTGTGGCTATATCCAGTGATTTAGAGTTCATCGTATCGGGAAGTGCAGATAAGACGGTGAGACTATGGGACTTCAAGACAGGTACTTGTAAGACCATGAGTGGTCACACAGATTATGTAAGATCTGTGGCTATATCCAGTGATTCAGAGTTCATCGTATCGGGAAGTGCAGATTATACGGTAAGACTATGGGACTTCAAGACAGGTACCTGTAAGACCATGAGTGGTCACACAGATTAAGTATCATCTGTGGCTATATCCAGTTATTCAGAGTTCATCGTATCGGGAAGTGCAGATTATACGGTGAGACTATGGGACGTCAAGACAGGTACCTGTAAGACCATGAGTGATCACACTTATTCTGTAAAATCTGTGGCTATATCCAGTTATTCAGAGTTCATCGTATCGGGAAGTGCAGATTATACGGTAAGACTATGGGACTTCAAGACAGGTACTTGTAAGACCATGAGTGGTCACAAAGATTATGTATATGCTGTGGCTATATCCAGTGACTCAGAGTTCATCGTATCGGGAAGTGGAGATAAGACGGTGAGACTATGGGACTTCAAGACAGGTACCTGTAAGACCATGAGTGGTCACACAGATTGAGTATCATCTGTGGCTATATCCAGTGATTCAGAGTTCATCGTATCGGGAAGTTATGATTATACGGTAAGACTATGGGACGTCAAGACAGGTACCTGTAAGACCATGAGTGGTCACACAGATTAAGTATCAGCTGTGGCTATATCCAGTGATTCAGAGTTCATCGTATCGGGAAGTGCAGATTATACGGTGAGACTATGGGACTTCAAGACAGGTACTTGTAAGACCATGAGTGGTCACAAAGATTATGTATTATCTGTGGCTATATCCAGTGATTCAGAGTTCATCGTATCGGGAAGTGCAGATTATACGGTAAGACTATGGGACTTCAAGACAGGTACCTGTAAGACCATGAGTGGTCACACAAATGTTGTATATGCTGTGGCTATATCCAGTTATTCAGAGTTCATCGTATCGGGAAGTGTAGATTATACGGTGAGACTATGGGACGTCAAGACAGGTACCTGTAAGACCATGAGTGGTCACACAAATGTTGTATATGCTGTGGCTATATCCAGTGATTCAGAGTTCATTGTATCGGGAAGTGATGATAAGACGGTGAGACTATGGGACATCAAGACAGGTACTTGTAAGACCATGAGTGGTCACACAGATTAAGTATCATCTGTGGCTATATCCAGTGACTCAGAGTTCATCGTATCGGGAAGTGCAGATTATACGGTGAGACTATGGGACTTCAAGACAGGTACCTGTAAGACCATGAGTGGTCACACTTATTCTGTATGATCTGTGGCTATATCCAGTGATTCAGAGTTCATCGTATCGGGAAGTTATGATTATACGATGAGACTATGGGACTTCAAGACAGGTACTTGTAAGACCATGAGTGGTCACAAAGATTATGTATATGCTGTGGCTATATCCAGTGATTCAGAGTTCATCGTATCGGGAAGTGCAGATTATAGGGTGAGACTATGGGACGTCAAGACAGGTACTTGTAAGACCATGAGTGGTCACAAAGATTATGTATATGCTGTGGCTATATCCAGTTATTCAGAGTTCATCGTATCGGGAAGTGCAGATAAGACGGTGAGACTATGGGACTTCAAGACAGGTACCTGTAAGACCATGAGTGGTCACACAGATTGAGTATCATCTGTGGCTATATCCAGTGATTCAGAGTTCATCGTATCGGGAAGTGCAGATTATACGGTAAGACTATGGGACTTCAAGACAGGTACTTGTAAGACCATGAGTGGTCACAAAGATTCTGTATTATCTGTGGCTATATCCAGTGATTCAGAGTTCATTGTATCGGGAAGTGCAGATTATACGGTGAGACTATGGGACGTCAAGACAGGTACCTGTAAGACCATGAGTGGTCACACAGATTAAGTATCATCTGTGGCTATATCCAGTGACTCAGAGTTCATCGTATCGGGAAGTGCAGATTATACGGTAAGACTATGGGACGTCAAGACAGGTACTTGTAAGACCATGAGTGGTCACACAGATTAAGTATCATCTGTGGCTATATCCAGTGATTCAGAGTTCATCGTATCGGGAAGTGCAGATTATACGGTGAGACTATGGGACGTCAAGACAGGTACCTGTAAGACCATGAGTGGTCACACAGATTGAGTATCATCTGTGGCTATATCCAGTGATTTAGAGTTCATCGTATCGGGAAGTGCAGATAAGACGGTGAGACTATGGGACGTCAAGACAGGTACCTGTAAGACCATGAGTGGTCACAAAGATTATGTATTATCTGTGGCTATATCCAGTTATTCAGAGTTCATCGTATCGGGAAGTGCAGATAAGACGGTGAGACTATGGGACGTCAAGACAGGTACCTGTAAGACCATGAGTGGTCACACTAGTTATGTATGATCTGTGGCTATATCCAGTGATTCAGAGTTCATCGTATCGGGAAGTTATGATTATACGGTGAGACTATGGGACGTCAAGACAGGTACCTGTAAGACCATGAGTGGTCACACAGATTCTGTATATGCTGTGGCTATATCCAGTGATTCAGAGTTCATCGTATCGGGAAGTGCAGATAAGACGGTGAGACTATGGGACATCAAGACAGGTACTTGTAAGACCATGAGTGGTCACACAGATTAAGTATTATCTGTGGCTATATCCAGTGACTCAGAGTTCATCGTATCGGGAAGTGCAGATTATACGGTAAGACTATGGGACTTCAAGACAGGTACCTGTAAGACCATGAGTGGTCACACAAATGTTGTATATGCTGTGGCTATATCCAGTTATTCAGAGTTCATCGTATCGGGAAGTGCAGATTATACGGTGAGACTATGGGACGTCAAGACAGGTACCTGTAAGACCATGAGTGGTCACACAAATGTTGTATATGCTGTGGCTATATCCAGTTATTCAGAGTTCATCGTATCGGGAAGTGTAGATTATACGGTGAGACTATGGGACATCAAGACAGGTACTTGTAAGACCATGAGTGGTCACACAGATTAAGTATCATCTGTGGCTATATCCAGTGATTCAGAGTTCATCGTATCGGGAAGTGCAGATTATACGGTGAGACTATGGGACGTCAAGACAGGTAAGACCATGAGTGGTCACACTAGTTATGTATGATCTGTGGCTATATCCAGTGATTCAGAGTTCATCGTATCGGGAAGTGCAGATTATACGGTGAGACTATGGGACGTCAAGACAGGTACCTGTAAGACCATGAGTGGTCACACAAATGTTGTATATGCTGTGGCTATATCCAGTGATTCAGAGTTCATCGTATCGGGAAGTTATGATAAGACGGTGAGACTATGGGACGTCAAGACAGGTACCTGTAAGACCATGAGTGGTCACACAAATGTTGTATATGCTGTGGCTATATCCAGTGATTCAGAGTTCATCGTATCGGGAAGTGATGATAAGACGGTGAGACTATGGGACGTCAAGACAGGTACCTGTAAGACCATGAGTGGTCACAACGGTTAGGTATATTCTGTGGCTATTTCCAGTGATTCAGAGTTCATCGTATCGGGAAGTGCAGATAAGACGGTGAGACTATGGGACGTCAAGACAGGTACCTGTAAGACCATGAGTGGTCACACAGATTAAGTATCATCTGTGGCTATATCCAGTGATTCAGAGTTCATCGTATCGGGAAGTTATGATAAGACGGTGAGACTATGGGACGTCAAGACAGGTACTTTAAGACCATGAGTGGTCACACAGATTAAGTATCATCTGTGGCTATATCCAGTGATTCAGAGTTCATCGTATCGGGAAGTGATGATAAGACGGTGAGACTATAGGACTTCAAGACAGGTACCTGTAAGACCATGAGTGGTCACACAGATTGAGTATCATCTGTGGCTATATCCAGTGATTCATAGTTCATCGTATCGGGAAGTGCAGATAAGACGGTGAGACTATGGGACGTCGAGACAGGTACTTGTAAGACCATGAGTGGTCACACAGATTGAGTATCATCTGTGGCTATATCCAGTGATTCATAGTTCATCGTATCGGGAAGTGCAGATAAGACGGTGAGACTATGGGACGTCAAGACAGGTACTTGTAAGACCATGAGTGGTCACACTTATTCTGTATGATCTGCGTCTATATCCAGTGATTCAGAGTTCATTGTATCGGGAAGTGATGATAAGACGGTGAGACTATGGGACGTCAAGACAGGTACCTGTAAGACCATGAGTGATCACACAGATTAAGTATCATCTGTGGCTATATCCAGTGACTCAGAGTTCATCGTATCGGGAAGTTATGATAAGACGGTGAGACTATGGGACGTCAAGACAGGTACCTGTAAGACCATGAGTGGTCACACAGATTATGTAAGATCTGTGGCTATATCCAGTGATTCAGAGTTCATCGTATCGGGAAGTTATGATAAGACGGTGAGACTATGGGACTTCAAGACAGGTACTTGTAAGACCATGAGTGGTCACACAGATTATGTAAGATCTGTGGCTATATCCAGTGATTCAGAGTTCATCGTATCGGGAAGTGCAGATTATACGGTGAGACTATGGGACGTCAAGACAGGTACTTGTAAGACCATGAGTGGTCACACTTATTCTGTATGATCTGTGGCTATATCCAGTGATTCAGAGTTCATCGTATCGGGAAGTTATGATTATACGATGAGACTATGGGACGTCAAGACAGGTACCTGTAAGACAATGAGTGGTCACACTAGTTATGTAAATGCTGTGGCTATATCCAGTGATTCAGAGTTCATCGTATTGGGAAGTGCAGATTATAGGGTGAGACTATGGGACGTCAAGACAGGTACTTGTAAGACCATGAGTGGTCACAAAGATTATGTATATGCTGTGGCTATATCCAGTTATTCAGAGTTCATCGTATCGGGAAGTGCAGATAAGACGGTGAGACTATGGGACTTCAAGACAGGTACCTGTAAGACCATGAGTGGTCACACAGATTGAGTATCATCTGTGGCTATATCCAGTGATTCAGAGTTCATCGTATCGGGAAGTGCAGATTATACGGTAAGACTATGGGACTTCAAGACAGGTACTTGTAAGACCATGAGTGGTCACACAGATTGAGTATCATCTGTGGCTATATCCAGTGATTCATAGTTCATCGTATCGGGAAGTGCAGATAAGACGGTGAGACTATGGGACGTCAAGACAGGTACCTGTAAGACCATGAGTGGTCACACTAGTTATGTAAATGCTGTGGCTATATCCAGTGATTCAGAGTTCATCGTATCGTGAAGTGCAGATTATACGGTAAGACTATGGGACTTCAAGACAGGTACTTGTAAGACCATGAGTGGTCACAAAGATTATGTATATGCTGTGGCTATATCCAGTGATTCAGAGTTCATCGTATCGGGAAGTGATGATAAGACGGTGAGACTATGGGACATCAAGACAGGTACTTGTAAGACCATGAGTGGTCACACAGATTAAGTATCATCTGTGGCTATATCCAGTGACTCAGAGTTCATCGTATCGGGAAGTGCAGATTATACGGTGAGACTATGGGACTTCAAGACAGGTACCTGTAAGACCATGAGTGGTCACACTTATTCTGTATGATCTGTGGCTATATCCAGTGACTCAGAGTTCATCGTATCGGGAAGTTATGATTATACGGTGAGACTATGGGACGTCAAGACAGGTACCTGTAAGACCATGAGTGGTCACACAAATGTTGTATATGCTGTGGCTATATCCAGTTATTCAGAGTTCATCGTATCGGGAAGTTATGATAAGACGGTGAGACTATGGGACGTCAAGACAGGTACCTGTAAGACCATGAGTGGTCACACAGATTATGTAAGATCTGTGGCTATATCCAGTGATTCAGAGTTCATCGTATCGGGAAGTGCAGATTATACGGTGAGACTATGGGACATCAAGACAGGTACTTGTAAGACCATGAGTGGTCACACAGATTAAGTATCATCTGTGGCTATATCCAGTGACTCAGAGTTCATCGTATCGGGAAGTGCAGATTATACGGTAAGACTATGGGACGTCAAGACAGGTACTTGTAAGACCATGAGTGGTCACACAGATTAAGTATCATCTGTGGCTATATCCAGTGATTCAGAGTTCATCGTATCGGGAAGTGCAGATTATACGGTGAGACTATGGGACGTCAAGACAGGTACCTGTAAGACCATGAGTGGTCACACAGATTAAGTATCATCTGTGGCTATATCCAGTGATTCAGAGTTCATCGTATCGGGAAGTTATGATAAGACGGTGAGACTATGGGACGTCAAGACAGGTACTTTAAGACCATGAGTGGTCACACAGATTAAGTATCATCTGTGGCTATATCCAGTGATTCAGAGTTCATCGTATCGGGAAGTGATGATAAGACGGTGAGACTATAGGACTTCAAGACAGGTACCTGTAAGACCATGAGTGGTCACACAGATTGAGTATCATCTGTGGCTATATCCAGTGATTCATAGTTCATCGTATCGGGAAGTGCAGATAAGACGGTGAGACTATGGGACGTCGAGACAGGTACTTGTAAGACCATGAGTGGTCACACAGATTGAGTATCATCTGTGGCTATATCCAGTGATTCATAGTTCATCGTATCGGGAAGTGCAGATAAGACGGTGAGACTATGGGACGTCAAGACAGGTACTTGTAAGACCATGAGTGGTCACACTTATTCTGTATGATCTGCGTCTATATCCAGTGATTCAGAGTTCATTGTATCGGGAAGTGATGATAAGACGGTGAGACTATGGGACGTCAAGACAGGTACCTGTAAGACCATGAGTGATCACACAGATTAAGTATCATCTGTGGCTATATCCAGTGACTCAGAGTTCATCGTATCGGGAAGTTATGATAAGACGGTGAGACTATGGGACGTCAAGACAGGTACCTGTAAGACCATGAGTGGTCACACAGATTATGTAAGATCTGTGGCTATATCCAGTGATTCAGAGTTCATCGTATCGGGAAGTTATGATAAGACGGTGAGACTATGGGACTTCAAGACAGGTACTTGTAAGACCATGAGTGGTCACACAGATTATGTAAGATCTGTGGCTATATCCAGTGATTCAGAGTTCATCGTATCGGGAAGTGCAGATTATACGGTGAGACTATGGGACGTCAAGACAGGTACTTGTAAGACCATGAGTGGTCACACTTATTCTGTATGATCTGTGGCTATATCCAGTGATTCAGAGTTCATCGTATCGGGAAGTTATGATTATACGATGAGACTATGGGACGTCAAGACAGGTACCTGTAAGACAATGAGTGGTCACACTAGTTATGTAAATGCTGTGGCTATATCCAGTGATTCAGAGTTCATCGTATTGGGAAGTGCAGATTATAGGGTGAGACTATGGGACGTCAAGACAGGTACTTGTAAGACCATGAGTGGTCACAAAGATTATGTATATGCTGTGGCTATATCCAGTTATTCAGAGTTCATCGTATCGGGAAGTGCAGATAAGACGGTGAGACTATGGGACTTCAAGACAGGTACCTGTAAGACCATGAGTGGTCACACAGATTGAGTATCATCTGTGGCTATATCCAGTGATTCAGAGTTCATCGTATCGGGAAGTGCAGATTATACGGTAAGACTATGGGACTTCAAGACAGGTACTTGTAAGACCATGAGTGGTCACACAGATTGAGTATCATCTGTGGCTATATCCAGTGATTCATAGTTCATCGTATCGGGAAGTGCAGATAAGACGGTGAGACTATGGGACGTCAAGACAGGTACCTGTAAGACCATGAGTGGTCACACTAGTTATGTAAATGCTGTGGCTATATCCAGTGATTCAGAGTTCATCGTATCGTGAAGTGCAGATTATACGGTAAGACTATGGGACTTCAAGACAGGTACTTGTAAGACCATGAGTGGTCACAAAGATTATGTATATGCTGTGGCTATATCCAGTGATTCAGAGTTCATCGTATCGGGAAGTGATGATAAGACGGTGAGACTATGGGACATCAAGACAGGTACTTGTAAGACCATGAGTGGTCACACAGATTAAGTATCATCTGTGGCTATATCCAGTGACTCAGAGTTCATCGTATCGGGAAGTGCAGATTATACGGTGAGACTATGGGACTTCAAGACAGGTACCTGTAAGACCATGAGTGGTCACACTTATTCTGTATGATCTGTGGCTATATCCAGTGACTCAGAGTTCATCGTATCGGGAAGTTATGATTATACGGTGAGACTATGGGACGTCAAGACAGGTACCTGTAAGACCATGAGTGGTCACACAAATGTTGTATATGCTGTGGCTATATCCAGTTATTCAGAGTTCATCGTATCGGGAAGTTATGATAAGACGGTGAGACTATGGGACGTCAAGACAGGTACCTGTAAGACCATGAGTGGTCACACAGATTATGTAAGATCTGTGGCTATATCCAGTGATTCAGAGTTCATCGTATCGGGAAGTGCAGATTATACGGTGAGACTATGGGACATCAAGACAGGTACTTGTAAGACCATGAGTGGTCACACAGATTAAGTATCATCTGTGGCTATATCCAGTGACTCAGAGTTCATCGTATCGGGAAGTGCAGATTATACGGTAAGACTATGGGACGTCAAGACAGGTACTTGTAAGACCATGAGTGGTCACACAGATTAAGTATCATCTGTGGCTATATCCAGTGATTCAGAGTTCATCGTATCGGGAAGTGCAGATTATACGGTGAGACTATGGGACGTCAAGACAGGTACCTGTAAGACCATGAGTGGTCACACAGATTGAGTATCATCTGTGGCTATATCCAGTGATTTAGAGTTCATCGTATCGGGAAGTGCAGATAAGACGGTGAGACTATGGGACGTCAAGACAGGTACCTGTAAGACCATGAGTGGTCACAAAGATTATGTATTATCTGTGGCTATATCCAGTGATTCAGAGTTCATTGTATCGGGAAGTGGAGATAGGACGGTGAGACTATGGGACGTCAAGACAGGTACCTGTAAGACCATGAGTGGTCACACTAGTTATGTAAATGCTGTGGCTATATCCAGTGATTCAGAGTTCATCGTATCGGGAAGTTATGATTATACGGTGAGACTATGGGACGTCAAGACAGGTACTTGTAAGACCATGAGTGGTCACACAGATTGAGTATCATCTGTGGCTATATCCAGTGATTCATAGTTCATCGTATCGGGAAGTGCAGATAAGACGGTGAGACTATGGGACGTCAAGACAGGTACCTGTAAGACCATGAGTGGTCACACTAGTTATGTAAATGCTGTGGCTATATCCAGTGATTCAGAGTTCATCGTATCGTGAAGTGCAGATTATACGGTGAGACTATGGGACGTCAAGACAGGTACCTGTAAGACCATGAGTGGTCACACAAATGTTGTATATGCTGTGGCTATATCCAGTGATTCAGAGTTCATCGTATCGGGAAGTGCAGATTATACGGTGAGACTATGGGACGTCAAGACAGGTACTTGTAAGACCATGAGTGATCACACTAGTTATGTATATGCTGTGGCTATATCCAGTGATTCAGAGTTCATCGTATCGGGAAGTGATGATTATACGGTGAGACTATGGGACGTCAAGACAGGTAAGACCATGAGTGGTCACACAAATGTTGTATATGCTGTGGCTATATCCAGTGACTCAGAGTTCATCGTATCGGGAAGTGCAGATTATACGGTAAGACTATGGGACTTCAAGACAGGTACCTGTAAGACCATGAGTGGTCACACAAATGTTGTATATGCTGTGGCTATATCCAGTTATTCAGAGTTCATCGTATCGGGAAGTGCAGATTATACGGTGAGACTATGGGACGTCAAGACAGGTACCTGTAAGACCATGAGTGGTCACACAAATGTTGTATATGCTGTGGCTATATCCAGTGATTCAGAGTTCATTGTATCGGGAAGTGATGATAAGACGGTGAGACTATGGGACATCAAGACAGGTACTTGTAAGACCATGAGTGGTCACACAGATTATGTAAGATCTGTGGCTATATCCAGTGATTCAGAGTTCATCGTATCGGGAAGTGCAGATTATACGGTAAGACTATGGGACGTCAAGACAGGTACCTGTAAGACCATGAGTGGTCACACAAATGTTGTATATGCTGTGGCTATATCCAGTGATTCAGAGTTCATCGTATCGGGAAGTGATGATAAGACGGTAAGACTATGGGACGTCAAGACAGGTACCTGTAAGACCATGAGTGGTCACACTTATTCTGTATGATCTGCGTCTATATCCAGTGATTCAGAGTTCATTGTATCGGGAAGTGATGATAAGACGGTGAGACTATGGGACGTCAAGACAGGTACCTGTAAGACCATGAGTGATCACACAGATTAAGTATCATCTGTGGCTATATCCAGTGACTCAGAGTTCATCGTATCGGGAAGTGCAGATTATACGGTAAGACTATGGGACGTCAAGACAGGTACCTGTAAGACTATGAGTGGTCACACAGATTAAGTATCATCTGTGGCTATATCCAGTGATTCAGAGTTCATCGTATCGGGAAGTGCAGATTATACGGTGAGACTATGGGACTTCAAGACAGGTACTTGTAAGACCATGAGTGGTCAAACAGATTCTGCATTATCTGTTGCTATATCCAGTGATTCAGAGTTCATCGTATCGGGAAGTTATGATTATACGGTGAGACTATGGGACGTCAAGACAGGTACCTGTAAGACCATGAGTGGTCACACAAATGTTGTATATGCTGTGGCTATATCCAGTGATTCAGAGTTCATCGTATCGGGAAGTTATGATAAGACGGTGAGACTATGGGACATCAAGACAGGTACTTGTAAGACCATGAGTGGTCACACAGATTAAGTATTATCTGTGGCTATATCCAGTGATTCAGAGTTCATCGTATCGGGAAGTGCAGATTATACGGTGAGACTATGGGACGTCAAGACAGGTACTTGTAAGACCATGAGTGGTCACACAGATTAAGTATCATCTGTGGCTATATCCAGTGATTCAGAGTTCATCGTATCGGGAAGTTATGATTATACGGTGAGACTATGGGACGTCAAGACAGGTACCTGTAAGACCATGAGTGGTCACACAGATTATGTAAGATCTGTCGCTATATCCAGTGATTCAGAGTTCATCGTATCGGGAAGTGCAGATAAGACGGTGAGACTATGGGACGTCAAGACAGGTACCTGTAAGACCATGAGTGGTCACAAAGATTATGTATATGCTGTGGCTATATCCAGTTATTCAGAGTTCATCGTATCGGGAAGTGCAGATTATACGGTGAGACTATGGGACGTCAAGACAGGTACCTGTAAGACCATGAGTGGTCACACTAGTTATGTAAATGCTGTGGCTATATCCAGTGATTCAGAGTTCATCGTATCGGGAAGTTATGATAATACGGTGAGACTATGGGACTTCAAGACAGGTACCTGTAAGACCATGAGTGGTCACACAAATGTTGTATATGCTGTGGCTATATCCAGTTATTCAGAGTTCATCGTATCGGGAAGTGCAGATTATACGGTGAGACTATGGGACGTCAAGACAGGTACCTGTAAGACTATGAGTGGTCACACAGATTCTGTAAGATCTGTGGCTATATCCAGTGATTCAGAGTTCATCGTATAGGGAAGTGATGATAAGACGGTGAGACTATGGGACTTCAAGACAGGTACCTGTAAGACCATGAGTGGTCACACAAATGTTGTATATGCTGTGGCTATATCCAGTGATTCAGAGTTCATCGTATCGGGAAGTGCAGATTATACGGTGAGACTATGGGACGTCAAGACAGGTACCTGTAAGACCATGAGTGGTCACACAAATGTTGTATATGCTGTGGCTATATCCAGTGATTCAGAGTTCATCGTATCGGGAAGTGCAGATTATACGGTGAGACTATGGGACTTCAAGACAGGTACTTGTAAGACTATGAGTGGTCACACAGATTATGTAAGATCTGTGGCTATATCCAGTGACTCAGAGTTCATCGTATCGGGAAGTGATGATTATACGGTGAGACTATGGGCGTCAAGACAGGTACCTGTAAGACCATGAGTGGTCACACAGATTAAGTATCATCTGTGGCTATATCCAGTGACTCAGAGTTCATCGTATCGGGAAGTGCAGATTATACGGTAAGACTATGGGACGTCAAGACAGGTACTTGTAAGACCATGAGTGGTCACACAGATTAAGTATCATCTGTGGCTATATCCAGTGATTCAGAGTTCATCGTATCGGGAAGTGCAGATTATACGGTGAGACTATGGGACGTCAAGACAGGTACCTGTAAGACCATGAGTGGTCACACAGATTGAGTATCATCTGTGGCTATATCCAGTGATTTAGAGTTCATCGTATCGGGAAGTGCAGATAAGACGGTGAGACTATGGGACGTCAAGACAGGTACCTGTAAGACCATGAGTGGTCACAAAGATTATGTATTATCTGTGGCTATATCCAGTGATTCAGAGTTCATTGTATCGGGAAGTGGAGATAGGACGGTGAGACTATGGGACGTCAAGACAGGTACCTGTAAGACTATGAGTGGTCACACAGATTCTGTAAGATCTGTGGCTATATCCAGTGATTCAGAGTTCATCGTATAGGGAAGTGATGATAAGACGGTGAGACTATGGGACTTCAAGACAGGTACCTGTAAGACCATGAGTGGTCACACAAATGTTGTATATGCTGTGGCTATATCCAGTGATTCAGAGTTCATCGTATCGGGAAGTGCAGATTATACGGTGAGACTATGGGACGTCAAGACAGGTACCTGTAAGACCATGAGTGGTCACACAAATGTTGTATATGCTGTGGCTATATCCAGTGATTCAGAGTTCATCGTATCGGGAAGTGCAGATTATACGGTGAGACTATGGGACTTCAAGACAGGTACTTGTAAGACCATGAGTGGTCAAACAGATCATGTATTATCTGTGGCTATATCCAGTGACTCAGAGTTCATCGTATCGGGAAGTGATGATAAGACGGTGAGACTATGGGACTTCAAGACAGGTACCTGTAAGACCATGAGTGGTCACACAAATGTTGTATATGCTGTGGCTATATCCAGTGATTCAGAGTTCATCGTATCGGGAAGTGCAGATTATACGGTGAGACTATGGGACGTCAAGACAGGTACCTGTAAGACCATGAGTGGTCACACAAATGTTGTATATGCTGTGGCTATATCCAGTGATTCAGAGTTCATCGTATCGGGAAGTGCAGATTATACGGTGAGACTATGGGACATCAAGACAGGTACTTGTAAGACCATGAGTGGTCACACAGATTATGTAAGATCTGTGGCTATATCCAGTGACTCAGAGTTCATCGTATCGGGAAGTGATGATTATACGGTGAGACTATGGGCGTCAAGACAGGTACCTGTAAGACCATGAGTGGTCACACAGATTAAGTATCATCTGTGGCTATATCCAGTGACTCAGAGTTCATCGTATCGGGAAGTGCAGATTATACGGTAAGACTATGGGACGTCAAGACAGGTACTTGTAAGACCATGAGTGGTCACACAGATTAAGTATCATCTGTGGCTATATCCAGTGATTCAGAGTTCATCGTATCGGGAAGTGCAGATTATACGGTGAGACTATGGGACGTCAAGACAGGTACCTGTAAGACCATGAGTGGTCACACAGATTGAGTATCATCTGTGGCTATATCCAGTGATTCAGAGTTCATCGTATCGGGAAGTGCAGATAAGACGGTGAGACTATGGGACGTCAAGACAGGTACCTGTAAGACCATGAGTGGTCACAAAGATTATGTATTATCTGTGGCTATATCCAGTGATTCAGAGTTCATTGTATCGGGAAGTGGAGATAGGACGGTGAGACTATGGGACGTCAAGACAGGTACCTGTAAGACCATGAGTGGTCACACTAGTTATGTATGATCTGTGGCTATATCCAGTGATTCAGAGTTCATCGTATCGGGAAGTTATGATTATACGGTGAGACTATGGGACGTCAAGACAGGTACCTGTAAGACCATGAGTGGTCACAAAGATTATGTATATGCTGTGGCTATATCCAGTGATTCAGAGTTCATCGTATCGGGAAGTGCAGATAATACGGTGAGACTATGGGACGTCAAGACAGGTACCTGTAAGACCATGAGTGGTCACACAGATTATGTATGATCTGTGGCTATATCCAGTGATTCAGAGTTCATCGTATAGGGAAGTGATGATAAGACGGTGAGACTATGGGACGTCAAGACAGGTACCTGTAAGACCATGAGTGGTCACACAGATTATGTATGATCTGTGGCTATATCCAGTGATTCAGAGTTCATCGTATAGGGAAGTGATGATAAGACGGTGAGACTATGGGACGTCAAGACAGGTACTTGTAAGACCATGAGTGGTCACACAGATTGAGTATCATCTGTGGCTATATCCAGTGATTCATAGTTCATCGTATCGGGAAGTGCAGATAAGACGGTGAGACTATTGAACTTCAAGACAGGTACCTGTAAGACCATGAGTGGTCACACAAATGTTGTATATGCTGTGGCTATATCCAGTGATTCAGAGTTCATCGTATCGGGAAGTGCAGATAAGACGGTGAGACTATGGGACGTCAAGACAGGTACCTGTAAGACCATGAGTGGTCACACAGATTGAGTATCATCTGTGGCTATATCCAGTGATTCAGAGTTCATCGTATCGGGAATTGCAGATTATACGGTGAGACTATGGGACGTCAAGACAGGTAAGACCATGAGTGGTCACACTAGTTATGTATGATCTGTGGCTATATCCAGTGATTCAGAGTTCATCGTATCGGGAAGTGCAGATTATACGGTGAGACTATGGGACGTCAAGACAGGTACCTGTAAGACCATGAGTGGTCACACAAATGTTGTATATGCTGTGGCTATATCCAGTGATTCAGAGTTCATCGTATCGGGAAGTTATGATAAGACGGTGAGACTATGGGACGTCAAGACAGGTACCTGTAAGACCATGAGTGGTCACACAAATGTTGTATATGCTGTGGCTATATCCAGTGATTCAGAGTTCATCGTATCGGGAAGTGATGATAAGACGGTGAGACTATGGGACGTCAAGACAGGTACCTGTAAGACCATGAGTGGTCACAACGGTTAGGTATATTCTGTGGCTATTTCCAGTGATTCAGAGTTCATCGTATCGGGAAGTGCAGATAAGACGGTGAGACTATGGGACGTCAAGACAGGTACCTGTAAGACCATGAGTGGTCACACAGATTAAGTATCATCTGTGGCTATATCCAGTGATTCAGAGTTCATCGTATCGGGAAGTTATGATAAGACGGTGAGACTATGGGACGTCAAGACAGGTACTTTAAGACCATGAGTGGTCACACAGATTAAGTATCATCTGTGGCTATATCCAGTGATTCAGAGTTCATCGTATCGGGAAGTGATGATAAGACGGTGAGACTATAGGACTTCAAGACAGGTACCTGTAAGACCATGAGTGGTCACACAGATTGAGTATCATCTGTGGCTATATCCAGTGATTCATAGTTCATCGTATCGGGAAGTGCAGATAAGACGGTGAGACTATGGGACGTCGAGACAGGTACTTGTAAGACCATGAGTGGTCACACAGATTGAGTATCATCTGTGGCTATATCCAGTGATTCATAGTTCATCGTATCGGGAAGTGCAGATAAGACGGTGAGACTATGGGACGTCAAGACAGGTACTTGTAAGACCATGAGTGGTCACACTTATTCTGTATGATCTGCGTCTATATCCAGTGATTCAGAGTTCATTGTATCGGGAAGTGATGATAAGACGGTGAGACTATGGGACGTCAAGACAGGTACCTGTAAGACCATGAGTGATCACACAGATTAAGTATCATCTGTGGCTATATCCAGTGACTCAGAGTTCATCGTATCGGGAAGTTATGATAAGACGGTGAGACTATGGGACGTCAAGACAGGTACCTGTAAGACCATGAGTGGTCACACAGATTATGTAAGATCTGTGGCTATATCCAGTGATTCAGAGTTCATCGTATCGGGAAGTGCAGATTATACGGTAAGACTATGGGACGTCAAGACAGGTACCTGTAAGACCATGAGTGGTCACACAAATGTTGTATATGCTGTGGCTATATCCAGTGATTCAGAGTTCATCGTATCGGGAAGTGATGATAAGACGGTAAGACTATGGGACGTCAAGACAGGTACCTGTAAGACCATGAGTGGTCACACTTATTCTGTATGATCTGCGTCTATATCCAGTGATTCAGAGTTCATTGTATCGGGAAGTGATGATAAGACGGTGAGACTATGGGACGTCAAGACAGGTACCTGTAAGACCATGAGTGATCACACAGATTAAGTATCATCTGTGGCTATATCCAGTGACTCAGAGTTCATCGTATCGGGAAGTGCAGATTATACGGTAAGACTATGGGCGTCAAGACAGGTACTTGTAAGACCATGAGTGGTCACACAGATTAAGTATCATCTGTGGCTATATCCAGTGACTCAGAGTTCATCGTATCGGGAAGTGCAGATTATACGGTGAGACTATGGGACGTCAAGACAGGTACTTGTAAGACCATGAGTGGTCACACAGATTAAGTATCATCTGTGGCTATATCCAGTTATTCAGAGTTCATCGTATCGGGAAGTGCAGATTATACGGTAAGACTATGGGACTTCAAGACAGGTACTTGTAAGACTATGAGTGGTCACACAAATGTTGTATATGCTGTGGCTATATCCAGTGATTCAGAGTTCATCGTATCGGGAAGTTATGATAAGACGGTGAGACTATGGGACGTCAAGACAGGTACCTGTAAGACCATGAGTGGTCACAACGGTTAGGTATATTCTGTGGCTATATCCAGTGATTCAGAGTTCATCGTATCGGGAAGTGCAGATTATACGGTGAGACTATGGGACGTCAAGACAGGTACTTGTAAGACCATGAGTGGTCACACAGATTAAGTATCATCTGTGGCTATATCCAGTGATTCAGAGTTCATCGTATCGGGAAGTTATGATTATACGGTGAGACTATGGGACGTCAAGACAGGTACCTGTAAGACCATGAGTGGTCACACAGATTATGTAAGATCTGTCGCTATATCCAGTGATTCAGAGTTCATCGTATCGGGAAGTGCAGATAAGACGGTGAGACTATGGGACGTCAAGACAGGTACCTGTAAGACCATGAGTGGTCACAAAGATTATGTATATGCTGTGGCTATATCCAGTTATTCAGAGTTCATCGTATCGGGAAGTGCAGATTATACGGTGAGACTATGGGACGTCAAGACAGGTACCTGTAAGACCATGAGTGGTCACACTAGTTATGTAAATGCTGTGGCTATATCCAGTGATTCAGAGTTCATCGTATCGGGAAGTTATGATAATACGGTGAGACTATGGGACTTCAAGACAGGTACCTGTAAGACCATGAGTGGTCACACAAATGTTGTATATGCTGTGGCTATATCCAGTTATTCAGAGTTCATCGTATCGGGAAGTGCAGATTATACGGTGAGACTATGGGACGTCAAGACAGGTACCTGTAAGACTATGAGTGGTCACACAGATTCTGTAAGATCTGTGGCTATATCCAGTGATTCAGAGTTCATCGTATAGGGAAGTGATGATAAGACGGTGAGACTATGGGACTTCAAGACAGGTACCTGTAAGACCATGAGTGGTCACACAAATGTTGTATATGCTGTGGCTATATCCAGTGATTCAGAGTTCATCGTATCGGGAAGTGCAGATTATACGGTGAGACTATGGGACGTCAAGACAGGTAAGACCATGAGTGGTCACACTAGTTATGTATGATCTGTGGCTATATCCAGTGATTCAGAGTTCATCGTATCGGGAAGTGCAGATTATACGGTGAGACTATGGGACTTCAAGACAGGTACTTGTAAGACTATGAGTGGTCACACAGATTATGTAAGATCTGTGGCTATATCCAGTGACTCAGAGTTCATCGTATCGGGAAGTGATGATTATACGGTGAGACTATGGGCGTCAAGACAGGTACCTGTAAGACCATGAGTGGTCACACAGATTAAGTATCATCTGTGGCTATATCCAGTGACTCAGAGTTCATCGTATCGGGAAGTGCAGATTATACGGTAAGACTATGGGACGTCAAGACAGGTACTTGTAAGACCATGAGTGGTCACACAGATTAAGTATCATCTGTGGCTATATCCAGTGATTCAGAGTTCATCGTATCGGGAAGTGCAGATTATACGGTGAGACTATGGGACGTCAAGACAGGTACCTGTAAGACCATGAGTGGTCACACAGATTGAGTATCATCTGTGGCTATATCCAGTGATTTAGAGTTCATCGTATCGGGAAGTGCAGATAAGACGGTGAGACTATGGGACGTCAAGACAGGTACCTGTAAGACCATGAGTGGTCACAAAGATTATGTATTATCTGTGGCTATATCCAGTGATTCAGAGTTCATTGTATCGGGAAGTGGAGATAGGACGGTGAGACTATGGGACGTCAAGACAGGTACCTGTAAGACTATGAGTGGTCACACAGATTCTGTAAGATCTGTGGCTATATCCAGTGATTCAGAGTTCATCGTATAGGGAAGTGATGATAAGACGGTGAGACTATGGGACTTCAAGACAGGTACCTGTAAGACCATGAGTGGTCACACAAATGTTGTATATGCTGTGGCTATATCCAGTGATTCAGAGTTCATCGTATCGGGAAGTGCAGATTATACGGTGAGACTATGGGACGTCAAGACAGGTACCTGTAAGACCATGAGTGGTCACACAAATGTTGTATATGCTGTGGCTATATCCAGTGATTCAGAGTTCATCGTATCGGGAAGTGCAGATTATACGGTGAGACTATGGGACTTCAAGACAGGTACTTGTAAGACCATGAGTGGTCAAACAGATCATGTATTATCTGTGGCTATATCCAGTGACTCAGAGTTCATCGTATCGGGAAGTGATGATAAGACGGTGAGACTATGGGACTTCAAGACAGGTACCTGTAAGACCATGAGTGGTCACACAAATGTTGTATATGCTGTGGCTATATCCAGTGATTCAGAGTTCATCGTATCGGGAAGTGCAGATTATACGGTGAGACTATGGGACATCAAGACAGGTACTTGTAAGACCATGAGTGGTCACACAGATTATGTAAGATCTGTGGCTATATCCAGTGACTCAGAGTTCATCGTATCGGGAAGTGATGATTATACGGTGAGACTATGGGCGTCAAGACAGGTACTTGTAAGACCATGAGTGGTCACACAGATTGAGTATCATCTGTGGCTATATCCAGTGACTCAGAGTTCATCGTATCGGGAAGTGCAGATTATACGGTAAGACTATGGGACGTCAAGACAGGTACTTGTAAGACCATGAGTGGTCACACAGATTAAGTATCATCTGTGGCTATATCCAGTGATTCAGAGTTCATCGTATCGGGAAGTGCAGATTATACGGTGAGACTATGGGACGTCAAGACAGGTACCTGTAAGACCATGAGTGGTCACACAGATTGAGTATCATCTGTGGCTATATCCAGTGATTTAGAGTTCATCGTATCGGGAAGTGCAGATAAGACGGTGAGACTATGGGACGTCAAGACAGGTACCTGTAAGACCATGAGTGGTCACAAAGATTATGTATTATCTGTGGCTATATCCAGTGATTCAGAGTTCATTGTATCGGGAAGTGGAGATAGGACGGTGAGACTATGGGACGTCAAGACAGGTACCTGTAAGACCATGAGTGGTCACACTAGTTATGTATGATCTGTGGCTATATCCAGTGATTCAGAGTTCATCGTATCGGGAAGTTATGATTATACGGTGAGACTATGGGACGTCAAGACAGGTACCTGTAAGACCATGAGTGGTCACACAAATGTTGTATGATCTGTGGCTATATCCAGTGATTCAGAGTTCATCGTATCGGGAAGTGCAGATAATACGGTGAGACTATGGGACGTCAAGACAGGTACCTGTAAGACCATGAGTGGTCACACAGATTATGTATGATCTGTGGCTATATCCAGTGATTCAGAGTTCATCGTATAGGGAAGTGATGATAAGACGGTGAGACTATGGGACGTCGAGACAGGTACTTGTAAGACCATGAGTGGTCACACAGATTGAGTATCATCTGTGGCTATATCCAGTGATTCATAGTTCATCGTATCGGGAAGTGCAGATAAGACGGTGAGACTATTGAACTTCAAGACAGGTACCTGTAAGACCATGAGTGGTCACACAAATGTTGTATATGCTGTGGCTATATCCAGTGATTCAGAGTTCATCGTATCGGGAAGTGCAGATAAGACGGTGAGACTATGGGACGTCAAGACAGGTACCTGTAAGACCATGAGTGGTCACACAGATTGAGTATCATCTGTGGCTATATCCAGTGATTCAGAGTTCATCGTATCGGGAATTGCAGATTATACGGTGAGACTATGGGACGTCAAGACAGGTACTTGTAAGACCATGAGTGGTCACACTAGTTATGTATGATCTGTGGCTATATCCAGTGATTCAGAGTTCATCGTATCGGGAAGTGCAGATTATACGGTGAGACTATGGGACGTCAAGACAGGTACCTGTAAGACCATGAGTGGTCACACAAATGTTGTATATGCTGTGGCTATATCCAGTGATTCAGAGTTCATCGTATCGGGAAGTTATGATAAGACGGTGAGACTATGGGACGTCAAGACAGGTACCTGTAAGACCATGAGTGGTCACACAAATGTTGTATATGCTGTGGCTATATCCAGTGATTCAGAGTTCATCGTATCGGGAAGTGATGATAAGACGGTGAGACTATGGGACGTCAAGACAGGTACCTGTAAGACCATGAGTGGTCACAACGGTTAGGTATATTCTGTGGCTATTTCCAGTGATTCAGAGTTCATCGTATCGGGAAGTGCAGATAAGACGGTGAGACTATGGGACGTCAAGACAGGTACCTGTAAGACCATGAGTGGTCACACAGATTAAGTATCATCTGTGGCTATATCCAGTGATTCAGAGTTCATCGTATCGGGAAGTTATGATAAGACGGTGAGACTATGGGACGTCAAGACAGGTACTTTAAGACCATGAGTGGTCACACAGATTAAGTATCATCTGTGGCTATATCCAGTGATTCAGAGTTCATCGTATCGGGAAGTGATGATAAGACGGTGAGACTATAGGACTTCAAGACAGGTACCTGTAAGACCATGAGTGGTCACACAGATTGAGTATCATCTGTGGCTATATCCAGTGATTCATAGTTCATCGTATCGGGAAGTGCAGATAAGACGGTGAGACTATGGGACGTCGAGACAGGTACTTGTAAGACCATGAGTGGTCACACAGATTGAGTATCATCTGTGGCTATATCCAGTGATTCATAGTTCATCGTATCGGGAAGTGCAGATAAGACGGTGAGACTATGGGACGTCAAGACAGGTACTTGTAAGACCATGAGTGGTCACACTTATTCTGTATGATCTGCGTCTATATCCAGTGATTCAGAGTTCATTGTATCGGGAAGTGATGATAAGACGGTGAGACTATGGGACGTCAAGACAGGTACCTGTAAGACCATGAGTGATCACACAGATTAAGTATCATCTGTGGCTATATCCAGTGACTCAGAGTTCATCGTATCGGGAAGTTATGATAAGACGGTGAGACTATGGGACGTCAAGACAGGTACCTGTAAGACCATGAGTGGTCACACTAGTCAAGTATATGCTGTGGCTATATCCAGTGATTCAGAGTTCATCGTATCGGGAAGTTATGATAAGACGGTGAGACTATGGGACTTCAAGACAGGTACTTGTAAGACCATGAGTGGTCACACAGATTATGTAAGATCTGTGGCTATATCCAGTGATTCAGAGTTCATCGTATCGGGAAGTGCAGATTATACGGTGAGACTATGGGACGTCAAGACAGGTACTTGTAAGACCATGAGTGGTCACACAGATTGAGTATCATCTGTGGCTATATCCAGTGACTCAGAGTTCATCGTATCGGGAAGTGCAGATTATACGGTAAGACTATGGGACGTCAAGACAGGTACTTGTAAGACCGTGAGTGGTCACACAGATTAAGTATCATCTGTGGCTATATCCAGTTATTCAGAGTTCATCGTATCGGGAAGTTATGATAAGACGGTGAGACTATGGGACGTCAAGACAGGTACCTGTAAGACCATGAGTGGTCACACAGATTATGTAAGATCTGTGGCTATATCCAGTTATTCAGAGTTCATCGTATCGGGAAGTTATGATAAGACGGTGAGACTATGGGACGTCAAGACAGGTACCTGTAAGACCATGAGTGGTCACACAGATTATGTAAGATCTGTGGCTATATCCAGTGATTCAGAGTTCATCGTATCGGGAAGTGCAGATTATACGGTGAGACTATGGGACGTCAAGACAGGTACCTGTAAGACCATGAGTGGTCACAAAGATTATGTATTATCTGTGGCTATATCCAGTGATTCAGAGTTCATCGTATCGGGAAGTGCAGATTATACGGTGAGACTATGGGACGTCAAGACAGGTACTTGTAAGACCATGAGTGGTCACACAGATTGAGTATCATCTGTGGCTATATCCAGTGATTCATAGTTCATCGTATCGGGAAGTGCAGATAAGACGGTGAGACTATGGGACGTCAAGACAGGTACCTGTAAGACCATGAGTGGTCACACTAGTTATGTAAATGCTGTGGCTATATCCAGTGATTCAGAGTTCATCGTATCGTGAAGTGCAGATTATACGGTAAGACTATGGGACTTCAAGACAGGTACTTGTAAGACCATGAGTGGTCACAAAGATTATGTATATGCTGTGGCTATATCCAGTGATTCAGAGTTCATCGTATCGGGAAGTGATGATAAGACGGTGAGACTATGGGACATCAAGACAGGTACTTGTAAGACCATGAGTGGTCACACAGATTAAGTATCATCTGTGGCTATATCCAGTGACTCAGAGTTCATCGTATCGGGAAGTGCAGATTATACGGTGAGACTATGGGACTTCAAGACAGGTACCTGTAAGACCATGAGTGATCACACTTATTCTGTATGATCTGTGGCTATATCCAGTGACTCAGAGTTCATCGTATCGGGAAGTGCAGATTATACGGTAAGACTATGGGACTTCAAGACAGGTACCTGTAAGACCATGAGTGGTCACACAAATGTTGTATATGCTGTGGCTATATCCAGTTATTCAGAGTTCATCGTATCGGGAAGTTATGATAAGACGGTGAGACTATGGGACGTCAAGACAGGTACCTGTAAGACCATGAGTGGTCACACAGATTATGTAAGATCTGTGGCTATATCCAGTGATTCAGAGTTCATCGTATCGGGAAGTGCAGATTATACGGTGAGACTATGGGACGTCAAGACAGGTACCTGTAAGACCATGAGTGGTCACAAAGATTATGTATTATCTGTGGCTATATCCAGTGATTCAGAGTTCATCGTATCGGGAAGTGCAGATTATACGGTGAGACTATGGGACGTCAAGACAGGTACTTGTAAGACCATGAGTGGTCACACAGATTGAGTATCATCTGTGGCTATATCCAGTGATTCATAGTTCATCGTATCGGGAAGTGCAGATAAGACGGTGAGACTATGGGACTTCAAGACAGGTACCTGTAAGACCATGAGTGGTCACACAGATTGAGTATCATCTGTGGCTATATCCAGTGATTCAGAGTTCATCGTATCGGGAAGTTATGATTATACGGTAAGACTATGGGACGTCAAGACAGGTACCTGTAAGACCATGAGTGGTCACACAGATTAAGTATCAGCTGTGGCTATATCCAGTGATTCAGAGTTCATCGTATCGGGAAGTGCAGATTATACGGTGAGACTATGGGACTTCAAGACAGGTACTTGTAAGACCATGAGTGGTCACAAAGATTATGTATTATCTGTGGCTATATCCAGTGATTCAGAGTTCATCGTATCGGGAAGTGCAGATTATACGGTAAGACTATGGGACTTCAAGACAGGTACCTGTAAGACCATGAGTGGTCACACAAATGTTGTATATGCTGTGGCTATATCCAGTTATTCAGAGTTCATCGTATCGGGAAGTGTAGATTATACGGTGAGACTATGGGACGTCAAGACAGGTACCTGTAAGACCATGAGTGGTCACACAAATGTTGTATATGCTGTGGCTATATCCAGTGATTCAGAGTTCATTGTATCGGGAAGTGATGATAAGACGGTGAGACTATGGGACATCAAGACAGGTACTTGTAAGACCATGAGTGGTCACACAGATTAAGTATCATCTGTGGCTATATCCAGTGACTCAGAGTTCATCGTATCGGGAAGTGCAGATTATACGGTGAGACTATGGGACTTCAAGACAGGTACCTGTAAGACCATGAGTGGTCACACTTATTCTGTATGATCTGTGGCTATATCCAGTGATTCAGAGTTCATCGTATCGGGAAGTTATGATTATACGATGAGACTATGGGACTTCAAGACAGGTACCTGTAAGACCATGAGTGGTCACACTTATTCTGTATGATCTGTGGCTATATACAGTGATTCAGAGTTCATCGTATCGGGAAGTTATGATTATACGATGAGACTATGGGACGTCAAGACAGGTACCTGTAAGACAATGAGTGGTCACACTAGTTATGTAAATGCTGTGGCTATATCCAGTGATTCAGAGTTCATTGTATCGGGAAGTGATGATAAGACGGTGAGACTATGGGACGTCAAGACAGGTACCTGTAAGACCATGAGTGATCACACAGATTAAGTATCATCTGTGGCTATATCCAGTGACTCAGAGTTCATCGTATCGGGAAGTGCAGATTATACGGTAAGACTATGGGACGTCAAGACAGGTACCTGTAAGACTATGAGTGGTCACACAGATTAAGTATCATCTGTGGCTATATCCAGTGATTCATAGTTCATCGTATCGGGAAGTGCAGATTATACGGTGAGACTATGGGACTTCAAGACAGGTACTTGTAAGACCATGAGTGGTCAAACAGATTCTGCATTATCTGTTGCTATATCCAGTGATTCAGAGTTCATCGTATCGGGAAGTTATGATTATACGGTGAGACTATGGGACGTCAAGACAGGTACCTGTAAGACCATGAGTGGTCACACAAATGTTGTATATGCTGTGGCTATATCCAGTGATTCAGAGTTCATCGTATCGGGAAGTTATGATAAGACGGTGAGACTATGGGACGTCAAGACAGGTACCTGTAAGACCATGAGTGGTCACAACGGTTAGGTATATTCTGTGGCTATATCCAGTGATTCAGAGTTCATCGTATCGGGAAGTGCAGATTATACGGTGAGACTATGGGACGTCAAGACAGGTACTTGTAAGACCATGAGTGGTCACACAGATTAAGTATCATCTGTGGCTATATCCAGTGATTCAGAGTTCATCGTATCGGGAAGTTATGATTATACGGTGAGACTATGGGACGTCAAGACAGGTACCTGTAAGACCATGAGTGGTCACACAGATTATGTAAGATCTGTCGCTATATCCAGTGATTCAGAGTTCATCGTATCGGGAAGTGCAGATAAGACGGTGAGACTATGGGACGTCAAGACAGGTACCTGTAAGACCATGAGTGGTCACAAAGATTATGTATATGCTGTGGCTATATCCAGTGATTCAGAGTTCATCGTATCGGGAAGTGCAGATTATACGGTGAGACTATGGGACGTCAAGACAGGTACCTGTAAGACCATGAGTGGTCACACTAGTTATGTAAATGCTGTGGCTATATCCAGTGATTCAGAGTTCATCGTATCGGGAAGTTATGATAATACGGTGAGACTATGGGACTTCAAGACAGGTACCTGTAAGACCATGAGTGGTCACACAAATGTTGTATATGCTGTGGCTATATCCAGTTATTCAGAGTTCATCGTATCGGGAAGTGCAGATTATACGGTGAGACTATGGGACGTCAAGACAGGTACCTGTAAGACTATGAGTGGTCACACAGATTCTGTAAGATCTGTGGCTATATCCAGTGATTCAGAGTTCATCGTATAGGGAAGTGATGATAAGACGGTGAGACTATGGGACTTCAAGACAGGTACCTGTAAGACCATGAGTGGTCACACAAATGTTGTATATGCTGTGGCTATATCCAGTGATTCAGAGTTCATCGTATCGGGAAGTGCAGATTATACGGTGAGACTATGGGACGTCAAGACAGGTACCTGTAAGACCATGAGTGGTCACACAAATGTTGTATATGCTGTGGCTATATCCAGTGATTCAGAGTTCATCGTATCGGGAAGTTATGATAAGACGGTGAGACTATGGGACGTCAAGACAGGTACTTGTAAGACCATGAGTGGTCAAACAGATCATGTATTATCTGTGGCTATATCCAGTGACTCAGAGTTCATCGTATCGGGAAGTGATGATTATACGGTGAGACTATGGGCGTCAAGACAGGTACCTGTAAGACCATGAGTGGTCACACAAATGTTGTATATGCTGTGGCTATATCCAGTGATTCAGAGTTCATCGTATCGGGAAGTGCAGATTATACGGTGAGACTATGGGACGTCAAGACAGGTACCTGTAAGACCATGAGTGATCACACAAATGTTGTATATGCTGTGGCTATATCCAGTGATTCAGAGTTCATCGTATCGGGAAGTGCAGATTATACGGTGAGACTATGGGACGTCAAGACAGGTACCTGTAAGACCATGAGTGGTCACACAAATGTTGTATATGCTGTGGCTATATCCAGTGATTCAGAGTTCATCGTATCGGGAAGTGCAGATTATACGGTGAGACTATGGGACGTCAAGACAGGTACCTGTAAGACCATGAGTGGTCACACAAATGTTGTATATGCTGTGGCTATATCCAGTTATTCAGAGTTCATCGTATCGGGAAGTGCAGATTATACGGTGAGACTATGGGACGTCAAGACAGGTACCTGTAAGACCATGAGTGGTCACACAAATGTTGTATATGCTGTGGCTATATCCAGTGATTCAGAGTTCATCGTATCGGGAAGTGCAGATTATACGGTGAGACTATGGGACTTCAAGACAGGTACTTGTAAGACCATGAGTGGTCACAACGGTTAGGTATATTCTGTGGCTATATCCAGTGATTCAGAGTTCATCGTATCGGGAAGTGCAGATTAGACGGTGAGACTATGGGACGTCAAGACAGGTATCTGTAAGACCATGAGTGGTCACACTAGTCAAGTATATGCTGTGGCTATATCCAGTGATTCAGAGTTCATCGTATTGGGAAGTGCAGATTATAGGGTGAGACTATGGGACGTCAAGACAGGTACTTGTAAGACCATGAGTGGTCACAAAGATTATGTATATGCTGTGACTATATCCAGTTATTCAGAGTTCATCGTATCGGGAAGTGCAGATAAGACGGTGAGACTATGGGACTTCAAGACAGGTACTTGTAAGACCACGAGTGGTCACACAGATTATGTAAGATCTGTGGCTATATCCAGTGATTCAGAGTTCATCGTATCGGGAAGTGCAGATTATACGGTAAGACTATGGGACTTCAAGACAGGTACTTGTAAGACCATGAGTGGTCAAACAGATCATGTATTATCTGTGGCTATATCCAGTGATTCAGAGTTCATCGTATCGGGAAGTGATGATAAGACGGTGAGACTATGGGACTTCAAGACAGGTACCTGTAAGACCATGAGTGGTCACACTTATTCTGTATGATCTGTGGCTATATCCAGTGATTCAGAGTTCATCGTATCGGGAAGTGATGATTATACGGTGAGACTATGGGCGTCAAGACAGGTACTTGTAAGACCATGAGTGGTCACACAGATTAAGTATCATCTGTGGCTATATCCAGTGACTCAGAGTTCATCGTATCGGGAAGTGCAGATTATACGGTGAGACTATGGGACGTCAAGACAGGTACTTGTAAGACCATGAGTGGTCACACAGATTAAGTATCATCTGTGGCTATATCCAGTTATTCAGAGTTCATCGTATCGGGAAGTGCAGATTATACGGTAAGACTATGGGACGTCAAGACAGGTACCTGTAAGACCATGAGTGGTCACACAGATTCTGTATATGCTGTGGCTATATCCAGTGATTCAGAGTTCATCGTATCGGGAAGTGATGATAAGACGGTGAGACTATGGAACGTCAAGACAGGTACCTGTAAGACCATAAGTGGTCACACTAGTTATGTATCATCTGTGGCTATATCCAGTGATTCAGAGTTCATCGTATCGGGAAGTGCAGATTATACGGTGAGACTATGGGACGTCAAGACAGGTACCTGTAAGACCATGAGTGGTCACAAAGATTATGTATTATCTGTGGCTATATCCAGTGATTCAGAGTTCATCGTATCGGGAAGTGCAGATTATACGGTAAGACTATGGGACTTCAAGACAGGTACCTGTAAGACCATGAGTGGTCACACAGATTCTGTATATGCTGTGGCTATATCCAGTGATTCAGAGTTCATCGTATCGGGAAGTGATGATTATACGGTGAGACTATGGGACGTCAAGACAGGTACCTGTAAGACCATGAGTGATCACACTAGTTATGTATATGCTGTGGCTATATCCAGTTATTCAGAGTTCATCGTATCGGGAAGTGCAGATTATACGGTGAGACTATGGGACGTCAAGACAGGTACCTGTAAGACCATGAGTGGTCACAAAGATTATGTATATGCTGTGGCTATATCCAGTTATTCAGAGTTCATCGTATCGGGAAGTGCAGATTATACGGTAAGACTATGGGACTTCAAGACAGGTACCTGTAAGACCATGAGTGGTCACACAGATTATGTAAGATCTGTCGCTATATCCAGTGATTCAGAGTTCATCGTATCGGGAAGTGATGATTATACGGTGAGACTATGGGACGTCAAGACAGGTACCTGTAAGACCATGAGTGATCACACTAGTTATGTATATGCTGTGGCTATATCCAGTTATTCAGAGTTCATCGTATCGGGAAGTGCAGATTATACGGTGAGACTATGGGACGTCAAGACAGGTACCTGTAAGACCATGAGTGGTCACACAAATGTTGTATATGCTGTGGCTATATCCAGTGATTCAGAGTTCATCGTATCGGGAAGTGCAGATTATACGGTGAGACTATGGGACGTCAAGACAGGTACTTGTAAGACCATGAGTGGTCACACTAGTTATGTATGATCTGTGGCTATATCCAGTGATTCAGAGTTCATCGTATCGGGAAGTTATGATTATACGGTGAGACTATGGGACGTCAAGACAGGTACCTGTAAGACCATGAGTGGTCACACAAATGTTGTATATGCTGTGGCTATATCCAGTGATTCAGAGTTCATCGTATCGGGAAGTGCAGATTATACGGTAAGACTATGGGACTTCAAGACAGGTACTTGTAAGACCATGAGTGGTCACAACGGTTAGGTATATTCTGTGGCTATATCCAGTGATTCAGAGTTCATCGTATCGGGAAGTGCAGATTAGACGGTGAGACTATGGGACGTCAAGACAGGTACCTGTAAGACCATGAGTGGTCACACTAGTCAAGTATATGCTGTGGCTATATCCAGTGATTCAGAGTTCATCGTATTGGGAAGTGCAGATTATAGGGTGAGACTATGGGACGTCAAGACAGGTACTTGTAAGACCATGAGTGGTCACAAAGATTATGTATATGCTGTGACTATATCCAGTTATTCAGAGTTCATCGTATCGGGAAGTGCAGATAAGACGGTGAGACTATGGGACTTCAAGACAGGTACTTGTAAGACCACGAGTGGTCACACAGATTATGTAAGATCTGTGGCTATATCCAGTGATTCAGAGTTCATCGTATCGGGAAGTGCAGATTATACGGTAAGACTATGGGACTTCAAGACAGGTACTTGTAAGACCATGAGTGGTCAAACAGATCATGTATTATCTGTGGCTATATCCAGTGATTCAGAGTTCATCGTATCGGGAAGTGATGATAAGACGGTGAGACTATGGGACTTCAAGACAGGTACCTGTAAGACCATGAGTGGTCACACTTATTCTGTATGATCTGTGGCTATATCCAGTGATTCAGAGTTCATCGTATCGGGAAGTGATGATTATACGGTGAGACTATGGGCGTCAAGACAGGTACTTGTAAGACCATGAGTGGTCACACAGATTAAGTATCATCTGTGGCTATATCCAGTGACTCAGAGTTCATCGTATCGGGAAGTGCAGATTATACGGTGAGACTATGGGACGTCAAGACAGGTACTTGTAAGACCATGAGTGGTCACACAGATTAAGTATCATCTGTGGCTATATCCAGTTATTCAGAGTTCATCGTATCGGGAAGTGCAGATTATACGGTAAGACTATGGGACGTCAAGACAGGTACCTGTAAGACCATGAGTGGTCACACAGATTCTGTATATGCTGTGGCTATATCCAGTGATTCAGAGTTCATCGTATCGGGAAGTGATGATAAGACGGTGAGACTATGGAACGTCAAGACAGGTAAGACCATGAGTGGTCACACTAGTTATGTATCATCTGTGGCTATATCCAGTGATTCAGAGTTCATCGTATCGGGAAGTGCAGATTATACGGTGAGACTATGGGACGTCAAGACAGGTACCTGTAAGACCATGAGTGGTCACAAAGATTATGTATGATCTGTGGCTATATCCAGTTATTCAGAGTTCATCGTATCGGGAAGTGCAGATTATACGGTAAGACTATGGGACTTCAAGACAGGTACCTGTAAGACCATGAGTGGTCACACAGATTCTGTATATGCTGTGGCTATATCCAGTGATTCAGAGTTCATCGTATCGGGAAGTGATGATTATACGGTGAGACTATGGGACGTCAAGACAGGTACCTGTAAGACCATGAGTGATCACACTAGCTATGTATATGCTGTGGCTATATCCAGTTATTCAGAGTTCATCGTATCGGGAAGTGCAGATTATACGGTGAGACTATGGGACGTCAAGACAGGTACCTGTAAGACCATGAGTGGTCACAAAGATTATGTATATGCTGTGGCTATATCCAGTTATTCAGAGTTCATCGTATCGGGAAGTGCAGATTATACGGTAAGACTATGGGACTTCAAGACAGGTACCTGTAAGACCATGAGTGGTCACACAGATTCTGTATATGCTGTGGCTATATCCAGTGATTCAGAGTTCATCGTATCGGGAAGTGATGATTATACGGTGAGACTATGGGACGTCAAGACAGGTACCTGTAAGACCATGAGTGATCACACTAGTTATGTATATGCTGTGGCTATATCCAGTTATTCAGAGTTCATCGTATCGGGAAGTGCAGATTATACGGTAAGACTATGGGACTTCAAGACAGGTACTTGTAAGACCATGAGTGGTCACACTAGTTATGTATCATCTGTGGCTATATCCAGTGATTCAGAGTTCATCGTATCGGGAAGTGCAGATTATACGGTGAGACTATGGGACGTCAAGACAGGTACCTGTAAGACCATGAGTGGTCACACAGATTATGTAAGATCTGTCGCTATATCCAGTGATTCAGAGTTCATCGTATCGGGAAGTGCAGATAAGACGGTGAGACTATGGGACGTCAAGACAGGTACCTGTAAGACCATGAGTGGTCACAAAGATTATGTATATGCTGTGGCTATATCCAGTGATTCAGAGTTCATCGTATCGGGAAGTGCAGATTATACGGTGAGACTATGGGACGTCAAGACAGGTACCTGTAAGACCATGAGTGGTCACACTAGTTATGTAAATGCTGTGGCTATATCCAGTGATTCAGAGTTCATCGTATCGGGAAGTTATGATAATACGGTGAGACTATGGGACTTCAAGACAGGTACCTGTAAGACCATGAGTGGTCACACAAATGTTGTATATGCTGTGGCTATATCCAGTTATTCAGAGTTCATCGTATCGGGAAGTGCAGATTATACGGTGAGACTATGGGACGTCAAGACAGGTACCTGTAAGACTATGAGTGGTCACACAGATTCTGTAAGATCTGTGGCTATATCCAGTGATTCAGAGTTCATCGTATAGGGAAGTGATGATAAGACGGTGAGACTATGGGACTTCAAGACAGGTACCTGTAAGACCATGAGTGGTCACACAAATGTTGTATATGCTGTGGCTATATCCAGTGATTCAGAGTTCATCGTATCGGGAAGTGCAGATTATACGGTGAGACTATGGGACGTCAAGACAGGTACCTGTAAGACCATGAGTGGTCACACAAATGTTGTATATGCTGTGGCTATATCCAGTTATTCAGAGTTCATCGTATCGGGAAGTTATGATAAGACGGTGAGACTATGGGACGTCAAGACAGGTACTTGTAAGACCATGAGTGGTCAAACAGATCATGTATTATCTGTGGCTATATCCAGTGACTCAGAGTTCATCGTATCGGGAAGTGATGATTATACGGTGAGACTATGGGCGTCAAGACAGGTACCTGTAAGACCATGAGTGGTCACACAAATGTTGTATATGCTGTGGCTATATCCAGTGATTCAGAGTTCATCGTATCGGGAAGTGCAGATTATACGGTGAGACTATGGGACGTCAAGACAGGTACCTGTAAGACCATGAGTGATCACACAAATGTTGTATATGCTGTGGCTATATCCAGTGATTCAGAGTTCATCGTATCGGGAAGTGCAGATTATACGGTGAGACTATGGGACGTCAAGACAGGTACCTGTAAGACCATGAGTGGTCACACAAATGTTGTATATGCTGTGGCTATATCCAGTGATTCAGAGTTCATCGTATCGGGAAGTGCAGATTATACGGTGAGACTATGGGACGTCAAGACAGGTACCTGTAAGACCATGAGTGGTCACACAAATGTTGTATATGCTGTGGCTATATCCAGTTATTCAGAGTTCATCGTATCGGGAAGTGCAGATTATACGGTGAGACTATGGGACGTCAAGACAGGTACCTGTAAGACCATGAGTGGTCACACAAATGTTGTATATGCTGTGGCTATATCCAGTGATTCAGAGTTCATCGTATCGGGAAGTGCAGATTATACGGTGAGACTATGGGACTTCAAGACAGGTACTTGTAAGACCATGAGTGGTCACAACGGTTAGGTATATTCTGTGGCTATATCCAGTGATTCAGAGTTCATCGTATCGGGAAGTGCAGATTAGACGGTGAGACTATGGGACGTCAAGACAGGTATCTGTAAGACCATGAGTGGTCACACTAGTCAAGTATATGCTGTGGCTATATCCAGTTATTCAGAGTTCATCGTATTGGGAAGTGCAGATTATAGGGTGAGACTATGGGACGTCAAGACAGGTACTTGTAAGACCATGAGTGGTCACAAAGATTATGTATATGCTGTGACTATATCCAGTTATTCAGAGTTCATCGTATCGGGAAGTGCAGATAAGACGGTGAGACTATGGGACTTCAAGACAGGTACTTGTAAGACCACGAGTGGTCACACAGATTATGTAAGATCTGTGGCTATATCCAGTGATTCAGAGTTCATCGTATCGGGAAGTGCAGATTATACGGTAAGACTATGGGACTTCAAGACAGGTACTTGTAAGACCATGAGTGGTCAAACAGATCATGTATTATCTGTGGCTATATCCAGTGATTCAGAGTTCATCGTATCGGGAAGTGATGATAAGACGGTGAGACTATGGGACTTCAAGACAGGTACCTGTAAGACCATGAGTGGTCACACTTATTCTGTATGATCTGTGGCTATATCCAGTGATTCAGAGTTCATCGTATCGGGAAGTGATGATTATACGGTGAGACTATGGGCGTCAAGACAGGTACTTGTAAGACCATGAGTGGTCACACAGATTAAGTATCATCTGTGGCTATATCCAGTGACTCAGAGTTCATCGTATCGGGAAGTGCAGATTATACGGTGAGACTATGGGACGTCAAGACAGGTACTTGTAAGACCATGAGTGGTCACACAGATTAAGTATCATCTGTGGCTATATCCAGTTATTCAGAGTTCATCGTATCGGGAAGTGCAGATTATACGGTAAGACTATGGGACGTCAAGACAGGTACCTGTAAGACCATGAGTGGTCACACAGATTCTGTATATGCTGTGGCTATATCCAGTGATTCAGAGTTCATCGTATCGGGAAGTGATGATAAGACGGTGAGACTATGGAACGTCAAGACAGGTACCTGTAAGACCATAAGTGGTCACACTAGTTATGTATCATCTGTGGCTATATCCAGTGATTCAGAGTTCATCGTATCGGGAAGTGCAGATTATACGGTGAGACTATGGGACGTCAAGACAGGTACCTGTAAGACCATGAGTGGTCACACAAATGTTGTATATGCTGTGGCTATATCCAGTGATTCAGAGTTCATCGTATCGGGAAGTGCAGATTATACGGTAAGACTATGGGACTTCAAGACAGGTACCTGTAAGACCATGAGTGGTCACACAAATGTTGTATATGCTGTGGCTATATCCAGTGATTCAGAGTTCATCGTATCGGGAAGTGCAGATTATACGGTGAGACTATGGGACGTCAAGACAGGTACCTGTAAGACCATGAGTGGTCACACAAATGTTGTATATGCTGTGGCTATATCCAGTTATTCAGAGTTCATCGTATCGGGAAGTTATGATAAGACGGTGAGACTATGGGACGTCAAGACAGGTACTTGTAAGACCATGAGTGGTCAAACAGATCATGTATTATCTGTGGCTATATCCAGTGACTCAGAGTTCATCGTATCGGGAAGTGATGATTATACGGTGAGACTATGGGCGTCAAGACAGGTACCTGTAAGACCATGAGTGGTCACACAAATGTTGTATATGCTGTGGCTATATCCAGTGATTCAGAGTTCATCGTATCGGGAAGTGCAGATTATACGGTGAGACTATGGGACGTCAAGACAGGTACCTGTAAGACCATGAGTGATCACACAAATGTTGTATATGCTGTGGCTATATCCAGTGATTCAGAGTTCATCGTATCGGGAAGTGCAGATTATACGGTGAGACTATGGGACGTCAAGACAGGTACCTGTAAGACCATGAGTGGTCACACAAATGTTGTATATGCTGTGGCTATATCCAGTGATTCAGAGTTCATCGTATCGGGAAGTGCAGATTATACGGTGAGACTATGGGACGTCAAGACAGGTACCTGTAAGACCATGAGTGGTCACACAAATGTTGTATATGCTGTGGCTATATCCAGTTATTCAGAGTTCATCGTATCGGGAAGTGCAGATTATACGGTGAGACTATGGGACGTCAAGACAGGTACCTGTAAGACCATGAGTGGTCACACAAATGTTGTATATGCTGTGGCTATATCCAGTGATTCAGAGTTCATCGTATCGGGAAGTGCAGATTATACGGTGAGACTATGGGACTTCAAGACAGGTACTTGTAAGACCATGAGTGGTCACAACGGTTAGGTATATTCTGTGGCTATATCCAGTGATTCAGAGTTCATCGTATCGGGAAGTGCAGATTAGACGGTGAGACTATGGGACGTCAAGACAGGTACCTGTAAGACCATGAGTGGTCACACTAGTCAAGTATATGCTGTGGCTATATCCAGTGATTCAGAGTTCATCGTATTGGGAAGTGCAGATTATAGGGTGAGACTATGGGACGTCAAGACAGGTACTTGTAAGACCATGAGTGGTCACAAAGATTATGTATATGCTGTGACTATATCCAGTTATTCAGAGTTCATCGTATCGGGAAGTGCAGATAAGACGGTGAGACTATGGGACTTCAAGACAGGTACTTGTAAGACCACGAGTGGTCACACAGATTATGTAAGATCTGTGGCTATATCCAGTGATTCAGAGTTCATCGTATCGGGAAGTGCAGATTATACGGTAAGACTATGGGACTTCAAGACAGGTACTTGTAAGACCATGAGTGGTCAAACAGATCATGTATTATCTGTGGCTATATCCAGTGATTCAGAGTTCATCGTATCGGGAAGTGCAGATTATACGGTGAGACTATGGGACGTCAAGACAGGTACCTGTAAGACCATGAGTGGTCACACTTATTCTGTATGATCTGTGGCTATATCCAGTGATTCAGAGTTCATCGTATCGGGAAGTGATGATTATACGGTGAGACTATTGGCGTCAAGACAGGTACTTGTAAGACCATGAGTGGTCACACAGATTAAGTATCATCTGTGGCTATATCCAGTGACTCAGAGTTCATCGTATCGGGAAGTGCAGATTATACGGTGAGACTATGGGACGTCAAGACAGGTACTTGTAAGACCATGAGTGGTCACACAGATTAAGTATCATCTGTGGCTATATCCAGTTATTCAGAGTTCATCGTATCGGGAAGTGCAGATTATACGGTAAGACTATGGGACTTCAAGACAGGTACTTGTAAGACTATGAGTGGTCACACAGATTAAGTATCATCTGTGGCTATATCCAGTGATTCAGAGTTCATCGTATCGGGAAGTGCAGATTATACGGTGAGACTATGGGACGTCAAGACAGGTAAGACCATGAGTGGTCACACTAGTTATGTATCATCTGTGGCTATATCCAGTGATTCAGAGTTCATCGTATCGGGAAGTGCAGATTATACGGTGAGACTATGGGACGTCAAGACAGGTACCTGTAAGACCATGAGTGGTCACAAAGATTATGTATTATCTGTGGCTATATCCAGTGATTCAGAGTTCATCGTATCGGGAAGTGCAGATTATACGGTAAGACTATGGGACTTCAAGACAGGTACCTGTAAGACCATGAGTGGTCACACAGATTCTGTATATGCTGTGGCTATATCCAGTGATTCAGAGTTCATCGTATCGGGAAGTGATGATTATACGGTGAGACTATGGGACGTCAAGACAGGTACCTGTAAGACCATGAGTGATCACACTAGTTATGTATATGCTGTGGCTATATCCAGTTATTCAGAGTTCATCGTATCGGGAAGTGCAGATTATACGGTGAGACTATGGGACGTCAAGACAGGTACCTGTAAGACCATGAGTGGTCACAAAGATTATGTATATGCTGTGGCTATATCCAGTTATTCAGAGTTCATCGTATCGGGAAGTGCAGATTATACGGTAAGACTATGGGACTTCAAGACAGGTACCTGTAAGACCATGAGTGGTCACACAGATTCTGTATATGCTGTGGCTATATCCAGTGATTCAGAGTTCATCGTATCGGGAAGTGATGATTATACGGTGAGACTATGGGACGTCAAGACAGGTACCTGTAAGACCATGAGTGATCACACTAGTTATGTATATGCTGTGGCTATATCCAGTTATTCAGAGTTCATCGTATCGGGAAGTGCAGATTATACGGTAAGACTATGGGACTTCAAGACAGGTACTTGTAAGACCATGAGTGGTCACACTAGTTATGTATCATCTGTGGCTATATCCAGTGATTCAGAGTTCATCGTATCGGGAAGTGCAGATTATACGGTGAGACTATGGGACTTCAAGACAGGTACTTGTAAGACCATGAGTGGTCAAACAGATCATGTATTATCTGTGGCTGTATCCAGTGACTCAGAGTTCATCGTATCGGGAAGTTATGATTATACGGTGAGACTATGGGACGTCAAGACAGGTACCTGTAAGACCATGAGTGGTCACACAAATGTTGTATATGCTGTGGCTATATCCAGTGATTCAGAGTTCATCGTATCGGGAAGTTATGATAAGACGGTGAGACTATGGGACGTCAAGACAGGTACCTGTAAGACCATGAGTGATCACACTAGTTATGTATATGCTGTGGCTATATCCAGTTATTCAGAGTTCATCGTATCGGGAAGTGATGATTATACGGTGAGACTATGGGACATCAAGATAGGTACCTGTAAGACCATGAGTGGTCACACAGATTGAGTATATGCTGTGGCTATATCCAGTGATTCAGAGTTCATCGTATCGGGAAGTGCAGATTATACGGTAAGACTATGGGACTTCAAGACAGGTACTTGTAAGACCATGAGTGGTCAAACAGATCATGTATTATCTGTGGCTATATCCAGTGACTCAGAGTTCATCGTATCGGGAAGTTATGATTATACGGTGAGACTATGGGACGTCAAGACAGGTACCTGTAAGACCATGAGTGGTCACACAAATGTTGTATATGCTGTGGCTATATCCAGTGATTCAGAGTTCATCGTATCGGGAAGTTATGATAAGACGGTGAGACTATGGGACGTCAAGACAGGTACCTGTAAGACCATGAGTGGTCACAACGGTTAGGTATATGCTGTGGCTATATCCAGTGATTCAGAGTTCATCGTATCGGGAAGTGATGATTATACGGTGAGACTATGGGACGTCAAGACAGGTACCTGTAAGACCATGAGTGGTCACAACGGTTAGGTATATTCTGTGGCTATATCCAGTGATTCAGAGTTCATTGTATCGGGAAGTGATGATAAGACGGTGAGACTATGGGACGTCAAGACAGGTACCTGTAAGACCATGAGTGATCACACTAGTTATGTATATGCTGTGGCTATATCCAGTTATTCAGAGTTCATCGTATCGGGAAGTGCAGATAAGACGGTGAGACTATGGGACATCAAGATAGGTACCTGTAAGACCATGAGTGGTCACACAGATTGAGTATATGCTGTGGCTATATCCAGTGATTCAGAGTTCATCGTATCGGGAAGTGCAGATTATACGGTGAGACTATGGGACTTCAAGACAGGTACTTGTAAGACCATGAGTGGTCAAACAGATCATGTATTATCTGTGGCTATATCCAGTGACTCAGAGTTCATCGTATCGGGAAGTTATGATTATACGGTGAGACTATGGGACGTCAAGACAGGTACCTGTAAGACCATGAGTGGTCACACAAATGTTGTATATGCTGTGGCTATATCCAGTGATTCAGAGTTCATCGTATCGGGAAGTTATGATAAGACGGTGAGACTATGGGACGTCAAGACAGGTACCTGTAAGACCATGAGTGGTCACAACGGTTAGGTATATGCTGTGGCTATATCCAGTGATTCAGAGTTCATCGTATCGGGAAGTGATGATTATACGGTGAGACTATGGGACGTCAAGACAGGTACCTGTAAGACCATGAGTGGTCACAACGGTTAGGTATATTCTGTGGCTATATCCAGTGATTCAGAGTTCATCGTATCGGGAAGTTATGATTATACGATGAGACTATGTGACTTCAAGACAGGTACTTGTAAGACCATGAGTGGTCAAACAAATCATGTATTATCTGTGGCTATATCCAGTGATTCAGAGTTCATCGTATCGGGAAGTGATGATAAGACGGTAAGACTATGGGACTTCAAGACAGGTACCTGTAAGACCATGAGTGGTCACACTTATTCTGTAGGATCTGCGTCTATATCCAGTGATTCAGAGTTCATTGTATCGGGAAGTGATGATAAGACGGTGAGACTATGGGACGTCAAGACAGGTACCTGTAAGACCATGAGTGGTCACACAGATTATGTAAGATCTGTGGCTATATCCAGTGATTCAGAGTTCATCGTATCGGGAAGTGCAGATTATACGGTGAGACTATGGGACGTCAAGACAGGTACTTGTAAGACTATGAGTGGTCACACAGATTCTGTATATGCTGTGGCTATATCCAGTGATTCAGAGTTCATCGTATCGGGAAGTGATGATTATACGGTGAGACTATGGGACGTCAAGACAGGTACCTGTAAGACCATGAGTGGTCACACAAATGTTGTATATGCTGTGGCTATATCCAGTTATTCAGAGTTCATCGTATCGGGAAGTGCAGATAAGACGGTGAGACTATGGGACATCAAGACAGGTACTTGTAAGACTATGAGTGGTCACACAGATTAAGTATCATCTGTGGCTATATACAGTGATTCAGAGTTCATCGTATCGGGAAGTGCAGATTATACGGTAAGACTATGGGACTTCAAGACAGGTACTTGTAAGA
Organism: Loxodes magnus; assembly: GCA_946699065.1. Lineage (NCBI taxonomy): Eukaryota > Ciliophora > Karyorelictea > Loxodida > Loxodidae > Loxodes > Loxodes magnus. Next base: position 473,666 of record CAMPDV010000021.1, on the reverse strand, counting down.
CCATGAGTGGTCAAACAGATCATGTATTATCTGTGGCTATATCCAGTGACTCAGAGTTCATCGTATCGGGAAGTGCAGATTATACGGTAAGACTATGGGACTTCAAGACAGGTACCTGTAAGACCATGAGTGGTCACAAAGATTATGTATTATCTGTGGCTATATCCAGTGATTCAGAGTTCATCGTATCGGGAAGTTATGATTATACGATGAGACTATGGGACGTCAAGACAGGTACCTGTAAGACCATGAGTGGTCACAAAGATTATGTATATGCTGTGGCTATATCCAGTGATTCAGAGTTCATCGTATCGGGAAGTGCAGATTATACGGTAAGACTATGGGACGTCAAGACAGGTACCTGTAAGACCATGAGTGGTCAAACAGATCATGTATTATCTGTGGCTATATCCAGTGATTCAGAGTTCATCGTATCGGGAAGTGCAGATTATACGGTGAGACTATGGGACTTCAAGACAGGTACTTGTAAGACCATGAGTGATCACACTAGTTATGTATGATCTGCGGCTATATCCAGTGATTCAGAGTTCATCGTATCGGGAAGTTATGATAATACGGTGAGACTATGGGACTTCAAGACAGGTACCTGTAAGACCATGAGTGGTCACACAGATTATGTAAGATCTGTGGCTATATCCAGTGATTCAGAGTTCATCGTATCGGGAAGTGCAGATTATACGGTGAGACTATGGGACGTCAAGACAGGTACCTGTAAGACCATGAGTGGTCACACAAATGTTGTATATGCTGTGGCTATATCCAGTGATTCAGAGTTCATCGTATCGGGAAGTGCAGATTATACGGTGAGACTATGGGACGTCAAGACAGGTACCTGTAAGACCATGAGTGGTCACACAAATGTTGTATATGCTGTGGCTATATCCAGTGATTCAGAGTTCATCGTATCGGGAAGTTATGATAAGACGGTGAGACTATGGGACGTCAAGACAGGTACTTGTAAGACCATGAGTGGTCAAACAGATCATGTATTATCTGTGGCTATATCCAGTGACTCAGAGTTCATCGTATCGGGAAGTGCAGATTATACGGTAAGACTATGGGACTTCAAGACAGGTACTTGTAAGACCATGAGTGGTCACAAAGATTATGTATATGCTGTGGCTATATCCAGTGATTCAGAGTTCATCGTATCGGGAAGTGCAGATTAAAAGGTAAGACTATGGGACGTCAAGACAGGTACTTGTAAGACCATGAGTGGTCACACAGATTGAGTATCATCTGTGGCTATATCCAGTGATTCAGAGTTCATCGTATCGGGAAGTGCAGATAAGACGGTGAGACTATGGGACGTCAAGACAGGTACCTGTAAGACCATGAGTGGTCACACAAATGTTGTATATGCTGTGGCTATATCCAGTGATTCAGAGTTCATCGTATCGTGAAGTGCAGATTATACGGTAAGACTATGGGACTTCAAGACAGGTACTTGTAAGACCATGAGTGGTCACACAGATTGAGTATCATCTGTGGCTATATCCAGTGATTCATAGTTCATCGTATCGGGAAGTGCAGATAAGACGGTGAGACTATGGGACGTCAAGACAGGTACCTGTAAGACCATGAGTGGTCACACTTATTCTTTATGATCTGCGTCTATATCCAGTGATTCAGAGTTCATTGTATCGGGAAGTGATGATAAGACGGTGAGACTATGGGACGTCAAGACAGGTACCTGTAAGACCATGAGTGGTCACACTTATTCTTTATGATCTGCGTCTATATCCAGTGATTCAGAGTTCATTGTATCGGGAAGTGATGATAAGACGGTGAGACTATGGGACGTCAAGACAGGTACCTGTAAGACCATGAGTGGTCACACTTATTCTGTATGATCTGTGGCTATATCCAGTGACTCAGAGTTCATCGTATCGGGAAGTGCAGATTATACGGTGAGACTATGGGACTTCAAGACAGGTACCTGTAAGACCATGAGTGGTCACACTAGTTATGTAAGATCTGTGGCTATATGCGGTGATTCAGAGTTCATCGTATCGGGAAGTGCAGATTATACGGTGAGACTATGGGACGTCAAGACAGGTACCTGTAAGACCATGAGTGGTCACACTTATTCTGTATGATCTGTGGCTATATCCAGTGACTCAGAGTTCATCGTATCGGGAAGTGCAGATTATACGGTGAGACTATGGGACTTCAAGACAGGTACCTGTAAGACCATGAGTGGTCAAACAGATTGTGTATATGCTGTGGCTATATCCAGTTATTCAGAGTTCATCGTATCGGGAAGTGCAGATTATACGGTGAGACTATGGGACGTCAAGACAGGTACTTGTAAGACCATGAGTGGTCACACAGATTGAGTATCATCTGTGGCTATATCCAGTGATTCAGAGTTCATCGTATCGGGAAGTGCAGATTATACGGTGAGACTATGGGACGTCAAGACAGGTACCTGTAAGACCATGAGTGGTCACACTAGTCAAGTATATGCTGTGGCTATATCCAGTGATTCAGAGTTCATCGTATCGGGAAGTTATGATTAGACGGTGAGACTATGGGACGTCAAGACAGGTACCTGTAAGACCATGAGTGGTCACACTAGTTATGTAAATGCTGTGGCTATATCCAGTGATTCAGAGTTCATCGTATCGGGAAGTTATGATAATACGGTGAGACTATGGGACTTCAAGACAGGTACCTGTAAGACCATGAGTGGTCACACAGATTATGTAAGATCTGTGGCTATATCCAGTGATTCAGAGTTCATCGTATCGGGAAGTGCAGATTATACGGTGAGACTATGGGACGTCAAGACAGGTACCTGTAAGACCATGAGTGGTCACACTAGTTATGTAAATGCTGTGGCTATATCCAGTGATTCAGAGTTCATCGTATCGGGAAGTGATGATTATACGGTGAGACTATGGGACGTCAAGACAGGTACCTGTAAGACCATGAGTGGTCACACAAATGTTGTATATGCTGTGGCTATATCCAGTTATTCAGAGTTCATCGTATCGGGAAGTGCAGATTATACGGTGAGACTATGGGACTTCAAGACAGGTACCTGTAAGACCATGAGTGGTCACACAGATTATGTAAGATCTGTGGCTATATCCAGTGACTCAGAGTTCATCGTATCGGGAAGTGCAGATTATACGGTGAGACTATGGGACGTCAAGACAGGTACCTGTAAGACCATGAGTGGTCACACAGATTCTGTATATGCTGTGGCTATATCCAGTGATTCAGAGTTCATCGTATCGGGAAGTGATGATAAGACGGTGAGACTATGGGACGTCAAGACAGGTACCTGTAAGACCATGAGTGGTCACACTTATTCTTTATGATCTGCGTCTATATCCAGTTATTCAGAGTTCATTGTATCGGGAAGTGATGATAAGACGGTGAGACTATGGGACGTCAAGACAGGTACCTGTAAGACCATGAGTGGTCAAACAGATCATGTATTATCTGTGGCTATATCCAGTGATTCAGAGTTCATCGTATCGGGAAGTGCAGATTATACGGTGAGACTATGGGACGTCAAGACAGGTACTTGTAAGACTATGAGTGGTCACACTTATTCTGTATGATCTGTGGCTATATCCAGTGACTCAGAGTTCATCGTATCGGGAAGTGCAGATTATACGGTAAGACTATGGGACTTCAAGACAGGTACCTGTAAGACCATGAGTGGTCACACAAATGTTGTATATGCTGTGGCTATATCCAGTGATTCAGAGTTCATCGTATCGGGAAGTTATGATAAGACGGTGAGACTATGGGACGTCAAGACAGGTACCTGTAAGACCATGAGTGGTCACACTTATTCTGTATGATCTGCGTCTATATCCAGTGATTCAGAGTTCATTGTATCGGGAAGTGATGATAAGACGGTGAGACTATGGGACGTCAAGACAGGTACCTGTAAGACCATGAGTGATCACACTTATTCTGTAAGATCTGTGGCTATATCCAGTGATTCAGAGTTCATTGTATCGGGAAGTGATGATAAGACGGTGAGACTATGGGACGTCAAGACAGGTACCTGTAAGACCATGAGTGGTCACACTTATTCTGTATGATCTGTGGCTATATCCAGTGATTCAGAGTTCATCGTATCGGGAAGTGATGATAAGACGGTGAGACTATGGGACTTCAAGACAGATACTTGTAAGACCATGAGTGGTCAAACAGATTGTGTATATGCTGTGGCTATATCCAGTTATTCAGAGTTCATCGTATCGGGAAGTGCAGATTATACGGTGAGACTATGGGACGTCAAGACAGGTACTTGTAAGACCATGAGTGGTCACACAGATTGAGTATCATCTGTGGCTATATCCAGTGATTCAGAGTTCATCGTATCGGGAAGTGCAGATTATACGGTGAGACTATGGGACGTCAAGACAGGTACCTGTAAGACCATGAGTGGTCACACTAGTCAAGTATATGCTGTGGCTATATCCAGTGATTCAGAGTTCATCGTATCGGGAAGTTATGATTAGACGGTGAGACTATGGGACGTCAAGACAGGTACCTGTAAGACCATGAGTGGTCACACTAGTTATGTAAATGCTGTGGCTATATCCAGTGATTCAGAGTTCATCGTATCGGGAAGTTATGATAATACGGTGAGACTATGGGACTTCAAGACAGGTACCTGTAAGACCATGAGTGGTCACACAGATTATGTAAGATCTGTGGCTATATCCAGTGATTCAGAGTTCATCGTATCGGGAAGTGCAGATTATACGGTGAGACTATGGGACGTCAAGACAGGTACCTGTAAGACCATGAGTGGTCACACTAGTTATGTAAATGCTGTGGCTATATCCAGTTATTCAGAGTTCATCGTATCGGGAAGTGCAGATTATACGGTGAGACTATGGGACGTCAAGACAGGTACTTGTAAGACCATGAGTGGTCACACAGATTGAGTATCATCTGTGGCTATATCCAGTGATTCATAGTTCATCGTATCGGGAAGTTATGATAAGACGGTGAGACTATGGGACGTCAAGACAGGTACCTGTAAGACCATGAGTGGTCACACAGATTGAGTATCATCTGTGGCTATATCCAGTGATTCAGAGTTCATCGTATCGGGAAGTTATGATTATACGGTAAGACTATGGGACTTCAAGACAGGTACTTGTAAGACCATGAGTGGTCACAAAGATTATGTATATGCTGTGGCTATATCCAGTGATTCAGAGTTCATCGTATCGGGAAGTGCAGATTATACGGTAAGACTATGGGACTTCAAGACAGGTACTTTTAAGACCATGAGTGATCACACTAGTTATGTATATGCTGTGGCTATATCCAGTGATTCAGAGTTCATCGTATCGGGAAGTGATGATTATACGGTGAGACTATGGGACGTCAAGACAGGTACCTGTAAGACCATGAGTGGTCACACTAGTTATGTAAATGCTGTGGCTATATCCAGTGATTCAGAGTTCATCGTATCGGGAAGTGCAGATTATACGGTGAGACTATGGGACGTCAAGACAGGTACCTGTAAGACCATGAGTGGTCACACTAGTCAAGTATATGCTGTGGCTATATCCAGTGATTCAGAGTTCATCGTATCGGGAAGTGATGATTATACGGTGAGACTATGGGACGTCAAGACAGGTACCTGTAAGACCATGAGTGGTCACACAAATGTTGTATATGCTGTGGCTATATCCAGTGATTCAGAGTTCATCGTATCGGGAAGTGCAGATTAGACGGTGAGACTATGGGACGTCAAGACAGGTACCTGTAAGACCATGAGTGGTCACACAGATTGAGTATCATCTGTGGCTATATCCAGTGATTCATAGTTCATCGTATCGGGAAGTTATGATAAGACGGTGAGACTATGGGACGTCAAGACAGGTACCTGTAAGACCATGAGTGGTCACACAGATTGAGTATCATCTGTGGCTATATCCAGTGATTCAGAGTTCATCGTATCGGGAAGTTATGATTATACGGTAAGACTATGGGACTTCAAGACAGGTACTTGTAAGACCATGAGTGGTCACAAAGATTATGTATATGCTGTGGCTATATCCAGTGATTCAGAGTTCATTGTATCGGGAAGTGATGATAAGACGGTGAGACTATGGGACGTCAAGACAGGTACCTGTAAGACCATGAGTGGTCACACTTATTCTTTATGATCTGCGTCTATATCCAGTGATTCAGAGTTCATTGTATCGGGAAGTGATGATAAGACGGTGAGACTATGGGACTTCAAGACAGGTACTTGTAAGACCATGAGTGGTCACAAAGATTATGTATATGCTGTGGCTATATCCAGTTATTCAGAGTTCATCGTATCGGGAAGTGCAGATTATACGGTGAGACTATGGGACGTCAAGACAGGTACCTGTAAGACCATGAGTGGTCACACTAGTCAAGTATATGCTGTGGCTATATCCAGTGATTCAGAGTTCATCGTATCGGGAAGTGATGATTATACGGTGAGACTATGGGACGTCAAGACAGGTACCTGTAAGACCATGAGTGGTCACACAAATGTTGTATATGCTGTGGCTATATCCAGTGATTCAGAGTTCATCGTATCGGGAAGTGCAGATTAGACGGTGAGACTATGGGACGTCAAGACAGGTACCTGTAAGACCATGAGTGGTCACACTAGTCAAGTATATGCTGTGGCTATATCCAGTGATTCAGAGTTCATCGTATCGGGAAGTTATGATTAGACGGTGAGACTATGGGACGTCAAGACAGGTACCTGTAAGACCATGAGTGGTCACACTAGTTATGTAAATGCTGTGGCTATATCCAGTGATTCAGAGTTCATTGTATCGGGAAGTGATGATAAGACGGTGAGACTATGGGACTTCAAGACAGGTACCTGTAAGACCATGAGTGGTCACACAGATTATGTATCATCTGTGGCTATATCCAGTGATTCAGAGTTCATCGTATCGGGAAGTGCAGATTATACGGTGAGACTATGGGACGTCAAGACAGGTACCTGTAAGACCATGAGTGGTCACACAAATGTTGTATATGCTGTGGCTATATCCAGTTATTCAGAGTTCATCGTATCGGGAAGTGCAGATTAGACGGTGAGACTATGGGACGTCAAGACAGGTACCTGTAAGACCATGAGTGGTCACACTAGTTATGTAAATGCTGTGGCTATATCCAGTGATTCAGAGTTCATTGTATCGGGAAGTGATGATAAGACGGTGAGACTATGGGACTTCAAGACAGGTACCTGTAAGACCATGAGTGGTCACACAGATTATGTATCATCTGTGGCTATATCCAGTGATTCAGAGTTCATCGTATCGGGAAGTGCAGATTATACGGTGAGACTATGGGACGTCAAGACAGGTACCTGTAAGACCATGAGTGGTCACACAAATGTTGTATATGCTGTGGCTATATCCAGTGATTCAGAGTTCATCGTATCGGGAAGTGCAGATTAGACGGTGAGACTATGGGACGTCAAGACAGGTACCTGTAAGACCATGAGTGGTCACACTAGTCAAGTATATGCTGTGGCTATATCCAGTGATTCAGAGTTCATCGTATCGGGAAGTTATGATTAGACGGTGAGACTATGGGACGTCAAGACAGGTACCTGTAAGACCATGAGTGGTCACACTAGTTATGTAAATGCTGTGGCTATATCCAGTGATTCAGAGTTCATTGTATCGGGAAGTGATGATAAGACGGTGAGACTATGGGACTTCAAGACAGGTACCTGTAAGACCATGAGTGGTCACACAGATTATGTATCATCTGTGGCTATATCCAGTGATTCAGAGTTCATCGTATCGGGAAGTGCAGATTATACGGTGAGACTATGGGACGTCAAGACAGGTACCTGTAAGACCATGAGTGGTCACACAAATGTTGTATATGCTGTGGCTATATCCAGTTATTCAGAGTTCATCGTATCGGGAAGTGCAGATTATACGGTGAGACTATGGGACTTCAAGACAGGTACCTGTAAGACCATGAGTGGTCACACTTATTCTGTATGATCTGTGGCTATATCCAGTGATTCAGAGTTCATCGTATCGGGAAGTTATGATTAGACGGTGAGACTATGGGACGTCAAGACAGGTACTTGTAAGACCATGAGTGGTCACACTAGTTATGTAAATGCTGTGGCTATATCCAGTGATTCAGAGTTCATTGTATCGGGAAGTGCAGATTATACGGTGAGACTATGGGACGTCAAGACAGGTACCTGTAAGACCATGAGTGGTCACACAGATTATGTAAGATCTGTGGCTATATCCAGTTATTCAGAGTTCATCGTATCGGGAAGTGCAGATTATACGGTGAGACTATGGGACTTCAAGACAGGTACCTGTAAGACCATGAGTGGTCACACAAATGTTGTATATGCTGTGGCTATATCCAGTTATTCAGAGTTCATCGTATCGGGAAGTGCAGATTATACGGTGAGACTATGGGACGTCAAGACAGGTACTTGTAAGACCATGAGTGGTCACACAGATTGAGTATCATCTGTGGCTATATCCAGTGATTCATAGTTCATCGTATCGGGAAGTGCAGATAAGACGGTGAGACTATGGGACGTCAAGACAGGTACCTGTAAGACCATGAGTGGTCACACTAGTTATGTAAATGCTGTGGCTATATCCAGTGATTCAGAGTTCATCGTATCGTGAAGTGCAGATTATACGGTAAGACTATGGGACTTCAAGACAGGTACTTGTAAGACCATGAGTGGTCACAAAGATTATGTATATGCTGTGGCTATATCCAGTGATTCAGAGTTCATCGTATCGGGAAGTGCAGATTATACGGTAAGACTATGGGACTTCAAGACAGGTACTTGTAAGACCATGAGTGGTCACAAAGATTATGTATATGCTGTGGCTATATCCAGTGATTCAGAGTTCATCGTATCGGGAAGTGATGATTATACGGTGAGACTATGGGACGTCAAGACAGGTACCTGTAAGACCATGAGTGGTCACACAAATGTTGTATATGCTGTGGCTATATCCAGTTATTCAGAGTTCATCGTATCGGGAAGTGCAGATTATACGGTGAGACTATGGGACTTCAAGACAGGTACCTGTAAGACCATGAGTGGTCACACAAATGTTGTATATGCTGTGGCTATATCCAGTGATTCAGAGTTCATCGTATCGGGAAGTGCAGATTATACGGTGAGACTATGGGACGTCAAGACAGGTACCTGTAAGACCATGAGTGGTCACACTTATTCTTTATGATCTGCGTCTATATCCAGTGATTCAGAGTTCATTGTATCGGGAAGTGATGATAAGACGGTGAGACTATGGGACGTCAAGACAGGTACCTGTAAGACCATGAGTGGTCACACTTATTCTTTATGATCTGCGTCTATATCCAGTGATTCAGAGTTCATTGTATCGGGAAGTGATGATAAGACGGTGAGACTATGGGACGTCAAGACAGGTACCTGTAAGACCATGAGTGGTCACACTTATTCTGTATGATCTGTGGCTATATCCAGTGATTCAGAGTTCATCGTATCGGGAAGTGCAGATTATACGGTAAGACTATGGGACTTCAAGACAGGTACTTGTAAGACCATGAGTGATCACACTAGTTATGTATATGCTGTGGCTATATCCAGTGATTCAGAGTTCATCGTATCGGGAAGTGATGATTATACGGTGAGACTATGGGACGTCAAGACAGGTACCTGTAAGACCATGAGTGGTCACACTAGTTATGTAAATGCTGTGGCTATATCCAGTTATTCAGAGTTCATCGTATCGGGAAGTGCAGATTATACGGTGAGACTATGGGACTTCAAGACAGGTACCTGTAAGACCATGAGTGGTCACACTAGTTATGTAAGATCTGTGGCTATATCCAGTGATTCAGAGTTCATCGTATCGGGAAGTGCAGATTATACGGTGAGACTATGGGACGTCAAGACAGGTACCTGTAAGACCATGAGTGGTCACACAAATGTTGTATATGCTGTGGCTATATCCAGTGATTCAGAGTTCATCGTATCGGGAAGTGCAGATTATACGGTGAGACTATGGGACGTCAAGACAGGTACTTGTAAGACCATGAGTGGTCACACAGATTGAGTATCATCTGTGGCTATATCCAGTGATTCATAGTTCATCGTATCGGGAAGTGCAGATAAGACGGTGAGACTATGGGACGTCAAGACAGGTACCTGTAAGACCATGAGTGGTCACACTAGTTATGTAAATGCTGTGGCTATATCCAGTGATTCAGAGTTCATCGTATCGTGAAGTGCAGATTATACGGTAAGACTATGGGACTTCAAGACAGGTACTTGTAAGACCATGAGTGGTCACAAAGATTATGTATATGCTGTGGCTATATCCAGTGATTCAGAGTTCATCGTATCGGGAAGTGATGATTATACGGTGAGACTATGGGACGTCAAGACAGGTACCTGTAAGACCATGAGTGGTCACACAAATGTTGTATATGCTGTGGCTATATCCAGTTATTCAGAGTTCATCGTATCGGGAAGTGCAGATTATACGGTGAGACTATGGGACTTCAAGACAGGTACCTGTAAGACCATGAGTGGTCACACAAATGTTGTATATGCTGTGGCTATATCCAGTGATTCAGAGTTCATCGTATCGGGAAGTGCAGATTATACGGTGAGACTATGGGACGTCAAGACAGGTACCTGTAAGACCATGAGTGGTCACACTTATTCTTTATGATCTGCGTCTATATCCAGTGATTCAGAGTTCATTGTATCGGGAAGTGATGATAAGACGGTGAGACTATGGGACGTCAAGACAGGTACCTGTAAGACCATGAGTGGTCACACTTATTCTTTATGATCTGCGTCTATATCCAGTGATTCAGAGTTCATTGTATCGGGAAGTGATGATAAGACGGTGAGACTATGGGACGTCAAGACAGGTACCTGTAAGACCATGAGTGGTCACACTTATTCTGTATGATCTGTGGCTATATCCAGTGACTCAGAGTTCATCGTATCGGGAAGTGCAGATTATACGGTGAGACTATGGGACTTCAAGACAGGTACCTGTAAGACCATGAGTGGTCACACTAGTTATGTAAGATCTGTGGCTATATCCAGTGATTCAGAGTTCATCGTATCGGGAAGTGATGATTATACGGTGAGACTATGGGACGTCAAGACAGGTACCTGTAAGACCATGAGTGGTCACACTAGTTATGTAAATGCTGTGGCTATATCCAGTGACTCAGAGTTCATCGTATCGGGAAGTGCAGATTATACGGTGAGACTATGGGACTTCAAGACAGGTACCTGTAAGACCATGAGTGGTCACACAAATGTTGTATATGCTGTGGCTATATCCAGTGATTCAGAGTTCATCGTATCGGGAAGTGCAGATTATACGGTGAGACTATGGGACGTCAAGACAGGTACCTGTAAGACCATGAGTGGTCACACAAATGTTGTATATGCTGTGGCTATATCCAGTGATTCAGAGTTCATCGTATCGGGAAGTGCAGATTATACGGTGAGACTATGGGACGTCAAGACAGGTACTTGTAAGACCATGAGTGGTCACACAGATTGAGTATCATCTGTGGCTATATCCAGTGATTCATAGTTCATCGTATCGGGAAGTGCAGATAAGACGGTGAGACTATGGGACGTCAAGACAGGTACCTGTAAGACCATGAGTGGTCACACTAGTTATGTAAATGCTGTGGCTATATCCAGTGATTCAGAGTTCATCGTATCGTGAAGTGCAGATTATACGGTAAGACTATGGGACTTCAAGACAGGTACTTGTAAGACCATGAGTGGTCACAAAGATTATGTATATGCTGTGGCTATATCCAGTGATTCAGAGTTCATCGTATCGGGAAGTGCAGATTATACGGTAAGACTATGGGACTTCAAGACAGGTACTTGTAAGACCATGAGTGATCACACTAGTTATGTATATTCTGTGGCTATATCCAGTGATTCAGAGTTCATCGTATCGGGAAGTGATGATTATACGGTGAGACTATGGGACGTCAAGACAGGTACCTGTAAGACCATGAGTGGTCACACAAATGTTGTATATGCTGTGGCTATATCCAGTTATTCAGAGTTCATCGTATCGGGAAGTGCAGATTATACGGTGAGACTATGGGACTTCAAGACAGGTACCTGTAAGACCATGAGTGGTCACACAGATTATGTAAGATCTGTGGCTATATCCAGTGACTCAGAGTTCATCGTATCGGGAAGTGCAGATTATACGGTGAGACTATGGGACGTCAAGACAGGTACCTGTAAGACCATGAGTGGTCACACTTATTCTTTATGATCTGCGTCTATATCCAGTGATTCAGAGTTCATTGTATCGGGAAGTGATGATAAGACGGTGAGACTATGGGACGTCAAGACAGGTACCTGTAAGACCATGAGTGGTCACACTTATTCTTTATGATCTGCGTCTATGACCAGTGATTCAGAGTTCATTGTATCGGGAAGTGCAGATTATACGGTAAGACTATGGGACTTCAAGACAGGTACTTGTAAGACCATGAGTGGTCACAAAGATTATGTATATGCTGTGGCTATATCCAGTGATTCAGAGTTCATCGTATCGGGAAGTGCAGATTATACGGTGAGACTATGGGACGTCAAGACAGGTACCTGTAAGACCATGAGTGATCACACTAGTTATGTATATTCTGTGGCTATATCCAGTGATTCAGAGTTCATCGTATCGGGAAGTGATGATTATACGGTGAGACTATGGGACGTCAAGACAGGTACCTGTAAGACCATGAGTGGTCACACAAATGTTGTATATGCTGTGGCTATATCCAGTTATTCAGAGTTCATCGTATCGGGAAGTTATGATTAGACGGTGAGACTATGGGACGTCAAGACAGGTACCTGTAAGACCATGAGTGGTCACACTAGTTATGTAAATGCTGTGGCTATATCCAGTGATTCAGAGTTCATCGTATCGGGAAGTGCAGATAAGACGGTGAGACTATGAGACGTCAAGACAGGTACCTGTAAGACCATGAGTGATCACACTAGTTATGTATATTCTGTGGCTATATCCAGTGATTCAGAGTTCATCGTATCGGGAAGTGATGATTATACGGTGAGACTATGGGACGTCAAGACAGGTACCTGTAAGACCATGAGTGGTCACACAAATGTTGTATATGCTGTGGCTATATCCAGTTATTCAGAGTTCATCGTATCGGGAAGTGCAGATTATACGGTGAGACTATGGGACTTCAAGACAGGTACTTGTAAGACCATGAGTGGTCACAAAGATTATGTATATGCTGTGGCTATATCCAGTGATTCAGAGTTCATCGTATCGGGAAGTGCAGATTATACGGTGAGACTATGGGACGTCAAGACAGGTACCTGTAAGACCATGAGTGATCACACTAGTTATGTATATTCTGTGGCTATATCCAGTTATTCAGAGTTCATCGTATCGGGAAGTGCAGATTATACGGTGAGACTATGGGACTTCAAGACAGGTACCTGTAAGACCATGAGTGGTCACACAGATTATGTATATGCTGTGGCTATATCCAGTGATTCAGAGTTCATCGTATCGGGAAGTTCAGATTATACGGTAAGACTATGGGACGTCAAGACAGGTACCTGTAAGACCATGAGTGATCACACTAGTTATGTATATTCTGTGGCTATATCCAGTGATTCAGAGTTCATCGTATCGGGAAGTGATGATTATACGGTGAGACTATGGGACGTCAAGACAGGTACCTGTAAGACCATGAGTGGTCACACAAATGTTGTATATGCTGTGGCTATATCCAGTTATTCAGAGTTCATCGTATCGGGAAGTGCAGATTATACGGTGAGACTATGGGACTTCAAGACAGGTACTTGTAAGACCATGAGTGGTCACAAAGATTATGTATATGCTGTGGCTATATCCAGTGATTCAGAGTTCATCGTATCGGGAAGTTCAGATTATACGGTAAGACTATGGGACGTCAAGACAGGTACCTGTAAGACCATGAGTGATCACACTAGTTATGTATATTCTGTTGCTATATCCAGTGATTCAGAGTTCATCGTATCGGGAAGTGATGATTATACGGTGAGACTATGGGACGTCAAGACAGGTACCTGTAAGACCATGAGTGGTCACACAAATGTTGTATATGCTGTGGCTATATCCAGTTATTCAGAGTTCATCGTATCGGGAAGTGCAGATTATACGGTGAGACTATGGGACTTCAAGACAGGTACCTGTAAGACCATGAGTGGTCACACAGATTATGTAAGATCTGTGGCTATATCCAGTGACTCAGAGTTCATCGTATCGGGAAGTGCAGATTATACGGTGAGACTATGGGACGTCAAGACAGGTACCTGTAAGACCATGAGTGGTCACACTTATTCTTTATGATCTGCGTCTATATCCAGTGATTCAGAGTTCATTGTATCGGGAAGTGATGATAAGACGGTGAGACTATGGGACGTCAAGACAGGTACCTGTAAGACCATGAGTGGTCACACTTATTCTTTATGATCTGCGTCTATGACCAGTGATTCAGAGTTCATTGTATCGGGAAGTGATGATAAGACGGTGAGACTATGGGACTTCAAGACAGGTACCTGTAAGACCATGAGTGGTCACACAGATTATGTAAGATCTGTGGCTATATCCAGTGATTCAGAGTTCATCGTATCGGGAAGTGCAGATTATACGGTGAGACTATGGGACGTCAAGACAGGTACTTGTAAGACTATGAGTGGTCACACTTATTCTGTATGATCTGTGGCTATATCCAGTGACTCAGAGTTCATCGTATCGGGAAGTGCAGATTATACGGTAAGACTATGGGACTTCAAGACAGGTACCTGTAAGACCATGAGTGGTCACACAAATGTTGTATATGCTGTGGCTATATCCAGTGATTCAGAGTTCATCGTATCGGGAAGTTATGATAAGACGGTGAGACTATGGGACGTCAAGACAGGTACCTGTAAGACCATGAGTGGTCACACTTATTCTGTATGATCTGCGTCTATATCCAGTGATTCAGAGTTCATTGTATCGGGAAGTGATGATAAGACGGTGAGACTATGGGACGTCAAGACAGGTACCTGTAAGACCATGAGTGATCACACTTATTCTGTAAGATCTGTGGCTATATCCAGTGATTCAGAGTTCATCGTATCGGGAAGTTCAGATTATACGGTAAGACTATGGGACGTCAAGACAGGTACCTGTAAGACCATGAGTGGTCACACTTATTCTGTATGATCTGTGGCTATATCCAGTGATTCAGAGTTCATCGTATCGGGAAGTGATGATAAGACGGTGAGACTATGGGACTTCAAGACAGATACTTGTAAGACCATGAGTGGTCACACTAGTTATGTAAATGCTGTGGCTATATCCAGTGATTCAGAGTTCATCGTATCGTGAAGTGCAGATTATACGGTAAGACTATGGGACTTCAAGACAGGTACTTGTAAGACCATGAGTGGTCACAAAGATTATGTATATGCTGTGGCTATATCCAGTGATTCAGAGTTCATCGTATCGGGAAGTGCAGATTATACGGTAAGACTATGGGACTTCAAGACAGGTACTTGTAAGACCATGAGTGATCACACTAGTTATGTATATTCTGTGGCTATATCCAGTGATTCAGAGTTCATCGTATCGGGAAGTGATGATTATACGGTGAGACTATGGGACGTCAAGACAGGTACCTGTAAGACCATGAGTGGTCACACTAGTTATGTAAATGCTGTGGCTATATCCAGTTATTCAGAGTTCATCGTATCGGGAAGTGCAGATTATACGGTGAGACTATGGGACTTCAAGACAGGTACCTGTAAGACCATGAGTGGTCACACAAATGTTGTATATGCTGTGGCTATATCCAGTGATTCAGAGTTCATCGTATCGGGAAGTGCAGATTAGACGGTGAGACTATGGGACGTCAAGACAGGTACCTGTAAGACCATGAGTGGTCACACTAGTCAAGTATATGCTGTGGCTATATCCAGTGATTCAGAGTTCATCGTATCGGGAAGTTATGATTAGACGGTGAGACTATGGGACGTCAAGACAGGTACTTGTAAGACCATGAGTGGTCACAAAGATTATGTATATGCTGTGGCTATATCCAGTGATTCAGAGTTCATCGTATCGGGAAGTGATGATTATACGGTGAGACTATGGGACGTCAAGACAGGTACCTGTAAGACCATGAGTGGTCACACAAATGTTGTATATGCTGTGGCTATATCCAGTTATTCAGAGTTCATCGTATCGGGAAGTGCAGATTATACGGTGAGACTATGGGACTTCAAGACAGGTACCTGTAAGACCATGAGTGGTCACACAAATGTTGTATATGCTGTGGCTATATCCAGTGATTCAGAGTTCATCGTATCGGGAAGTGCAGATTATACGGTGAGACTATGGGACGTCAAGACAGGTACCTGTAAGACCATGAGTGGTCACACTTATTCTTTATGATCTGCGTCTATATCCAGTGATTCAGAGTTCATTGTATCGGGAAGTGATGATAAGACGGTGAGACTATGGGACTTCAAGACAGGTACTTGTAAGACCATGAGTGGTCACAAAGATTATGTATATGCTGTGGCTATATCCAGTTATTCAGAGTTCATCGTATCGGGAAGTGCAGATTATACGGTGAGACTATGGGACGTCAAGACAGTAACTTGTAAGACCATGAGTGGTCACACAGATTGAGTATCATCTGTGGCTATATCCAGTGATTCAGAGTTCATCGTATCGGGAAGTGATGATAAGACGGTAAGACTATGGGACTTCAAGACAGGTACCTGTAAGACTATGAGTGGTCAAACAGATTGAGTATCATCTGTGGCTATATCCAGTGATTCAGAGTTCATCGTATCGGGAAGTGATGATAAGACGGTGAGACTATGGGACGTCAAGACAGGTACCTGTAAGACCATGAGTGGTAACACAGATTATGTAAGATCTGTGGCTATATCCAGTGATTCAGAGTTCATCGTATCGGGAAGTGCAGATTATACGGTGAGACTATGGGACGTCAAGACAGGTACTTGTAAGACTATGAGTGGTCACACAGATTAAGTATTATCTGTGGCTATATCCAGTGACTCAGAGTTCATCGTATCGGGAAGTGCAGATTATACGGTAAGACTATGGGACTTCAAGACAGGTACCTGTAAGACCATGAGTGGTCACACAAATGTTGTATATGCTGTGGCTATATCCAGTGATTCAGAGTTCATCGTATCGGGAAGTGCAGATAAGACGGTGAGACTATGGGACGTCAAGACAGGTACTTGTAAGACCATGAGTGGTCACACAGATTAAGTATTATCTGTGGCTATATCCAGTGATTCAGAGTTCATCGTATCGGGAAGTTATGATAAGACGGTGAGACTATGGGACGTCAAGACAGGTACCTGTAAGACCATGAGTGGTCACACAAATGTTGTATATGCTGTGGCTATATCCAGTGATTCAGAGTTCATCGTATCGGGAAGTGCAGATTATACGGTGAGACTATGGGACGTCAAGACAGGTACCTGTAAGACCATGAGTGGTCACACTAGTCAAGTATATGCTGTGGCTATATCCAGTGATTCAGAGTTCATCGTATCGGGAAGTTATGATAAGACGGTGAGACTATGGGACGTCAAGACAGGTACTTGTAAGACCATGAGTGGTCAAACAGATCATGTATTATCTGTGGCTATATCCAGTGACTCAGAGTTCATCGTATCGGGAAGTGCAGATTATACGGTAAGACTATGGGACGTCAAGACAGGTACCTGTAAGACTATGAGTGGTCACACTAGTCAAGTATATGCTGTGGCTATATCCAGTTATTCAGAGTTCATCGTATCGGGAAGTGCAGATTATACGGTGAGACTATGGGACGTCAAGACAGGTACCTGTAAGACTATGAGTGGTCACACTAGTCAAGTATATGCTGTGGCTATATCCAGTGATTCAGAGTTCATCGTATCGGGAAGTTATGATTAGACGGTGAGACTATGGGACGTCAAGACAGGTACCTGTAAGACCATGAGTGGTCACACAGATTGAGTATCATCTGTGGCTATATCCAGTGATTCATAGTTCATCGTATCGGGAAGTGATGATAAGACGGTGAGACTATGGGACTTCAAGACAGGTACCTGTAAGACCATGAGTGGTCACACAGATTATGTAAGATCTGTGGCTATATCCAGTGATTCAGAGTTCATCGTATCGGGAAGTGCAGATTATACGGTGAGACTATGGGACGTCAAGACAGGTAAGACCATGAGTGGTCACACAGATTATGTATGATCTGCGTCTAAATCCAGTGATTCAGAGTTCATTGTATCGGGAAGTGATGATAAGACGGTGAGACTATGGGACTTCAAGACAGGTACCTGTAAGACCATGAGTGGTCACACTAGTTATGTAAGATCTGTGGCTATATCCAGTGATTCAGAGTTCATCGTATCGGGAAGTGCAGATTATACGGTGAGACTATGGGACGTCAAGACAGGTACCTGTAAGACCATGAGTGGTAACACAGATTATGTAAGATCTGTGGCTATATCCAGTGATTCAGAGTTCATCGTATCGGGAAGTGCAGATTATACGGTGAGACTATGGGACGTCAAGACAGGTAAGACCATGAGTGGTCACAAAGATTATGTATATGCTGTGGCTATATCCAGTGATTCAGAGTTCATCGTATCGGGAAGTTATGATTAGACGGTGAGACTATGGGACGTCAAGACAGGTACCTGTAAGACCATGAGTGGTCACACTAGTTATGTAAATGCTGTGGCTATATCCAGTGATTCAGAGTTCATCGTATCGGGAAGTGCAGATAAGACGGTGAGACTATGGGACGTCAAGACAGGTACCTGTAAGACCATGAGTGGTCACACAGATTATGTAAGATCTGTGGCTATATCCAGTGATTCAGAGTTCATCGTATCGGGAAGTGCAGATTATACGGTGAGACTATGAGACGTCAAGACAGGTACCTGTAAGACCATGAGTGGTCACACAAATGTTGTATATGCTGTGGCTATATCCAGTGATTCAGAGTTCATCGTATCGGGAAGTTATGATAAGACGGTGAGACTATGGGACGTCAAGACAGGTACTTGTAAGACCATGAGTGGTCACAAAGATTATGTATATGCTGTGGCTATATCCAGTTATTCAGAGTTCATCGTATCGGGAAGTGCAGATAAGACGGTGAGACTATGGGACGTCAAGACAGGTACCTGTAAGACCATGAGTGGTCACACTAGTTATGTAAATGCTGTGGCTATATCCAGTGATTCAGAGTTCATCGTATCGGGAAGTTATGAAAATACGGTGAGACTATGGGACGTCAAGACAGGTACCTGTAAGACCATGAGTGGTAACACAGATTATGTAAGATCTGTGGCTATATCCAGTGATTCAGAGTTCATCGTATCGGGAAGTGCAGATTATACGGTGAGACTATGGGACGTCAAGACAGGTAAGACCATGAGTGGTCACAAAGATTATGTATATGCTGTGGCTATATCCAGTGATTCAGAGTTCATCGTATCGGGAAGTTATGATTAGACGGTGAGACTATGGG
Source organism: Loxodes magnus (assembly GCA_946699065.1). NCBI lineage: Eukaryota > Ciliophora > Karyorelictea > Loxodida > Loxodidae > Loxodes > Loxodes magnus. Next base: position 454,028 of record CAMPDV010000021.1, on the reverse strand, counting down.
ACGTCAAGACAGGTACCTGTAAGACCATGAGTGGTCACACTAGTTATGTAAATGCTGTGGCTATATCCAGTGATTCAGAGTTCATCGTATCGGGAAGTGCAGATAAGACGGTGAGACTATGGGACGTCAAGACAGGTACCTGTAAGACCATGAGTGGTCACACAGATTATGTAAGATCTGTGGCTATATCCAGTGATTCAGAGTTCATCGTATCGGGAAGTGCAGATTATACGGTGAGACTATGAGACGTCAAGACAGGTACCTGTAAGACCATGAGTGGTCACACAAATGTTGTATATGCTGTGGCTATATCCAGTGATTCAGAGTTCATCGTATCGGGAAGTTATGATAAGACGGTGAGACTATGGGACGTCAAGACAGGTACTTGTAAGACCATGAGTGGTCACAAAGATTATGTATATGCTGTGGCTATATCCAGTTATTCAGAGTTCATCGTATCGGGAAGTGCAGATAAGACGGTGAGACTATGGGACGTCAAGACAGGTACCTGTAAGACCATGAGTGGTCACACAAATGTTGTATATGCTGTGGCTATATCCAGTGATTCAGAGTTCATCGTATCGGGAAGTTATGATAAGACGGTGAGACTATGGGACGTCAAGACAGGTACCTGTAAGACCATGAGTGGTCACACTTATTCTGTATGATCTGCGTCTATATCCAGTGATTCAGAGTTCATTGTATCGGGAAGTGATGATAAGACGGTGAGACTATGGGACGTCAAGACAGGTACCTGTAAGACCATGAGTGGTCACACTAGTCAAGTATATGCTGTGGCTATATCCAGTGATTCAGAGTTCATCGTATCGGGAAGTTAAGATTATACGGTGAGACTATGGGACGTCAAGACAGGTACCTGTAAGACCATGAGTGGTCACACAAATGTTGTATATGCTGTGGCTATATCCAGTGATTCAGAGTTCATCGTATCGGGAAGTGGAGATAAGACGGTGAGACTATGGGACGTCAAGACAGGTACCTGTAAGACCATGAGTGGTCACACAGATTCTGTATATGCTGTGGCTATATCCAGTGATTCATAGTTCATCGTATCGGGAAGTTATGATAAGACGGTGAGACTATGGGACGTCAAGACAGGTACCTGTAAGACCATGAGTGGTCACACAAATGTTGTATATGCTGTGGCTATATCCAGTGATTCAGAGTTCATCGTATCGGGAAGTGCAGATAAGACGGTGAGACTATGGGACGTCAAGACAGGTACTTGTAAGACCATGAGTGGTCACACAAATGTTGTATATGCTGTGGCTATATCCAGTGATTCAGAGTTCATCGTATCGGGAAGTGGAGATAAGACGGTGAGACTATGGGACGTCAAGACAGGTACCTGTAAGACCATGAGTGGTCACACAAATGTTGTATATGCTGTGGCTATATCCAGTGATTCAGAGTTCATCGTATCGGGAAGTTATGATAAGACGGTGAGACTATGGGACGTCAAGACAGGTACCTGTAAGACCATGAGTGGTCACACTTATTCTGTATGATCTGCGTCTATATCCAGTGATTCAGAGTTCATTGTATCGGGAAGTGATGATAAGACGGTGAGACTATGGGACGTCAAGACAGGTACCTGTAAGACCATGAGTGATCACACTTATTCTGTAAGATCTGTGGCTATATCCAGTGATTCAGAGTTCATCGTATCGGGAAGTTCAGATTATACGGTAAGACTATGGGACGTCAAGACAGGTACCTGTAAGACCATGAGTGGTCACACTTATTCTGTATGATCTGTGGCTATATCCAGTGATTCAGAGTTCATCGTATCGGGAAGTGATGATAAGACGGTGAGACTATGGGACTTCAAGACAGGTACCTGTAAGACCATGAGTGGTCACACAAATGTTGTATATGCTGTGGCTATATCCAGTTATTCAGAGTTCATCGTATCGGGAAGTGCAGATTATACGGTGAGACTATGGGACGTCAAGACAGGTACTTGTAAGACCATGAGTGGTCACACAGATTAAGTATTATCTGTGGCTATATCCAGTGATTCAGAGTTCATCGTATCGGGAAGTTATGATAAGACGGTGAGACTATGGGACGTCAAGACAGGTACCTGTAAGACCATGAGTGGTCACACAAATGTTGTATATGCTGTGGCTATATCCAGTGATTCAGAGTTCATCGTATCGGGAAGTGCAGATTATACGGTGAGACTATGGGACGTCAAGACAGGTACCTGTAAGACCATGAGTGGTCACACTAGTCAAGTATATGCTGTGGCTATATCCAGTGATTCAGAGTTCATCGTATCGGGAAGTTATGATTAGACGGTGAGACTATGGGACGTCAAGACAGGTACTTGTAAGACCATGAGTGGTCACAAAGATTATGTATATGCTGTGGCTATATCCAGTTATTCAGAGTTCATCGTATCGGGAAGTGCAGATTATACGGTGAGACTATGGGACGTCAAGACAGGTACCTGTAAGACCATGAGTGGTCACACTAGTTATGTAAATGCTGTGGCTATATCCAGTGATTCAGAGTTCATCGTATCGGGAAGTGCAGATTATACGGTGAGACTATGGGACGTCAAGACAGGTACTTGTAAGACCATGAGTGGTCACAAAGATTATGTATATGCTGTGGCTATATCCAGTTATTCAGAGTTCATCGTATCGGGAAGTGCAGATTATACGGTGAGACTATGGGACGTCAAGACAGGTACCTGTAAGACCATGAGTGGTCACACAGATTGAGTATCATCTGTGGCTATATCCAGTGATTCATAGTTCATCGTATCGGGAAGTGCAGATAAGACGGTGAGACTATGGGACGTCAAGACAGGTACCTGTAAGACCATGAGTGGTCACACTAGTTATGTAAATGCTGTGGCTATATCCAGTGATTCAGAGTTCATCGTATCGGGAAGTGATGATAAGACGGTGAGACTATGGGACGTCAAGACAGGTACTTGTAAGACCATGAGTGGTCACACAAATGTTGTATATGCTGTGGCTATATCCAGTGATTCAGAGTTCATCGTATCGGGAAGTTATGATAAGACGGTGAGACTATGGGACGTCAAGACAGGTACCTGTAAGACCATGAGTGGTCACACTTATTCTGTATGATCTGCGTCTATATCCAGTGATTTAGAGTTCATCGTATCGGGAAGTGCAGATTATACGGTGAGACTATGGGACGTCAAGACAGGTACTTGTAAGACCATGAGTGGTCACACAGATTGAGTATCATCTGTGGCTATATCCAGTGATTCAGAGTTCATCGTATCGGGAAGTGCAGATTATACGGTGAGACTATGGGACGTCAAGACAGGTACCTGTAAGACCATGAGTGGTCACACAAATGTTGTATATGCTGTGGCTATATCCAGTGATTCAGAGTTCATCGTATCGGGAAGTGCAGATTATACGGTGAGACTATGGGACGTCAAGACAGGTACCTGTAAGACCATGAGTGGTCACACTAGTCAAGTATATGCTGTGGCTATATCCAGTGATTCAGAGTTCATCGTATCGGGAAGTAATGATTAGACGGTGAGACTATGGGACGTCAAGACAGGTACCTGTAAGACCATGAGTGGTCACAAAGATTATGTATATGCTGTGGCTATATCCAGTTATTCAGAGTTCATCGTATCGGGAAGTGCAGATTATACGGTGAGACTATGGGACGTCAAGACAGGTACTTGTAAGACCATGAGTGGTCACACAGATTAAGTATTATCTGTGGCTATATCCAGTGACTCAGAGTTCATCGTATCGGGAAGTTATGATAAGACGGTGAGACTATGGGACGTCAAGACAGGTACCTGTAAGACCATGAGTGGTCACACAAATGTTGTATATGCTGTGGCTATATCCAGTGATTCAGAGTTCATCGTATCGGGAAGTGCAGATTATACGGTGAGACTATGGGACGTCAAGACAGGTACCTGTAAGACCATGAGTGGTCACACTAGTCAAGTATATGCTGTGGCTATATCCAGTGATTCAGAGTTCATCGTATCGGGAAGTTATGATTAGACGGTGAGACTATGGGACGTCAAGACAGGTACTTGTAAGACCATGAGTGGTCACAAAGATTATGTATATGCTGTGGCTATATCCAGTTATTCAGAGTTCATCGTATCGGGAAGTGCAGATTATACGGTGAGACTATGGGACGTCAAGACAGTAACTTGTAAGACCATGAGTGGTCACACAGATTAAGTATTATCTGTGGCTATATCCAGTGACTCAGAGTTCATCGTATCGGGAAGTTATGATAAGACGGTGAGACTATGGGACGTCAAGACAGGTACTTGTAAGACCATGAGTGGTCACACAGATTGAGTATCATCTGTGGCTATATCCAGTTATTCAGAGTTCATCGTATCGGGAAGTGCAGATTATACGGTGAGACTATGGGACGTCAAGACAGGTACTTGTAAGACCATGAGTGGTCACACAGATTAAGTATTATCTGTGGCTATATCCAGTGACTCAGAGTTCATCGTATCGGGAAGTGATGATAAGACGGTGAGACTATGGGACTTCAAGACAGGTACCTGTAAGACCATGAGTGGTCACACAAATGTTGTATATGCTGTGGCTATATCCAGTGATTCAGAGTTCATCGTATCGGGAAGTGCGGATTATACGGTGAGACTATGGGACGTCAAGACAGGTACTTGTAAGACCATGAGTGGTCACACAGATTGAGTATCATCTGTGGCTATATCCAGTGATTCATAGTTCATCGTATCGGGAAGTGCAGATAAGACGGTGAGACTATGGGACGTCAAGACAGGTACCTGTAAGACCATGAGTGGTCACACTAGTTATGTAAATGCTGTGGCTATATCCAGTGATTCAGAGTTCATCGTATCGTGAAGTGCAGATTATACGGTAAGACTATGGGACTTCAAGACAGGTACTTGTAAGACCATGAGTGGTCACAAAGATTATGTATATGCTGTGGCTATATCCAGTGATTCAGAGTTCATCGTATCGGGAAGTGCAGATTATACGGTAAGACTATGGGACTTCAAGACAGGTACTTGTAAGACCATGAGTGATCACACTAGTTATGTATATTCTGTGGCTATATCCAGTGATTCAGAGTTCATTGTATCGGGAAGTGGAGATAAGACGGTGAGACTATGGGACGTCAAGACAGGTACCTGTAAGACCATGAGTGGTCACACTAGTTATGTAAATGCTGTGGCTATATCCAGTGATTCAGAGTTCATCGTATCGGGAAGTGTAGATAAGACGGTGAGACTATGGGACTTCAAGACAGGTACCTGTAAGACCATGAGTGGTCACACAGATTATGTAAGATCTGTGGCTATATCCAGTGATTCAGAGTTCATCGTATCGGGAAGTGCAGATTAGACGGTGAGACTATGGGACGTCAAGACAGGTACCTGTAAGACCATGAGTGGTCACACTAGTCAAGTATATGCTGTGGCTATATCCAGTGATTCAGAGTTCATCGTATCGGGAAGTTATGATTAGACGGTGAGACTATGGGACGTCAAGACAGGTACCTGTAAGACCATGAGTGGTCACACAAATGTTGTATATGCTGTGGCTATATCCAGTGATTCAGAGTTCATCGTATCGGGAAGTGGAGATAAGACGGTGAGACTATGGGACGTCAAGACAGGTACCTGTAAGACCATGAGTGGTCACACAGATTCTGTATATGCTGTGGCTATATCCAGTGATTCATAGTTCATCGTATCGGGAAGTTATGATAAGACGGTGAGACTATGGGACGTCAAGACAGGTACCTGTAAGACCATGAGTGGTCACACAAATGTTGTATATGCTGTGGCTATATCCAGTGATTCAGAGTTCATCGTATCGGGAAGTGGAGATAAGACGGTGAGACTATGGGACGTCAAGACAGGTACTTGTAAGACCATGAGTGGTCACACTAGTTATGTAAATGCTGTGGCTATATCCAGTGATTCAGAGTTCATCGTATCGGGAAGTGCAGATAAGACGGTGAGACTATGGGACGTCAAGACAGGTACTTGTAAGACCATGAGTGGTCACACAAATGTTGTATATGCTGTGGCTATATCCAGTGATTCAGAGTTCATCGTATCGGGAAGTGGAGATAAGACGGTGAGACTATGGGACGTCAAGACAGGTACCTGTAAGACCATGAGTGGTCACACAAATGTTGTATATGCTGTGGCTATATCCAGTGATTCAGAGTTCATCGTATCGGGAAGTTATGATAAGACGGTGAGACTATGGGACGTCAAGACAGGTACCTGTAAGACCATGAGTGGTCACACTTATTCTGTATGATCTGCGTCTATATCCAGTGATTCAGAGTTCATTGTATCGGGAAGTGATGATAAGACGGTGAGACTATGGGACGTCAAGACAGGTACCTGTAAGACCATGAGTGATCACACTTATTCTGTAAGATCTGTGGCTATATCCAGTGATTCAGAGTTCATCGTATCGGGAAGTTCAGATTATACGGTAAGACTATGGGACGTCAAGACAGGTACCTGTAAGACCATGAGTGGTCACACTTATTCTGTATGATCTGTGGCTATATCCAGTGATTCAGAGTTCATCGTATCGGGAAGTGATGATAAGACGGTGAGACTATGGGACTTCAAGACAGATACTTGTAAGACCATGAGTGGTCAAACAGATTGTGTATATGCTGTGGCTATATCCAGTTATTCAGAGTTCATCGTATCGGGAAGTGCAGATTATACGGTGAGACTATGGGACGTCAAGACAGGTACTTGTAAGACCATGAGTGGTCACACAGATTGAGTATCATCTGTGGCTATATCCAGTGATTCAGAGTTCATCGTATCGGGAAGTGCAGATTATACGGTGAGACTATGGGACGTCAAGACAGGTACCTGTAAGACCATGAGTGGTCACACAAATGTTGTATATGCTGTGGCTATATCCAGTTATTCAGAGTTCATCGTATCGGGAAGTGCAGATTATACGGTGAGACTATGGGACTTCAAGACAGGTACCTGTAAGACCATGAGTGGTCACACAGATTATGTAAGATCTGTGGCTATATCCAGTGATTCAGAGTTCATCGTATCGGGAAGTGCAGATTAGACGGTGAGACTATGGGACGTCAAGACAGGTACCTGTAAGACCATGAGTGGTCACACAGATTATGTAAGATCTGTGGCTATATCCAGTGATTCAGAGTTCATCGTATCGGGAAGTGCAGATTATACGGTGAGACTATGGGACGTCAAGACAGGTACTTGTAAGACTATGAGTGGTCACACAGATTAAGTATTATCTGTGGCTATATCCAGTGATTCATAGTTCATCGTATCGGGAAGTGCAGATAAGACGGTGAGACTATGGGACGTCAAGACAGGTACTTGTAAGACCATGAGTGGTCACACAGATTATGTAAGATCTGTGGCTATATCCAGTGATTCAGAGTTCATCGTATCGGGAAGTGCAGATTATACGGTGAGACTATGAGACGTCAAGACAGGTACCTGTAAGACCATGAGTGGTCACACAAATGTTGTATATGCTGTGGCTATATCCAGTGATTCAGAGTTCATCGTATCGGGAAGTTATGATAAGACGGTGAGACTATGGGACGTCAAGACAGGTACTTGTAAGACCATGAGTGGTCACAAAGATTATGTATATGCTGTGGCTATATCCAGTTATTCAGAGTTCATCGTATCGGGAAGTGCAGATAAGACGGTGAGACTATGGGACGTCAAGACAGGTACCTGTAAGACCATGAGTGGTCACACAGATTAAGTATCATCTGTGGCTATATCCAGTGATTCAGAGTTCATCGTATCGGGAAGTTATGATAAGACGGTGAGACTATGGGACGTCAAGACAGGTACTTTAAGACCATGAGTGGTCACAAAGATTATGTATATGCTGTGGCTATATCCAGTGATTCAGAGTTCATCGTATCGGGAAGTTATGATTAGACGGTGAGACTATGGGACGTCAAGACAGGTACCTGTAAGACCATGAGTGGTCACACAAATGTTGTATATGCTGTGGCTATATCCAGTGATTCAGAGTTCATCGTATCGGGAAGTGGAGATAAGACGGTGAGACTATGGGACGTCAAGACAGGTACCTGTAAGACCATGAGTGGTCACACAGATTCTGTATATGCTGTGGCTATATCCAGTGATTCATAGTTCATCGTATCGGGAAGTGCAGATTATACGGTGAGACTATGGGACGTCAAGACAGGTACCTGTAAGACCATGAGTGGTCACACAAATGTTGTATATGCTGTGGCTATATCCAGTGATTCAGAGTTCATCGTATCGGGAAGTTATGATAAGACGGTGAGACTATGGGACGTCAAGACAGGTACTTGTAAGACCATGAGTGGTCACAAAGATTATGTATATGCTGTGGCTATATCCAGTGATTCAGAGTTCATCGTATCGGGAAGTGCAGATAAGACGGTGAGACTATGGGACGTCAAGACAGGTACCTGTAAGACCATGAGTGGTCACACAGATTAAGTATTATCTGTGGCTATATCCAGTGACTCAGAGTTCATCGTATCGGGAAGTTATGATAAGACAGTGAGACTATGGGACGTCAAGACAGGTACCTGTAAGACCATGAGTGGTCACAAAGATTATGTATATGCTGTGGCTATATCCAGTGATTCAGAGTTCATCGTATCGGGAAGTGCAGATTATACGGTGAGACTATGGGACGTCAAGACAGGTACCTGTAAGACCATGAGTGGTCACACAAATGTTGTATATGCTGTGGCTATATCCAGTGATTCAGAGTTCATCGTATCGGGAAGTTATGATAATACGGTGAGACTATGGGACTTCAAGACAGGTACCTGTAAGACCATGAGTGGTCACACAGATTATGTAAGATCTGTGGCTATATCCAGTGATTCAGAGTTCATCGTATCGGGAAGTGCAGATTAGACGGTGAGACTATGGGACGTCAAGACAGGTACCTGTAAGACCATGAGTGGTCACACTAGTCAAGTATATGCTGTGGCTATATCCAGTGATTCAGAGTTCATCGTATCGGGAAGTGCAGATTATACGGTGAGACTATGGGACGTCAAGACAGGTACTTGTAAGACCATGAGTGGTCACACAGATTAAGTATTATCTGTGGCTATATCCAGTGACTCAGAGTTCATCGTATCGGGAAGTTATGATTAGACGGTGAGACTATGGGACGTCAAGACAGGTACCTGTAAGACCATGAGTGGTCACACTTATTCTTTATGATCTGTGGCTATATCCAGTGATTCAGAGTTCATCGTATCGGGAAGTGCAGATTATACGGTGAGACTATGGGACGTCAAGACAGGTACCTGTAAGACCATGAGTGGTCACACATATTCTGCATTATCTGTTGCTATATCCAGTGATTCAGAGTTCATCGTATCGGGAAGCGATGATTATACGGTGAGACTATGGGACGTCAAGACAGGTACCTGTAAGACCATGAGTGGTCACACAGATTCTGTATATGCTGTGGCTATATCCAGTGATTCATAGTTCATCGTATCGGGAAGTTATGATAAGACGGTGAGACTATGGGACGTCAAGACAGGTACCTGTAAGACCATGAGTGGTCACACTTATTCTTTATGATCTGCGTCTATATCCAGTGATTCAGAGTTCATTGTATCGGGAAGTGATGATAAGACGGTGAGACTATGGGACGTCAAGACAGGTACCTGTAAGACAATGAGTGGTCACACAGATTAAGTATTATCTGTGGCTATATCCAGTGATTCAGAGTTCATCGTATCGGGAAGTGCAGATTATACGGTGAGACTATGGGACGTCAAGACAGGTACTTGTAAGACTATGAGTGGTCACACAGATTAAGTATTATCTGTGGCTATATCCAGTGATTCATAGTTCATCGTATCGGGAAGTGCAGATTATACGGTGAGACTATGGGACGTCAAGACAGGTACCTGTAAGACCATGAGTGGTCACACAAATGTTGTATATGCTGTGGCTATATCCAGTGATTCAGAGTTCATCGTATCGGAAAGTGCAGATTATACGGTGAGACTATGGGACGTCAAGACAGGTACTTGTAAGACCATGAGTGGTCACACAGATTGAGTATCATCTGTGGCTATATCCAGTGATTCATAGTTCATCGTATCGGGAAGTGCAGATAAGACGGTGAGACTATGGGACGTCAAGACAGGTACCTGTAAGACCATGAGTGGTCACACAGATTAAGTATCAGCTGTGGCTATATCCAGTGATTCAGAGTTCATCGTATCGGGAAGTTATGATAAGACGGTGAGACTATGGGACGTCAAGACAGATACTTGTAAGACCATGAGTGGTCAAACAGATTGAGTATATGCTGTGGCTATATCCAGTGATTCAGAGTTCATCGTATCGGGAAGTGCAGATTATACGGTGAGACTATGGGACGTCAAGACAGTAACTTGTAAGACCATGAGTGGTCACACAGATTAAGTATTATCTGTGGCTATATCCAGTGACTCAGAGTTCATCGTATCGGGAAGTGCAGATTATACGGTAAGACTATGGGACTTCAAGACAGGTACCTGTAAGACCATGAGTGGTCACACAAATGTTGTATATGCTGTGGCTATATCCAGTTATTCAGAGTTCATCGTATCGGGAAGTGCAGATTATACGGTAAGACTATGGGACTTCAAGACAGGTACTTGTAAGACCATGAGTGATCACACTAGTTATGTATATGCTGTGGCTATATCCAGTGATTCAGAGTTCATCGTATCGGGAAGTGATGATTATACGGTGAGACTATGGGACTTCAAGACAGGTACCTGTAAGACCATGAGTGGTCACACAGATTATGTAAGATCTGTGGCTATATCCAGTGATTCAGAGTTCATCGTATCGGGAAGTGCAGATTAGACGGTGAGACTATGGGACGTCAAGACAGGTACCTGTAAGACCATGAGTGGTCACACTAGTCAAGTATATGCTGTGGCTATATCCAGTGATTCAGAGTTCATCGTATCGGGAAGTTATGATTAGACGGTGAGACTATGGGACGTCAAGACAGGTACCTGTAAGACCATGAGTGGTCACACTAGTTATGTAAATGCTGTGGCTATATCCAGTGATTCAGAGTTCATCGTATCGGGAAGTGCAGATAAGACGGTGAGACTATGAGACGTCAAGACAGGTACCTGTAAGACCATGAGTGGTCACACAGATTATGTAAGATCTGTGGCTATATCCAGTGACTCAGAGTTCATCGTATCGGGAAGTGCAGATTATACAGTAAGACTATGGGACTTCAAGACAGGTACCTGTAAGACCATGAGTGGTCACACAAATGTTGTATATGCTGTGGCTATATCCAGTGATTCAGAGTTCATCGTATCGGGAAGTTATGATAAGACGGTGAGACTATGGGACGTCAAGACAGGTACCTGTAAGACCATGAGTGGTCACACTTATTCTGTATGATCTGTGTCTATATCCAGTGATTCAGAGTTCATCGTATCGGGAAGTGGAGATAAGACGGTGAGACTATGGGACGTCAAGACAGGTACCTGTAAGACCATGAGTGGTCACACAGATTCTGTATATGCTGTGGCTATATCCAGTGATTCATAGTTCATCGTATCGGGAAGTTATGATAAGACGGTGAGACTATGGGACGTCAAGACAGGTACCTGTAAGACCATGAGTGGTCACACTTATTCTTTATGATCTGCGTCTATATCCAGTGATTCAGAGTTCATTGTATCGGGAAGTGATGATAAGACGGTGAGACTATGGGACGTCAAGACAGGTACCTGTAAGACCATGAGTGGTCACACAGATTAAGTATTATCTGTGGCTATATCCAGTGATTCAGAGTTCATCGTATCGGGAAGTGCAGATAAGACGGTGAGACTATGGGACGTCAAGACAGGTACTTGTAAGACTATGAGTGGTCACACAGATTAAGTATTATCTGTGGCTATATCCAGTGATTCATAGTTCATCGTATCGGGAAGTGCAGATAAGACGGTGAGACTATGGGACTTCAAGACAGGTACCTGTAAGACCATGAGTGGTCACACAAATGTTGTATATGCTGTGGCTATATCCAGTGATTCAGAGTTCATCGTATCGGGAAGTTATGATAAGACGGTGAGACTATGGGACGTCAAGACAGGTACCTGTAAGACCATGAGTGGTCACACAGATTAAGTATCATCTGTGGCTATATCCAGTGATTCAGAGTTCATCGTATCGGGAAGTGCAGATTATACGGTGAGACTATGGGACGTCAAGACAGGTACCTGTAAGACCATGAGTGGTCACACAAATGTTGTATATGCTGTGGCTATATCCAGTGATTCAGAGTTCATCGTATCGGGAAGTGCAGATTATACGGTGAGACTATGGGACGTCAAGACAGGTACCTGTAAGACCATGAGTGGTCACACTAGTTATGTAAATGCTGTGGCTATATCCAGTGATTCAGAGTTCATCGTATCGGGAAGTGCAGATAAGACGGTGAGACTATGAGACGTCAAGACAGGTACCTGTAAGACCATGAGTGGTCACACTAGTTATGTAAATGCTGTGGCTATATCCAGTTATTCAGAGTTCATCGTATCGGGAAGTGCAGATTATACGGTGAGACTATGAGACGTCAAGACAGGTACCTGTAAGACCATGAGTGGTCACACAAATGTTGTATATGCTGTGGCTATATCCAGTGATTCAGAGTTCATCGTATCGGGAAGTTATGATAAGACGGTGAGACTATGGGACGTCAAGACAGGTACTTGTAAGACCATGAGTGGTCACAAAGATTATGTATATGCTGTGGCTATATCCAGTTATTCAGAGTTCATCGTATCGGGAAGTGCAGATAAGACGGTGAGACTATGGGACGTCAAGACAGGTACCTGTAAGACCATGAGTGGTCACACAAATGTTGTATATGCTGTGGCTATATCCAGTGATTCAGAGTTCATCGTATCGGGAAGTTATGATAAGACGGTGAGACTATGGGACGTCAAGACAGGTACTTGTAAGACCATGAGTGGTCACAAAGATTATGTATATGCTGTGGCTATATCCAGTGATTCAGAGTTCATCGTATCGGGAAGTGCAGATAAGACGGTGAGACTATGGGACGTCAAGACAGGTACCTGTAAGACCATGAGTGGTCACACAGATTAAGTATTATCTGTGGCTATATCCAGTGACTCAGAGTTCATCGTATCGGGAAGTTATGATAAGACAGTGAGACTATGGGACGTCAAGACAGGTACCTGTAAGACCATGAGTGGTCACAAAGATTATGTATATGCTGTGGCTATATCCAGTGATTCAGAGTTCATCGTATCGGGAAGTGCAGATTATACGGTGAGACTATGGGACGTCAAGACAGGTACCTGTAAGACCATGAGTGGTCACACAAATGTTGTATATGCTGTGGCTATATCCAGTGATTCAGAGTTCATCGTATCGGGAAGTTATGATAATACGGTGAGACTATGGGACTTCAAGACAGGTACCTGTAAGACCATGAGTGGTCACACAGATTATGTAAGATCTGTGGCTATATCCAGTGATTCAGAGTTCATCGTATCGGGAAGTGCAGATTAGACGGTGAGACTATGGGACGTCAAGACAGGTACCTGTAAGACCATGAGTGGTCACACTAGTTATGTAAATGCTGTGGCTATATCCAGTGATTCAGAGTTCATCGTATCGGGAAGTGCAGATTATACGGTAAGACTATGGGACTTCAAGACAGGTACCTGTAAGACCATGAGTGGTCACACAGATTCTGTATATGCTGTGGCTATATCCAGTGATTCAGAGTTCATCGTATCGGGAAGTGCAGATTATACGGTGAGACTATGGGACGTCAAGACAGGTACCTGTAAGACCATGAGTGGTCACACACATTATGTAAATGCTGTGGCTATATCCAGTGATTCAGAGTTCATCGTATCGGGAAGTGCAGATTATACGGTGAGACTATGGGACGTCAAGACAGGTACCTGTAAGACCATGAGTGGTCACACATATTCTGCATTATCTGTTGCTATATCCAGTGATTCAGAGTTCATCGTATCGGGAAGCGATGATTATACGGTGAGACTATGGGACGTCAAGACAGGTACCTGTAAGACCATGAGTGGTCACACAGATTCTGTATATGCTGTGGCTATATCCAGTGATTCATAGTTCATCGTATCGGGAAGTTATGATAAGACGGTGAGACTATGGGACGTCAAGACAGGTACCTGTAAGACCATGAGTGGTCACACTTATTCTTTATGATCTGCGTCTATATCCAGTGATTCAGAGTTCATTGTATCGGGAAGTGATGATAAGACGGTGAGACTATGGGACGTCAAGACAGGTACCTGTAAGACAATGAGTGGTCACACAGATTAAGTATTATCTGTGGCTATATCCAGTGATTCAGAGTTCATCGTATCGGGAAGTGCAGATTATACGGTGAGACTATGGGACGTCAAGACAGGTACTTGTAAGACTATGAGTGGTCACACAGATTAAGTATTATCTGTGGCTATATCCAGTGATTCATAGTTCATCGTATCGGGAAGTGCAGATTATACGGTGAGACTATGGGACGTCAAGACAGGTACCTGTAAGACCATGAGTGGTCACACAAATGTTGTATATGCTGTGGCTATATCCAGTGATTCAGAGTTCATCGTATCGGAAAGTGCAGATTATACGGTGAGACTATGGGACGTCAAGACAGGTACTTGTAAGACCATGAGTGGTCACACAGATTGAGTATCATCTGTGGCTATATCCAGTGATTCATAGTTCATCGTATCGGGAAGTGCAGATAAGACGGTGAGACTATGGGACGTCAAGACAGGTACCTGTAAGACCATGAGTGGTCACACAGATTAAGTATCAGCTGTGGCTATATCCAGTGATTCAGAGTTCATCGTATCGGGAAGTGATGATTATACGGTGAGACTATGGGACGTCAAGACAGGTACCTGTAAGACCATGAGTGGTCACACAAATGTTGTATATGCTGTGGCTATATCCAGTTATTCAGAGTTCATCGTATCGGGAAGTGCAGATTATACGGTGAGACTATGGGACTTCAAGACAGGTACTTGTAAGACCATGAGTGGTCACACAGATTAAGTATTATCTGTGGCTATATCCAGTGACTCAGAGTTCATCGTATCGGGAAGTGCAGATTATACGGTAAGACTATGGGACTTCAAGACAGGTACCTGTAAGACCATGAGTGGTCACACAAATGTTGTATATGCTGTGGCTATATCCAGTTATTCAGAGTTCATCGTATCGGGAAGTGCAGATTATACGGTAAGACTATGGGACTTCAAGACAGGTACTTGTAAGACCATGAGTGATCACACTAGTTATGTATATGCTGTGGCTATATCCAGTGATTCAGAGTTCATCGTATCGGGAAGTGATGATTATACGGTGAGACTATGGGACTTCAAGACAGGTACCTGTAAGACCATGAGTGGTCACACAGATTATGTAAGATCTGTGGCTATATCCAGTGATTCAGAGTTCATCGTATCGGGAAGTGCAGATTAGACGGTGAGACTATGGGACGTCAAGACAGGTACCTGTAAGACCATGAGTGGTCACACTAGTCAAGTATATGCTGTGGCTATATCCAGTGATTCAGAGTTCATCGTATCGGGAAGTTATGATTAGACGGTGAGACTATGGGACGTCAAGACAGGTACCTGTAAGACCATGAGTGGTCACACTAGTTATGTAAATGCTGTGGCTATATCCAGTGATTCAGAGTTCATCGTATCGGGAAGTGCAGATAAGACGGTGAGACTATGAGACGTCAAGACAGGTACCTGTAAGACCATGAGTGGTCACACTAGTTATGTAAATGCTGTGGCTATATCCAGTTATTCAGAGTTCATCGTATCGGGAAGTGCAGATAATACGGTGAGACTATGGGACGTCAAGACAGGTACCTGTAAGACCATGAGTGGTCACACTAGTCATGTATAAGCTGTGGCTATATCCAGTGATTCAGAGTTCATCGTATCGGGAAGTTATGATTATACGGTGAGACTATGGGACGTCAAGACAGGTACCTGTAAGACCATGAGTGGTCACACAAATGTTGTATATGCTGTGGCTATATCCAGTGATTCAGAGTTCATCGTATCGGGAAGTGGAGATAAGACGGTGAGACTATGGGACGTCAAGACAGGTACCTGTAAGACCATGAGTGGTCACACAGATTCTGTATATGCTGTGGCTATATCCAGTGATTCATAGTTCATCGTATCGGGAAGTTATGATAAGACGGTGAGACTATGGGACGTCAAGACAGGTACCTGTAAGACCATGAGTGGTCACACTTATTCTTTATGATCTGCGTCTATATCCAGTGATTCAGAGTTCATTGTATCGGGAAGTGATGATAAGACGGTGAGACTATGGGACGTCAAGACAGGTACCTGTAAGACCATGAGTGGTCACACAGATTAAGTATTATCTGTGGCTATATCCAGTGATTCAGAGTTCATCGTATCGGGAAGTGCAGATTATACGGTGAGACTATGGGACGTCAAGACAGGTACTTGTAAGACTATGAGTGGTCACACAGATTAAGTATTATCTGTGGCTATATCCAGTGATTCATAGTTCATCGTATCGGGAAGTGCAGATAAGACGGTGAGACTATGGGACGTCAAGACAGGTACCTGTAAGACCATGAGTGGTCACACTAGTTATGTAAATGCTGTGGCTATATCCAGTGATTCAGAGTTCATCGTATCGGGAAGTTATGATAATACGGTGAGACTATGGGACGTCAAGACAGGTACCTGTAAGACCATGAGTGGTCACACAGATTATGTAAGATCTGTGGCTATATCCAGTGATTCAGAGTTCATCGTATCGGGAAGTGCAGATTATACGGTGAGACTATGGGACGTCAAGACAGGTACCTGTAAGACCATGAGTGGTCACACAAATGTTGTATATGCTGTGGCTATATCCAGTGATTCAGAGTTCATCGTATCGGGAAGTGCAGATTATACGGTGAGACTATGGGACGTCAAGACAGGTACCTGTAAGACCATGAGTGGTCACACTAGTTATGTAAATGCTGTGGCTATATCCAGTGATTCAGAGTTCATCGTATCGGGAAGTGCAGATAAGACGGTGAGACTATGAGACGTCAAGACAGGTACCTGTAAGACCATGAGTGGTCACACTAGTTATGTAAATGCTGTGGCTATATCCAGTTATTCAGAGTTCATCGTATCGGGAAGTGCAGATTATACGGTGAGACTATGAGACGTCAAGACAGGTACCTGTAAGACCATGAGTGGTCACACAAATGTTGTATATGCTGTGGCTATATCCAGTGATTCAGAGTTCATCGTATCGGGAAGTTATGATAAGACGGTGAGACTATGGGACGTCAAGACAGGTACTTGTAAGACCATGAGTGGTCACAAAGATTATGTATATGCTGTGGCTATATCCAGTTATTCAGAGTTCATCGTATCGGGAAGTGCAGATAAGACGGTGAGACTATGGGACGTCAAGACAGGTACCTGTAAGACCATGAGTGGTCACACAAATGTTGTATATGCTGTGGCTATATCCAGTGATTCAGAGTTCATCGTATCGGGAAGTGGAGATAAGACGGTGAGACTATGGGACGTCAAGACAGGTACTTGTAAGACCATGAGTGGTGACAAAGATTATGTATATGCTGTGGCTATATCCAGTTATTCAGAGTTCATCGTATCGGGAAGTGCAGATAAGACGGTGAGACTATGGGACGTCAAGACAGGTACCTGTAAGACCATGAGTGGTCACACAGATTAAGTATCATCTGTGGCTATATCCAGTGATTCAGAGTTCATCGTATCGGGAAGTTATGATTAGACGGTGAGACTATGGGACGTCAAGACAGGTACCTGTAAGACCATGAGTGGTCACAAAGATTATGTATATGCTGTGGCTATATCCAGTGATTCAGAGTTCATCGTATCGGGAAGTGCAGATTATACGGTGAGACTATGGGACGTCAAGACAGGTACCTGTAAGACCATGAGTGGTCACACAAATGTTGTATATGCTGTGGCTATATCCAGTGATTCAGAGTTCATCGTATCGGGAAGTTATGATAATACGGTGAGACTATGGGACTTCAAGACAGGTACCTGTAAGACCATGAGTGGTCACACAGATTATGTAAGATCTGTGGCTATATCCAGTGATTCAGAGTTCATCGTATCGGGAAGTGCAGATTAGACGGTGAGACTATGGGACGTCAAGACAGGTACCTGTAAGACCATGAGTGGTCACACAAATGTTGTATATGCTGTGGCTATATCCAGTGATTCAGAGTTCATCGTATCGGGAAGTTATGATAAGACGGTGAGACTATGGGACGTCAAGACAGGTACTTGTAAGACCATGAGTGGTCACAAAGATTATGTATATGCTGTGGCTATATCCAGTGATTCAGAGTTCATCGTATCGGGAAGTTATGATTAGACGGTGAGACTATGGGACGTCAAGACAGGTACTTGTAAGACCATGAGTGGTCACACAGATTAAGTATCATCTGTGGCTATATCCAGTGATTCAGAGTTCATCGTATCGGGAAGTTATGATAAGACGGTGAGACTATGGGACGTCAAGACAGGTACTTGTAAGACCATGAGTGGTCACAAAGATTATGTATATGCTGTGGCTATATCCAGTTATTCAGAGTTCATCGTATCGGGAAGTGCAGATAAGACGGTGAGACTATGGGACGTCAAGACAGGTACCTGTAAGACCATGAGTGGTCACACAGATTAAGTATCATCTGTGGCTATATCCAGTGATTCAGAGTTCATCGTATCGGGAAGTGCAGATTATACGGTGAGACTATGGGACGTCAAGACAGGTACTTGTAAGACCATGAGTGGTCACACTAGTTATGTAAATGCTGTGGCTATATCCAGTTATTCAGAGTTCATCGTATCGGGAAGTGCAGATAAGACGGTGAGACTATGGGACGTCAAGACAGGTACCTGTAAGACCATGAGTGGTCACACAGATTATGTAAGATCTGTGGCTATATCCAGTGACTCAGAGTTCATCGTATCGGGAAGTTATGATAAGACGGTGAGACTATGGGACGTCAAGACAGGTACCTGTAAGACCATGAGTGGTCACACTTATTCTTTATGATCTGCGTCTATATCCAGTGATTCAGAGTTCATTGTATCGGGAAGTGATGATAAGACGGTGAGACTATGGGACGTCAAGACAGGAACCTGTAAGACCATGAGTGGTCACACTAGTCATGTATAAGCTGTGGCTATATCCAGTGATTCAGAGTTCATCGTATCGGGAAGTTATGATAATACGGTGAGACTATGGGACGTCAAGACAGGTACTTGTAAGACTATGAGTGGTCACACAGATTAAGTATTATCTGTGGCTATATCCAGTGACTCAGAGTTCATCGTATCGGGAAGTGCAGATTATACAGTAAGACTATGGGACTTCAAGACAGGTACCTGTAAGACCATGAGTGGTCACACAAATGTTGTATATGCTGTGGCTATATCCAGTGATTCAGAGTTCATCGTATCGGGAAGTTATGATAAGACGGTGAGACTATGGGACGTCAAGACAGGTACCTGTAAGACCATGAGTGGTCACACTTATTCTGTATGATCTGTGTCTATATCCAGTGATTCAGAGTTCATCGTATCGGGAAGTGCAGATTATACGGTGAGACTATGGGACGTCAAGACAGTAACTTGTAAGACCATGAGTGGTCACACAGATTAAGTATTATCTGTGGCTATATCCAGTGATTCAGAGTTCATCGTATCGGGAAGTGCAGATTATACGGTGAGACTATGGGACGTCAAGACAGGTACCTGTAAGACCATGAGTGGTCACACAAATGTTGTATATGCTGTGGCTATATCCAGTGATTCAGAGTTCATCGTATCGGGAAGTTATGATTAGACGGTGAGACTATGGGACGTCAAGACAGGTACCTGTAAGACCATGAGTGGTCACACTAGTTATGTAAATGCTGTGGCTATATCCAGTGATTCAGAGTTCATCGTATCGGGAAGTTATGATAAGACGGTGAGACTATGGGACGTCAAGACAGGTACTTGTAAGACCATGAGTGGTCACAGAGATTATGTATATGCTGTGGCTATATCCAGTTATTCAGAGTTCATCGTATCGGGAAGTGCAGATTATACGGTGAGACTATGGGACGTCAAGACAGGTACCTGTAAGACCATGAGTGGTCACACAGATTAAGTATCATCTGTGGCTATATCCAGTGATTCAGAGTTCATCGTATCGGGAAGTGCAGATAATACGGTGAGACTATGGGACGTCAAGACAGGTACCTGTAAGACCATGAGTGGTCACACAGATTATGTATGATCTGTGGCTATATCCAGTGATTCAGAGTTCATCGTATCGGGAAGTTATGATAAGACGGTGAGACTATGGGACGTCAAGACAGGTACTTGTAAGACCATGAGTGGTCACAAAGATTATGTATATGCTGTGGCTATATCCAGTTATTCAGAGTTCATCGTATCGGGAAGTGCAGATTATACGGTGAGACTATGGGACGTCAAGACAGGTACCTGTAAGACCATGAGTGGTCACACAAATGTTGTATATGCTGTGGCTATATCCAGTGATTCAGAGTTCATCGTATCGGGAAGTGGAGATAAGACGGTGAGACTATGGGACGTCAAGACAGGTACCTGTAAGACCATGAGTGGTCACACAAATGTTGTATATGCTGTGGCTATATCCAGTGATTCAGAGTTCATCGTATCGGGAAGTGATGATAAGACGGTGAGACTATGGGACGTCAAGACAGGTACTTGTAAGACCATGAGTGGTCACAAAGATTATGTATATGCTGTGGCTATATCCAGTTATTCAGAGTTCATCGTATCGGGAAGTGCAGATTATACGGTGAGACTATGGGACGTCAAGACAGGTACCTGTAAGACCATGAGTGGTCACACAGATTAAGTATCATCTGTGGCTATATCCAGTGATTCAGAGTTCATCGTATCGGGAAGTTATGATAAGACGGTGAGACTATGGGACGTCAAGACAGGTACTTGTAAGACCATGAGTGGTCACAAAGATTATGTATATGCTGTGGCTATATCCAGTTATTCAGAGTTCATCGTATCGGGAAGTGCTGATAAGACGGTGAGACTATGGGACGTCAAGACAGGTACTTGTAAGACCATGAGTGGTCACAAAGATTATGTATATGCTGTGGCTATATCCAGTTATTCAGAGTTCATCGTATCGGGAAGTGCAGATAAGACGGTGAGACTATGGGACGTCAAGACAGGTACCTGTAAGACCATGAGTGGTCACACAGATTAAGTATTATCTGTGGCTATATCCAGTGACTCAGAGTTCATCGTATCGGGAAGTTATGATAAGACGGTGAGACTATGGGACGTCAAGACAGGTACCTGTAAGACCATGAGTGGTCACACTAGTCAAGTATATGCTGTGGCTATATCCAGTGATTCAGAGTTCATTGTATCGGGAAGTGATGATAAGACGGTGAGACTATGGGACGTCAAGACAGGTACCTGTAAGACCATGAGTGGTCACACTAGTCAAGTATATGCTGTGGCTATATCCAGTGATTCAGAGTTCATCGTATCGGGAAGTGCAGATTATACGGTGAGACTATGGGACGTCAAGACAGGTACTTGTAAGACTATGAGTGGTCACACAGATTAAGTATTATCTGTGGCTATATCCAGTGACTCAGAGTTCATCGTATCGGGAAGTGCAGATTATACGGTAAGACTATGGGACTTCAAGACAGGTACCTGTAAGACCATGAGTGGTCACACAAATGTTGTATATGCTGTGGCTATATCCAGTGATTCAGAGTTCATCGTATCGGGAAGTTATGATAAGACGGTGAGACTATGGGACGTCAAGACAGGTACCTGTAAGACCATGAGTGGTCACACTTATTCTGTATGATCTGCGTCTATATCCAGTGATTCAGAGTTCATCGTATCGGGAAGTGCAGATTATACGGTGAGACTATGGGACGTCAAGACAGGTACCTGTAAGACCATGAGTGATCACACTTATTCTGTAAGATCTGTGGCTATATCCAGTGATTCAGAGTTCATCGTATCGGGAGTTATGATAAGACGGTGAGACTATGGGACTTCAAGACAGATACTTGTAAGACCATGAGTGGTCAAACAGATTGAGTATATGCTGTGGCTATATCCAGTGATTCAGAGTTCATCGTATCGGGAAGTGCAGATTATACGGTGAGACTATGGGACGTCAAGACAGTAACTTGTAAGACCATGAGTGGTCACACAGATTAAGTATTATCTGTGGCTATATCCAGTGACTCAGAGTTCATCGTATCGGGAAGTGCAGATTATACGGTAAGACTATGGGACTTCAAGACAGGTACCTGTAAGACCATGAGTGGTCACACAAATGTTGTATATGCTGTGGCTATATCCAGTGATTCAGAGTTCATCGTATCGGGAAGTTATGATAAGACGGTGAGACTATGGGACGTCAAGACAGGTACCTGTAAGACCATGAGTGGTCACACAGATTAAGTATCATCTGTGGCTATATCCAGTGATTCAGAGTTCATCGTATCGGGAAGTTATGATAAGACGGTGAGACTATGGGACGTCAAGACAGGTACTTGTAAGACCATGAGTGGTCACAAAGATTATGTATATGCTGTGGCTATATCCAGTTATTCAGAGTTCATCGTATCGGGAAGTGCAGATAAGACGGTGAGACTATGGGACGTCAAGACAGGTACTTGTAAGACCATGAGTGGTCACACTAGTTATGTATGATCTGTGGCTATATCCAGTGATTCAGAGTTCATCGTATCGGGAAGTGGAGATAAGACGGTGAGACTATGGGACGTCAAGACAGGTACCTGTAAGACCATGAGTGGTCACACAGATTATGTAAGATCTGTGGCTATATCCAGTGATTCAGAGTTCATCGTATCGGGAAGTGCAGATTATACGGTGAGACTATGGGACGTCAAGACAGGTACCTGTAAGACCATGAGTGGTCACACAAATGTTGTATATGCTGTGGCTATATCCAGTGATTCAGAGTTCATCGTATCGGGAAGTTATGATAAGACGGTGAGACTATGGGACGTCAAGACAGGTACTTGTAAGACCATGAGTGGTCACAAAGATTATGTATATGCTGTGGCTATATCCAGTTATTCAGAGTTCATCGTATCGGGAAGTTATGATAATACGGTGAGACTATGGGACTTCAAGACAGGTACCTGTAAGACCATGAGTGGTCACACAGATTATGTATGATCTGTGGCTATATCCAGTGATTCAGAGTTCATCGTATCGGGAAGTTATGATTATACGGTGAGACTATGGGACGTCAAGACAGGTACCTGTAAGACCATGAGTGGTCACACAAATGTTGTATATGCTGTGGCTATATCCAGTGATTCAGAGTTCATCGTATCGGGAAGTGGAGATAAGACGGTGAGACTATGGGACGTCAAGACAGGTACCTGTAAGACCATGAGTGGTCACACAGATTCTGTATATGCTGTGGCTATATCCAGTGATTCATAGTTCATCGTATCGGGAAGTTATGATAAGACGGTGAGACTATGGGACGTCAAGACAGGTAAGACCATGAGTGGTCACACTAGTTATGTATGATCTGTGGCTATATCCAGTGATTCAGAGTTCATCGTATCGGGAAGTTATGATTATACGGTGAGACTATGGGACGTCAAGACAGGTACCTGTAAGACCATGAGTGGTCACACAAATGTTGTATATGCTGTGGCTATATCCAGTGATTCAGAGTTCATCGTATCGGGAAGTGGAGATAAGACGGTGAGACTATGGGACGTCAAGACAGGTACTTGTAAGACCATGAGTGGTCACAAAGATTATGTATATGCTGTGGCTATATCCAGTGATTCATAGTTCATCGTATCGGGAAGTTATGATAAGACGGTGAGACTATGGGACGTCAAGACAGGTACCTGTAAGACCATGAGTGGTCACACTAGTTATGTAAATGCTGTGGCTATATCCAGTGATTCAGAGTTCATCGTATCGGGAAGTTATGATAATACGGTGAGACTATGGGACTTCAAGACAGGTACCTGTAAGACCATGAGTGGTCACACAGATTATGTAAGATCTGTGGCTATATCCAGTGATTCAGAGTTCATCGTATCGGGAAGTGCAGATAAGACGGTGAGACTATGGGACGTCAAGACAGGTACCTGTAAGACCATGAGTGGTCACACACATTATGTATGATCTGTGGCTATATCCAGTGATTCAGAGTTCATCGTATCGGGAAGTGCAGATAATACGGTGAGACTATGGGACGTCAAGACAGGTACCTGTAAGACCATGAGTGGTCACACTAGTTATGTAAATGCTGTGGCTATATCCAGTGATTCAGAGTTCATCGTATCGGGAAGTTATGATAATACGGTGAGACTATGGGACTTCAAGACAGGTACCTGTAAGACCATGAGTGGTCACACAGATTATGTAAGATCTGTGGCTATATCCAGTGATTCAGAGTTCATCGTATCGGGAAGTGCAGATTATACGGTGAGACTATGGGACGTCAAGACAGGTACCTGTAAGACCATGAGTGGTCACACAAATGTTGTATATGCTGTGGCTATATCCAGTGATTCAGAGTTCATCGTATCGGGAAGTTATGATAATACGGTGAGACTATGGGACTTCAAGACAGGTACCTGTAAGACCATGAGTGGTCACACTAGTTATGTAAATGCTGTGGCTATATCCAGTGATTCAGAGTTCATCGTATCGGGAAGTGCAGATAAGACGGTGAGACTATGAGACGTCAAGACAGGTACCTGTAAGACCATGAGTGGTCACACTAGTCAAGTATATGCTGTGGCTATATCCAGTGATTCAGAGTTCATCGTATCGGGAAGTTATGATTAGACGGTGAGACTATGGGACGTCAAGACAGGTACCTGTAAGACCATGAGTGGTCACACAAATGTTGTATATGCTGTGGCTATATCCAGTGATTCAGAGTTCATCGTATCGGGAAGTGGAGATAAGACGGTGAGACTATGGGACGTCAAGACAGGTACCTGTAAGACCATGAGTGGTCACACAAATGTTGTATATGCTGTGGCTATATCCAGTGATTCAGAGTTCATCGTATCGGGAAGTGATGATAAGACGGTGAGACTATGGGACGTCAAGACAGGTACTTGTAAGACCATGAGTGGTCACAAAGATTATGTATATGCTGTGGCTATATCCAGTTATTCAGAGTTCATCGTATCGGGAAGTGCAGATTATACGGTGAGACTATGGGACGTCAAGACAGGTACCTGTAAGACCATGAGTGGTCACACAGATTAAGTATCATCTGTGGCTATATCCAGTGATTCAGAGTTCATCGTATCGGGAAGTTATGATAAGACGGTGAGACTATGGGACGTCAAGACAGGTACTTGTAAGACCATGAGTGGTCACAAAGATTATGTATATGCTGTGGCTATATCCAGTTATTCAGAGTTCATCGTATCGGGAAGTGCTGATAAGACGGTGAGACTATGGGACGTCAAGACAGGTACTTGTAAGACCATGAGTGGTCACAAAGATTATGTATATGCTGTGGCTATATCCAGTTATTCAGAGTTCATCGTATCGGGAAGTGCAGATAAGACGGTGAGACTATGGGACGTCAAGACAGGTACCTGTAAGACCATGAGTGGTCACACAGATTAAGTATTATCTGTGGCTATATCCAGTGACTCAGAGTTCATCGTATCGGGAAGTTATGATAAGACGGTGAGACTATGGGACGTCAAGACAGGTACCTGTAAGACCATGAGTGGTCACACTAGTCAAGTATATGCTGTGGCTATATCCAGTGATTCAGAGTTCATTGTATCGGGAAGTGATGATAAGACGGTGAGACTATGGGACGTCAAGACAGGTACCTGTAAGACCATGAGTGGTCACACTAGTCAAGTATATGCTGTGGCTATATCCAGTGATTCAGAGTTCATCGTATCGGGAAGTGCAGATTATACGGTGAGACTATGGGACGTCAAGACAGGTACTTGTAAGACTATGAGTGGTCACACAGATTAAGTATTATCTGTGGCTATATCCAGTGACTCAGAGTTCATCGTATCGGGAAGTGCAGATTATACGGTAAGACTATGGGACTTCAAGACAGGTACCTGTAAGACCATGAGTGGTCACACAAATGTTGTATATGCTGTGGCTATATCCAGTGATTCAGAGTTCATCGTATCGGGAAGTTATGATAAGACGGTGAGACTATGGGACGTCAAGACAGGTACCTGTAAGACCATGAGTGGTCACACTTATTCTGTATGATCTGCGTCTATATCCAGTGATTCAGAGTTCATCGTATCGGGAAGTGCAGATTATACGGTGAGACTATGGGACGTCAAGACAGGTACCTGTAAGACCATGAGTGATCACACTTATTCTGTAAGATCTGTGGCTATATCCAGTGATTCAGAGTTCATCGTATCGGGAGTTATGATAAGACGGTGAGACTATGGGACTTCAAGACAGATACTTGTAAGACCATGAGTGGTCAAACAGATTGAGTATATGCTGTGGCTATATCCAGTGATTCAGAGTTCATCGTATCGGGAAGTGCAGATTATACGGTGAGACTATGGGACGTCAAGACAGTAACTTGTAAGACCATGAGTGGTCACACAGATTAAGTATTATCTGTGGCTATATCCAGTGACTCAGAGTTCATCGTATCGGGAAGTGCAGATTATACGGTAAGACTATGGGACTTCAAGACAGGTACCTGTAAGACCATGAGTGGTCACACAAATGTTGTATATGCTGTGGCTATATCCAGTGATTCAGAGTTCATCGTATCGGGAAGTTATGATAAGACGGTGAGACTATGGGACGTCAAGACAGGTACCTGTAAGACCATGAGTGGTCACACAGATTAAGTATCATCTGTGGCTATATCCAGTGATTCAGAGTTCATCGTATCGGGAAGTTATGATAAGACGGTGAGACTATGGGACGTCAAGACAGGTACTTGTAAGACCATGAGTGGTCACAAAGATTATGTATATGCTGTGGCTATATCCAGTTATTCAGAGTTCATCGTATCGGGAAGTGCAGATAAGACGGTGAGACTATGGGACGTCAAGACAGGTACTTGTAAGACCATGAGTGGTCACACTAGTTATGTATGATCTGTGGCTATATCCAGTGATTCAGAGTTCATCGTATCGGGAAGTGGAGATAAGACGGTGAGACTATGGGACGTCAAGACAGGTACCTGTAAGACCATGAGTGGTCACACAGATTATGTAAGATCTGTGGCTATATCCAGTGATTCAGAGTTCATCGTATCGGGAAGTGCAGATTATACGGTGAGACTATGGGACGTCAAGACAGGTACCTGTAAGACCATGAGTGGTCACACAAATGTTGTATATGCTGTGGCTATATCCAGTGATTCAGAGTTCATCGTATCGGGAAGTTATGATAAGACGGTGAGACTATGGGACGTCAAGACAGGTACTTGTAAGACCATGAGTGGTCACAAAGATTATGTATATGCTGTGGCTATATCCAGTTATTCAGAGTTCATCGTATCGGGAAGTTATGATAATACGGTGAGACTATGGGACTTCAAGACAGGTACCTGTAAGACCATGAGTGGTCACACAGATTATGTAAGATCTGTGGCTATATCCAGTGATTCAGAGTTCATCGTATCGGGAAGTGCAGATAAGACGGTGAGACTATGGGACGTCAAGACAGGTACCTGTAAGACCATGAGTGGTCACACACATTATGTATGATCTGTGGCTATATCCAGTGATTCAGAGTTCATCGTATCGGGAAGTGCAGATAATACGGTGAGACTATGGGACGTCAAGACAGGTACCTGTAAGACCATGAGTGGTCACACAGATTATGTATGATCTGTGGCTATATCCAGTGATTCAGAGTTCATCGTATCGGGAAGTGCAGATAATACGGTGAGACTATGGAACGTCAAGACAGGTACCTGTAAGACCATGAGTGGTCACACAGATTAAGTATATGCTGTAGCTATATCCAGTGATTCAGAGTTCATCGTATCGGGAAGTGCAGATAATACGGTGAGACTATGGGACGTCAAGACAGGAACCTGTAAGACCATGAGTGGTCACACTAGTCATGTATAAGCTGTGGCTATATCCAGTGATTCAGAGTTCATCGTATCGGGAAGTTATGATAATACGGTGAGACTATGGGACGTCAAGACAGGTACCTGTAAGACCATGAGTGGTCACACAAATGTTGTATATGCTGTGGCTATATCAAGTGATTCAGAGTTCATCGTATCGGGAAGTGCAGATTATACGGTGAGACTATGGGACGTCAAGACAGGTACTTGTAAGACCATGAGTGGTCACACAAATGTTGTATATGCTGTGGCTATATCCAGTTATTCAGAGTTCATCGTATCGGGAAGTGCAGATTATACGGTGAGACTATGGGACGTCAAGACAGGTACTTGTAAGACCATGAGTGGTCACACAAATGTTGTATATGCTGTGGCTATATCCAGTGATTCAGAGTTCATCGTATCGGGAAGTGGAGATAAGACGGTGAGACTATGGGACGTCAAGACAGGTACCTGTAAGACCATGAGTGGTCACACAAATGTTGTATATGCTGTGGCTATATCCAGTGATTCAGAGTTCATCGTATCGGGAAGTTATGATAAGACGGTGAGACTATGGGACGTCAAGACAGGTACTTGTAAGACCATGAGTGGTCACAAAGATTATGTATATGCTGTGGCTATATCCAGTGATTCAGAGTTCATCGTATCGGGAAGTGCAGATTAGACGGTGAGACTATGGGACGTCAAGACAGGTACCTGTAAGACCATGAGTGGTCACACTAGTTATGTAAATGCTGTGGCTATATCCAGTGATTCAGAGTTCATCGTATCGGGAAGTGCAGATTATACGGTAAGACTATGGGACTTCAAGACAGGTACCTGTAAGACCATGAGTGGTCACACAGATTCTGTATATGCTGTGGCTATATCCAGTGATTCAGAGTTCATCGTATCGGGAAGTGCAGATAAGACGGTGAGACTATGAGACGTCAAGACAGGTACCTGTAAGACCATGAGTGGTCACACTAGTTATGTAAATGCTGTGGCTATATCCAGTTATTCAGAGTTCATCGTATCGGGAAGTTATGATAATACGGTGAGACTATGGGACTTCAAGACAGGTACCTGTAAGACCATGAGTGGTCACACAAATGTTGTATATGCTGTGGCTATATCCAGTGATTCAGAGTTCATCGTATCGGGAAGTGGAGATAAGACGGTGAGACTATGGGACGTCAAGACAGGTACCTGTAAGACCATGAGTGGTCACACAAATGTTGTATGATCTGTGGCTATATCCAGTGATTCAGAGTTCATCGTATCGGGAAGTTATGATTAGACGGTGAGACTATGGGACGTCAAGACAGGTACCTGTAAGACCATGAGTGGTCACACTAGTTATGTAAATGCTGTGGCTATATCCAGTGATTCAGAGTTCATCGTATCGGGAAGTGCAGATAAGACGGTGAGACTATGAGACGTCAAGACAGGTACCTGTAAGACCATGAGTGGTCACACTAGTTATGTAAATGCTGTGGCTATATCCAGTTATTCAGAGTTCATCGTATCGGGAAGTTATGATAATACGGTGAGACTATGGGACGTCAAGACAGGTAAGACCATGAGTGGTCACACTAGTTATGTATGATCTGTGGCTATATCCAGTGATTCAGAGTTCATCGTATCGGGAAGTTATGATTATACGGTGAGACTATGGGACGTCAAGACAGGTACCTGTAAGACCATGAGTGGTCACACAAATGTTGTATGATCTGTGGCTATATCCAGTGATTCAGAGTTCATCGTATCGGGAAGTGCAGATAATACGGTGAGACTATGGGACGTCAAGACAGGTACCTGTAAGACCATGAGTGGTCACACAGATTATGTATGATCTGTGGCTATATCCAGTGATTCAGAGTTCATCGTATCGGGAAGTGCAGATAATACGGTGAGACTATGGGACGTCAAGACAGGTAAGACCATGAGTGGTCACACTAGTTATGTATGATCTGTGGCTATATCCAGTGATTCAGAGTTCATCGTATCGGGAAGTGGAGATAAGACGGTGAGACTATGGGACGTCAAGACAGGTACCTGTAAGACCATGAGTGGTCACACAGATTCTGTATGATCTGTGGCTATATCCAGTGATTCAGAGTTCATCGTATCGGGAAGTGCAGATAATACGGTGAGACTATGGGACGTCAAGACAGGTACCTGTAAGACAATGAGTGGTCACACAGATTAAGTATTATCTGTGGCTATATCCAGTGATTCAGAGTTCATCGTATCGGGAAGTGCAGATTATACGGTGAGACTATGGGACGTCAAGACAGGTACCTGTAAGACCATGAGTGGTCACACTAGTTATGTAAATGCTGTGGCTATATCCAGTGATTCAGAGTTCAT
This sequence comes from Loxodes magnus, assembly GCA_946699065.1. Classification (NCBI taxonomy): domain Eukaryota; phylum Ciliophora; class Karyorelictea; order Loxodida; family Loxodidae; genus Loxodes; species Loxodes magnus. The sequence goes on along the minus strand of CAMPDV010000021.1, from coordinate 423,337 downwards.
CGTATCGGGAAGTGCAGATTATACGGTGAGACTATGGGACGTCAAGACAGGTACTTGTAAGACTATGAGTGGTCACACAGATTAAGTATTATCTGTGGCTATATCCAGTGATTCATAGTTCATCGTATCGGGAAGTGCAGATTATACGGTGAGACTATGGGACGTCAAGACAGGTACCTGTAAGACCATGAGTGGTCACACTAGTTATGTAAATGCTGTGGCTATATCCAGTGATTCAGAGTTCATCGTATCGGGAAGTTATGATAATACGGTGAGACTATGGGACTTCAAGACAGGTACCTGTAAGACCATGAGTGGTCACAAAGATTATGTATATGCTGTGGCTATATCCAGTGATTCAGAGTTCATCGTATCGGGAAGTGCAGATTATACGGTGAGACTATGGGACGTCAAGACAGGTACCTGTAAGACCATGAGTGGTCACACAGATTAAGTATCATCTGTGGCTATATCCAGTGATTCAGAGTTCATCGTATCGGGAAGTTATGATAAGACGGTGAGACTATGGGACGTCAAGACAGGTACTTGTAAGACCATGAGTGGTCACAAAGATTATGTATATGCTGTGGCTATATCCAGTTATTCAGAGTTCATCGTATCGGGAAGTGCAGATAAGACGGTGAGACTATGGGACGTCAAGACAGGTACCTGTAAGACCATGAGTGGTCACACAGATTAAGTATCATCTGTGGCTATATCCAGTGATTCAGAGTTCATCGTATCGGGAAGTGCAGATTATACGGTGAGACTATGGGACGTCAAGACAGGTACTTGTAAGACCATGAGTGGTCACACTAGTTATGTAAATGCTGTGGCTATATCCAGTTATTCAGAGTTCATCGTATCGGGAAGTGCAGATAAGACGGTGAGACTATGGGACGTCAAGACAGGTACCTGTAAGACCATGAGTGGTCACACTAGTTATGTAAATGCTGTGGCTATATCCAGTTATTCAGAGTTCATCGTATCGGTAAGTTATGATAATACGGTGAGACTATGGGACGTCAAGACAGGTAAGACCATGAGTGGTCACACTAGTTATGTATGATCTGTGGCTATATCCAGTGATTCAGAGTTCATCGTATCGGGAAGTGGAGATAAGACGGTGAGACTATGGGACGTCAAGACAGGTACCTGTAAGACCATGAGTGGTCACACAGATTATGTAAGATCTGTGGCTATATCCAGTGATTCAGAGTTCATCGTATCGGGAAGTGCAGATTATACGGTGAGACTATGGGACGTCAAGACAGGTACCTGTAAGACCATGAGTGGTCACACAAATGTTGTATATGCTGTGGCTATATCCAGTGATTCAGAGTTCATCGTATCGGGAAGTTATGATAAGACGGTGAGACTATGGGACGTCAAGACAGGTACTTGTAAGACCATGAGTGGTCACACAGATTATGTAAGATCTGTGGCTATATCCAGTGATTCAGAGTTCATCGTATCGGGAAGTGCAGATAATACGGTGAGACTATGGGACGTCAAGACAGGTACCTGTAAGACCATGAGTGGTCACACACATTATGTATGATCTGTGGCTATATCCAGTGATTCAGAGTTCATCGTATCGGGAAGTGCAGATAATACGGTGAGACTATGGGACGTCAAGACAGGTACCTGTAAGACCATGAGTGGTCACACAGATTATGTATGATCTGTGGCTATATCCAGTGATTCAGAGTTCATCGTATCGGGAAGTGCAGATAATACGGTGAGACTATGGAACGTCAAGACAGGTACCTGTAAGACCATGAGTGGTCACACTAGTTATGTATGATCTGTGGCTATATCCAGTGATTCAGAGTTCATCGTATCGGGAAGTGGAGATAAGACGGTGAGACTATGGGACGTCAAGACAGGTACCTGTAAGACCATGAGTGGTCACACAGATTATGTAAGATCTGTGGCTATATCCAGTGATTCAGAGTTCATCGTATCGGGAAGTGCAGATTATACGGTGAGACTATGGGACGTCAAGACAGGTACCTGTAAGACCATGAGTGGTCACACAAATGTTGTATATGCTGTGGCTATATCCAGTGATTCAGAGTTCATCGTATCGGGAAGTTATGATAAGACGGTGAGACTATGGGACGTCAAGACAGGTACTTGTAAGACCATGAGTGGTCACAAAGATTATGTATATGCTGTGGCTATATCCAGTTATTCAGAGTTCATCGTATCGGGAAGTGCAGATAATACGGTGAGACTATGGGACGTCAAGACAGGTACCTGTAAGACCATGAGTGGTCACACACATTATGTATGATCTGTGGCTATATCCAGTGATTCAGAGTTCATCGTATCGGGAAGTGCAGATAATACGGTGAGACTATGGGACGTCAAGACAGGTACCTGTAAGACCATGAGTGGTCACACAGATTATGTATGATCTGTGGCTATATCCAGTGATTCAGAGTTCATCGTATCGGGAAGTGCAGATAATACGGTGAGACTATGGAACGTCAAGACAGGTACCTGTAAGACCATGAGTGGTCACACTTATTCTGTATGATCTGTGGCTATATCCAGTGATTCAGAGTTCATCGTATCGGGAAGTGCAGATTATACGGTGAGACTATGGGACGTCAAGACAGGTACCTGTAAGACCATGAGTGGTCACACTAGTTATGTAAATGCTGTGGCTATATCCAGTTATTCAGAGTTCATCGTATCGGGAAGTGCAGATTAGACGGTGAGACTATGGGACGTCAAGACAGGTACCTGTAAGACCATGAGTGGTCACACTAGTCAAGTATATGCTGTGGCTATATCCAGTGATTCAGAGTTCATCGTATCGGGAAGTTATGATTATACGGTGAGACTATGGGACGTCAAGACAGGTACCTGTAAGACCATGAGTGGTCACACTTATTCTTTATGATCTGCGTCTATATCCAGTGATTCAGAGTTCATTGTATCGGGAAGTGATGATAAGACGGTGAGACTATGGGACGTCAAGACAGGTACCTGTAAGACCATGAGTGGTCACACTAGTTATGTAAGATCTGTGGCTATATCCAGTGATTCAGAGTTCATCGTATCGGGAAGTGCAGATTATACGGTGAGACTATGGGACGTCAAGACAGGTACTTGTAAGACTATGAGTGGTCACACAGATTAAGTATTATCTGTGGCTATATCCAGTGACTCAGAGTTCATCGTATCGGGAAGTGCAGATTATACGGTAAGACTATGGGACTTCAAGACAGGTACCTGTAAGACCATGAGTGGTCACACAAATGTTGTATATGCTGTGGCTATATCCAGTGATTCAGAGTTCATCGTATCGGGAAGTTATGATAATACGGTGAGACTATGGGACGTCAAGACAGGTACCTGTAAGACCATGAGTGGTCACACTTATTCTGTATGATCTGCGTCTATATCCAGTGATTCAGAGTTCATCGTATCGGGAAGTGCAGATTATACGGTGAGACTATGGGACGTCAAGACAGGTACCTGTAAGACCATGAGTGATCACACTTATTCTGTAAGATCTGTGGCTATATCCAGTGATTCAGAGTTCATCGTATCGGGAAGTGATGATAAGACGGTGAGACTATGGGACTTCAAGACAGATACTTGTAAGACCATGAGTGGTCACAAAGATTATGTATATGCTGTGGCTATATCCAGTGATTCAGAGTTCATCGTATCGGGAAGTGCAGATTATACGGTGAGACTATGGGACGTCAAGACAGGTACCTGTAAGACCATGAGTGGTCACACAGATTCTGTATATGCTGTGGCTATATCCAGTGATTCAGAGTTCATCGTATCGGGAAGTTATGATTATACGGTGAGACTATGGGACGTCAAGACAGGTACCTGTAAGACCATGAGTGGTCACACAAATGTTGTATATGCTGTGGCTATATCCAGTGATTCAGAGTTCATCGTATCGGGAAGTTATGATAAGACGGTGAGACTATGGGACGTCAAGACAGGTACTTGTAAGACCATGAGTGGTCACAAAGATTATGTATATGCTGTGGCTATATCCAGTTATTCAGAGTTCATCGTATCGGGAAGTGCAGATAAGACGGTGAGACTATGGGACGTCAAGACAGGTACCTGTAAGACCATGAGTGGTCACACAGATTAAGTATCATCTGTGGCTATATCCAGTGATTCAGAGTTCATCGTATCGGGAAGTGGAGATAAGACGGTGAGACTATGGGACGTCAAGACAGGTATCTGTAAGACCATGAGTGGTCACACAGATTATGTATATGCTGTGGCTATATCCAGTGACTCAGAGTTCATCGTATCGGGAAGTGCAGATTATACGGTAAGACTATGGGACTTCAAGACAGGTACTTGTAAGACCATGATGATCACACTAGTTATGTATATTCTGTGGCTATATCCAGTGATTCAGAGTTCATCGTATCGGGAAGTGCAGATAAGACGGTGAGACTATGGGACGTCAAGACAGGTACCTGTAAGACCATGAGTGGTCACACTAGTTATGTAAATGCTGTGGCTATATCCAGTGATTCAGAGTTCATCGTATCGGGAAGTTATGATAATACGGTGAGACTATAAGACTTCAAGACAGGTACCTGTAAGACCATGAGTGGTCACACTTATTCTGTATGATCTGCGTCTATATCCAGTGATTCAGAGTTCATCGTATCGGGAAGTGCAGATTATACGGTGAGACTATGGGACGTCAAGACAGGTACCTGTAAGACCATGAGTGATCACACTTATTCTGTAAGATCTGTGGCTATATCCAGTGATTCAGAGTTCATCGTATCGGGAAGTGATGATAAGACGGTGAGACTATGGGACTTCAAGACAGATACTTGTAAGACCATGAGTGGTCAAACAGATTGAGTATATGCTGTGGCTATATCCAGTTATTCAGAGTTCATCGTATCGGGAAGTTATGATAAGACGGTGAGACTATGGGACGTCAAGACAGGTACCTGTAAGACCATGAGTGGTCACACTAGTTATGTAAATGCTGTGGCTATATCCAGTGATTCAGAGTTCATCGTATCGGGAAGTTATGATAATACGGTGAGACTATGGGACTTCAAGACAGGTACCTGTAAGACCATGAGTGGTCACACAGATTATGTAAGATCTGTGGCTATATCCAGTGATTCAGAGTTCATCGTATCGGGAAGTGCAGATTATACGGTGAGACTATGGGACGTCAAGACAGGTACCTGTAAGACCATGAGTGGTCACACTAGTCAAGTATATGCTGTGGCTATATCCAGTGATTCAGAGTTCATCGTATCGGGAAGTTATGATAAGACGGTGAGACTATGGGACGTCAAGACAGGTACCTGTAAGACCATGAGTGGTCACACTAGTTATGTATATGCTGTGGCTATATCCAGTGATTCAGAGTTCATCGTATCGGGAAGTTATGATTAGACGGTGAGACTATGGGACGTCAAGACAGGTACCTGTAAGACCATGAGTGGTCACACAGATTATGTAAGATCTGTGGCTATATCCAGTGATTCAGAGTTCATCGTATCGGGAAGTGCAGATTATACGGTGAGACTATGGGACGTCAAGACAGGTACCTGTAAGACCATGAGTGGTCACAAAGATTATGTATATGCTGTGGCTATATCCAGTGATTCAGAGTTCATCGTATCGGGAAGTGCAGATTATACGGTGAGACTATGGGACGTCAAGACAGGTACCTGTAAGACCATGAGTGGTCACACAAATGTTGTATATGCTGTGGCTATATCCAGTTATTCAGAGTTCATCGTATCGGGAAGTGCAGATTATACGGTGAGACTATGGGACGTCAAGACAGGTACTTGTAAGACCATGAGTGGTCACACAGATTATGTAAGATCTGTGGCTATATCCAGTGATTCAGAGTTCATCGTATCGGGAAGTGCAGATAATACGGTGAGACTATGGGACGTCAAGACAGGTACCTGTAAGACCATGAGTGGTCACACTAGTTATGTAAATGCTGTGGCTATATCCAGTGATTCAGAGTTCATCGTATCGGGAAGTTATGATAATACGGTGAGACTATGTGACGTCAAGACAGGTAAGACCATGAGTGGTCACACTAGTTATGTATGATCTGTGGCTATATCCAGTGATTCAGAGTTCATCGTATCGGGAAGTGCAGATTATACGGTGAGACTATGGGACGTCAAGACAGGTACTTGTAAGACCATGAGTGGTCAAACAGATTGAGTATGATCTGTGGCTATATCCAGTGATTCAGAGTTCATCGTATCGGGAAGTGCAGATTATACGGTGAGACTATGGGACGTCAAGACAGGTACCTGTAAGACCATGAGTGGTCACACAGATTATGTAAGATCTGTGGCTATATCCAGTGATTCAGAGTTCATCGTATCGGGAAGTTATGATAAGACGGTGAGACTATGGGACGTCAAGACAGGTACTTGTAAGACCATGAGTGGTCACAAAGATTATGTATATGCTGTGGCTATATCCAGTTATTCAGAGTTCATCGTATCGGGAAGTGCAGATAAGACGGTGAGACTATGGGACGTCAAGACAGGTACCTGTAAGACCATGAGTGGTCACACAGATTAAGTATCATCTGTGGCTATATCCAGTGATTCAGAGTTCATCGTATCGGGAAGTGCAGATTATACGGTGAGACTATGGGACGTCAAGACAGGTACCTGTAAGACCATGAGTGGTCACACAAATGTTGTATATGCTGTGGCTATATCCAGTGATTCAGAGTTCATCGTATCGGGAAGTTATGATTAGACGGTGAGACTATGGGACGTCAAGACAGGTACCTGTAAGACCATGAGTGGTCACACTAGTTATGTAAATGCTGTGGCTATATCCAGTGATTCAGAGTTCATCGTATCGGGAAGTTATGATTATACGGTGAGACTATGGGACGTCAAGACAGGTACCTGTAAGACCATGAGTGGTCACACTAGTTATGTAAATGCTGTGGCTATATCCAGTGATTCAGAGTTCATCGTATCGGGAAGTTATGATAATACGGTGAGACTATGGGACTTCAAGACAGGTACCTGTAAGACCATGAGTGGTCACACAGATTATGTAAGATCTGTGGCTATATCCAGTGATTCAGAGTTCATCGTATCGGGAAGTGCAGATAATACGGTGAGACTATGGGACGTCAAGACAGGTACCTGTAAGACCATGAGTGGTCACACACATTATGTATGATCTGTGGCTATATCCAGTGATTCAGAGTTCATCGTATCGGGAAGTGCAGATAATACGGTGAGACTATGGGACGTCAAGACAGGTACCTGTAAGACCATGAGTGGTCACACAGATTATGTATGATCTGTGGCTATATCCAGTGATTCAGAGTTCATCGTATCGGGAAGTGCAGATAATACGGTGAGACTATGGAACGTCAAGACAGGTACCTGTAAGACCATGAGTGGTCACACAGATTATGTAAGATCTGTGGCTATATCCAGTGATTCAGAGTTCATCGTATCGGGAAGTGCAGATTATACGGTGAGACTATGGGACGTCAAGACAGGTACCTGTAAGACCATGAGTGGTCACACTAGTTATGTAAATGCTGTGGCTATATCCAGTGATTCAGAGTTCATCGTATCGGGAAGTTATGATAATACGGTGAGACTATGGGACTTCAAGACAGGTACCTGTAAGACCATGAGTGGTCACACAAATGTTGTATATGCTGTGGCTATATCCAGTTATTCAGAGTTCATCGTATCGGGAAGTGCAGATAAGACGGTGAGACTATGGGACGTCAAGACAGGTACCTGTAAGACCATGAGTGGTCACACAGATTAAGTATCATCTGTGGCTATATCCAGTGATTCAGAGTTCATCGTATCGGGAAGTGCAGATTATACGGTGAGACTATGGGACGTCAAGACAGGTACCTGTAAGACCATGAGTGGTCACACTAGTTATGTAAATGCTGTGGCTATATCCAGTGATTCAGAGTTCATCGTATCGGGAAGTTATGATAATACGGTGAGACTATGGGACTTCAAGACAGGTACCTGTAAGACCATGAGTGGTCACACAGATTATGTAAGATCTGTGGCTATATCCAGTGATTCAGAGTTCATCGTATCGGGAAGTGCAGATTATACGGTGAGACTATGGGACGTCAAGACAGGTACCTGTAAGACCATGAGTGGTCACAAAGATTATGTATATGCTGTGGCTATATCCAGTGATTCAGAGTTCATCGTATCGGGAAGTGCAGATTATACGGTGAGACTATGGGACGTCAAGACAGGTACCTGTAAGACCATGAGTGGTCACACAAATGTTGTATATGCTGTGGCTATATCCAGTTATTCAGAGTTCATCGTATCGGGAAGTGCAGATAAGACGGTGAGACTATGGGACGTCAAGACAGGTACCTGTAAGACCATGAGTGGTCACACTAGTTATGTAAATGCTGTGGCTATATCCAGTGATTCAGAGTTCATCGTATCGGGAAGTGCAGATTATACGGTGAGACTATGGGACGTCAAGACAGGTACTTGTAAGACCATGAGTGGTCACACAAATGTTGTATATGCTGTGGCTATATCCAGTGATTCAGAGTTCATCGTATCGGGAAGTGCAGATTATACGGTGAGACTATGGGACGTCAAGACAGGTACCTGTAAGACCATGAGTGGTCACACAGATTATGTAAGATCTGTGGCTATATCCAGTGATTCAGAGTTCATCGTATCGGGAAGTTATGATAAGACGGTGAGACTATGGGACGTCAAGACAGGTACTTGTAAGACCATGAGTGGTCACAAAGATTATGTATATGCTGTGGCTATATCCAGTTATTCAGAGTTCATCGTATCGGGAAGTGCAGATAAGACGGTGAGACTATGGGACGTCAAGACAGGTACTTGTAAGACCATGAGTGGTCACACAGATTATGTAAGATCTGTGGCTATATCCAGTGATTCAGAGTTCATCGTATCGGGAAGTGCAGATAATACGGTGAGACTATGGGACGTCAAGACAGGTACCTGTAAGACCATGAGTGGTCACACACATTATGTATGATCTGTGGCTATATCCAGTGATTCAGAGTTCATCGTATCGGGAAGTGCAGATAATACGGTGAGACTATGGGACGTCAAGACAGGTACCTGTAAGACCATGAGTGGTCACACTAGTTATGTAAATGCTGTGGCTATATCCAGTGATTCAGAGTTCATCGTATCGGGAAGTTATGATAATACGGTGAGACTATGTGACGTCAAGACAGGTAAGACCATGAGTGGTCACACTAGTTATGTATGATCTGTGGCTATATCCAGTGATTCAGAGTTCATCGTATCGGGAAGTGCAGATTATACGGTGAGACTATGGGACGTCAAGACAGGTACTTGTAAGACCATGAGTGGTCACACAAATGTTGTATATGCTGTGGCTATATCCAGTGATTCAGAGTTCATCGTATCGGGAAGTGCAGATTATACGGTGAGACTATGGGACGTCAAGACAGGTACCTGTAAGACCATGAGTGGTCACACAGATTATGTAAGATCTGTGGCTATATCCAGTGATTCAGAGTTCATCGTATCGGGAAGTTATGATAAGACGGTGAGACTATGGGACGTCAAGACAGGTACTTGTAAGACCATGAGTGGTCACAAAGATTATGTATATGCTGTGGCTATATCCAGTTATTCAGAGTTCATCGTATCGGGAAGTGCAGATTATACGGTGAGACTATGGGACGTCAAGACAGGTACTTGTAAGACCATGAGTGGTCACACAGATTATGTAAGATCTGTGGCTATATCCAGTGATTCAGAGTTCATCGTATCGGGAAGTGCAGATAATACGGTGAGACTATGGGACGTCAAGACAGGTACCTGTAAGACCATGAGTGGTCACACACATTATGTATGATCTGTGGCTATATCCAGTGATTCAGAGTTCATCGTATCGGGAAGTGCAGATAATACGGTGAGACTATGGGACGTCAAGACAGGTACCTGTAAGACCATGAGTGGTCACACAGATTATGTATGATCTGTGGCTATATCCAGTGATTCAGAGTTCATCGTATCGGGAAGTGCAGATAATACGGTGAGACTATGGGACGTCAAGACAGGTACCTGTAAGACCATGAGTGGTCACACACATTATGTATGATCTGTGGCTATATCCAGTGATTCAGAGTTCATCGTATCGGGAAGTGCAGATAATACGGTGAGACTATGGGACGTCAAGACAGGTACCTGTAAGACCATGAGTGGTCACACAGATTATGTATGATCTGTGGCTATATCCAGTGATTCAGAGTTCATCGTATCGGGAAGTGCAGATAATACGGTGAGACTATGGAACGTCAAGACAGGTACCTGTAAGACCATGAGTGGTCACACAGATTATGTAAGATCTGTGGCTATATCCAGTGATTCAGAGTTCATCGTATCGGGAAGTGCAGATTATACGGTGAGACTATGGGACGTCAAGACAGGTACCTGTAAGACCATGAGTGGTCACACTAGTTATGTAAATGCTGTGGCTATATCCAGTGATTCAGAGTTCATCGTATCGGGAAGTTATGATAATACGGTGAGACTATGGGACTTCAAGACAGGTACCTGTAAGACCATGAGTGGTCACACAAATGTTGTATATGCTGTGGCTATATCCAGTTATTCAGAGTTCATCGTATCGGGAAGTGCAGATTATACGGTGAGACTATGGGACGTCAAGACAGGTACTTGTAAGACCATGAGTGGTCACACAAATGTTGTATATGCTGTGGCTATATCCAGTGATTCAGAGTTCATCGTATCGGGAAGTGGAGATAAGACGGTGAGACTATGGGACGTCAAGACAGGTACCTGTAAGACCATGAGTGGTCACACAGATTAAGTATCATCTGTGGCTATATCCAGTGATTCAGAGTTCATCGTATCGGGAAGTGGAGATAAGACGGTGAGACTATGGGACGTCAAGACAGGTACCTGTAAGACCATGAGTGGTCACACTAGTTATGTAAATGCTGTGGCTATATCCAGTGATTCAGAGTTCATCGTATCGGGAAGTTATGATAATACGGTGAGACTATGGGACTTCAAGACAGGTACCTGTAAGACCATGAGTGGTCACACAGATTATGTAAGATCTGTGGCTATATCCAGTGATTCAGAGTTCATCGTATCGGGAAGTGCAGATAAGACGGTGAGACTATGGGACGTCAAGACAGGTACCTGTAAGACCATGAGTGGTCACACACATTATGTATGATCTGTGGCTATATCCAGTGATTCAGAGTTCATCGTATCGGGAAGTGCAGATAATACGGTGAGACTATGGGACGTCAAGACAGGTACCTGTAAGACCATGAGTGGTCACACAGATTATGTATGATCTGTGGCTATATCCAGTGATTCAGAGTTCATCGTATCGGGAAGTGCAGATAATACGGTGAGACTATGGGACGTCAAGACAGGTACCTGTAAGACCATGAGTGGTCACACAGATTAAGTATCATCTGTGGCTATATCCAGTGATTCAGAGTTCATCGTATCGGGAAGTGCAGATAATACGGTGAGACTATGGAACGTCAAGACAGGTACCTGTAAGACCATGAGTGGTCACACAGATTCTGTATATGCTGTAGCTATATCCAGTGATTCAGAGTTCATCGTATCGGGAAGTGCAGATAATACGGTGAGACTATGGGACGTCAAGACAGGTACCTGTAAGACCATGAGTGGTCACACAAATGTTGTATATGCTGTGGCTATATCCAGTTATTCAGAGTTCATCGTATCGGGAAGTGCAGATTATACGGTGAGACTATGGGACGTCAAGACAGGTACCTGTAAGACCATGAGTGGTCACACAAATGTTGTATATGTTGTGGCTATATCCAGTTATTCAGAGTTCATCGTATCGGGAAGTGCAGATTATACGGTGAGACTATGGGACGTCAAGACAGGTACCTGTAAGACCATGAGTGGTCACACAAATGTTGTATATGCTGTGGCTATATCCAGTGATTCAGAGTTCATCGTATCGGGAAGTTATGATTAGACGGTGAGACTATGGGACGTCAAGACAGGTACCTGTAAGACCATGAGTGGTCACACAGATTATGTAAGATCTGTGGCTATATCCAGTGATTCAGAGTTCATCGTATCGGGAAGTGCAGATTATACGGTGAGACTATGGGACGTCAAGACAGGTACCTGTAAGACCATGAGTGGTCACACAAATGTTGTATATGCTGTGGCTATATCCAGTGATTCAGAGTTCATCGTATCGGGAAGTTATGATAATACGGTGAGACTATGGGACGTCAAGACAGGTACCTGTAAGACCATGAGTGGTCACACAAATGTTGTATATGCTGTGGCTATATCCAGTGATTCAGAGTTCATCGTATCGGGAAGTGATGATAAGACGGTAAGACTATGGGACGTCAAGACAGGTACCTGTAAGACCATGAGTGGTCACACAGATTAAGTATCATCTGTGGCTATATCCAGTGATTCAGAGTTCATCGTATCGGGAAGTGCAGATTATACGGTAAGACTATGGGACGTCAAGACAGGTATCTGTAAGACCATGAGTGGTCACACAGATTATGTAAGATCTGTGGCTATATCCAGTGACTCAGAGTTCATCGTATCGGGAAGTGCAGATTATACGGTAAGACTATGGGACTTCAAGACAGGTACTTGTAAGACCATGAGTGATCACACTAGTTATGTATATTCTGTGGCTACATCCAGTGATTCAGAGTTCATCGTATCGGGAAGTGATGATTATACGGTGAGACTATGGGACGTCAAGACAGGTACCTGTAAGACCATGAGTGGTCACACTAGTTATGTAAATGCTGTGGCTATATCCAGTGATTCAGAGTTCATCGTATCGGGAAGTTATGATAATACGGTGAGACTATGGGACTTCAAGACAGGTACCTGTAAGACCATTAGTGGTCACACAGATTATGTAAGATCTGTGGCTATATCCAGTGATTCAGAGTTCATCGTATCGGGAAGTGCAGATTATACGGTGAGACTATGGGACGTCAAGACAGGTACCTGTAAGACCATGAGTGGTCACACAGATTAAGTATCATCTGTGGCTATATCCAGTGATTCAGAGTTCATCGTATCGGGAAGTGGAGATAAGACGGTGAGACTATGGGACGTCAAGACAGGTACCTGTAAGACCATGAGTGGTCACACTAGTTATGTAAATGCTGTGGCTATATCCAGTGATTCAGAGTTCATCGTATCGGGAAGTTATGATAATACGGTGAGACTATGGGACTTCAAGACAGGTACCTGTAAGACCATGAGTGGTAACACAGATTATGTAAGATCTGTGGCTATATCCAGTGATTCAGAGTTCATCGTATCGGGAAGTGCAGATTATACGGTGAGACTATGGGACGTCAAGACAGGTACCTGTAAGACCATGAGTGGTCACACAAATGTTGTATATGCTGTGGCTATATCCAGTTATTCAGAGTTCATCGTATCGGGAAGTGCAGATTATACGGTGAGACTATGGGACGTCAAGACAGGTACCTGTAAGACCATGAGTGGTCACACAAATGTTGTATATGTTGTGGCTATATCCAGTTATTCAGAGTTCATCGTATCGGGAAGTGCAGATTATACGGTGAGACTATGGGACGTCAAGACAGGTACCTGTAAGACCATGAGTGGTCACACAAATGTTGTATATGCTGTGGCTATATCCAGTGATTCAGAGTTCATCGTATCGGGAAGTTATGATTAGACGGTGAGACTATGGGACGTCAAGACAGGTACCTGTAAGACCATGAGTGGTCACACTAGTTATGTAAATGCTGTGGCTATATCCAGTGATTCAGAGTTCATCGTATCGGGAAGTGCAGATTATACGGTGAGACTATGTGACGTCAAGACAGGTAAGACCATGAGTGGTCACACTAGTTATGTAAATGCTGTGGCTATATCCAGTGATTCAGAGTTCATCGTATCGGGAAGTGCAGATTATACGGTGAGACTATGGGACGTCAAGACAGGTACCTGTAAGACCATGAGTGGTCACACTAGTCAAGTATATGCTGTGGCTATATCCAGTGATTCAGAGTTCATCGTATCGGGAAGTTATGATTAGACGGTGAGACTATGGGACGTCAAGACAGGTACCTGTAAGACCATGAGTGGTCACACTAGTTATGTATGATCTGTGGCTATATCCAGTGATTCAGAGTTCATCGTATCGGGAAGTGGAGATAAGACGGTGAGACTATGGGACGTCAAGACAGGTATCTGTAAGACCATGAGTGGTCACACAGATTATGTAAGATCTGTGGCTATATCCAGTGATTCAGAGTTCATCGTATCGGGAAGTTATGATAAGACGGTGAGACTATGGGACGTCAAGACAGGTACTTGTAAGACCATGAGTGGTCACAAAGATTATGTATGATCTGCGTCTATATCCAGTGATTCAGAGTTCATCGTATCGGGAAGTGCAGATTATAGGGTGAGACTATGGGACGTCAAGACAGGTACTGTAAGACCATGAGTGGTCACACAAATGTTGTATATGCTGTGGCTATATCCAGTGATTCAGAGTTCATCGTATCGGGAAGTTATGATTAGACGGTGTGACTATGGGACGTCAAGACAGGTACCTGTAAGACCATGAGTGGTCACACTAGTTATGTAAATGCTGTGGCTATATCCAGTGATTCAGAGTTCATCGTATCGGGAAGTGCAGATTATACGGTGAGACTATGTGACGTCAAGACAGGTAAGACCATGAGTGGTCACACTAGTTATGTAAATGCTGTGGCTATATCCAGTGATTCAGAGTTCATCGTATCGGGAAGTGATGATTATACGGTGAGACTATGGGACGTCAAGACAGGTACCTGTAAGACCATGAGTGGTCACACTAGTCAAGTATATGCTGTGGCTATATCCAGTGATTCAGAGTTCATCGTATCGGGAAGTTATGATTAGACGGTGAGACTATGGGACGTCAAGACAGGTACCTGTAAGACCATGAGTGGTCACACTAGTTATGTAAATGCTGTGGCTATATCCAGTGATTCAGAGTTCATCGTATCGGGAAGTGCAGATTATACGGTGAGACTATGGGACGTCAAGACAGGTATCTGTAAGACCATGAGTGGTCACACAGATTATGTAAGATCTGTGGCTATATCCAGTGACTCAGAGTTCATCGTATCGGGAAGTGCAGATTATACGGTAAGACTATGTGACTTCAAGACAGGTACTTGTAAGACTATGAGTGATCACACTTATTCTGTAAGATCTGTGGCTATATCCAGTGATTCAGAGTTCATCGTATCGGGAAGTGCAGATTATACGGTAAGACTATGGGACGTCAAGACAGGTACCTGTAAGACCATGAGTGGTCACACAGATTAAGTATATGCTGTGGCTATATCCAGTTATTCAGAGTTCATCGTATCGGGAAGTGCAGATAAGACGGTGAGACTATGGGACGTCAAGACAGGTACCTGTAAGACCATGAGTGGTCACACAGATTATGTAAGATCTGTGGCTATATCCAGTGACTCAGAGTTCATCGTATCGGGAAGTTATGATAAGACGGTGAGACTATGGGACTTCAAGACAGGTACCTGTAAGACTATGAGTGGTCAAACAGATTGAGTATGATCTGTGGCTATATCCAGTGATTCAGAGTTCATCGTATCGGGAAGTTATGATTATACGGTGAGACTATGGGACGTCAAGACAGGTACCTGTAAGACCATGAGTGGTCAAACAGATTGAGTATCATCTGTGGCTATATCCAGTGATTCAGAGTTCATCGTATCGGGAAGTAGAGATAAGACGGTGAGACTATGGGACGTCAAGACAGGTACCTGTAAGACCATGAGTGGTCACACTAGTTATGTAAATGCTGTGGCTATATCCAGTGATTCAGCGTTCATCGTATCGGGAAGTGCAGATTATACGGTAAGACTATGGGACTTCAAGACAGGTACTTGTAAGACCATGAGTGATCACACTAGTTATGTATATGCTGTGGCTATATCCAGTGATTCAGAGTTCATCGTATCGGGAAGTGATGATAAGACGGTAAGACTATGGGACGTCAAGACAGGTACCTGTAAGACCATGAGTGGTCACACTAGTTATGTAAATGCTGTGGCTATATCCAGTGATTCAGAGTTCATCGTATCGGGAAGTTATGATTAGACGGTGAGACTATGGGACGTCAAGACAGGTACCTGTAAGACCATGAGTGGTCACACTAGTTATGTAAATGCTGTGGCTATATCCAGTGATTCAGAGTTCATCGTATCGGGAAGTGCAGATTATACGGTGAGACTATGGGACGTCAAGACAGGTACCTGTAAGACCATGAGTGGTCACACTAGTTATGTAAATGCTGTGGCTATATCCAGTGATTCAGAGTTCATCGTATCGGGAAGTGCAGATTATACGGTGAGACTATGGGACGTCAAGACAGGTAAGACCATGAGTGGTCACTCTAGTTATGTATGATCTGTGGCTATATCCAGTGATTCAGAGTTCATCGTATCGGGAAGTTATGATTATACGGTGAGACTATGGGACGTCAAGACAGGTATCTGTAAGACCATGAGTGGTCACACAGATTATGTAAGATCTGTGGCTATATCCAGTGACTCAGAGTTCATCGTATCGGGAAGTGCAGATTATACGGTAAGACTATGTGACTTCAAGACAGGTACTTGTAAGACCATGAGTGGTCACACTTATTCTGTATGATCTGCGTCTATATCCAGTGATTCAGAGTTCATCGTATCGGGAAGTGCAGATTATAGGGTGAGACTATGGGACGTCAAGACAGGTACTTGTAAGACCATGAGTGGTCACAAAGATTATGTATATGCTGTGGCTATATCCAGTTATTCAGAGTTCATCGTATCGGGAAGTGCAGATAAGACGGTGAGACTATGGGACGTCAAGACAGGTACCTGTAAGACCATGAGTGGTCACACAGATTATGTAAGATCTGTGGCTATATCCAGTGACTCAGAGTTCATCGTATCGGGAAGTTATGATTATACGGTGAGACTATGGGACGTCAAGACAGGTACCTGTAAGACCATGAGTGGTCACACAAATGTTGTATATGCTATGGCTATATCCAGTTATTCAGAGTTCATCGTATCGGGAAGTGGAGATAAGACGGTAAGACTATGGGACTTCAAGACAGGTACCTGTAAGACTATGAGTGGTCAAACAGATTGAGTATGATCTGTGGCTATATCCAGTGATTCAGAGTTCATCGTATCGGGAAGTTATGATTATACGGTGAGACTATGGGACGTCAAGACAGGTACCTGTAAGACCATGAGTGGTCACACTAGTTATGTAAATGCTGTGGCTATATCCAGTGATTCAGCGTTCATCGTATCGGGAAGTGCAGATTATACGGTAAGACTATGGGACTTCAAGACAGGTACTTGTAAGACCATGAGTGATCACACTAGTTATGTATATGCTGTGGCTATATCCAGTGATTCAGAGTTCATCGTATCGGGAAGTGATGATTATACGGTGAGACTATGGGACGTCAAGAAAGGTACCTGTAAGACCATGAGTGGTCACACTAGTTATGTAAATGCTGTGGCTATATCCAGTTATTCAGAGTTCATCGTATCGGGAAGTTATGATAATACGGTGAGACTATGGGACTTCAAGACAGGTACCTGTAAGACCATGAGTGGTCACACAGATTATGTAAGATCTGTGGCTATATCCAGTGATTCAGAGTTCATCGTATCGGGAAGTGCAGATTATACGGTGAGACTATGGGACGTCAAGACAGGTACCTGTAAGACCATGAGTGGTCACACTAGTTATGTAAATGCTGTGGCTATATCCAGTGATTCAGAGTTCATCGTATCGGGAAGTTATGATAATACGGTGAGACTATGGGACTTCAAGACAGGTACCTGTAAGACCATTAGTGGTCACACAGATTATGTAAGATCTGTGGCTATATCCAGTGATTCAGAGTTCATCGTATCGGGAAGTGCAGATTATACGGTGAGACTATGGGACGTCAAGACAGGTACCTGTAAGACCATGAGTGGTCACACTAGTTATGTAAATGCTGTGGCTATATCCAGTGATTCAGAGTTCATCGTATCGGGAAGTGCAGATTATACGGTGAGACTATGGGACGTCAAGACAGGTAAGACCATGAGTGGTCACACTAGTTATGTATGATCTGTGGCTATATCCAGTGATTCAGAGTTCATCGTATCGGGAAGTTATGATTATACGGTGAGACTATGGGACGTCAAGACAGGTATCTGTAAGACCATGAGTAGTCACACAGATTATGTAAGATCTGTGGCTATATCCAGTTATTCAGAGTTCATCGTATCGGGAAGTGGAGATAAGACGGTGAGACTATGGGACGTCAAGACAGGTACCTGTAAGACCATGAGTGGTCACACGGATTATGTAAGATCTGTGGCTATATCCAGTGATTCAGAGTTCATCGTATCGGGAAGTGCAGATTATACGGTGAGACTATGGGACTTCAAGACAGGTACCTGTAAGACTATGAGTGGTCAAACAGATTGAGTATGATCTGTGGCTATATCCAGTGATTCAGAGTTCATCGTATCGGGAAGTTATGATTATACGGTGAGACTATGGGACGTCAAGACAGGTACCTGTAAGACCATGAGTGGTCACACGGATTATGTAAGATCTGTGGCTATATCCAGTGATTCAGAGTTCATCGTATCGGGAAGTGCAGATTATAGGGTGAGACTATGGGACGTCAAGACAGGTACTTGTAAGACCATGAGTGGTCACAAAGATTATGTATATGCTGTGGCTATATCCAGTTATTCAGAGTTCATCGTATCGGGAAGTGCAGATAAGACGGTGAGACTATGGGACATCAAGACAGGTACTTGTAAGACTATGAGTGGTCACACAGATTAAGTATCATCTGTGGCTATATCCAGTGATTCAGAGTTCATCGTATCGGGAAGTGATGATTATACGGTAAGACTATGGGACTTCAAGACAGGTACCTGTAAGACCATGAGTGGTCACAAAGATTATGTAAATTCTGTGGCTATATCCAGTGATTCAGAGTTCATCGTATCGGGAAGTGATGATAAGACGGTGAGACTATGGGACGTCAAGACAGGTACCTGTAAGACCATGAGTGGTCACAAAGATTATGTATTATCTTTGGCTATATCCAGTGATTCAGAGTTCATCTAATCGGGAAGTGCAGATAAGACGGTGAGACTATGGGACATCAAGACAGGTACTTGTAAGACTATGAGTGGTCACACAGATTAAGTATCATCTGTGGCTATATCCAGTGATTCAGAGTTCATCGTATCGGGAAGTGATGATTATACGGTAAGACTATGGGACTTCAAGACAGGTACCTGTAAGACCATGAGTGGTCACAAAGATTATGTAAATTCTGTGGCTATATCCAGTGATTCAGAGTTCATCGTATCGGGAAGTGCAGATTATACGGTAAGACTATGGGACGTCAAGACAGGTACCTGTAAGACCATGAGTGGTCACACTAGTTATGTAAATGCTGTGGCTATATCCAGTGATTCAGAGTTCATCGTATCGGGAAGTGATGACAAGACGGTGAGACTATGGGACGTCAAGACAGGTACCTGTAAGACCATGAGTGGTCACACAGATTGAGTATATGCTGTGGCTATATCCAGTGATTCAGAGTTCATCGTATCGGGAAGTGCAGATTATACGGTAAGACTATGGGACGTCAAGACAGGTACCTGTAAGACCATGAGTGGTCACACTAGTTATGTAAATGCTGTGGCTATATCCAGTGACTCAGAGTTCATCGTATCGGGAAGTTATGATTAGACGGTGAGACTATGGGACGTCAAGACAGGTACCTGTAAGACCATGAGTGGTCACACTAGTTATGTATGATCTGTGGCTATATCCAGTGATTCAGAGTTCATCGTATCGGGAAGTGGAGATAAGACGGTGAGACTATGGGACGTCAAGACAGGTACCTGTAAGACCATGAGTGGTCACAAAGATTATGTATATGCTGTGGCTATATCCAGTTATTCAGCGTTCATCGTATCGGGAAGTGCAGATTATACGGTAAGACTATGGGACTTCAAGACAGGTACTTGTAAGACTATGAGTGATCACACTAGTTATGTATATGCTGTGGCTATATCCAGTGATTCAGAGTTCATCGTATCGGGAAGTTATGATTATACGGTGAGACTATGGGACGTCAAGACAGGTACCTGTAAGACCATGAGTGGTCACACAAATGTTGTATATGCTGTGGCTATATCCAGTTATTCAGAGTTCATCGTATCGGGAAGTGGAGATAAGACGGTAAGACTATGGGACTTCAAGACAGGTACCTGTAAGACTATGAGTGGTCAAACAGATTGAGTATGATCTGTGGCTATATCCAGTTATTCAGAGTTCATTGTATCGGGAAGTGCAGATTATACGGTAAGACTATGGGACTTCAAGACAGGTACTTGTAAGACCATGAGTGATCACACTAGTTATGTATATGCTGTGGCTATATCCAGTGATTCAGAGTTCATCGTATCGGGAAGTGCAGATTATACGGTGAGACTATGGGACGTCAAGACAGGTACCTGTAAGACCATGAGTGATCACACAAATGTTGTATATGCTGTGGCTATATCCAGTGATTCAGAGTTCATCGTATCGGGAAGTTATGATTAGACGGTGAGACTATGGGACGTCAAGACAGGTACCTGTAAGACCATGAGTGGTCACACTAGTTATGTAAATGCTGTGGCTATATCCAGTGATTCAGAGTTCATCGTATCGGGAAGTGCAGATTATACGGTAAGACTATGGGACTTCAAGACAGGTACTTGTAAGACCATGTGTGGTCACACTAGTTATGTAAATGCTGTGGCTATATCCAGTGATTCAGAGTTCATCGTATCGGGAAGTGATGATTATACGGTGAGACTATGGGACGTCAAGACAGGTACTTGTAAGACTATGAGTGGTCACACAGATTAAGTATTATCTGTGGCTATATCCAGTGACTCAGAGTTCATCGTATCGGGAAGTGCAGATTATACGGTAAGACTATGGGACTTCAAGACAGGTACCTGTAAGACCATGAGTGGTCACACAGATTAAGTATCGTCTGTGGCTATATCCAGTGATTCAGAGTTCATCGTATCGGGAAGTGCAGATAAGACGGTGAGACTATGGGACGTCAAGACAGGTACCTGTAAGACCATGAGTGGTCACACTAGTTATGTAAATGCTGTGGCTATATCCAGTTATTCAGAGTTCATCGTATCGGGAAGTTATGATAATACGGTGAGACTATGGGACGTCAAGACAGGTAAGACCATGAGTGGTCACACTAGTTATGTATGATCTGTGGCTATATCCAGTGATTCAGAGTTCATCGTATCGGGAAGTTATGATTATACGGTGAGACTATGGGACGTCAAGACAGGTACCTGTAAGACCATGAGTGGTCACACAAATGTTGTATATGCTGTGGCTATATCCAGTTATTCAGAGTTCATCGTATCGGGAAGTGCAGATTATACGGTGAGACTATGGGACGTCAAGACAGGTACTTGTAAGACCATGAGTGGTCACAAAGATTATGTATATGCTGTGGCTATATCCAGTGATTCAGAGTTCATCGTATCGGGAAGTGCAGATTATACGGTAAGACTATGGGACTTCAAGACAGGTACCTGTAAGACCATGAGTGGTCACACTAGTTATGTATGATCTGTGGCTATATCCAGTGATTCAGAGTTCATCGTATCGGGAAGTTATGATTATACGGTGAGACTATGGGACGTCAAGACAGGTACCTGTAAGACCATGAGTGGTCACACAAATGTTGTATATGCTGTGGCTATATCCAGTGATTCAGAGTTCATCGTATCGGGAAGTTATGATTAGACGGTGAGACTATGGGACGTCAAGACAGGTATCTGTAAGACCATGAGTGGTCACACTTGTTATGTAAATGCTGTGGCTATATCCAGTGATTCAGAGTTCATCGTATCGGGAAGTGCAGATTATACGGTAAGACTATGGGACTTCAAGACAGGTACTTGTAAGACCATGTGTGGTCACACTAGTTATGTAAATGCTGTGGCTATATCCAGTGATTCAGAGTTCATCGTATCGGGAAGTGATGATTATACGGTGAGACTATGGGACGTCAAGACAGGTACTTGTAAGACTATGAGTGGTCACACAGATTATGTAAGATCTGTGGCTATATCCAGTGACTCAGAGTTCATCGTATCGGGAAGTTATGATTAGACGGTGAGACTATGGGACTTCAAGACAGGTACTTGTAAGACCATGAGTGGTCAAACAGATTGAGTATCATCTGTGGCTATATCCAGTGATTCAGAGTTCATCGTATCGGGAAGTGATGATTATACGGTAAGACTATGGGACTTCAAGACAGGTACTTGTAAGACCATGAGTGGTCAAACAGATTGAGTATCATCTGTGGCTATATCCAGTGATTCAGAGTTCATCGTATCGGGAAGTGCAGATTATACGGTGAGACTATGGGACGTCAAGACAGGTACCTGTAAGACCATGAGTGGTCACACAAATGTTGTATATGCTGTGGCTATATCCAGTGATTCAGAGTTCATCGTATCGGGAAGTGCAGATTATACGGTGAGACTATGGGACGTCAAGACAGGTATCTGTAAGACCATGAGTAGTCACACAGATTATGTAAGATCTGTGGCTATATCCAGTGACTCAGAGTTCATCGTATCGGGAAGTGCAGATTATACGGTGAGACTATGGGACGTCAAGACAGGTACTTGTAAGACTATGAGTGGTCACACAGATTATGTAAGATCTGTGGCTATATCCAGTGACTCAGAGTTCATCGTATCGGGAAGTGCAGATTATACGGTGAGACTATGGGACGTCAAGACAGGTATCTGTAAGACCATGAGTAGTCACACAGATTATGTAAGATCTGTGGCTATATCCAGTGACTCAGAGTTCATCGTATCGGGAAGTGCAGATTATACGGTAAGACTATGGGACTTCAAGACAGGTACTTGAAAGACCATGAGTGGTCAAACAGATTGAGTATCATCTGTGGCTATATCCAGTGATTCAGAGTTCATCGTATCGGGAAGTGATGATTATACGGTGAGACTATGGGACGTCAAGACAGGTACCTGTAAGACCATGAGTGGTCACACTAGTTATGTAAATGCTGTGGCTATATCCAGTGACTCAGAGTTCATCGTATCGGGAAGTGATGATAAGACGGTAAGACTATGGGACTTCAAGACAGGTACCTGTAAGACCATGAGTGGTCACACAGATTAAGTATCATCTGTGGCTATATCCAGTGATTCAGAGTTCATCGTATCGGGAAGTTATGATTATACGGTGAGACTATGGGACTTCAAGACAGGTACCTGTAAGACTATGAGTAGTCACACAGATTATGTAAGATCTGTGGCTATATCCAGTGACTCAGAGTTCATCGTATCGGGAAGTGCAGATTATACGGTAAGACTATGGGACGTCAAGACAGGTACCTGTAAGACCATGAGTGGTCACACAGATTAAGTATCATCTGTGGCTATATCCAGTGATTCAGAGTTCATCGTATCGGGAAGTGATGATTATACGGTGAGACTATGGGACGTCAAGACAGGTACTTGTAAGACTATGAGTGGTCACACAGATTAAGTATTATCTGTGGCTATATCCAGTGACTCAGAGTTCATCGTATCGGGAAGTGATGATAAGACGGTAAGACTATGGGACTTCAAGACAGGTACCTGTAAGACCATGAGTGGTCACACAGATTAAGTATCATCTGTGGCTATATCCAGTGATTCAGAGTTCATCGTATCGGGAAGTTATGATTATACGGTGAGACTATGGGACTTCAAGACAGGTACCTGTAAGACTATGAGTGGTCAAACAGATTGAGTATCATCTGTGGCTATATCCAGTGATTCAGAGTTCATCGTATCGGGAAGTGCAGATTATACGGTAAGACTATGGGACTTCAAGACAGGTACTTGTAAGACCATGAGTGGTCAAACAGATTGAGTATCATCTGTGGCTATATCCAGTGATTCAGAGTTCATCGTATCGGGAAGTGCAGATTATACGGTGAGACTATGGGACGTCAAGACAGGTATCTGTAAGACCATGAGTAGTCACACAGATTATGTAAGATCTGTGGCTATATCCAGTGACTCAGAGTTCATCGTATCGGGAAGTTATGATTAGACGGTGAGACTATGGGACGTCAAGACAGGTACCTGTAAGACCATGAGTGGTCAAACAGATTGAGTATCATCTGTGGCTATATCCAGTGATTCAGAGTTCATCGTATCGGGAAGTGCAGATTATACGGTAAGACTATGGGACTTCAAGACAGGTACTTGTAAGACCATGAGTGGTCAAACAGATTGAGTATCATCTGTGGCTATATCCAGTGATTCAGAGTTCATCGTATCGGGAAGTGATGATTATACGGTGAGACTATGGGACGTCAAGACAGGTACTTGTAAGACTATGAGTGGTCACACAGATTAAGTATTATCTGTGGCTATATCCAGTGACTCAGAGTTCATCGTATCGGGAAGTGCAGATTATACGGTAAGACTATGGGACTTCAAGACAGGTACCTGTAAGACCATGAGTGGTCACACAGATTAAGTATCATCTGTGGCTATATCCAGTGATTCAGAGTTCATCGTATCGGGAAGTGGAGATAAGACGGTAAGACTATGGGACTTCAAGACAGGTACCTGTAAGACTATGAGTGGTCAAACAGATTGAGTATGATCTGTGGCTATATCCAGTGATTCAGAGTTCATCGTATCGGGAAGTTATGATTATACGGTGAGACTATGGGACGTCAAGACAGGTACCTGTAAGACCATGAGTGGTCACACAAATGTTGTATATGCTGTGGCTATATCCAGTGATTCAGAGTTCATCGTATCGGGAAGTGCAGATTATACGGTGAGACTATGGGACGTCAAGACAGGTATCTGTAAGACCATGAGTAGTCACACAGATTATGTAAGATCTGTGGCTATATCCAGTGACTCAGAGTTCATCGTATCGGGAAGTGCAGATTATACGGTGAGACTATGGGACGTCAAGACAGGTACCTGTAAGACCATGAGTGGTCACACAAATGTTGTATATGCTGTGGCTATATCCAGTGATTCAGAGTTCATCGTATCGGGAAGTGCAGATTATACGGTGAGACTATGGGACGTCAAGACAGGTATCTGTAAGACCATGAGTAGTCACACAGATTATGTAAGATCTGTGGCTATATCCAGTGACTCAGAGTTCATCGTATCGGGAAGTGCAGATTATACGGTAAGACTATGGGACTTCAAGACAGGTACTTGTAAGACCATGAGTGGTCAAACAGATTGAGTATCATCTGTGGCTATATCCAGTGATTCAGAGTTCATCGTATCGGGAAGTGATGATTATACGGTGAGACTATGGGACGTCAAGACAGGTACTTGTAAGACTATGAGTGGTCACACAGATTAAGTATTATCTGTGGCTATATCCAGTGACTCAGAGTTCATCGTATCGGGAAGTGCAGATTATACGGTAAGACTATGGGACTTCAAGACAGGTACCTGTAAGACCATGAGTGGTCACACAGATTAAGTATCATCTGTGGCTATATCCAGTGATTCAGAGTTCATCGTATCGGGAAGTGATGATTATACGGTGAGACTATGGGACGTCAAGACAGGTATCTGTAAGACCATGAGTAGTCACACAGATTATGTAAGATCTGTGGCTATATCCAGTGACTCAGAGTTCATCGTATCGGGAAGTGCAGATTATACGGTAAGACTATGGGACGTCAAGACAGGTACCTGTAAGACCATGAGTGGTCACACAGATTAAGTATCATCTGTGGCTATATCCAGTGATTCAGAGTTCATCGTATCGGGAAGTGATGATTATACGGTGAGACTATGGGACGTCAAGACAGGTACTTGTAAGACTATGAGTGGTCACACAGATTAAGTATTATCTGTGGCTATATCCAGTGACTCAGAGTTCATCGTATCGGGAAGTGATGATAAGACGGTAAGACTATGGGACTTCAAGACAGGTACCTGTAAGACCATGAGTGGTCACACAGATTAAGTATCATCTGTGGCTATATCCAGTGATTCAGAGTTCATCGTATCGGGAAGTTATGATTATACGGTGAGACTATGGGACTTCAAGACAGGTACCTGTAAGACTATGAGTGGTCAAACAGATTGAGTATCATCTGTGGCTATATCCAGTGATTCAGAGTTCATCGTATCGGGAAGTGCAGATTATACGGTAAGACTATGGGACTTCAAGACAGGTACTTGTAAGACCATGAATGTCAAACAGATTGAGTATCATCTGTGGCTATATCCAGTGATTCAGAGTTCATCGTATCGGGAAGTGCAGATTATACGGTGAGACTATGGGACGTCAAGACAGGTATCTGTAAGACCATGAGTAGTCACACAGATTATGTAAGATCTGTGGCTATATCCAGTGACTCAGAGTTCATCGTATCGGGAAGTTATGATTAGACGGTGAGACTATGGGACGTCAAGACAGGTACCTGTAAGACCATGAGTGGTCAAACAGATTGAGTATCATCTGTGGCTATATCCAGTGATTCAGAGTTCATCGTATCGGGAAGTGCAGATTATACGGTAAGACTATGGGACTTCAAGACAGGTACTTGTAAGACCATGAGTGGTCAAACAGATTGAGTATCATCTGTGGCTATATCCAGTGATTCAGAGTTCATCGTATCGGGAAGTGATGATTATACGGTGAGACTATGGGACGTCAAGACAGGTACTTGTAAGACTATGAGTGGTCACACAGATTAAGTATTATCTGTGGCTATATCCAGTGACTCAGAGTTCATCGTATCGGGAAGTGCAGATTATACGGTAAGACTATGGGACTTCAAGACAGGTACCTGTAAGACCATGAGTGGTCACACAGATTAAGTATCATCTGTGGCTATATCCAGTGATTCAGAGTTCATCGTATCGGGAAGTGGAGATAAGACGGTAAGACTATGGGACTTCAAGACAGGTACCTGTAAGACTATGAGTGGTCAAACAGATTGAGTATGATCTGTGGCTATATCCAGTGATTCAGAGTTCATCGTATCGGGAAGTTATGATTATACGGTGAGACTATGGGACGTCAAGACAGGTACCTGTAAGACCATGAGTGGTCACACAAATGTTGTATATGCTGTGGCTATATCCAGTGATTCAGAGTTCATCGTATCGGGAAGTGCAGATTATACGGTGAGACTATGGGACGTCAAGACAGGTATCTGTAAGACCATGAGTAGTCACACAGATTATGTAAGATCTGTGGCTATATCCAGTGACTCAGAGTTCATCGTATCGGGAAGTGCAGATTATACGGTGAGACTATGGGACGTCAAGACAGGTACCTGTAAGACCATGAGTGGTCACACAAATGTTGTATATGCTGTGGCTATATCCAGTGATTCAGAGTTCATCGTATCGGGAAGTGCAGATTATACGGTGAGACTATGGGACGTCAAGACAGGTATCTGTAAGACCATGAGTAGTCACACAGATTATGTAAGATCTGTGGCTATATCCAGTGACTCAGAGTTCATCGTATCGGGAAGTGCAGATTATACGGTAAGACTATGGGACTTCAAGACAGGTACTTGTAAGACCATGAGTGGTCAAACAGATTGAGTATCATCTGTGGCTATATCCAGTGATTCAGAGTTCATCGTATCGGGAAGTGATGATTATACGGTGAGACTATGGGACGTCAAGACAGGTACTTGTAAGACTATGAGTGGTCACACAGATTAAGTATTATCTGTGGCTATATCCAGTGACTCAGAGTTCATCGTATCGGGAAGTGCAGATTATACGGTAAGACTATGGGACTTCAAGACAGGTACCTGTAAGACCATGAGTGGTCACACAGATTAAGTATCATCTGTGGCTATATCCAGTGATTCAGAGTTCATCGTATCGGGAAGTTATGATTATTCGGTGAGACTATGGGACGTCAAGACAGGTACCTGTAAGACCATGAGTGGTCACACAAATGTTGTATATGCTGTGGCTATATCCAGTGATTCAGAGTTCATCGTATCGGGAAGTGCAGATTATACGGTGAGACTATGGGACGTCAAGACAGGTACTTGTAAGACCATGAGTGGTCACAAAGATTATGTATATGCTGTGGCTATATCCAGTGACTCAGAGTTCATCGTATCGGGAAGTGCAGATAAGACGGTGAGACTATGGGACGTCAAGACAGGTACCTGTAAGACCATGAGTGGTCACACAGATTAAGTATCATCTGTGGCTATATCCAGTGATTCAGAGTTCATCGTATCGGGAAGTGGAGATAAGACGGTGAGACTATGGGACGTCAAGACAGGTATCTGTAAGACCATGAGTGGTCACACAGATTAAGTATTATCTGTGGCTATATCCAGTGATTCAGAGTTCATCGTATCGGGAAGTTATGATTATACGGTGAGACTATGGGACGTCAAGACAGGTACCTGTAAGACCATGAGTGGTCACACAAATGTTGTATATGCTGTGGCTATATCCAGTGATTCAGAGTTCATCGTATCGGGAAGTGCAGATTATACGGTGAGACTATGGGACGTCAAGACAGGTATCTGTAAGACCATGAGTAGTCACACAGATTATGTAAGATCTGTGGCTATATCCAGTGACTCAGAGTTCATCGTATCGGGAAGTTATGATTAGACGGTGAGACTATGGGACGTCAAGACAGGTACCTGTAAGACCATGAGTGGTCACACTAGTTATGTAAAT
Source organism: Loxodes magnus (assembly GCA_946699065.1). Taxonomy (NCBI): domain Eukaryota; phylum Ciliophora; class Karyorelictea; order Loxodida; family Loxodidae; genus Loxodes; species Loxodes magnus. The sequence goes on along the minus strand of CAMPDV010000021.1, from coordinate 394,392 downwards.
GCTGTGGCTATATCCAGTGATTCAGAGTTCATCGTATCGGGAAGTGCAGATAAGACGGTGAGACTATGGGACGTCAAGACAGGTACCTGTAAGACCATGAGTGGTCACACTAGTTATGTAAATGCTGTGGCTATATCCAGTGATTCAGAGTTCATCGTATCGGGAAGTTATGATAATACGGTGAGACTATGGGACGTCAAGACAGGAAAGACCATGAGTGGTCACACTAGTTATGTATGATCTGTGGCTATATCCAGTGATTCAGAGTTCATCGTATCGGGAAGTGCAGATTATACGGTAAGACTATGGGACTTCAAGACAGGTACCTGTAAGACTATGAGTGGTCACACAGATTGAGTATCATCTGTGGCTATATCCAGTGATTCAGAGTTCATGGTATCGGGAAGTGCAGATTATACGGTAAGACTATGGGACTTCAAGACAGGTACCTGTAAGACTATGAGTGGTCACACAAATGTTGTATATTCTGTGGCTATATCCAGTGATTCAGAGTTCATCGTATCGGGAAGTGCAGATTAGACGGTGAGACTATGGGACGTCAAGACAGGTACCTGTAAGACTATGAGTGGTCACACAAATGTTGTATATGCTGTGGCTATATCCAGTGATTCAGAGTTCATCGTATCGGGAAGTGATGATTATACGGTGAGACTATGGGACGTCAAGACAGGTACTTGTAAGACTATGAGTGGTCAAACAGATTGAGTATCATCTGTGGCTATATCCAGTGATTCAGAGTTCATCGTATCGGGAAGTGCAGATTATACGGTAAGACTATGGGACGTCAAGACAGGTACCTGTAAGACCATGAGTGGTCACACTAGTTATGTAAATGCTGTGGCTATATCCAGTGATTCAGAGTTCATGGTATCGGGAAGTGCAGATTATACGGTAAGACTATGGGACTTCAAGACAGGTACCTGTAAGACTATGAGTGGTCACACTAGTTATGTAAATGCTGTGGCTATATCCAGTGATTCAGAGTTCATCGTATCGGGAAGTGATGATTATACGGTGAGACTATGGGACGTCAAGACAGGTACTTGTAAGACTATGAGTGGTCACACAGATTAAGTATTATCTGTGGCTATATCCAGTGACTCAGAGTTCATCGTATCGGGAAGTGCAGATTATACGGTAAGACTATGGGACTTCAAGACAGGTACCTGTAAGACCATGAGTGGTCACACAGATTAAGTATCATCTGTGGCTATATCCAGTGATTCAGAGTTCATCGTATCGGGAAGTGGAGATAAGACGGTAAGACTATGGGACTTCAAGACAGGTACCTGTAAGACTATGAGTGGTCAAACAGATTGAGTATCATCTGTGGCTATATCCAGTGATTCAGAGCTCATCGTATCGGGAAGTGCAGATTATACGGTGAGACTATGGGACTTCAAGACAGGTACTTGTAAGACCATGAGTGGTCACACAGATTAAGAATCATCTGTGGCTATATCCAGTGATTCAGAGTTCATCGTATCGGGAAGTGCAGATTATACGGTGAGACTATGGGACTTCAAGACAGGTACCTGTAAGACCATGAGTGGTCACACAGATTATGTAAGATCTGTGGCTATATCCAGTGATTCAGAGTTCATGGTATCGGGAAGTGCAGATTATACGGTAAGACTATGGGACTTCAAGACAGGTACCTGTAAGACCATGAGTGGTCACACAGATTAAGTATCATCTGTGGCTATATCCAGTGATTCAGAGTTCATCGTATCGGGAAGTGATGATTATACGGTGAGACTATGGGACGTCAAGACAGGTACTTGTAAGACTATGAGTGGTCACACAGATTAAGTATTATCTGTGGCTATATCCAGTGACTCAGAGTTCATCGTATCGGGAAGTGATGATTATACGGTGAGACTATGGGACTTCAAGACAGGTTCTTTTAAGACCATGAGTGGTCACACAGATTATGTAAGATCTGTGGCTATATCCAGTGATTCAGAGTTCATGGTATCGGGAAGTGCAGATTATACGGTAAGACTATGGGACTTCAAGACAGGTACCTGTAAGACCATGAGTGGTCACACAGATTAAGTATCATCTGTGGCTATATCCAGTGATTCAGAGCTCATCGTATCGGGAAGTGCAGATTATACGGTGAGACTATGGGACTTCAAGACAGGTACCTGTAAGACCATGAGTGGTCACACAGATTAAGAATCATCTGTGGCTATATCCAGTGATTCAGAGTTCATCGTATCGGGAAGTGCAGATTATACGGTGAGACTATGGGACTTCAAGACAGGTACCTGTAAGACCATGAGTGGTCACACAGATTATGTAAGATCTGTGGCTATATCCAGTGATTCAGAGTTCATGGTATCGGGAAGTGCAGATTATACGGTAAGACTATGGGACTTCAAGACAGGTACCTGTAAGACCATGAGTGGTCACACAGATTAAGTATCATCTGTGGCTATATCCAGTGATTCAGAGTTCATCGTATCGGGAAGTGGAGATAAGACGGTAAGACTATGGGACTTCAAGACAGGTACCTGTAAGACTATGAGTGGTCAAACAGATTGAGTATCATCTGTGGCTATATCCAGTGATTCAGAGTTCATCGTATCGGGAAGTTATGATTATACGGTGAGACTATGGGACGTCAAGACAGGTACCTGTAAGACCATGAGTGGTCACACGGATTATGTAAGATCTGTGGCTATATCCAGTGATTCAGAGTTCATCGTATCGGGAAGTGCAGATTATACGGTGAGACTATGGGACGTCAAGACAGGTACCTGTAAGACCATGAGTGATCACACAAATGTTGTATATGCTGTGGCTATATCCAGTGATTCAGAGTTCATCGTATCGGGAAGTGCAGATTATACGGTGAGACTATGGGACGTCAAGACAGGTACCTGTAAGACCATGAGTGGTCACACTAGTTATGTAAATGCTGTGGCTATATCCAGTGATTCAGAGTTCATCGTATCGGGAAGTGCAGATTATACGGTGAGACTATGGGACTTCAAGACAGGTACCTGTAAGACCATGAGTGGTCACACGGATTATGTAAGATCTGTGGCTATATCCAGTGATTCAGAGTTCATCGTATCGGGAAGTGCAGATTATACGGTAAGACTATGGGACGTCAAGACAGGTACCTGTAAGACCATGAGTGGTCACACAGATTATGTAAGATCTGTGTCTATATCCAGTGATTCAGAGTTCATCGTATCGGGAAGTTATGATTATACGGTGAGACTATGGGACGTCAAGACAGGTACTTGTAAGACCATGAGTGGTCACAAAGATTATGTATATGCTGTGGCTATATCCAGTTATTCAGAGTTCATCGTATCGGGAAGTGCAGATTATACGGTGAGACTATGGGACGTCAAGACAGGTACCTGTAAGACCATGAGTGGTCACAAAGATTATGTATATGCTGTGGCTATATCCAGTGATTCAGAGTTCATCGTATCGGGAAGTGCAGATTATACGGTAAGACTATGGGACTTCAAGACAGGTACCTGTAAGACCATGAGTGGTCACACAGATTATGCAAGATCTGTGGCTATATCCAGTGATTCAGAGTTCATCGTATCGGGAAGTGCAGATTATACGGTAAGACTATGGGACTTCAAGACAGGTACTTGTAAGACCATGAGTGGTCACAACGGTTAGGTATATTCTGTGGCTATATCCAGTGATTCAGAGTTCATCGTATCGGGAAGTGCAGATTAGACGGTGAGACTATGGGACGTCAAGACAGGTACTTGTAAGACCATGAGTGGTCACAAAGATTATGTATATGCTGTGGCTATATCCAGTTATTCAGAGTTCATCGTATCGGGAAGTGCAGATAAGACGGTGAGACTATGGGACTTCAAGACAGGTACTTGTAAGACCACGAGTGGTCACACAGATTATGTATGATCTGCGTCTATATCCAGTGATTCAGAGTTCATCGTATCGGGAAGTGAAGATAAGACGGTGAGACTATGGGACGTCAAGACAGGTACCTGTAAGACCATGAGTGGTCACACAGATTATGTAAGATCTGTGGCTATATCAAGTGACTCAGAGTTCATCGTATCGGGAAGTGCAGATTATACGGTAAGACTATGGGACTTCAAGACAGGTACCTGTAAGACTATGAGTGGTCAAACAGATTGAGTATCATCTGTGGCTATATCCAGTGATTCAGAGTTCATCGTATCGGGAAGTTATGATTATACGGTGAGACTATGGGACTTCAAGACAGGTACCTGTAAGACTATGAGTGGTCAAACAGATTGAGTATCATCTGTGGCTATATCCAGTGATTCAGAGTTCATCGTATCGGGAAGTGCAGATTATACGGTGAGACTATGGGACGTCAAGACAGGTACCTGTAAGACCATGAGTGATCACACAAATGTTGTATATGCTGTGGCTATATCCAGTTATTCAGAGTTCATCGTATCGGGAAGTGCAGATAAGACGGTGAGACTATGGGACGTCAAGACAGGTAAGACCATGAGTGGTCACACTTATTCTGTATGATCTGCGTCTATATCCAGTGATTCAGAGTTCATCGTATTGGGAAGTGCAGATTATAGGGTGAGACTATGGGACGTCAAGACAGGTACTTGTAAGACCATGAGTGGTCACAAAGATTATGTATATGCTGTGGCTATATCCAGTTATTCAGAGTTCATCGTATCGGGAAGTGCAGATAAGACGGTGAGACTATGGGACTTCAAGACAGGTACTTGTAAGACCACGAGTGGTCACACAGATTATGTATGATCTGCGTCTATATCCAGTGATTCAGAGTTCATCGTATCGGGAAGTGAAGATAAGACGGTGAGACTATGGGACGTCAAGACAGGTACCTGTAAGACCATGAGTGGTCACACAGATTATGTAAGATCTGTGGCTATATCAAGTGACTCAGAGTTCATCGTATCGGGAAGTGCAGATTATACGGTAAGACTATGGGACTTCAAGACAGGTACCTGTAAGACTATGAGTGGTCAAACAGATTGAGTATCATCTGTGGCTATATCCAGTGATTCAGAGTTCATCGTATCGGGAAGTTATGATTATACGGTGAGACTATGGGACTTCAAGACAGGTACCTGTAAGACTATGAGTGGTCAAACAGATTGAGTATCATCTGTGGCTATATCCAGTGATTCAGAGTTCATCGTATCGGGAAGTGCAGATTATACGGTGAGACTATGGGACGTCAAGACAGGTACCTGTAAGACCATGAGTGATCACACAAATGTTGTATATGCTGTGGCTATATCCAGTTATTCAGAGTTCATCGTATCGGGAAGTGCAGATAAGACGGTGAGACTATGGGACGTCAAGACAGGTACTTGTAAGACCATGAGTGGTCACAACGGTTAGGTATATTCTGTGGCTATATCCAGTGATTCAGAGTTCATCGTATCGGGAAGTGCAGATTAGACGGTGAGACTATGGGACGTCAAGACAGGTACTTGTAAGACCATGAGTGGTCACAAAGATTATGTATATGCTGTGGCTATATCCAGTTATTCAGAGTTCATCGTATCGGGAAGTGCAGATAAGACGGTGAGACTATGGGACTTCAAGACAGGTACTTGTAAGACCACGAGTGGTCACACAGATTATGTATGATCTGCGTCTATATCCAGTGATTCAGAGTTCATCGTATCGGGAAGTGAAGATAAGACGGTGAGACTATGGGACGTCAAGACAGGTACCTGTAAGACCATGAGTGGTCACACAGATTATGTAAGATCTGTGGCTATATCAAGTGACTCAGAGTTCATCGTATCGGGAAGTGCAGATTATACGGTAAGACTATGGGACTTCAAGACAGGTACCTGTAAGACTATGAGTGGTCAAACAGATTGAGTATCATCTGTGGCTATATCCAGTGATTCAGAGTTCATCGTATCGGGAAGTTATGATTATACGGTGAGACTATGGGACTTCAAGACAGGTACCTGTAAGACTATGAGTGGTCAAACAGATTGAGTATCATCTGTGGCTATATCCAGTGATTCAGAGTTCATCGTATCGGGAAGTGCAGATTATACGGTGAGACTATGGGACGTCAAGACAGGTACCTGTAAGACCATGAGTGATCACACAAATGTTGTATATGCTGTGGCTATATCCAGTTATTCAGAGTTCATCGTATCGGGAAGTGCAGATAAGACGGTGAGACTATGGGACGTCAAGACAGGTAAGACCATGAGTGGTCACACTTATTCTGTATGATCTGCGTCTATATCCAGTGATTCAGAGTTCATCGTATTGGGAAGTGCAGATTATAGGGTGAGACTATGGGACGTCAAGACAGGTACTTGTAAGACCATGAGTGGTCACAAAGATTATGTATATGCTGTGGCTATATCCAGTTATTCAGAGTTCATCGTATCGGGAAGTGCAGATAAGACGGTGAGACTATGGGACTTCAAGACAGGTACTTGTAAGACCACGAGTGGTCACACAGATTATGTATGATCTGCGTCTATATCCAGTGATTCAGAGTTCATCGTATCGGGAAGTGAAGATAAGACGGTGAGACTATGGGACGTCAAGACAGGTACCTGTAAGACCATGAGTGGTCACACAGATTATGTAAGATCTGTGGCTATATCCAGTGACTCAGAGTTCATCGTATCGGGAAGTGCAGATTATACGGTAAGACTATGGGACTTCAAGACAGGTACCTGTAAGACTATGAGTGGTCAAACAGATTGAGTATCATCTGTGGCTATATCCAGTGATTCAGAGTTCATCGTATCGGGAAGTTATGATTATACGGTGAGACTATGGGACTTCAAGACAGGTACCTGTAAGACTATGAGTGGTCAAACAGATTGAGTATCATCTGTGGCTATATCCAGTGATTCAGAGTTCATCGTATCGGGAAGTGCAGATTATACGGTGAGACTATGGGACGTCAAGACAGGTACCTGTAAGACCATGAGTGATCACACAAATGTTGTATATGCTGTGGCTATATCCAGTTATTCAGAGTTCATCGTATCGGGAAGTGCAGATAAGACGGTGAGACTATGGGACGTCAAGACAGGTAAGACCATGAGTGGTCACACTTATTCTGTATGATCTGCGTCTATATCCAGTGATTCAGAGTTCATCGTATCGGGAAGTGATGATAAGACGGTGAGACTATGGGACGTCAAGACAGGTACTTGTAAGACCATGAGTGGTCACAAAGATTATGTATATGCTGTGGCTATATCCAGTTATTCAGAGTTCATCGTATCGGGAAGTGCAGATAAGACGGTGAGACTATGGGACTTCAAGACAGGTACTTGTAAGACCACGAGTGGTCACACAGATTATGTATGATCTGCGTCTATATCCAGTGATTCAGAGTTCATCGTATCGGGAAGTGGAGATAAGACGGTGAGACTATGGGACGTCAAGACAGGTACCTGTAAGACCATGAGTGGTCACACAGATTATGTAAGATCTGTGGCTATATCCAGTGACTCAGAGTTCATCGTATCGGGAAGTGCAGATTATACGGTAAGACTATGGGACTTCAAGACAGGTACCTGTAAGACTATGAGTGGTCAAACAGATTGAGTATCATCTGTGGCTATATCCAGTGATTCAGAGTTCATCGTATCGGGAAGTTATGATTATACGGTGAGACTATGGGACTTCAAGACAGGTACCTGTAAGACTATGAGTGGTCAAACAGATTGAGTATCATCTGTGGCTATATCCAGTGATTCAGAGTTCATCGTATCGGGAAGTGCAGATTATACGGTAAGACTATGGGACTTCAAGACAGGTACCTGTAAGACTATGAGTGGTCAAACAGATTGAGTATCATCTGTGGCTATATCCAGTGATTCAGAGTTCATCGTATCGGGAAGTGCAGATTATACGGTAAGACTATGGGACTTCAAGACAGGTACTTGTAAGACTATGAGTGATCACACTTATTCTGTAAGATCTGTGGCTATATCCAGTGATTCAGAGTTCATCGTATCGGGAAGTGCAGATTATACGGTAAGACTATGGGACTTCAAGACAGGTACCTGTAAGACTATGAGTGGTCAAACAGATTGAGTATCATCTGTGGCTATATCCAGTGATTCAGAGTTCATCGTATCGGGAAGTGATGATAAGACGGTGAGACTATGGGACGTCAAGACAGGTACTTGTAAGACCATGAGTGGTCACAAAGATTATGTATATGCTGTGGCTATATCCAGTTATTCAGAGTTCATCGTATCGGGAAGTGCAGATAAGACGGTGAGACTATGGGACTTCAAGACAGGTACTTGTAAGACCAGGAGTGGTCACACAGATTATGTATGATCTGCGTCTATATCCAGTGATTCAGAGTTCATCGTATCGGGAAGTGAAGATAAGACGGTGAGACTATGGGACGTCAAGACAGGTACCTGTAAGACCATGAGTGGTCACACAGATTATGTAAGATCTGTGGCTATATCCAGTGACTCAGAGTTCATCGTATCGGGAAGTGCAGATTATACGGTAAGACTATGGGACTTCAAGACAGGTACTTGTAAGACTATGAGTGATCACACTTATTCTGTAAGATCTGTGGCTATATCCAGTGATTCAGAGTTCATCGTATCGGGAAGTTATGATTATAGGGTGAGACTATGGGACTTCAAGACAGGTACCTGTAAGACTATGAGTGGTCAAACAGATTGAGTATTATCTGTGGCTATATCCAGTGATTCAGAGTTCATCGTATCGGGAAGTGATGATTATACGGTGAGACTATGGGACGTCAAGACAGGTACTTGTAAGACTATGAGTGGTCACACAGATTATGTAAGATCTGTGGCTATATCCAGTGATTCAGAGTTCATTGTATCGGGAAGTGGAGATAAGACGGTGAGACTATGGGACTTCAAGACAGGTACTTGTAAGACCATTAGTGGTCAAACAAATCATGTATTATCTGTGGCTATATCCAGTGATTCAGAGTTCATCGTATCGGGAAGCGATGATAAGACGGTGAGACTATGGGACGTCAAGACAGGTACTTGTAAGACCATGAGTGGTCACAAAGATTATGTATATGCTGTGGCTATATCCAGTGATTCAGAGTTCATCGTATCGGGAAGTGCAGATTATAAGGTAAGACTATGGGACGTCAAGACAGGTACTTGTAAGACCATGAGTGGTCACAAAGATTATGTATATGCTGTGGCTATATCCAGTTATTCAGAGTTCATCGTATCGGGAAGTGCAGATTATACGGTGAGACTATGGGACGTCAAGACAGGTACCTGTAAGACCATGAGTGGTCACAACGGTTAGGTATATTCTGTGGCTATATCCAGTGATTCAGAGTTCATCGTATCGGGAAGTGCAGATTATACGGTAAGACTATGGGACGTCAAGACAGGTACCTGTAAGACAATGAGTGGTCACACAAATGTTGTATATGCTGTGGCTATATCCAGTGACTCAGAGTTCATCGTATCGGGAAGTTATGATAAGACGGTGAGACTATGGGACGTCAAGACAGGTACTTGTAAGACCATGAGTGGTCACAAAGATTATGTATATGCTGTGGCTATATCCAGTTATTCAGAGTTCATCGTATCGGGAAGTGCAGATTATACGGTGAGACTATGGGACGTCAAGACAGGTACCTGTAAGACCATGAGTGGTCACACTTATTCTGTAAGATCTGCGGCTATATCCAGTGATTCAGAGTTCATTGTATCGGGAAGTGGAGATAAGACGGTAAGACTATGGGACGTCAAGACAGGTACTTGTAAGACCATGAGTGGTCACAAAGATTATGTATATGCTGTGGCTATATCCAGTTATTCAGAGTTCATCGTATCGGGAAGTGCAGATAAGACGGTGAGACTATGGGACGTCAAGACAGGTACCTGTAAGACCATGAGTGGTCACACAGATTATGTAAGATCTGTGGCTATATCCAGTGACTCAGAGTTCATCGTATCGGGAAGTGCAGATTATACGGTAAGACTATGAGACTTCAAGACAGGTACTTGTAAGACCATGAGTGGTCAAACAGATCATGTATTATCTGTGGCTATATCCAGTGACTCAGAGTTCATCGTATCGGGAAGTGCAGATTATACGGTAAGACTATGGGACGTCAAGACAGGTACCTGTAAGACCATGAGTGATCACACTAGTTATGTATATGCTGTGGCTATATCCAGTTATTCAGAGTTCATCGTATCGGGAAGTGGAGATAAGACGGCGAGACTATGGGACGTCAAGACAGGTACCTGTAAGACCATGAGTGATCACACTAGTTATGTATATGCTGTGGCTATATCCAGTTATTCAGAGTTCATTGTATCGGGAAGTGCAGATTATACGGTAAGACTATGGGACGTCAAGACAGGTACCTGTAAGACCATGAGTGATCACACTAGTTATGTATATGCTGTGGCTATATCCAGTTATTCAGAGTTCATCGTATCGGGAAGTGGAGATAAGACGGCGAGACTATGGGACGTCAAGACAGGTACCTGTAAGACCATGAGTGATCACACTAGTTATGTATATGCTGTGGCTATATCCAGTTATTCAGAGTTCATTGTATCGGGAAGTGCAGATTATACGGTAAGACTATGGGACGTCAAGACAGGTACTTGTAAGACCATGAGTGATCACACTAGTTATGTATATGCTGTGGCTATATCCAGTTATTCAGAGTTCATTGTATCGGGAAGTGCAGATTATACGGTAAGACTATGGGACTTCAAGACAGGTACTTGTAAGACCATGAGTGATCACACTAGTTATGTATATGCTGTGGCTATATCCAGTGATTCAGAGTTCATCGTATCGGGAAGTGATGATTATACGGTGAGACTATGGGACGTCAAGACAGGTACCTGTAAGACCATGAGTGATCACACTAGTTATGTATATGCTGTGGCTATATCCAGTTATTCAGAGTTCATTGTATCGGGAAGTGCAGATTATACGGTAAGACTATGGGACGTCAAGACAGGTACCTGTAAGACCATGAGTGATCACACTAGTTATGTATATGCTGTGGCTATATCCAGTTATTCAGAGTTCATCGTATCGGGAAGTGGAGATAAGACGGCGAGACTATGGGACGTCAAGACAGGTACCTGTAAGACCATGAGTGGTCAAACAGATCATGTATATGCTGTGGCTATATCCAGTTATTCAGAGTTCATTGTATCGGGAAGTGCAGATTATACGGTAAGACTATGGGACGTCAAGACAGGTACCTGTAAGACCATGAGTGATCACACTAGTTATGTATATGCTGTGGCTATATCCAGTTATTCAGAGTTCATCGTATCGGGAAGTGCAGATTATACGGTAAGACTATGGGACGTCAAGACAGGTACCTGTAAGACAATGAGTGGTCACACAAATGTTGTATATGCTGTGGCTATATCCAGTGACTCAGAGTTCATCGTATCGGGAAGTGCAGATTATACGGTAAGACTATGGGACGTCAAGACAGGTACTTGTAAGACCATGAGTGATCACACTAGTTATGTATATGCTGTGGCTATATCCAGTGATTCAGAGTTCATCGTATCGGGAAGCGATGATAAGACGGTGAGACTATGGGACGTCAAGACAGGTACTTGTAAGACCATGAGTGGTCACAAAGATTATGTATATGCTGTGGCTATATCCAGTGATTCAGAGTTCATCGTATCGGGAAGTGCAGATTATAAGGTAAGACTATGGGACGTCAAGACAGGTACTTGTAAGACCATGAGTGATCACACTAGTTATGTATATGCTGTGGCTATATCCAGTGATTCAGAGTTCATCGTATCGGGAAGTGCAGATTATAAGGTAAGACTATGGGACGTCAAGACAGGTACTTGTAAGACCATGAGTGGTCACAAAAATTATGTATATGCTGTGGCTATATCCAGTTATTCAGAGTTCATCGTATCGGGAAGTGGAGATAAGACGGCGAGACTATGGGACGTCAAGACAGGTACCTGTAAGACCATGAGTGATCACACTAGTTATGTATATGCTGTGGCTATATCCAGTTATTCAGAGTTCATTGTATCGGGAAGTGCAGATTATACGGTAAGACTATGGGACGTCAAGACAGGTACTTGTAAGACCATGAGTGATCACACTAGTTATGTATATGCTGTGGCTATATCCAGTTATTCAGAGTTCATCGTATCGGGAAGTGCAGATTATACGGTAAGACTATGGGACTTCAAGACAGGTACTTGTAAGACCATGAGTGATCACACTAGTTATGTATATGCTGTGGCTATATCCAGTGATTCAGAGTTCATCGTATCGGGAAGTTATGATAAGACGGTGAGACTAAGGGACGTCAAGACAGGTACTTGTAAGACCATGAGTGGTCAAACAGATCATGTATTATCTGTGGCTATATCCAGTGATTCAGAGTTCATCGTATCGGAAAGTTCAGATTATACGGTAAGACTATGGGACTTCAAGACAGGTACCTGTAAGATCATGAGTGGTCACAAAGATTATGTATTATCTTTGGCTATATCCAGTTATTCAGAGTTCATTGTATCGGGAAGTGCAGATTATACGGTAAGACTATGGGACGTCAAGACAGGTACTTGTAAGACCATGAGTGGTCACAAAGATTCTGTATATGCTGTGGCTATATCCAGTTATTCAGAGTTCATCGTATCGGGAAGTGCAGATAAGACGGTGAGACTATGGGACGTCAAGACAGGTACCTGTAAGACCATGAGTGGTCACACAGATTAAGTATCATCTGTGGCTATATCCAGTGATTCAGAGTTCATCGTATCGGGAAGTGGAGATAAGACGGCGAGACTATGGGACGTCAAGACAGGTACTTGTAAGACCATGAGTGGTCACACAAATGTTGTATATGCTGTGGCTATATCCAGTTATTCAGAGTTCATCGTATCGGGAAGTTATGATAAGACGGTGAGACTATGGGACGTCAAGACAGGTACTTGTAAGACCATGAGTGGTCACAAAGATTATGTATATGCTGTGGCTATATCCAGTGACTCAGAGTTCATCGTATCGGGAAGTGCAGATTATACGGTAAGACTATGGGACGTCAAGACAGGTACTTGTAAGACCATGAGTGGTCACACAGATTCTGTATATGCTGTGGCTATATCCAGTGATTCAGAGTTCATTGTATCGGGAAGTGCAGATTATACGGTAAGACTATGGGACGTCAAGACAGGTACTTGTAAGACCATGAGTGGTCACAAAGATTATGTATATGCTGTGGCTATATCCAGTGACTCAGAGTTCATCGTATCGGGAAGTGCAGATTATACGGTAAGACTATGGGACTTCAAGACAGGTACTTGTAAGACCATGAGTGATCACACTAGTTATGTATATGCTGTGGCTATATCCAGTTATTCAGAGTTCATTGTATCGGGAAGTGCAGATTATACGGTAAGACTATGGGACTTCAAGACAGGTACTTGTAAGACCATGAGTGATCACACTAGTTATGTATATGCTGTGGCTATATCCAGTGATTCAGAGTTCATCGTATCGGGAAGTGATGATTATACGGTGAGACTATGGGACGTCAAGACAGGTACCTGTAAGACCATGAGTGATCACACTTATTCTGTAAGATCTGTGGCTATATCCAGTGATTCAGAGTTCATCGTATCGGGAAGTTCAGATTATACGGTAAGACTATGGGACGTCAAGACAGGTACCTGTAAGACCATGAGTGGTCACACAAATGTTGTATATGCTGTGGCTATATCCAGTGATTCAGAGTTCATCGTATCGGGAAGTGATGATTATACGGTAAGACTATGGGACGTCAAGACAGGTACCTGTAAGACCATGAGTGGTCACACAAATGTTGTATATGCTGTGGCTATATCCAGTGATTCAGAGTTCATCGTATCGGGAAGTTCAGATTATACGGTAAGACTATGGGACTTCAAGACAGGTACCTGTAAGACTATGAGTGGTCACACAGATTGAGTATTATCTGTGGCTATATCCAGTGATTCAGAGTTCATCGTATCGGGAAGTGATGATTATACGGTGAGACTATGGGACGTCAAGACAGGTACCTGTAAGACCATGAGTGGTCACACAAATGTTGTATATGCTGTGGCTATATCCAGTGATTCAGAGTTCATTGTATCGGGAAGTGGAGATAAGACGGTGAGACTATGGGACTTCAAGACAGGTACTTGTAAGACCATTAGTGGTCAAACAAATCATGTATTATCTGTGGCTATATCCAGTGATTCAGAGTTCATCGTATCGGGAAGCGATGATAAGACGGTGAGACTATGGGACGTCAAGACAGGTACTTGTAAGACCATGAGTGGTCACAAAGATTATGTATATGCTGTGGCTATATCCAGTGATTCAGAGTTCATCGTATCGGGAAGTGCAGATTATAAGGTAAGACTATGGGACGTCAAGACAGGTACTTGTAAGACCATGAGTGGTCACAAAAATTATGTATATGCTGTGGCTATATCCAGTTATTCAGAGTTCATCGTATCGGGAAGTGCAGATTATACGGTGAGACTATGGGACGTCAAGACAGGTACCTGTAAGACCATGAGTGGTCACAAAGATTATGTATATGCTGTGGCTATATCCAGTGATTCAGAGTTCATCGTATCGGGAAGTGCAGATTATACGGTAAGACTATGGGACGTCAAGACAGGTACCTGTAAGACCATGAGTGGTCACACAAATGTTGTATATGCTGTGGCTATATCCAGTGACTCAGAGTTCATCGTATCGGGAAGTTATGATAAGACGGTGAGACTATGGGACGTCAAGACAGGTACTTGTAAGACCATGAGTGGTCACAAAGATTATGTATATGCTGTGGCTATATCCAGTTATTCAGAGTTCATCGTATCGGGAAGTGCAGATTATACGGTGAGACTATGGGACGTCAAGACAGGTACCTGTAAGACCATGAGTGGTCACACAGATTAAGTATCATCTGTGGCTATATCCAGTGATTCAGAGTTCATCGTATCGGGAAGTTATGATAAGACGGTGAGACTATGGGACGTCAAGACAGGTACTTGTAAGACCATGAGTGGTCACAAAGATTATGTATATGCTGTGGCTATATCCAGTGATTCAGAGTTCATCGTATCGGGAAGTGCAGATAAGACGGTGAGACTATGGGACGTCAAGACAGGTACCTGTAAGACCATGAGTGGTCACAAAGATTATGTATATGCTGTGGCTATATCCAGTTATTCAGAGTTCATCGTATCGGGAAGTGATGATTATACATTAAGACTATGGGACGTCAAGACAGGTACCTGTAAGACCATGAGTGGTCACACAGATTAAGTATCATCTGTGGCTATATCCAGTGATTCAGAGTTCATCGTATCGGGAAGTTATGATAAGACGGTGAGACTATGGGACGTCAAGACAGGTACCTGTAAGACCATGAGTGGTCACACTAGTTATGTAAATGCTGTGGCTATATCCAGTGATTCAGAGTTCATCGTATCGGGAAGTTATGATAATACGGTGAGACTATGGGACTTCAAGACAGGTACCTGTAAGACCATGAGTGGTAACACAGATTATGTAAGATCTGTGGCTATATCCAGTGATTCAGAGTTCATCGTATCGGGAAGTGCAGATTATACGGTGAGACTATGGGACGTCAAGACAGGTACCTGTAAGACCATGAGTGGTCACACAAATGTTGTATATGCTGTGGCTATATCCAGTTATTCAGAGTTCATCGTATCGGGAAGTGCAGATTATACGGTGAGACTATGGGACGTCAAGACAGGTACCTGTAAGACCATGAGTGGTCACACAAATGTTGTATATGCTGTGGCTATATCCAGTGATTCAGAGTTCATCGTATCGGGAAGTGCAGTCTATAGGGTGAGACTATGGGACGTCAAGACAGGTACTTGTAAGACCATGAGTGGTCACAAAGATTATGTATATGCTGTGGCTATATCCAGTTATTCAGAGTTCATCGTATCGGGAAGTGCAGATTATAGGGTGAGACTATGGGACGTCAAGACAGGTACTTGTAAGACCATGAGTGGTCACAAAGATTATGTATATGCTGTGGCTATATCCAGTTATTCAGAGTTCATCGTATCGGGAAGTTATGATAATACGGTGAGACTATGGGACTTCAAGACAGGTACCTGTAAGACCATGAGTGGTCACACAGATTATGTAAGATCTGTGGCTATATCCAGTGATTCAGAGTTCATCGTATCGGGAAGTGCAGATAATACGGTGAGACTATGGGACGTCAAGACAGGTACCTGTAAGACCATGAGTGGTCACACACATTATGTATGATCTGTGGCTATATCCAGTGATTCAGAGTTCATCGTATCGGGAAGTGCAGATAATACGGTGAGACTATGGGACGTCAAGACAGGTACCTGTAAGACCATGAGTGGTCACACAGATTATGTATGATCTGTGGCTATATCCAGTGATTCAGAGTTCATCGTATCGGGAAGTGCAGATAATACGGTGAGACTATGGGACGTCAAGACAGGTACCTGTAAGACCATGAGTGGTCACACAGATTAAGTATCATCTGTGGCTATATCCAGTGATTCAGAGTTCATCGTATCGGGAAGTGCAGATAATACGGTGAGACTATGGAACGTCAAGACAGGTACCTGTAAGACCATGAGTGGTCACACAGATTCTGTATATGCTGTAGCTATATCCAGTGATTCAGAGTTCATCGTATCGGGAAGTGCAGATAATACGGTGAGACTATGGGACGTCAAGACAGGAACCTGTAAGACCATGAGTGGTCACACTAGTCATGTATAAGCTGTGGCTATATCCAGTGATTCAGAGTTCATCGTATCGGGAAGTGCAGATAAGACGGTGAGACTATGGGACGTCAAGACAGGTACCTGTAAGACCATGAGTGGTCACACAGATTAAGTATCATCTGTGGCTATATCCAGTGATTCAGAGTTCATCGTATCGGGAAGTGGAGATAAGACGGTGAGACTATGGGACGTCAAGACAGGTACTTGTAAGACCATGAGTGGTCACAAAGATTATGTATATGCTGTGGCTATATCCAGTGACTCAGAGTTCATCGTATCGGGAAGTGCAGATTATACGGTAAGACTATGGGACTTCAAGACAGGTACTTGTAAGACCATGAGTAATCACATCTTTTATGTATATGCTGTGGCTATATCCAGTGATTCAGAGTTCATCGTATCGGGAAGTGATGATTATACGGTGAGACTATGGGACGTCAAGACAGGTACCTGTAAGACCATGAGTGATCACACTAGTTATGTATATGCTGTGGCTATATCCAGTTATTCAGAGTTCATCGTATCGGGAAGTTCAGATTATACGGTAAGACTATGGGACGTCAAGACAGGTACCTGTAAGACCATGAGTGATCACACTAGTTATGTATATGCTGTGGCTATATCCAGTGACTCAGAGTTCATCGTATCGGGAAGTTATGATTAGACGGTGAGACTATGGGACGTCAAGACAGGTACCTGTAAGACCATGAGTGGTCACACTTATTCTTTATGATCTGTGGCTATATCCAGTGATTCAGAGTTCATCGTATCGGGAAGTGCAGATTATACGGTGAGACTATGGGACGTCAAGACAGGTACCTGTAAGACCATGAGTGGTCACACATATTCTGCATTATCTGTTGCTATATCCAGTGATTCAGAGTTCATCGTATCGGGAAGCGATGATTATACGGTGAGACTATGGGACGTCAAGACAGGTACTTGTAAGACCATGAGTGGTCACACAGATTGAGTATCATCTGTGGCTATATCCAGTGATTCAGAGTTCATCGTATCGGGAAGTGGAGATAAGACGGTAAGACTATGGGACTTCAAGACAGGTACCTGTAAGACCATGAGTGGTCACACAGATTCTGTATATGCTGTGGCTATATCCAGTGATTCAGAGTTCATCGTATCGGGAAGTGCAGATTATACGGTAAGACTATGGGACTTCAAGACAGGTACTTGTAAGACCATGAGTGGTCAAACAGATCATGTATTATCTGTGGCTATATCCAGTGACTCAGAGTTCATCGTATCGGGAAGTGCAGATTATACGGTAAGACTATGGGACTTCAAGACAGGTACCTGTAAGACTATGAGTGGTCAAACAGATTGAGTATGATCTGTGGCTATATCCAGTGATTCAGAGTTCATCGTATCGGGAAGTTCAGATTATACGGTAAGACTATGGGACGTCAAGACAGGTACCTGTAAGACCATGAGTGGTCACACAAATGTTGTATATGCTGTGGCTATATCCAGTGATTCAGAGTTCATCGTATCGGGAAGTGCAGATTATAGGGTGAGACTATGGGACGTCAAGACAGGTACTTGTAAGACCATGAGTGATCACACTTATTCTGTAAGATCTGTGGCTATATCCAGTGATTCAGAGTTCATCGTATCGGGAAGTTCAGATTATACGGTAAGACTATGGGACGTCAAGACAGGTACCTGTAAGACCATGAGTGGTCACACAAATGTTGTATATGCTGTGGCTATATCCAGTGATTCAGAGTTCATCGTATCGGGAAGTGATGATTATACGGTGAGACTATGGGACGTCAAGACAGGTACTTGTAAGACCATGAGTGATCACACTTATTCTGTAAGATCTGTGGCTATATCCAGTGATTCAGAGTTCATCGTATCGGGAAGTGATGATTATACGGTGAGACTATGGGACGTCAAGACAGGTACCTGTAAGACCATGAGTGGTCACACAAATGTTGTATATGCTGTGGCTATATCCAGTGATTCAGAGTTCATCGTATCGGGAAGTGCAGATAAGACGGTGAGACTATGGGACGTCAAGACAGGTACCTGTAAGACCATGAGTGGTCACACAGATTAAGTATCATCTGTGGCTATATCCAGTGATTCAGAGTTCATCGTATCGGGAAGTGATGATTATACGGTGAGACTATGGGACGTCAAGACAGGTACCTGTAAGACCATGAGTGATCACACTAGTTATGTATATGCTGTGGCTATATCCAGTTATTCAGAGTTCATTGTATCGGGAAGTGCAGATTATACGGTAAGACTATGGGACGTCAAGACAGGTACCTGTAAGACCATGAGTGATCACACTTATTCTGTAAGATCTGTGGCTATATCCAGTGATTCAGAGTTCATCGTATCGGGAAGTTCAGATTATACGGTGAGACTATGGGACTTCAAGACAGGTACTTGTAAGACTATGAGTGGTCACAAAGATTATGTATATGCTGTGGCTATATCCAGTTATTCAGAGTTCATCGTATCGGGAAGTTCAGATTATACGGTAAGACTATGGGACGTCAAGACAGGTACCTGTAAGACCATGAGTGATCACACAGATTGAGTATCATCTGTGGCTATATCCAGTGATTCAGAGTTCATCGTATCGGGAAGTTATGATTATACGATGAGACTATGGGACGTCAAGACAGGTACCTGTAAGACCATGAGTGGTCAAACAGATCATGTATTATCTGTGGCTATATCCAGTGACTCAGAGTTCATCGTATCGGGAAGTGCAGATTATACGGTAAGACTATGGGACTTCAAGACAGGTACCTGTAAGACCATGAGTGGTCAAACAGATTGAGTATCATCTGTGGCTATATCCAGTGATTCAGAGTTCATCGTATCGGGAAGTGCAGATAAGACGGTGAGACTATGGGACGTCAAGACAGGTACTTGTAAGACTATGAGTGGTCACACAGATTAAGTATTATCTGTGGCTATATCCAGTGATTCAGAGTTCATCGTATCGGGAAGTTATGATTATACGGTGAGACTATGGGACGTCAAGACAGGTACCTGTAAGACCATGAGTGGTCACACAAATGTTGTATATGCTGTGGCTATATCCAGTGATTCAGAGTTCATCGTATCGGGAAGTGCAGATTATACGGTGAGACTATGGGACGTCAAGACAGGTACCTGTAAGACCATGAGTGATCACACTTATTCTGTAAGATCTGTGGCTATATCCAGTGATTCAGAGTTCATCGTATCGGGAAGTTCAGATTATACGGTAAGACTATGGGACGTCAAGACAGGTACCTGTAAGACCATGAGTGGTCACACAAATGTTGTATATGCTGTGGCTATATCCAGTGATTCAGAGTTCATCGTATCGGGAAGTGCAGATTATAGGGTGAGACTATGGGACGTCAAGACAGGTACTTGTAAGACCATGAGTGATCACACTTATTCTGTAAGATCTGTGGCTATATCCAGTGATTCAGAGTTCATCGTATCGGGAAGTTCAGATTATACGGTAAGACTATGGGACGTCAAGACAGGTACCTGTAAGACCATGAGTGGTCACACAAATGTTGTATATGCTGTGGCTATATCCAGTTATTCAGAGTTCATCGTATCGGGAAGTGCAGATTATACGGTGAGACTATGGGACGTCAAGACAGGTACTTGTAAGACCATGAGTGATCACACTTATTCTGTAAGATCTGTGGCTATATCCAGTGATTCAGAGTTCATCGTATCGGGAAGTGATGATTATACGGTGAGACTATGGGACGTCAAGACAGGTACCTGTAAGACCATGAGTGATCACACTAGTTATGTATATGCTGTGGCTATATCCAGTTATTCAGAGTTCATTGTATCGGGAAGTGCAGATTATACGGTAAGACTATGGGACGTCAAGACAGGTACCTGTAAGACCATGAGTGATCACACTTATTCTGTAAGATCTGTGGCTATATCCAGTGATTCAGAGTTCATCGTATCGGGAAGTTCAGATTATACGGTGAGACTATGGGACGTCAAGACAGGTACCTGTAAGACCATGAGTGGTCACACTAGTTATGTAAATGCTGTGGCTATATCCAGTTATTCAGAGTTCATCGTATCGGGAAGTGCAGATAAGACGGTGAGACTATGGGACGTCAAGACAGGTACCTGTAAGACCATGAGTGGTCACACTAGTTATGTAAATGCTGTGGCTATATCCAGTGATTCAGAGTTCATCGTATCGGGAAGTTATGATAATACGGTGAGACTATGGGACTTCAAGACAGGTACTTGTAAGACCATGAGTGGTCAAACAGATCATGTAAGATCTGTGGCTATATCCAGTGACTCAGAGTTCATCGTATCGGGAAGTGCAGATTATACGGTAAGACTATGGGACTTCAAGACAGGTACTTGTAAGACCATGAGTGGTCAAACAGATTGAGTATCATCTGTGGCTATATCCAGTGATTCAGAGTTCATCGTATCGAAAAGTGCAGATAAGACGGTGAGACTATGGGACGTCAAGACAGGTACTTGTAAGACTATGAGTGGTCACACAGATTAAGTATTATCTGTGGCTATATCCAGTGATTCAGAGTTCATCGTATCGGGAAGTTATGATTATACGGTGAGACTATGGGACGTCAAGACAGGTACCTGTAAGACCATGAGTGGTCACACAAATGTTGTATATGCTGTGGCTATATCCAGTGATTCAGAGTTCATCGTATCGGGAAGTGCAGATTATACGGTGAGACTATGGGACGTCAAGACAGGTATCTGTAAGACCATGAGTAGTCACACAAATGTTGTAAGATCTGTGGCTATATCCAGTGACTCAGAGTTCATCGTATCGGGAAGTTATGATTAGACGGTGAGACTATGGGACGTCAAGACAGGTACCTGTAAGACCATGAGTGGTCACACTAGTTATGTAAATGCTGTGGCTATATCCAGTGATTCAGAGTTCATCGTATCGGGAAGTGCAGATAAGACGGTGAGACTATGGGACGTCAAGACAGGTACCTGTAAGACCATGAGTGGTCACACTAGTTATGTAAATGCTGTGGCTATATCCAGTGATTCAGAGTTCATCGTATCGGGAAGTTATGATAATACGGTGAGACTATGGGACGTCAAGACAGGAAAGACCATGAGTGGTCACACTAGTTATGTATGATCTGTGGCTATATCCAGTGATTCAGAGTTCATCGTATCGGGAAGTGCAGATTATACGGTAAGACTATGGGACTTCAAGACAGGTACCTGTAAGACTATGAGTGGTCAAACAGATTGAGTATCATCTGTGGCTATATCCAGTGATTCAGAGTTCATGGTATCGGGAAGTGCAGATTATACGGTAAGACTATGGGACGTCAAGACAGGTACCTGTAAGACCATGAGTGGTCACACAAATGTTGTATATGCTGTGGCTATATCCAGTTATTCAGAGTTCATCGTATCGGGAAGTGCAGATTATAGGGTGAGACTATGGGACGTCAAGACAGGTACTTGTAAGACCATGAGTGATCACACTTATTCTGTAAGATCTGTGGCTATATCCAGTGATTCAGAGTTCATCGTATCGGGAAGTTCAGATTATACGGTAAGACTATGGGACGTCAAGACAGGTACCTGTAAGACCATGAGTGGTCACACAAATGTTGTATATGCTGTGGCTATATCCAGTGATTCAGAGTTCATCGTATCGGGAAGTGATGATTATACGGTGAGACTATGGGACGTCAAGACAGGTACTTGTAAGACCATGAGTGATCACACTTATTCTGTAAGATCTGTGGCTATATCCAGTGATTCAGAGTTCATCGTATCGGGAAGTGATGATTATACGGTGAGACTATGGGACGTCAAGACAGGTACCTGTAAGACCATGAGTGATCACACTAGTTATGTATATGCTGTGGCTATATCCAGTTATTCAGAGTTCATTGTATCGGGAAGTGCAGATTATACGGTAAGACTATGGGACGTCAAGACAGGTACCTGTAAGACCATGAGTGATCACACTTATTCTGTAAGATCTGTGGCTATATCCAGTGATTCAGAGTTCATCGTATCGGGAAGTGCAGATAAGACGGTGAGACTATGGGACGTCAAGACAGGTACTTGTAAGACTATGAGTGGTCACACAGATTAAGTATTATCTGTGGCTATATCCAGTGATTCAGAGTTCATCGTATCGGGAAGTTATGATTATACGGTGAGACTATGGGACGTCAAGACAGGTATCTGTAAGACCATGAGTAGTCACACAGATTATGTAAGATCTGTGGCTATATCCAGTGATTCAGAGTTCATCGTATCGGGAAGTGCAGATTATACGGTGAGACTATGGGACGTCAAGACAGGTATCTGTAAGACCATGAGTAGTCACACAGATTATGTAAGATCTGTGGCTATATCCAGTGACTCAGAGTTCATCGTATCGGGAAGTGCAGATTATACGGTAAGACTATGGGACGTCAAGACAGGTACCTGTAAGACCATGAGTGATCACACTTATTCTGTAAGATCTGTGGCTATATCCAGTGATTCAGAGTTCATCGTATCGGGAAGTTCAGATTATACGGTAAGACTATGGGACGTCAAGACAGGTACCTGTAAGACCATGAGTGATCACACTTATTCTGTAAGATCTGTGGCTATATCCAGTGATTCAGAGTTCATCGTATCGGGAAGTTCAGATTATACGGTAAGACTATGGGACGTCAAGACAGGTACCTGTAAGACCATGAGTGGTCACACAAATGTTGTATATGCTGTGGCTATATCCAGTGATTCAGAGTTCATCGTATCGGGAAGTGCAGATTATAGGGTGAGACTATGGGACGTCAAGACAGGTACTTGTAAGACCATGAGTGATCACACTAGTTATGTATATGCTGTGGCTATATCCAGTGATTCAGAGTTCATCGTATCGGGAAGTTCAGATTATACGGTAAGACTATGGGACGTCAAGACAGGTACCTGTAAGACCATGAGTGGTCACACAAATGTTGTATATGCTGTGGCTATATCCAGTGATTCAGAGTTCATCGTATCGGGAAGTGCAGTCTATAGGGTGAGACTATGGGACGTCAAGACAGGTACTTGTAAGACCATGAGTGGTCACAAAGATTATGTATATGCTGTGGCTATATCCAGTTATTCAGAGTTCATCGTATCGGGAAGTGCAGATTATAGGGTGAGACTATGGGACGTCAAGACAGGTACTTGTAAGACCATGAGTGGTCACAAAGATTATGTATATGCTGTGGCTATATCCAGTTATTCAGAGTTCATCGTATCGGGAAGTGATGATTATACGGTAAGACTATGGGACGTCAAGACAGGTACCTGTAAGACCATGAGTGATCACACTTATTCTGTAAGATCTGTGGCTATATCCAGTGATTCAGAGTTCATCGTATCGGGAAGTGCAGATTATAGGGTGAGACTATGGGACGTCAAGACAGGTACCTGTAAGACCATGAGTGGTCACACAAATGTTGTATATGCTGTGGCTATATCCAGTGATTCAGAGTTCATCGTATCGGGAAGTGCAGATTATACGGTGAGACTATGGGACGTCAAGACAGGTACCTGTAAGACTATGAGTGGTCACACAGATTAAGTATCATCTGTGGCTATATCCAGTGATTCAGAGTTCATTGTATCGGGAAGTGCAGATTATACGGTAAGACTATGGGACGTCAAGACAGGTACCTGTAAGACCATGAGTGGTCACACAGATTGAGTATCATCTGTGGCTATATCCAGTGATTCAGAGTTCATCGTATCGGGAAGTTATGATTATACGATGAGACTATGGGACGTCAAGACAGGTACCTGTAAGACCATGAGTGGTCAAACAGATCATGTATTATCTGTGGCTATATCCAGTGATTCAGAGTTCATCGTATCGGGAAGTGCAGATTATACGGTGAGACTATGGGACGTCAAGACAGGTACCTGTAAGACCATGAGTAGTCACAAAGATTATGTATATGCTGTGGCTATATCCAGTTATTCAGAGTTCATTGTATCGGGAAGTGCAGATTATACGGTAAGACTATGGGACGTCAAGACAGGTACCTGTAAGACCATGAGTGATCACACTTATTCTGTAAGATCTGTGGCTATATCCAGTGATTCAGAGTTCATCGTATCGGGAAGTTCAGATTATACGGTGAGACTATGGGACGTCAAGACAGGTACTTGTAAGACCATGAAGGTCACAAAGATTATGTATATGCTGTGGCTATATCCAGTTATTCAGAGTTCATCGTATCGGGAAGTGCAGATAAGACGGTGAGACTATGGGACGTCAAGACAGGTACTTGTAAGACCATGAGTGGTCACACAGATTGAGTATCATCTGTGGCTATATCCAGTGATTCAGAGTTCATCGTATCGGGAAGTGGAGATAAGACGGTAAGACTATGGGACTTCAAGACAGGTACCTGTAAGACCATGAGTGGTCACACAGATTCTGTATATGCTGTGGCTATATCCAGTGATTCAGAGTTCATCGTATCGGGAAGTGCAGATTATACGGTGAGACTATGGGACGTCAAGACAGGTACCTGTAAGACCATGAGTGGTCACACAAATGTTGTATATGCTGTGGCTATATCCAGTGATTCAGAGTTCATCGTATCGGGAAGTTATGATAAGACGGTGAGACTAAGGGACGTCAAGACAGGTACTTGTAAGACCATGAGTGGTCAAACAGATCATGTATTATCTGTGGCTATATCCAGTGATTCAGAGTTCATCGTATCGGGAAGTTCAGATTATACGGTAAGACTATGGGACGTCAAGACAGGTACTTGTAAGACTATGAGTGGTCACAAAGATTATGTATTATCTTTGGCTATATCCAGTTATTCAGAGTTCATTGTATCGGGAAGTGCAGATTATAAGGTAAGACTATGGGACGTCAAGACAGGTACTTGTAAGACCATGAGTGGTCACACAGATTCTGTATATGCTGTGGCTATATCCAGTGATTCAGAGTTCATCGTATCGGGAAGTGCAGATTATACGGTAAGACTATGGGACGTCAAGACAGGTACCTGTAAGACCATGAGTGGTCACAACGGTTAGGTATATTCTGTGGCTATATCCAGTGATTCAGAGTTCATTGTATCGGGAAGTGCAGATTATACGGTAAGACTATGGGACGTCAAGACAGGTACTTGTAAGACCATGAGTGGTCACAAAGATTATGTATATGCTGTGGCTATATCCAGTTATTCAGAGTTCATCGTATCGGGAAGCGATGAAAAGACGGTGAGACTATGAGACGTCAAGACAGGTACCTGTAAGACCATGAGTGATCACACTTATTCTGTAAGATCTGTGGCTATATCCAGTGATTCAGAGTTCATCGTATCGGGAAGTTCAGATTATACGGTGAGACTATGGGACGTCAAGACAGGTACCTGTAAGACCATGAGTGGTCACACAGATTAAGTATCATCTGTGGCTATATCCAGTGATTCAGAGTTCATCGTATCGGGAAGTGGAGATAAGACGGCGAGACTATGGGACGTCAAGACAGGTACCTGTAAGACCATGAGTAATCACACAGATTATGTAAGATCTGTGGCTATATCCAGTGACTCAGAGTTCATCGTATCGGGAAGTTCAGATTATACGGTAAGACTATGGGACTTCAAGACAGGTACTTGTAAGACCATGAGTGGTCAAACAGATCATGTATTATCTGTGGCTATATCCAGTGACTCAGAGTTCATCGTATCGGGAAGTGCAGATTATACGGTAAGACTATGGGACTTCAAGACAGGTACCTGTAAGACCATGAGTGGTCACAAAGATTATGTATATGCTGTGGCTATATCCAGTGATTCAGAGTTCATCGTATCGGGAAGTGCAGATTATACGGTAAGACTATGGGACTTCAAGACAGGTACTTGTAAGACCATGAGTGATCACACTAGTTATGTATGATCTGCGGCTATATCCAGTGATTCAGAGTTCATCGTATCGGGAAGTGATGATTATACGGTGAGACTATGGGACGTCAAGACAGGTACCTGTAAGACCATGAGTGGTCACACTAGTTATGTAAATGCTGTGGCTATATCCAGTTATTCAGAGTTCATCGTATCGGGAAGTGCAGATTATACGGTGAGACTATGGGACTTCAAGACAGGTACCTGTAAGACCATGAGTGGTCACACAGATTATGTAAGATCTGTGGCTATATCCAGTGATTCAGAGTTCATCGTATCGGGAAGTTCAGATTATACGGTAAGACTATGGGACGTCAAGACAGGTACCTGTAAGACCATGAGTGATCACACAGATTGAGTATCATCTGTGGCTATATCCAGTGATTCAGAGTTCATCGTATCGGGAAGTTATGATTATACGATGAGACTATGGGACGTCAAGACAGGTACCTGTAAGACCATGAGTGGTCAAACAGATCATGTATTATCTGTGGCTATATCCAGTGACTCAGAGTTCATCGTATCGGGAAGTGCAGATTATACGGTAAGACTATGGGACTTCAAGACAGGTACCTGTAAGACCATGAGTGATCACACTAGTTATGTATATGCTGTGGCTATATCCAGTGATTCAGAGTTCATCGTATCGGGAAGTGCAGATTATACGGTAAGACTATGGGACGTCAAGACAGGTACCTGTAAGACCATGAGTGATCACACTAGTTATGTATATGCTGTGGCTATATCCAGTTATTCAGAGTTCATTGTATCGGGAAGTGCAGATTATACGGTAAGACTATGGGACGTCAAGACAGGTACCTGTAAGACCATGAGTGGTCACACAGATTAAGTATCATCTGTGGCTATATCCAGTGATTCAGAGTTCATCGTATCGGGAAGTGATGATTATACGGTGAGACTATGGGACGTCAAGACAGGTACTTGTAAGACCATGAGTGGTCACACAGATTGAGTATCATCTGTGGCTATATCCAGTTATTCAGAGTTCATTGTATCGGGAAGTGCAGATTATAGGGTGAGACTATGGGACGTCAAGACAGGTACTTGTAAGACCATGAGTGATCACACTTATTCTGTAAGATCTGTGGCTATATCCAGTGATTCAGAGTTCATCGTATCGGGAAGTTCAGATTATACGGTGAGACTATGGGACGTCAAGACAGGTACTTGTAAGACCATGAAGGTCACAAAGATTATGTATATGCTGTGGCTATATCCAGTTATTCAGAGTTCATCGTATCGGGAAGTGCAGATAAGACGGTGAGACTATGGGACGTCAAGACAGGTACTTGTAAGACCATGAGTGGTCACACAGATTGAGTATCATCTGTGGCTATATCCAGTGATTCAGAGTTCATCGTATCGGGAAGTGGAGATAAGACGGTAAGACTATGGGACTTCAAGACAGGTACCTGTAAGACCATGAGTGGTCACACAGATTCTGTATATGCTGTGGCTATATCCAGTGATTCAGAGTTCATCGTATCGGGAAGTGCAGATTATACGGTGAGACTATGGGACGTCAAGACAGGTACCTGTAAGACCATGAGTGGTCACACAAATGTTGTATATGCTGTGGCTATATCCAGTGATTCAGAGTTCATCGTATCGGGAAGTTATGATAAGACGGTGAGACTAAGGGACGTCAAGACAGGTACTTGTAAGACCATGAGTGGTCAAACAGATCATGTATTATCTGTGGCTATATCCAGTGATTCATAGTTCATCGTATCGGGAAGTGCAGATTATACGGTAAGACTATGGGACGTCAAGACAGGTACCTGTAAGACCATGAGTGATCACACTTATTCTGTAAGATCTGTGGCTATATCCAGTGATTCAGAGTTCATCGTATCGGGAAGTTCAGATTATACGGTGAGACTATGGGACGTCAAGACAGGTACCTGTAAGACCATGAGTGGTCACACAAATGTTGTATATGCTGTGGCTATATCCAGTTATTCAGAGTTCATCGTATCGGGAAGTGGAGATAAGACGGTGAGACTATGGGACGTCAAGACAGGTACTTGTAAGACCATGAGTGGTCACACAGATTGAGTATCATCTGTGGCTATATCCAGTTATTCAGAGTTCATTGTATCGGGAAGTGCAGATTATACGGTAAGACTATGGGACGTCAAGACAGGTACCTGTAAGACCATGAGTGGTCAAACAGATCATGTATTATCTGTGGCTATATCCAGTGATTCAGAGTTCATCGTATCGGGAAGTTCAGATTATACGGTAAGACTATGGGACTTCAAGACAGGTACCTGTAAGACCATGAGTGGTCACAAAGATTATGTATTATCTTTGGCTATATCCAGTTATTCAGAGTTCATTGTATCGGGAAGTGCAGATTATACGGTAAGACTATGGGACGTCAAGACAGGTACCTGTAAGACCATGAGTGATCACACTTATTCTGTAAGATCTGTGGCTATATCCAGTGATTCAGAGTTCATCGTATCGGGAAGTGCAGATAAGACGGTGAGACTATGGGACGTCAAGACAGGTACCTGTAAGACCATGAGTGGTCACACAGATTAAGTATCATCTGTGGCTATATCCAGTGATTCAGAGTTCATCGTATCGGGAAGTGGAGATAAGACGGCGAGACTATGGGACGTCAAGACAGGTACTTGTAAGACCATGAGTGGTCACACAAATGTTGTATATGCTGTGGCTATATCCAGTTATTCAGAGTTCATCGTATCGGGAAGTTATGATAAGACGGTGAGACTATGGGACGTCAAGACAGGTACCTGTAAGACCATGAGTGATCACACTTATTCGGTAAGATCTGTGGCTATATCCAGTGATTCAGAGTTCATCGTATCGGGAAGTTCAGATTATACGGTAAGACTATGGGACGTCAAGACAGGTACCTGTAAGACCATGAGTGGTCACACAAATGTTGTATATGCTGTGGCTATATCCAGTGATTCAGAGTTCATCGTATCGGGAAGTGCAGATAAGACGGTGAGACTATGGGACGTCAAGACAGGTACTTGTAAGACCATGAGTGGTCACACAGATTGAGTATCATCTGTGGCTATATCCAGTGATTCAGAGTTCATCGTATCGGGAAGTGCAGATTATACGGTGAGACTATGGGACTTCAAGACAGGTACTTGTAAGACCATGAGTGGTCACAAAGATTATGTATTATCTTTGGCTATATCCAGTTATTCAGAGTTCATTGTATCGGGAAGTGCAGATTATAAGGTAAGACTATGGGACGTCAAGACAGGTACTTGTAAGACCATGAGTGGTCACACAGATTCTGTATATGCTGTGGCTATATCCAGTGATTCAGAGTTCATCGTATCGGGAAGTGCAGATTATACGGTAAGACTATGGGACGTCAAGACAGGTACCTGTAAGACCATGAGTGATCACACTTATTCTGTAAGATCTGTGGCTATATCCAGTGATTCAGAGTTCATCGTATCGGGAAGTGCAGATAAGACGGTGAGACTATGGGACGTCAAGACAGGTACCTGTAAGACCATGAGTGGTCACACAGATTAAGTATCATCTGTGGCTATATCCAGTGATTCAGAGTTCATCGTATCGGGAAGTGGAGATAAGACGGCGAGACTATGGGACGTCAAGACAGGTACTTGTAAGACCATGAGTGGTCACACAAATGTTGTATATGCTGTGGCTATATCCAGTTATTCAGAGTTCATCGTATCGGGAAGTTATGATAAGACGGTGAGACTATGGGACGTCAAGACAGGTACCTGTAAGACCATGAGTGATCACACTTATTCTGTAAGATCTGTGGCTATATCCAGTGATTCAGAGTTCATCGTATCGGGAAGTTCAGATTATACGGTAAGACTATGGGACGTCAAGACAGGTACCTGTAAGACCATGAGTGGTCACACAAATGTTGTATATGCTGTGGCTATATCCAGTGATTCAGAGTTCATCGTATCGGGAAGTGCAGATAAGACGGTGAGACTATGGGACGTCAAGACAGGTACTTGTAAGACCATGAGTGATCACACTTATTCTGTAAGATCTGTGGCTATATCCAGTGATTCAGAGTTCATCGTATCGGGAAGTGCAGATTATACGGTAAGACTATGGGACTTCAAGACAGGTACCTGTAAGACCATGAGTGGTCACACAGATTCTGTATATGCTGTGGCTATATCCAGTGATTCAGAGTTCATCGTATCGGGAAGTGCAGATTATACGGTGAGACTATGGGACTTCAAGACAGGTACTTGTAAGACCATGAGTGGTCACACAGATTCTGTATATGCTGTGTCTATATCCAGTGATTCAGAGTTCATCGTATCGGGAAGTGCAGATTATACGGTAAGACTATGGGACGTCAAGACAGGTACCTGTAAGACCATGAGTGGTCACACAAATGTTGTATATGCTGTGGCTATATCCAGTTATTCAGAGTTCATCGTATCGGGAAGTGCAGATTATACGGTGAGACTATGGGACGTCAAGACAGGTACCTGTAAGACCATGAGTGATCACACTAGTTATGTATATGCTGTGGCTATATCCAGTTATTCAGAGTTCATTGTATCGGGAAGTGCAGATTATACGGTAAGACTATGGGACGTCAAGACAGGTACTTGTAAGACCATGAGTGGTCACAAAGATTATGTATATGCTGTGGCTATATCCAGTTATTCAGAGTTCATCGTATCGGGAAGCGATGATAAGACGGTGAGACTATGAGACGTCAAGACAGGTACCTGTAAGACCATGAGTGGTCACACAGATTCTGTATATGCTGTGGCTATATCCAGTTATTCAGAGTTCATCGTATCGGGAAGCGATGATAAGACGGTGAGACTATGGGACGTCAAGACAGGTACCTGTAAGACCATGAGTGGTCACACAGATTAAGTATCATCTGTGGCTATATCCAGTGATTCAGAGTTCATCGTATCGGGAAGTGGAGATAAGACGGCGAGACTATGGGACGTCAAGACAGGTACCTGTAAGACCATGAGTAATCACACAGATTATGTAAGATCTGTGGCTATATCCAGTGACTCAGAGTTCATCGTATCGGGAAGTGCAGATTATACGGTAAGACTATGGGACTTCAAGACAGGTACTTGTAAGACCATGAGTGGTCAAACAGATCATGTATTATCTGTGGCTATATCCAGTGACTCAGAGTTCATCGTATCGGGAAGTGCAGATTATACGGTAAGACTATGGGACTTCAAGACAGGTACCTGTAAGACCATGAGTGGTCACAAAGATTATGTATATGCTGTGGCTATATCCAGTGATTCAGAGTTCATCGTATCGGGAAGTGCAGATTATACGGTAAGACTATGGGACTTCAAGACAGGTACTTGTAAGACCATGAGTGATCACACTAGTTATGTATGATCTGCGGCTATATCCAGTGATTCAGAGTTCATCGTATCGGGAAGTTCAGATTATACGGTGAGACTATGGGACGTCAAGACAGGTACCTGTAAGACCATGAGTGGTCACACTAGTTATGTAAATGCTGTGGCTATATCCAGTTATTCAGAGTTCATCGTATCGGGAAGTGCAGATTATACGGTGAGACTATGGGACTTCAAGACAGGTACCTGTAAGACCATGAGTGGTCACACAGATTATGTAAGATCTGTGGCTATATCCAGTGATTCAGAGTTCATCGTATCGGGAAGTTCAGATTATACGGTAAGACTATGGGACGTCAAGACAGGTACCTGTAAGACCATGAGTGGTCACACAGATTGAGTATCATCTGTGGCTATATCCAGTGATTCAGAGTTCATCGTATCGGGAAGTTATGATTATACGATGAGACTATGGGACGTCAAGACAGGTACCTGTAAGACCATGAGTGGTCAAACAGATCATGTATTATCTGTGGCTATATCCAGTGACTCAGAGTTCATCGTATCGGGAAGTGCAGATTATACGGTAAGACTATGGGACTTCAAGACAGGTACCTGTAAGACCATGAGTGATCACACTAGTTATGTATATGCTGTGGCTATATCCAGTGATTCATAGTTCATCGTATCGGGAAGTGCAGATTATACGGTAAGACTATGGGACGTCAAGACAGGTACCTGTAAGACCATGAGTGATCACACTTATTCTGTAAGATCTGTGGCTATATCCAGTGATTCAGAGTTCATCGTATCGGGAAGTGGAGATAAGACGGTGAGACTATGGGACGTCAAGACAGGTACTTGTAAGACCATGAGTGGTCACACAGATTGAGTATCATCTGTGGCTATATCCAGTGATTCATAGTTCATCGTATCGGGAAGTGCAGATTATACGGTAAGACTATGGGACTTCAAGACAGGTACCTGTAAGACCATGAGTGGTCACACAGATTCTGTATATGCTGTGGCTATATCCAGTGATTCAGAGTTCATCGTATCGGGAAGTGATGATTATACGGTGAGACTATGGGACGTCAAGACAGGTACTTGTAAGACCATGAGTGGTCACAAAGATTATGTATATGCTGTGGCTATATCCAGTGATTCAGAGTTCATTGTATCGGGAAGTGCAGATTATAGGGTGAGACTATGGGACGTCAAGACAGGTACTTGTAAGACCATGAGTGATCACACTTATTCTGTAAGATCTGTGGCTATATCCAGTGATTCAGAGTTCATCGTATCGGGAAGTTCAGATTATACGGTAAGACTATGGGACGTCAAGACAGGTACCTGTAAGACCATGAGTGGTCACACAAATGTTGTATATGCTGTGGCTATATCCAGTGATTCAGAGTTCATCGTATCGGGAAGTGCAGATTATAGGGTGAGACTATGTGACGTCAAGACAGGTACTTGTAAGACCATGAGTGGTCACACAGATTGAGTATCATCTGTGGCTATATCCAGTGATTCAGAGTTCATCGTATCGGGAAGTGCAGATTATACGGTGAGACTATGGGACGTCAAGACAGGTACCTGTAAGACCATGAGTGATCACACTAGTTATGTATATGCTGTGGCTATATCCAGTGATTCAGAGTTCATCGATATCGGGAAGTGCAGATAAGACGGTGAGACTATGGGACGTCAAGACAGGTACCTGTAAGACCATGAGTGATCACACTAGTTATGTATATGCTGTGGCTATATCCAGTTATTCAGAGTTCATCGTATCGGGAAGTGCAGATTATACGGTGAGACTATGGGACGTCAAGACAGGTACCTGTAAGACCATGAGTGATCACACTAGTTATGTATATGCTGTGGCTATATCCAGTGATTCAGAGTTCATCGTATCGGGAAGTGCAGATAAGACGGTGAGACTATGGGACGTCAAGACAGGTACCTGTAAGACCATGAGTGGTCACACAAATGTTGTATATGCTGTGGCTATATCCAGTGATTCAGAGTTCATCGTATCGGGAAGTTATGATAAGACGGTGAGACTAAGGGACGTCAAGACAGGTACTTGTAAGACCATGAGTGGTCAAACAGATCATGTATTATCTGTGGCTATATCCAGTGATTCAGAGTTCATCGTATCGGGAAGTTCAGATTATACGGTAAGACTATGGGACTTCAAGACAGGTACCTGTAAGACCATGAGTGGTCACACAAATGTTGTATATGCTGTGGCTATATCCAGTTATTCAGAGTTCATCGTATCGGGAAGTGGAGATAAGACGGTGAGACTATGGGACGTCAAGACAGGTACCTGTAAGACCATGAGTGGTCACACAAATGTTGTATATGCTGTGGCTATATCCAGTGATTCAGAGTTCATCGTATCGGGAAGTTATGATAAGACGGTGAGACTAAGGGACGTCAAGACAGGTACTTGTAAGACCATGAGTGGTCAAACAGATCATGTATTATCTGTGGCTATATCCAGTGATTCAGAGTTCATCGTATCGGAAAGTTCAGATTATACGGTAAGACTATGGGACTTCAAGACAGGTACCTGTAAGATCATGAGTGGTCACAAAGATTATGTATTATCTTTGGCTATATCCAGTTATTCAGAGTTCATTGTATCGGGAAGTGCAGATTATACGGTAAGACTATGGGACGTCAAGACAGGTACTTGTAAGACCATGAGTGGTCACAAAGATTCTGTATATGCTGTGGCTATATCCAGTTATTCAGAGTTCATCGTATCGGGAAGTGCAGATAAGACGGTGAGACTATGGGACGTCAAGACAGGTACCTGTAAGACCATGAGTGGTCACACAGATTAAGTATCATCTGTGGCTATATCCAGTGATTCAGAGTTCATCGTATCGGGAAGTGGAGATAAGACGGCGAGACTATGGGACGTCAAGACAGGTACTTGTAAGACCATGAGTGGTCACACAAATGTTGTATATGCTGTGGCTATATCCAGTTATTCAGAGTTCATCGTATCGGGAAGTTATGATAAGACGGTGAGACTATGGGACGTCAAGACAGGTACTTGTAAGACCATGAGTGGTCACAAAGATTATGTATATGCTGTGGCTATATCCAGTGACTCAGAGTTCATCGTATCGGGAAGTGCAGATTATACGGTAAGACTATGGGACGTCAAGACAGGTACTTGTAAGACCATGAGTGGTCACACAGATTCTGTATATGCTGTGGCTATATCCAGTGATTCAGAGTTCATTGTATCGGG
Organism: Loxodes magnus; assembly: GCA_946699065.1. NCBI lineage: Eukaryota > Ciliophora > Karyorelictea > Loxodida > Loxodidae > Loxodes > Loxodes magnus. Next base: position 358,958 of record CAMPDV010000021.1, on the reverse strand, counting down.
AAGTGCAGATTATACGGTAAGACTATGGGACGTCAAGACAGGTACTTGTAAGACCATGAGTGGTCACAAAGATTATGTATATGCTGTGGCTATATCCAGTGACTCAGAGTTCATCGTATCGGGAAGTGCAGATTATACGGTAAGACTATGGGACTTCAAGACAGGTACTTGTAAGACCATTAGTGGTCAAACAAATCATGTATTATCTGTGGCTATATCCAGTGATTCAGAGTTCATCGTATCGGGAAGTGCAGATTATACGGTGAGACTATGGGACGTCAAGACAGGTAAGACCATGAGTGGTCACAAAGATTATGTAAGATCTGTGGCTATATCCAGTGATTCAGAGTTCATCGTATCGGGAAGTGCAGATAAGACGGTGAGACTATGGGACGTCAAGACAGGTACTTGTAAGACCATGAGTGGTCACACAGATTCTGTATATGCTGTGGCTATATCCAGTGATTCAGAGTTCATCGTATCGGGAAGTGCAGATTATACGGTGAGACTATGGGACGTCAAGACAGGTATCTGTAAGACCATGAGTGGTCACACTTATTCTGTAAGATCTGCGGCTATATCCAGTGATTCAGAGTTCATTGTATCGGGAAGTGGAGATAAGACGGTGAGACTATGGGACGTCAAGACAGGTACCTGTAAGACCATGAGTGGTCACACAGATTCTGTATATGCTGTGGCTATATCCAGTGATTCAGAGTTCATCGTATCGGGAAGTTCAGATTATACGGTAAGACTATGGGACGTCAAGACAGGTACCTGTAAGACCATGAGTGATCACACTTATTCTGTAAGATCTGTGGCTATATCCAGTGATTCAGAGTTCATCGTATCGGGAAGTTCAGATTATACGGTAAGACTATGGGACGTCAAGACAGGTACCTGTAAGACCATGAGTGGTCACACAAATGTTGTATATGCTGTGGCTATATCCAGTTATTCAGAGTTCATCGTATCGGGAAGTGCAGATTATACGGTGAGACTATGGGACGTCAAGACAGGTACCTGTAAGACCATGAGTGGTCACACAGATTAAGTATCATCTGTGGCTATATCCAGTGATTCAGAGTTCATCGTATCGGGAAGTGGAGATAAGACGGCGAGACTATGGGACGTCAAGACAGGTACTTGTAAGACCATGAGTGGTCACACAGATTCTGTATATGCTGTGGCTATATCCAGTGATTCAGAGTTCATCGTATCGGGAAGTGTAGATTATACGGTAAGACTATGGGACTTCAAGACAGGTACTTGTAAGACCATGAGTGGTCAAACAGATCATGTATTATCTGTGGCTATATCCAGTGACTCAGAGTTCATCGTATCGGGAAGTGCAGATTATACGGTAAGACTATGGGACTTCAAGACAGGTACTTGTAAGACCATGAGTGGTCAAACAGATCATGTATTATCTGTGGCTATATCCAGTGACTCAGAGTTCATCGTATCGGGAAGTGCAGATTATACGGTAAGACTATGGGACTTCAAGACAGGTACCTGTAAGACCATGAGTGGTCACACAGATTCTGTATATGCTGTGGCTACATCCAGTGATTCAGAGTTCATCGTATCGGGAAGTGCAGATTATACGGTGAGACTATGGGACGTCAAGACAGGTACCTGTAAGACCATGAGTGATCACACTTATTCTGTATGATCTGCGTCTATATCCAGTGATTCAGAGTTCATTGCATCGGGAAGTGATGATAAGACGGTGAGACTATGGGACGTCAAGACAGGTACCTGTAAGACCATGAGTGATCACACTAGTTATGTATATGCTGTGGCTATATCCAGTTATTCAGAGTTCATCGTATCGGGAAGCGATGATAAGACGGTGAGACTATGGGACTTCAAGACAGGTACCTGTAAGACCATGAGTGGTCACACAGATTCTGTATATGCTGTGGCTATATCCAGTGATTCAGAGTTCATCGTATCGGGAAGTGGAGATAAGACGGTAAGACTATGGGACGTCAAGACAGGTATCTGTAAGACCATGAGTGGTCACACAGATTCTGTATATGCTGTGGCTATATCCAGTGATTCAGAGTTCATCGTATCGGGAAGTGCAGATTATACGGTAAGACTATGGGACTTCAAGACAGGTACTTGTAAGACCATGAGTGGTCAAACAGATCATGTATTATCTGTGGCTATATCCAGTTATTCAGAGTTCATCGTATCGGGAAGTGGAGATAAGACGGTGAGACTATGGGACGTCAAGACAGGTAAGACCATGAGTGGTCACAAAGATTATGTATATGCTGTGGCTATATCCAGTTATTCAGAGTTCATCGTATCGGGAAGTGGAGATAAGACGGTGAGACTATGGGACGTCAAGACAGGTACCTGTAAGACCATGAGTGGTCACAAAGATTATGTATATGCTGTGGCTATATCCAGTGATTCAGAGTTCATCGTATCGGGAAGTGTAGATTATACGGTAAGACTATGGGACTTCAAGACAGGTACTTGTAAGACCATGAGTGGTCAAACAGATCATGTATTATCTGTGGCTATATCCAGTGATTCAGAGTTCATCGTATCGGGAAGTGCAGATAAGACGGTGAGACTATGGGACATCAAGACAGGTACTTGTAAGACTATGAGTGGTCACACAGATTAAGTATCATCTGTGGCTATATCCAGTGATTCAGAGTTCATCGTATCGGGAAGTGATGATTATACGGTAAGACTATGGGACTTCAAGACAGGTACCTGTAAGACCATGAGTGGTCACAAAGATTATGTAAATTCTGTGGCTATATCCAGTGATTCATAGTTCATCGTATCGGGAAGTGATGATAAGACGGTGAGACTATGGGACGTCAAGACAGGTACCTGTAAGACCATGAGTGGTCACACAGATTAAGTATCATCTGTGGCTATATCCAGTGATTCAGAGTTCATCGTATCGGGAAGTGATGTTAATACGGTAAGACTATGGGACTTCAAGACAGGTACCTGTAAGACCATGAGTGGTCACAAAGATTATGTAAATTCTGTGGCTATATCCAGTGATTCAGAGTTCATCGTATCGGGAAGTGGAGATAAGACGGTAAGACTATGGGACTTCAAGACAGGTACTTGTAAGACCATGAGTGGTCAAACAGATCATGTATTATCTGTGGCTATATCCAGTGATTCAGAGTTCATCGTATCGGGAAGTGCAGATTATACGGTAAGACTATGGGACTTCAAGACAGGTACCTGTAAGACCATGAGTGGTCACACAGATTCTGTATATGCTGTGGCTATATCCAGTTATTCAGAGTTCATCGTATCGGGAAGTGATGTTAATACGGTGAGACTATGGGACGTCAAGACAGGTACCTGTAAGACCATGAGTGATCACAAAGATTATGTATATGCTGTGGCTATATCCAGTGATTCAGAGTTCATCGCATCGGGAAGTGTAGATTATACGGTAAGACTATGGGACTTCAAGACAGGTACTTGTAAGACCATGAGTGGTCAAACAGATTGAGTATCATCTGTGGCTATATCCAGTGATTCAGAGTTCATCGTATCGGGAAGTGATGATAAGACGGTGAGACTATGGGACGTCAAGACAGGTACTTGTAAGACCATGAGTGGTCACACAGATTCTGTATATGCTGTGGCTATATCCAGTGATTCAGAGTTCATCGTATCGGGAAGTGATGATAAGACGGTAAGACTATGGGACGTCAAGACAGGTAAGACCATGAGTGGTCACACAGATTGAGTATCATCTGTGGCTATATCCAGTGATTCAGAGTTCATCGTATCGGGAAGTGCAGATAAGACGGTGAGACTATGGGACGTCAAGACAGGTACTTGTAAGACCATGAGTGGTCAAACAGATTGAGTATCATCTGTGGCTATATCCAGTGATTCAGAGTTCATCGTATCGGGAAGTTATGATTATACGATGAGACTATGGGACGTCAAGACAGGTACCTGTAAGACCATGAGTGGTAACAAAGATTATGTATATGCTGTGGCTATATCCAGTTATTCAGAGTTCATCGTATCGGGAAGTGCAGATAAGACGGTGAGACTATGGGACGTCAAGACAGGTACTTGTAAGACCAAGAGTGGTCACACAGATTGATTATCATCTGTGGCTATATCCAGTGATTCAGAGTTCATCGTATCGGGAAGTGATGATAAGACGGTAAGACTATGGGACGTCAAGACAGGTACCTGTAAGACCATGAGTGGTCACACTTATTCTGTATGATCTGCGTCTATATCCAGTGATTCAGAGTTCATCGTATCGGGAAGTGATGATAAGACGGTAAGACTATGGGACTTCAAGACAGGTACCTGTAAGACCATGAGTGGTCACACAGATTGAGTATCATCTGTGGCTATATCCAGTGATTCAGAGTTCATCGTATCGGGAAGTGCAGATTATACGGTAAGACTATGGGACGTCAAGACAGGTACTTGTAAGACCATGAGTGGTCACACAGATTGAGTATATGCTGTGGCTATATCCAGTGATTCAGAGTTCATCGTATCGGGAAGTTATGATTATACGATGAGACTATGGGACGTCAAGACAGGTACCTGTAAGACCATGAGTGGTCACAAAGATTATGTATATGCTGTGGCTATATCCAGTTATTCAGAGTTCATCGTATCGGGAAGTGGAGATAAGACGGTGAGACTATGGGACGTCAAGACAGGTACTTGTAAGACCATGAGTGGTCACACAAATGTTGTATATGCTGTGGCTATATCCAGTGATTCAGAGTTCATCGTATCGGGAAGTGATGATTATACGGTAAGACTATGGGACGTCAAGACAGGTACCTGTAAGACCATGAGTGATCACACTTATTCTGTAAGATCTGTGGCTATATCCAGTGATTCAGAGTTCATCGTATCGGGAAGTTCAGATTATACGGTAAGACTATGGGACGTCAAGACAGGTACCTGTAAGACCATGAGTGGTCACACAAATGTTGTATATGCTGTGGCTATATCCAGTGATTCAGAGTTCATCGTATCGGGAAGTGCAGATTATACGGTGAGACTATGGGACGTCAAGACAGGTACCTGTAAGACTATGAGTGGTCACACAGATTAAGTATCATCTGTGGCTATATCCAGTGATTCAGAGTTCATTGTATCGGGAAGTGCAGATTATACGGTAAGACTATGGGACGTCAAGACAGGTACTTGTAAGACCATGAGTGGTCACAAAGATTATGTATATGCTGTGGCTATATCCAGTGACTCAGAGTTCATCGTATCGGGAAGTGCAGATTATACGGTAAGACTATGGGACTTCAAGACAGGTACCTGTAAGACCATGAGTGGTCACACAGATTCTGTATATGCTGTGGCTATATCCAGTGATTCAGAGTTCATCGTATCGGGAAGTGCAGATTATACGGTGAGACTATGGGACGTCAAGACAGGTACCTGTAAGACCATGAGTGGTCACACAAATGTTGTATATGCTGTGGCTATATCCAGTGATTCAGAGTTCATCGTATCGGGAAGTTATGATAAGACGGTGAGACTAAGGGACGTCAAGACAGGTACTTGTAAGACCATGAGTGGTCAAACAGATCATGTATTATCTGTGGCTATATCCAGTGATTCAGAGTTCATCGTATCGGGAAGTTCAGATTATACGGTAAGACTATGGGACTTCAAGACAGGTACCTGTAAGACCATGAGTGGTCACAAAGATTATGTATTATCTTTGGCTATATCCAGTTATTCAGAGTTCATTGTATCGGGAAGTGCAGATTATACGGTAAGACTATGGGACGTCAAGACAGGTACTTGTAAGACCATGAGTGGTCACAAAGATTATGTATATGCTGTGGCTATATCCAGTTATTCAGAGTTCATCGTATCGGGAAGTGCAGATTATAGGGTGAGACTATGGGACGTCAAGACAGGTACCTGTAAGACCATGAGTGGTCACACAGATTAAGTATCATCTGTGGCTATATCCAGTGATTCAGAGTTCATCGTATCGGGAAGTGGAGATAAGACGGCGAGACTATGGGACGTCAAGACAGGTACTTGTAAGACCATGAGTGGTCACACAAATGTTGTATATGCTGTGGCTATATCCAGTTATTCAGAGTTCATCGTATCGGGAAGTTATGATAAGACGGTGAGACTATGGGACGTCAAGACAGGTACCTGTAAGACCATGAGTGATCACACTTATTCTGTAAGATCTGTGGCTATATCCAGTGATTCAGAGTTCATCGTATCGGGAAGTTCAGATTATACGGTGAGACTATGGGACGTCAAGACAGGTACTTGTAAGACCATGAAGGTCACAAAGATTATGTATATGCTGTGGCTATATCCAGTTATTCAGAGTTCATCGTATCGGGAAGTGCAGATAAGACGGTGAGACTATGGGACGTCAAGACAGGTACTTGTAAGACCATGAGTGGTCACACAGATTGAGTATCATCTGTGGCTATATCCAGTGATTCAGAGTTCATCGTATCGGGAAGTGCAGATTATACGGTAAGACTATGGGACTTCAAGACAGGTACCTGTAAGACTATGAGTGGTCACACTAGTTATGTAAATGCTGTGGCTATATCCAGTGATTCAGAGTTCATCGTATCGGGAAGTGCAGATTATACGGTAAGACTATGGGACGTCAAGACAGGTACCTGTAAGACCATGAGTGATCACACTTATTCTGTAAGATCTGTGGCTATATCCAGTTATTCAGAGTTCATCGTATCGGGAAGTGCAGATTATACGGTGAGACTATGGGACGTCAAGACAGGTACCTGTAAGACCATGAGTGATCACACTAGTTATGTATATGCTGTGGCTATATCCAGTTATTCAGAGTTCATTGTATCGGGAAGTGCAGATTATACGGTAAGACTATGGGACGTCAAGACAGGTACTTGTAAGACCATGAGTGGTCACAAAGATTATGTATATGCTGTGGCTATATCCAGTTATTCAGAGTTCATCGTATCGGGAAGTAGAGATAAGACGGTGAGACTATGGGACGTCAAGACAGGTACTTGTAAGACCATGAGTGGTCACAAAGATTATGTATATGCTGTGGCTATATCCAGTTATTCAGAGTTCATCGTATCGGGAAGTGCAGATAAGACGGTGAGACTATGGGACGTCAAGACAGGTACCTGTAAGACCATGAGTGGTCACACAGATTAAGTATCATCTGTGGCTATATCCAGTGATTCAGAGTTCATCGTATCGGGAAGTGGAGATAAGACGGCGAGACTATGGGACGTCAAGACAGGTACCTGTAAGACCATGAGTAATCACACAGATTATGTAAGATTTGTGGCTATATCCAGTGACTCAGAGTTCATCGTATCGGGAAGTGCAGATTATACGGTAAGACTATGGGACTTCAAGACAGGTACTTGTAAGACCATGAGTGGTCAAACAGATCATGTATTATCTGTGGCTATATCCAGTGACTCAGAGTTCATCGTATCGGGAAGTGCAGATTATACGGTAAGACTATGGGACTTCAAGACAGGTACCTGTAAGACCATGAGTGATCACACTAGTTATGTATATGCTGTGGCTATATCCAGTTATTCAGAGTTCATCGTATCGGGAAGTGCAGATTATACGGTGAGACTATGGGACTTCAAGACAGGTACCTGTAAGACCATGAGTGGTCACACAGATTATGTAAGATCTGTGGCTATATCCAGTGATTCAGAGTTCATCGTATCGGGAAGTTCAGATTATACGGTAAGACTATGGGACGTCAAGACAGGTACCTGTAAGACCATGAGTGGTCACACAGATTGAGTATCATCTGTGGCTATATCCAGTGATTCAGAGTTCATCGTATCGGGAAGTTATGATTATACGATGAGACTATGGGACGTCAAGACAGGTACCTGTAAGACCATGAGTGGTCACAAAGATTATGTAAGATCTGTGGCTATATCCAGTGATTCAGAGTTCATCGTATCGGGAAGTGATGATAAGACGGTGAGACTATGGGACGTCAAGACAGGTACTTGTAAGCCCATGAGTGGTCACACAGATTGAGTATCATCTGTGGCTATATCCAGTGATTCATAGTTCATCGTATCGGGAAGTGATGATAAGACGGTGAGACTATGGGACGTCAAGACAGGTACCTGTAAGACCATGAGTAATCACACATATTCTGCATTATCTGTTGCTATATCCAGTGATTCAGAGTTCATCGTATCGGGAAGTGATGATTATACGGTGAGACTATGGGACGTCAAGACAGGTACCTGTAAGACCATGAGTGGTCACACTAGTTATGTAAATGCTGTGGCTATATCCAGTGATTCAGAGTTCATCGTATCGGGAAGTGATGTTAATACGGTAAGACTATGGGACGTCAAGACAGGTACCTGTAAGACCATGAGTGGTCACACTAGTTATGTATATGCTGTGGCTATATCCAGTGATTCAGAGTTCATCGTATCGGGAAGTGATGATTATACGGTGAGACTATGGGACGTCAAGACAGGTACTTGTAAGACCATGAGTGGTCACAAAGATTATGTATATGCTGTGGCTATATCCAGTGATTCAGAGTTCATTGTATCGGGAAGTGCAGATTATAGGGTGAGACTATGGGACGTCAAGACAGGTACTTGTAAGACCATGAGTGATCACACTTATTCTGTAAGATCTGTGGCTATATCCAGTGATTCAGAGTTCATCGTATCGGGAAGTTCAGATTATACGGTAAGACTATGGGACGTCAAGACAGGTACCTGTAAGACCATGAGTGGTCACACAAATGTTGTATATGCTGTGGCTATATCCAGTGATTCAGAGTTCATCGTATCGGGAAGTGCAGATAAGACGGTGAGACTATGGGACGTCAAGACAGGTACTTGTAAGACCATGAGTGGTCACAAAGATTATGTATATGCTGTGGCTATATCCAGTTATTCAGAGTTCATCGTATCGGGAAGTGCAGATAAGACGGTGAGACTATGGGACGTCAAGACAGGTACCTGTAAGACCATGAGTGGTCACACAGATTAAGTATCATCTGTGGCTATATCCAGTGATTCAGAGTTCATCGTATCGGGAAGTGATGATTATACGGTAAGACTATGGGACGTCAAGACAGGTACCTGTAAGACCATGAGTGATCACACTTATTCTGTAAGATCTGTGGCTATATCCAGTGATTCAGAGTTCATTGTATCGGGAAGTGCAGATTATACGGTAAGACTATGGGACGTCAAGACAGGTACTTGTAAGACCATGAGTGGTCACACAGATTAAGTATCATCTGTGGCTATATCCAGTGATTCAGAGTTCATCGTATCGGGAAGTGGAGATAAGACGGTGAGACTATGGGACGTCAAGACAGGTACCTGTAAGACCATGAGTGGTCACACAGATTGAGTATCATCTGTGGCTATATCCAGTGATTCATAGTTCATCGTATCGGGAAGTGCAGATTATACGGTAAGACTATGGGACTTCAAGACAGGTACTTGTAAGACCATGAGTGGTCAAACAGATCATGTATTATCTGTGGCTATATCCAGTGACTCAGAGTTCATCGTATCGGGAAGTGCAGATTATACGGTAAGACTATGGGACTTCAAGACAGGTACCTGTAAGACCATGAGTGGTCACACAGATTCTGTATATGCTGTGGCTATATCCAGTGATTCAGAGTTCATCGTATCGGGAAGTGCAGATTATACGGTGAGACTATGGGACGTCAAGACAGGTACCTGTAAGACCATGAGTGGTCACACAAATGTTGTATATGCTGTGGCTATATCCAGTGATTCAGAGTTCATCGTATCGGGAAGTTATGATAAGACGGTGAGACTAAGGGACGTCAAGACAGGTACTTGTAAGACCATGAGTGGTCAAACAGATCATGTATTATCTGTGGCTATATCCAGTGATTAAGAGTTCATCGTATCGGAAAGTTCAGATTATACGGTAAGACTATGGGACTTCAAGACAGGTACCTGTAAGACCATGAGTGGTCACAAAGATTATGTATTATCTTTGGCTATATCCAGTTATTCAGAGTTCATTGTATCGGGTAGTGCAGATTATACGGTAAGACTATGGGACGTCAAGACAGGTACTTGTAAGACCATGAGTGGTCACAAAGATTATGTATATGCTGTGGCTATATCCAGTTATTCAGAGTTCATCGTATCGGGAAGTGCAGATAAGACGGTGAGACTATGGGACGTCAAGACAGGTACCTGTAAGACCATGAGTGGTCACACAGATTAAGTATCATCTGTGGCTATATCCAGTGATTCAGAGTTCATCGTATCGGGAAGTGGAGATAAGACGGCGAGACTATGGGACGTCAAGACAGGTACTTGTAAGACCATGAGTGGTCACACAAATGTTGTATATGCTGTGGCTATATCCAGTGATTCAGAGTTCATCGTATCGGGAAGTGCAGATTATACGGTAAGACTATGGGACGTCAAGACAGGTACCTGTAAGACCATGAGTGATCACACTTATTCTGTAAGATCTGTGGCTATATCCAGTGACTCAGAGTTCATCGTATCGGGAAGTGCAGATTATACGGTAAGACTATGGGACTTCAAGACAGGTACCTGTAAGACCATGAGTGGTCACACAGATTCTGTATATGCTGTGGCTATATCCAGTGATTCAGAGTTCATCGTATCGGGAAGTGCAGATTATACGGTGAGACTATGGGACGTCAAGACAGGTACCTGTAAGACCATGAGTGGTCACACAAATGTTGTATATGCTGTGGCTATATCCAGTGATTCAGAGTTCATCGTATCGGGAAGTTATGATAAGACGGTGAGACTAAGGGACGTCAAGACAGGTACTTGTAAGACCATGAGTGGTCAAACAGATCATGTATTATCTGTGGCTATATCCAGTGATTAAGAGTTCATCGTATCGGAAAGTTCAGATTATACGGTAAGACTATGGGACTTCAAGACAGGTACCTGTAAGACCATGAGTGGTCACAAAGATTATGTATTATCTTTGGCTATATCCAGTTATTCAGAGTTCATTGTATCGGGTAGTGCAGATTATACGGTAAGACTATGGGACGTCAAGACAGGTACTTGTAAGACCATGAGTGGTCACAAAGATTATGTATATGCTGTGGCTATATCCAGTTATTCAGAGTTCATCGTATCGGGAAGTGCAGATAAGACGGTGAGACTATGGGACGTCAAGACAGGTACCTGTAAGACCATGAGTGGTCACACAGATTAAGTATCATCTGTGGCTATATCCAGTGATTCAGAGTTCATCGTATCGGGAAGTGGAGATAAGACGGCGAGACTATGGGACGTCAAGACAGGTACTTGTAAGACCATGAGTGGTCACACAAATGTTGTATATGCTGTGGCTATATCCAGTGATTCAGAGTTCATCGTATCGGGAAGTGCAGATTATACGGTAAGACTATGGGACTTCAAGACAGGTACCTGTAAGACTATGAGTGGTCACACTAGTTATGTAAATGCTGTGGCTATATCCAGTGATTCAGAGTTCATCGTATCGGGAAGTGCAGATTATACGGTAAGACTATGGGACGTCAAGACAGGTACCTGTAAGACCATGAGTGATCACACTTATTCTGTAAGATCTGTGGCTATATCCAGTTATTCAGAGTTCATCGTATCGGGAAGTGCAGATTATACGGTGAGACTATGGGACGTCAAGACAGGTACCTGTAAGACCATGAGTGATCACACTAGTTATGTATATGCTGTGGCTATATCCAGTTATTCAGAGTTCATTGTATCGGGAAGTGCAGATTATACGGTAAGACTATGGGACGTCAAGACAGGTACTTGTAAGACCATGAGTGGTCACAAAGATTATGTATATGCTGTGGCTATATCCAGTTATTCAGAGTTCATCGTATCGGGAAGTAGAGATAAGACGGTGAGACTATGGGACGTCAAGACAGGTACTTGTAAGACCATGAGTGGTCACAAAGATTATGTATATGCTGTGGCTATATCCAGTTATTCAGAGTTCATCGTATCGGGAAGTGCAGATAAGACGGTGAGACTATGGGACGTCAAGACAGGTACCTGTAAGACCATGAGTGGTCACACAGATTAAGTATCATCTGTGGCTATATCCAGTGATTCAGAGTTCATCGTATCGGGAAGTGGAGATAAGACGGCGAGACTATGGGACGTCAAGACAGGTACCTGTAAGACCATGAGTAATCACACAGATTATGTAAGATCTGTGGCTATATCCAGTGACTCAGAGTTCATCGTATCGGGAAGTGCAGATTATACGGTAAGACTATGGGACTTCAAGACAGGTACTTGTAAGACCATGAGTGGTCAAACAGATCATGTATTATCTGTGGCTATATCCAGTGACTCAGAGTTCATCGTATCGGGAAGTGCAGATTATACGGTAAGACTATGGGACTTCAAGACAGGTACCTGTAAGACCATGAGTGGTCACAAAGATTATGTATATGCTGTGGCTATATCCAGTTATTCAGAGTTCATCGTATCGGGAAGTGCAGATTATACGGTGAGACTATGGGACTTCAAGACAGGTACCTGTAAGACCATGAGTGGTCACACAGATTATGTAAGATCTGTGGCTATATCCAGTGATTCAGAGTTCATCGTATCGGGAAGTTCAGATTATACGGTAAGACTATGGGACGTCAAGACAGGTACCTGTAAGACCATGAGTGGTCACACAGATTGAGTATCATCTGTGGCTATATCCAGTGATTCAGAGTTCATCGTATCGGGAAGTTATGATTATACGATGAGACTATGGGACGTCAAGACAGGTACCTGTAAGACCATGAGTGGTCAAACAGATCATGTATTATCTGTGGCTATATCCAGTGACTCAGAGTTCATCGTATCGGGAAGTGCAGATTATACGGTAAGACTATGGGACTTCAAGACAGGTACCTGTAAGACCATGAGTGATCACACTAGTTATGTATATGCTGTGGCTATATCCAGTGATTCAGAGTTCATCGTATCGGGAAGTGATGATTATACGGTGAGACTATGGGACGTCAAGACAGGTACCTGTAAGACCATGAGTGGTCACACAGATTAAGTATCATCTGTGGCTATATCCAGTTATTCAGAGTTCATTGTATCGGGAAGTGCAGATTATACGGTAAGACTATGGGACGTCAAGACAGGTACCTGTAAGACCATGAGTGATCACACTAGTTATGTATATGCTGTGGCTATATCCAGTTATTCAGAGTTCATTGTATCGGGAAGTGCAGATTATACGGTAAGACTATGGGACGTCAAGACAGGTACCTGTAAGACCATGAGTGGTCACACTAGTTATGTATATGCTGTGGCTATATCCAGTGATTCAGAGTTCATCGTATCGGGAAGTGATGATTATACGGTGAGACTATGGGACGTCAAGACAGGTACTTGTAAGACCATGAGTGGTCACAAAGATTATGTATATGCTGTGGCTATATCCAGTGATTCAGAGTTCATTGTATCGGGAAGTGCAGATTATAGGGTGAGACTATGGGACGTCAAGACAGGTACTTGTAAGACCATGAGTGATCACACTTATTCTGTAAGATCTGTGGCTATATCCAGTGATTCAGAGTTCATCGTATCGGGAAGTTCAGATTATACGGTAAGACTATGGGACGTCAAGACAGGTACCTGTAAGACCATGAGTGGTCACACAAATGTTGTATATGCTGTGGCTATATCCAGTGATTCAGAGTTCATCGTATCGGGAAGTGCAGATAAGACGGTGAGACTATGGGACGTCAAGACAGGTACTTGTAAGACCATGAGTGGTCACAAAGATTATGTATATGCTGTGGCTATATCCAGTTATTCAGAGTTCATCGTATCGGGAAGTGCAGATAAGACGGTGAGACTATGGGACGTCAAGACAGGTACCTGTAAGACCATGAGTGGTCACACAGATTAAGTATCATCTGTGGCTATATCCAGTGATTCAGAGTTCATCGTATCGGGAAGTGATGATTATACGGTAAGACTATGGGACGTCAAGACAGGTACCTGTAAGACCATGAGTGATCACACTTATTCTGTAAGATCTGTGGCTATATCCAGTGATTCAGAGTTCATCGTATCGGGAAGTGCAGATAATACGGTGAGACTATGGGACGTCAAGACAGGTACCTGTAAGACCATGAGTGGTCACACAAATGTTGTATATGCTGTGGCTATATCCAGTGATTCAGAGTTCATCGTATCGGGAAGTGCAGATTATAGGGTGAGACTATGGGACGTCAAGACAGGTACCTGTAAGACCATGAGTGGTCACACAGATTAAGTATCATCTGTGGCTATATCCAGTGATTCAGAGTTCATCGTATCGGGAAGTGGAGATAAGACGGTGAGACTATGGGACGTCAAGACAGGTACCTGTAAGACCATGAGTGGTCACACAGATTATGTAAGATCTGTGGCTATATCCAGTGACTCAGAGTTCATCGTATCGGGAAGTGCAGATTATACGTTAAGACTATGGGACTTCAAGACAGGTACTTGTAAGACCATGAGTGGTCACACAGATTCTGTATATGCTGTGGCTATATCCAGTGATTCAGAGTTCATCGTATCGGGAAGTGCAGATTATACGGTAAGACTATGGGACGTCAAGACAGGTACCTGTAAGACCATGAGTGATCACACTTATTCTGTAAGATCTGTGGCTATATCCAGTGATTCAGAGTTCATCGTATCGGGAAGTTCAGATTATACGGTGAGACTATGGGACGTCAAGACAGGTACCTGTAAGACCATGAGTGGTCACACAAATGTTGTATATGCTGTGGCTATATCCAGTTATTCAGAGTTCATCGTATCGGGAAGTAGAGATAAGACGGTGAGACTATGGGACGTCAAGACAGGTACTTGTAAGACCATGAGTGGTCACAAAGATTATGTATATGCTGTGGCTATATCCAGTTATTCAGAGTTCATCGTATCGGGAAGTGCAGATAAGACGGTGAGACTATGGGACGTCAAGACAGGTACTTGTAAGACCATGAGTGGTCACAAAGATTATGTATATGCTGTGGCTATATCCAGTTATTCAGAGTTCATCGTATCGGGAAGTGCAGATAAGACGGTGAGACTATGGGACGTCAAGACAGGTACCTGTAAGACCATGAGTGGTCACACAGATTAAGTATCATCTGTGGCTATATCCAGTGATTCAGAGTTCATCGTATCGGGAAGTGGAGATTATACGGTGAGACTATGGGACGTCAAGACAGGTACCTGTAAGACCATGAGTGGTCACACAGATTGAGTATCATCTGTGGCTATATCCAGTGATTCATAGTTCATCGTATCGGGAAGTGCAGATTATACGGTAAGACTATGGGACTTCAAGACAGGTACTTGTAAGACCATGAGTGGTCAAACAGATCATGTATTATCTGTGGCTATATCCAGTGACTCAGAGTTCATCGTATCGGGAAGTGCAGATTATACGGTAAGACTATGGGACTTCAAGACAGGTACCTGTAAGACCATGAGTGGTCACACAGATTGAGTATCATCTGTGGCTATATCCAGTGATTCAGAGTTCATCGTATCGGGAAGTTATGATTATACGATGAGACTATGGGACGTCAAGACAGGTACCTGTAAGACCATGAGTGGTCAAACAGATCATGTATTATCTGTGGCTATATCCAGTGACTCAGAGTTCATCGTATCGGGAAGTGCAGATTATACGGTGAGACTAAGGGACGTCAAGACAGGTACTTGTAAGACCATGAGTGGTCAAACAGATCATGTATTATCTGTGGCTATATCCAGTGATTAAGAGTTCATCGTATCGGAAAGTTCAGATTATACGGTAAGACTATGGGACTTCAAGACAGGTACCTGTAAGACCATGAGTGGTCACAAAGATTATGTATTATCTTTGGCTATATCCAGTTATTCAGAGTTCATTGTATCGGGTAGTGCAGATTATACGGTAAGACTATGGGACGTCAAGACAGGTACTTGTAAGACCATGAGTGGTCACAAAGATTATGTATATGCTGTGGCTATATCCAGTGATTCAGAGTTCATCGTATCGGGAAGTGCAGATAAGACGGTGAGACTATGGGACGTCAAGACAGGTACCTGTAAGACCATGAGTGGTCACACAGATTAAGTATCATCTGTGGCTATATCCAGTGATTCAGAGTTCATCGTATCGGGAAGTGGAGATAAGACGGCGAGACTATGGGACGTCAAGACAGGTACTTGTAAGACCATGAGTGGTCACACAAATGTTGTATATGCTGTGGCTATATCCAGTTATTCAGAGTTCATCGTATCGGGAAGTTATGATAAGACGGTGAGACTATGGGACGTCAAGACAGGTACTTGTAAGACCATGAGTGGTCACAAAGATTATGTATATGCTGTGGCTATATCCAGTGACTCAGAGTTCATCGTATCGGGAAGTGCAGATTATACGGTAAGACTATGGGACTTCAAGACAGGTAAGACCATGAGTGGTCACACAGATTGAGTATCATCTGTGGCTATATCCAGTGATTCAGAGTTCATCGTATCGGGAAGTGCAGATTATACGGTGAGACTATGGGACGTCAAGACAGGTACCTGTAAGACCATGAGTGATCACACTTATTCTGTAAGATCTGTGGCTATATCCAGTTATTCAGAGTTCATTGTATCGGGAAGTGATGATTATACGGTAAGACTATGGGACGTCAAGACAGGTACCTGTAAGACCATGAGTGGTCACACAGATTAAGTATCATCTGTGGCTATATCCAGTGATTCAGAGTTCATCGTATCGGGAAGTGCAGATTATACGGTGAGACTATGGGACGTCAAGACAGGTACCTGTAAGACCATGAGTGGTCACACTTATTCTGTAAGATCTGCGGCTATATCCAGTGATTCAGAGTTCATTGTATCGGGAAGTGGAGATAAGACGGTGAGACTATGGGACGTCAAGACAGGTACCTGTAAGACCATGAGTGGTCACACAGATTATGTAAGATCTGTGGCTATATCCAGTGATTCAGAGTTCATCGTATCGGGAAGTTCAGATTATACGGTAAGACTATGGGACGTCAAGACAGGTACCTGTAAGACCATGAGTGATCACACTTATTCTGTAAGATCTGTGGCTATATCCAGTGATTCAGAGTTCATCGTATCGGGAAGTTCAGATTATACGGTAAGACTATGGGACGTCAAGACAGGTACCTGTAAGACCATGAGTGGTCACACAAATGTTGTATATGCTGTGGCTATATCCAGTTATTCAGAGTTCATCGTATCGGGAAGTGCAGATTATACGGTGAGACTAAGGGACGTCAAGACAGGTACTTGTAAGACCATGAGTGGTCACACAGATTGAGTATCATCTGTGGCTATATCCAGTGATTCATAGTTCATCGTATCGGGAAGTGCAGATTATACGGTAAGACTATGGGACTTCAAGACAGGTACCTGTAAGACCATGAGTGGTCACACAAATTCTGTATATGCTGTGGCTATATCCAGTGACTCAGAGTTCATCGTATCGGGAAGTGCAGATTATACGGTAAGACTATGGGACTTCAAGACAGGTACCTGTAAGACCATGAGTGGTCACACAGATTCTGTATATGCTGTGGCTATATCCAGTGACTCAGAGTTCATCGTATCGGGAAGTGCAGATTATACGGTAAGACTATGGGACGTCAAGACAGGTACCTGTAAGACCATGAGTGGTCACAAAGATTATGTAAGATCTGTGGCTATATCCAGTGATTCAGAGTTCATCGTATCGGGAAGTGCAGATTATACGGTAAGACTATGGGACTTCAAGACAGGTACCTGTAAGACCATGAGTGGTCACACAGATTCTGTATATGCTGTGGCTATATCCAGTTATTCAGAGTTCATCGTATCGGGAAGTGATGTTAATACGGTGAGACTATGGGACGTCAAGACAGGTACCTGTAAGACCATGAGTGGTCACAAAGATTATGTATATGCTGTGGCTATATCCAGTGATTCAGAGTTCATCGCATCGGGAAGTGTAGATTATACGGTAAGACTATGGGACTTCAAGACAGGTACTTGTAAGACCATGAGTGGTCAAACAGATTGAGTATCATCTGTGGCTATATCCAGTGATTCAGAGTTCATCGTATCGGGAAGTGATGATAAGACGGTAAGACTATGGGACGTCAAGACAGGTACCTGTAAGACCATGAGTGGTCACACAGATTCTGTATATGCTGTGGCTATATCCAGTGATTCAGAGTTCATCGTATCGGGAAGTGATGATAAGACGGTAAGACTATGGGACGTCAAGACAGGTACTTGTAAGACCATGAGTGGTCAAACAGATTGAGTATCATCTGTGGCTATATCCAGTGATTCAGAGTTCATCGTATCGGGAAGTGATGATAAGAAGGTAAGACTATGGGACGTCAAGACAGGTACCTGTAAGACCATGAGTGGTCACACAAATGTTGTATATGCTGTGGCTATATCCAGTGATTCAGAGTTCATCGTATCGGGAAGTGCAGATTATAGGGTGAGACTATGGGACGTCAAGACAGGTACCTGTAAGACCATGAGTGGTCACACAGATTGAGTATCATCTGTGGCTATATCCAGTGATTCAGAGTTCATCGTATCGGGAAGTGCAGATAAGACGGTGAGACTATGGGACGTCAAGACAGGTACTTGTAAGACCATTAGTGGTCAAACAAATCATGTATTATCTGTGGCTATATCCAGTGATTCAGAGTTCATCGTATCGGGAAGTTATGATTATACGATGAGACTATGGGACGTCAAGACAGGTACCTGTAAGACCATGAGTGGTAACAAAGATTATGTATATGCTGTGGCTATATCCAGTTATTCAGAGTTCATCGTATCGGGAAGTGCAGATTATACGGTGAGACTATGGGACGTCAAGACAGGTACTTGTAAGACCAAGAGTGGTCACACAGATTGATTATCATTTGTGGCTATATCCAGTGATTCAGAGTTCATCGTATCGGGAAGTGATGATAAGACGGTAAGACTATGGGACTTCAAGACAGGTACTTGTAAGACCATGAGTGGTCAAACAGATTGAGTATCATCTGTGGCTATATCCAGTGATTCAGAGTTCATCGTATCGGGAAGTGATGATAAGACGGTAAGACTATGGGACTTCAAGACAGGTACTTGTAAGACCATGAGTGGTCAAACAGATTGAGTATCATCTGTGGCTATATCCAGTGATTCAGAGTTCATCGTATCGGGAAGTGATGATAAGACGGTAAGACTATGGGACGTCAAGACAGGTAAGACCATGAGTGGTCACACAGATTGAGTATCATCTGTGGCTATATCCAGTGATTCAGAGTTCATCGTATCGGGAAGTGCAGATAAGACGGTGAGACTATGGGACGTCAAGACAGGTACTTGTAAGACCATGAGTGGTCACACAGATTGAGTATATGCTGTGGCTATATCCAGTGATTCAGAGTTCATCGTATCGGGAAGTGATGATTATACGATGAGACTATGGGACGTCAAGACAGGTACCTGTAAGACCATGAGTGGTCACAAAGATTATGTATATGCTGTGGCTATATCCAGTTATTCAGAGTTCATCGTATCGGGAAGTGCAGATAAGACGGTGAGACTATGGGACGTCAAGACAGGTACTTGTAAGACCATGAGTGGTCACACAGATTGAGTATCATCTGTGGCTATATCCAGTGATTCAGAGTTCATCGTATCGGGAAGTGGAGATAAGACGGTGAGACTATGGGACGTCAAGACAGGTACCTGTAAGACCATGAGTGGTCACACTTATTCTGTATGATCTGCGTCTATATCCAGTGATTCAGAGTTCATTGTATCGGGAAGTGATGATAAGACGGTGAGACTATGGGACGTCAAGACAGGTACCTGTAAGACCATGAGTGATCACACAGATTGAGTATCATCTGTGTCTATATCCACTGATTCAGAGTTCATCGTATCGGGAAGTGCAGATAAGACGGTGAGACTATGGGACGTCAAGACAGGTACCTGTAAGACCATGAGTGGTCACACTATTCAAGTATATGCTGTGGCTATATCCAGTGATTCAGAGTTCATCGTATCGGGAAGTTATGATTATACGGTGAGACTATGGGACGTCAAGACAGGTACCTGTAAGACCATGAGTGGTCACACAGATTCTGTATATGCTGTGGCTATATCCAGTGATTCAGAGTTCATCGTATCGGGAAGTGATGATAAGACGGTAAGACTATGGGACGTCAAGACAGGTACTTGTAAGACCATGAGTGGTCAAACAGATTGAGTATCATCTGTGGCTATATCCAGTGATTCAGAGTTCATCGTATCGGGAAGTGATGATAAGACGGTAAGACTATGGGACGTCAAGACAGGTACCTGTAAGACCATGAGTGGTCACACTTATTCTGTATGATCTGCGTCTATATCCAGTGATTCAGAGTTCATCGTATCGGGAAGTTATGATAAGACGGTGAGACTATGGGACGTGAAGACAGGTACTTGTAAGACCATGAGTGGTCACACAGATTCTGTATATGCTGTGGCTATATCCAGTGATTCAGAGTTCATCGTATCGGGAAGTGCAGATTATACGGTGAGACTATGGGACGTCAAGACAGGTACCTGTAAGACCATGAGTGGTCACACTTATTCTGTAAGATCTGTGGCTATATCCAGTGATTCAGAGTTCATCGTATCGGGAAGTGATGATAAGACGGTAAGACTATGGGACTTCAAGACAGGTACTTGTAAGACCATGAGTGGTCAAACAGATTGAGTATCATCTGTGGCTATATCCAGTGATTCAGAGTTCATCGTATCGGGAAGTGATGATAAGACGGTAAGACTATGGGACGTCAAGACAGGTACCTGTAAGACCATGAGTGGTCACACTTATTCTGTATGATCTGCGTCTATATCCAGTGATTCAGAGTTCATCGTATCGGGAAGTTATGATAAGACGGTGAGACTATGGGACGTCAAGACAGGTACTTGTAAGACCATGAGTGGTCACACAGATTGAGTATCATCTGTGGCTATATCCAGTGATTCAGAGTTCATCGTATCGGGAAGTGCAGATTATACGGTGAGACTATGGGACGTCAAGACAGGTACCTGTAAGACCATGAGTGGTCACACAGATTGAGTATCATCTGTGGCTATATCCAGTGATTCAGAGTTCATCGTATCGGGAAGTGATGATAAGACGGTAAGACTATGGGACGTCAAGACAGGTACCTGTAAGACCATGAGTGGTCACACTTATTCTGTATGATCTGCGTCTATATCCAGTGATTCAGAGTTCATTGTATCGGGAAGTGATGATAAGACGGTGAGACTATGGGACGTCAAGACAGGTACTTGTAAGACCATGAGTGGTCACACTTATTCTGTATGATCTGCGTCTATATCCAGTGATTCAGAGTTCATTGTATCGGGAAGTGATGATAAGACGGTGAGACTATGGGACGTCAAGACAGGTACCTGTAAGACCATGAGTGGTCACACAGATTGAGTATCATCTGTGGCTATATCCAGTGATTCATAGTTCATCGTATCGGGAAGTGATGATAAGACGGTGAGACTATGGGACGTCAAGACAGGTACCTGTAAGACCATGAGTGGTCACACAGATTAAGTATCATCTGTGGCTATATCCAGTGATTCAGAGTTCATCGTATCGGGAAGTAGAGATAAGACAGTGAGACTATGGGACGTCAAGACAGGTACTTGTAAGACCATGAGTGGTCACAAAGATTGAGTATCATCTGTGGCTATATCCAGTGATTCAGAGTTCATCGTATCGGGAAGTGCAGATTATACGGTGAGACTATGGGACTTCAAGACAGGTACTTGTAAGACTATGAGTGGTCACACAGATTAAGTATCATCTGTGGCTATATCCAGTGATTCAGAGTTCATCGTATCGGGAAGTGATGTTAATACGGTAAGACTATGGGACTTCAAGAAAAGTACCTGTAAGACTATGAGTGGTCACACAGATTAAGTATCATCTGTGTCTATATCCAGTGATTCAGAGTTCATCGTATCGGGAAGTGCAGATTATACGGTAAGACTATGGGACTTCAAGACAGGTACCTGTAAGACCATGAGTGGTCACACAGATTGAGTATCATCTGTGGCTATATCCAGTGATTCATAGTTCATCGTATCGGGAAGTGCAGATTATACGGTGAGACTATGGGACGTCAAGACAGGTACTTGTAAGACCATGAGTGGTCACACAGATTAAGTATCATCTGTGGCTATATCCAGTGATTCAGAGTTCATCGTATCGGGAAGTGGAGATAAGACGGTAAGACTATGGGACTTCAAGAAAAGTACCTGTAAGACCATGAGTGGTCAAACAGATTGAGTATCATCTGTGGCTATATCCAGTGATTCAGAGTTCATCGTATCGGGAAGTGCAGATTATACGGTGAGACTATGGGACTTCAAGACAGGTACTTGTAAGACTATGAGTGGTCACACAGATTAAGTATCATCTGTGGCTATATCCAGTGATTCAGAGTTCATCGTATCGGGAAGTGATGTTAATACGGTAAGACTATGGGACTTCAAGACAGGTACCTGTAAGACCATGAGTGGTCACAAAGATTGAGTATCATCTGTGGCTATATCCAGTGATTCATAGTTCATCGTATCGGGAAGTGCAGATTATACGGTAAGACTATGGGACTTCAAGACAGGTACCTGTAAGACCATGAGTGGTCACACAGATTAAGTATCATCTGTGGCTATATCCAGTGATTCAGAGTTCATCGTATCGGGAAGTGGAGATAAGACGGTAAGACTATGGGACTTCAAGACAGGTACCTGTAAGACCATGAGTTGTCAAACAGATTGAGTATCATCTGTGGCTATATCCAGTGATTCAGAGTTCATCGTATCGGGAAGTGCAGATTATACGGTGAGACTATGGGACTTCAAGACAGGTACTTGTAAGACTATGAGTGGTCACACAGATTAAGTATCATCTGTGGCTATATCCAGTGATTCAGAGTTCATCGTATCGGGAAGTGCAGATAAGACGGTGAGACTATGGGACGTCAAGACAGGTACCTGTAAGACCATGAGTGGTCACACTTTTCAAGTATATGCTGTGGCTATATCCAGTGATTCAGAGTTCATCGTATCGGGAAGTTATGATTATACGGTGAGACTATGGGACGTCAAGACAGGTACCTGTAAGACCATGAGTGGTCACACTTATTCTGTATGATCTGCGTCTATATCCAGTGATTCAGAGTTCATCGTATCGGGAAGTGATGATAAGACGGTAAGACTATGGGACTTCAAGACAGGTACTTGTAAGACCATGAGTGGTCAAACAGATTGAGTATCATCTGTGGCTATATCCAGTGATTCAGAGTTCATCGTATCGGGAAGTGATGATAAGACGGTAAGACTATGGGACGTCAAGACAGGTACCTGTAAGACCATGAGTGGTCACACTTATTCTGTATGATCTGCGTCTATATCCAGTGATTCAGAGTTCATCGTATCGGGAAGTTATGATAAGACGGTGAGACTATGGGACGTCAAGACAGGTACTTGTAAGACCATGAGTGGTCACACAGATTGAGTATCATCTGTGGCTATATCCAGTGATTCAGAGTTCATCGTATCGGGAAGTGCAGATTATACGGTGAGACTATGGGACGTCAAGACAGGTACCTGTAAGACCATGAGTGGTCACACAGATTGAGTATCATCTGTGGCTATATCCAGTGATTCAGAGTTCATCGTATCGGGAAGTGATGATAAGACGGTAAGACTATGGGACGTCAAGACAGGTACCTGTAAGACCATGAGTGGTCACACTTATTCTGTATGATCTGCGTCTATATCCAGTGATTCAGAGTTCATTGTATCGGGAAGTGATGATAAGACGGTGAGACTATGGGACGTCAAGACAGGTACTTGTAAGACCATGAGTGGTCACACTTATTCTGTATGATCTGCGTCTATATCCAGTGATTCAGAGTTCATTGTATCGGGAAGTGATGATAAGACGGTGAGACTATGGGACGTCAAGACAGGTACCTGTAAGACCATGAGTGGTCACACAGATTGAGTATCATCTGTGGCTATATCCAGTGATTCATAGTTCATCGTATCGGGAAGTGATGATAAGACGGTGAGACTATGGGACGTCAAGACAGGTACCTGTAAGACCATGAGTGGTCACACAGATTAAGTATCATCTGTGGCTATATCCAGTGATTCAGAGTTCATCGTATCGGGAAGTAGAGATAAGACAGTGAGACTATGGGACGTCAAGACAGGTACTTGTAAGACCATGAGTGGTCACAAAGATTGAGTATCATCTGTGGCTATATCCAGTGATTCAGAGTTCATCGTATCGGGAAGTGCAGATTATACGGTGAGACTATGGGACTTCAAGACAGGTACTTGTAAGACTATGAGTGGTCACACAGATTAAGTATCATCTGTGGCTATATCCAGTGATTCAGAGTTCATCGTATCGGGAAGTGATGTTAATACGGTAAGACTATGGGACTTCAAGAAAAGTACCTGTAAGACTATGAGTGGTCACACAGATTAAGTATCATCTGTGTCTATATCCAGTGATTCAGAGTTCATCGTATCGGGAAGTGCAGATTATACGGTAAGACTATGGGACTTCAAGACAGGTACCTGTAAGACCATGAGTGGTCACACAGATTGAGTATCATCTGTGGCTATATCCAGTGATTCATAGTTCATCGTATCGGGAAGTGATGATTATACGGTAAGACTATGGGACTTCAAGACAGGTACCTGTAAGACCATGAGTGGTCACACAGATTATGTATGATCTGTGGCTATATCCAGTGATTCAGAGTTCATCGTATCGGGAAGTGCAGATAATACGGTGAGACTATGGGACGTCAAGACAGGTACCTGTAAGACCATGAGTGGTCACACAGATTAAGTATCATCTGTGGCTATATCCAGTGATTCAGAGTTCATCGTATCGGGAAGTGCAGATTATACGGTGAGACTATGGGACTTCAAGACAGGTACTTGTAAGACTATGAGTGGTCACACAGATTAAGTATCATCTGTGGCTATATCCAGTGATTCAGAGTTCATCGTATCGGGAAGTGATGTTAATACGGTAAGACTATGGGACTTCAAGACAGGTACCTGTAAGACCATGAGTGGTCACAAAGATTGAGTATCATCTGTGGCTATATCCAGTGATTCATAGTTCATCGTATCGGGAAGTGCAGATTATACGGTAAGACTATGGGACTTCAAGACAGGTACCTGTAAGACCATGAGTGGTCACACAGATTAAGTATCATCTGTGGCTATATCCAGTGATTCAGAGTTCATCGTATCGGGAAGTGGAGATAAGACGGTAAGACTATGGGACTTCAAGACAGGTACCTGTAAGACCATGAGTTGTCAAACAGATTGAGTATCATCTGTGGCTATATCCAGTGATTCAGAGTTCATCGTATCGGGAAGTGCAGATTATACGGTGAGACTATGGGACTTCAAGACAGGTACTTGTAAGACTATGAGTGGTCACACAGATTAAGTATCATCTGTGGCTATATCCAGTGATTCAGAGTTCATCGTATCGGGAAGTGCAGATAAGACGGTGAGACTATGGGACGTCAAGACAGGTACCTGTAAGACCATGAGTGGTCACACTTTTCAAGTATATGCTGTGGCTATATCCAGTGATTCAGAGTTCATCGTATCGGGAAGTTATGATTATACGGTGAGACTATGGGACGTCAAGACAGGTACCTGTAAGACCATGAGTGGTCACACTTATTCTGTATGATCTGCGTCTATATCCAGTGATTCAGAGTTCATCGTATCGGGAAGTGATGATAAGACGGTAAGACTATGGGACTTCAAGACAGGTACTTGTAAGACCATGAGTGGTCAAACAGATTGAGTATCATCTGTGGCTATATCCAGTGATTCAGAGTTCATCGTATCGGGAAGTGATGATAAGACGGTAAGACTATGGGACGTCAAGACAGGTACCTGTAAGACCATGAGTGGTCACACAGATTCTGTATATGCTGTGGCTATATCCAGTGATTCAGAGTTCATCGTATCGGGAAGTGATGATAAGACGGTAAGACTATGGGACGTCAAGACAGGTAAGACCATGAGTGGTCACACAGATTGAGTATCATCTGTGGCTATATCCAGTGATTCAGAGTTCATCGTATCGGGAAGTGCAGATAAGACGGTAAGACTATGGGACGTCAAGACAGGTACTTGTAAGACCATGAGTGGTCACACTTATTCTGTATGATCTGCGTCTATATCCAGTGATTCAGAGTTCATCGTATCGGGAAGTGATGATAAGACGGTAAGACTATGGGACTTCAAGACAGGTACTTGTAAGACCATGAGTGGTCAAACAGATTGAGTATCATCTGTGGCTATATCCAGTGATTCAGAGTTCATCGTATCGGGAAGTGATGATAAGACGGTAAGACTATGGGACGTCAAGACAGGTACCTGTAAGACCATGAGTGGTCACACAGATTCTGTATATGCTGTGGCTATATCCAGTGATTCAGAGTTCATCGTATCGGGAAGTGATGATAAGACGGTAAGACTATGGGACGTCAAGACAGGTAAGACCATGAGTGGTCACACAGATTGAGTATCATCTGTGGCTATATCCAGTGATTCAGAGTTCATCGTATCGGGAAGTGCAGATAAGACGGTGAGACTATGGGACGTCAAGACAGGTACTTGTAAGACCATGAGTGGTCACACAGATTGAGTATATGCTGTGGCTATATCCAGTGATTCAGAGTTCATCGTATCGGGAAGTTATGATTATACGATGAGACTATGGGACGTCAAGACAGGTACCTGTAAGACCATGAGTGGTCACAAAGATTATGTATATGCTGTGGCTATATCCAGTTATTCAGAGTTCATCGTATCGGGAAGTGCAGATAAGACGGTGAGACTATGGGACGTCAAGACAGGTACTTGTAAGACCATGAGTGGTCACACAGATTGAGTATCATCTGTGGCTATATCCAGTGATTCAGAGTTCATCGTATCGGGAAGTGCAGATTATACGGTGAGACTATGGGACTTCAAGACAGGTACTTGTAAGACTATGAGTGGTCACACAGATTAAGTATCATCTGTGGCTATATCCAGTGATTCAGAGTTCATCGTATCGGGAAGTGCAGATTATACGGTAAGACTATGGGACGTCAAGACAGGTACTTGTAAGACTATGAGTGGTCACACAGATTAAGTATCATCTGTGGCTATATCCAGTGATTCAGAGTTCATCGTATCGGGAAGTGATGTTAATACGGTAAGACTATGGGACTTCAAGACAGGTACCTGTAAGACCATGAGTGGTCACAAAGATTGAGTATCATCTGTGGCTATATCCAGTGATTCAGAGTTCATCGTATCGGGAAGTGATGATAAGACGGTGAGACTATGGGACTTCAAGACAGGTACCTGTAAGACCATGAGTGGTCACACAGATTAAGTATCATCTGTGGCTATATCCAGTGATTCAGAGTTCATCGTATCGGGAAGTGGAGATAAGACGGTAAGACTATGGGACGTCAAGACAGGTACCTGTAAGACCATGAGTGGTCACAAAGATTATGTATATGCTGTGGCTATATCCAGTTATTCAGAGTTCATCGTATCGGGAAGTGCAGATAAGACGGTGAGACTATGGGACGTCAAGACAGGTACCTGTAAGACCATGAGTGGTCACACATATTCTGCATTATCTGTTGCTATATCCAGTGATTCAGAGTTCATCGTATCGGGAAGTGATGTTAATACGGTGAGACTATGGGACGTCAAGACAGGTACCTGTAAGACCATGAGTGGTCACAAAGATTATGTATTATCTGTTGCTATATCCAGTGATTCAGAGTTCATCGTATCGGGAAGTGCAGATAAGACGGTGAGACTATGGGACGTCAAGACAGGTACCTGTAAGACCATGAGTGGTCACACAGATTAAGTATCATCTGTGGCTATATCCAGTGATTCAGAGTTCATCGTATCGGGAAGTGATGATAAGACGGTAAGACTATGGGACTTCAAGACAGGTACTTGTAAGACCATGAGTGGTCAAACAGATTGAGTATCATCTGTGGCTATATCCAGTGATTCAGAGTTCATCGTATCGGGAAGTTATGATTATACGGTGAGACTATGGGACGTCAAGACAGGTACCTGTAAGACCATGAGTGGTCACACTTATTCTGTAAGATCTGTGGCTATATCCAGTGATTCAGAGTTCATCGTATCGGGAAGTGATGATAAGACGGTAAGACTATGGGACGTCAAGACAGGTACTTGTAAGACCATGAGTGGTCACACAGATTGAGTATCATCTGTGGCTATATCCAGTGATTCAGAGTTCATCGTATCGGGAAGTGATGATAAGACGGTAAGACTATGGGACGTCAAGACAGGTACCTGTAAGACCATGAGTGGTCACACTTATTCTGTATGATCTGCGTCTATATCCAGTGATTCAGAGTTCATTGTATCGGGAAGTGATGATAAGACGGTGAGACTATGGGACGTCAAGACAGGTACTTGTAAGACCATGAGTGGTCACACTTATTCTGTATGATCTGCGTCTATATCCAGTGATTCAGAGTTCATTGTATCGGGAAGTGATGATAAGACGGTGAGACTATGGGACGTCAAGACAGGTACCTGTAAGACCATGAGTGGTCACACAGATTGAGTATCATCTGTGGCTATATCCAGTGATTCAGAGTTCATCGTATCGGGAAGTGCAGATTATACGGTGAGACTATGGGACGTCAAGACAGGTACCTGTAAGACCATGAGTGATCACACTAGTTATGTATATGCTGTGGCTATATCCAGTGATTCAGAGTTCATCGTATCGGGAAGTGCAGATTATACGGTAAGACTATGGGACGTCAAGACAGGTACTTGTAAGACCATGAGTGGTCACACTAGTTATGTAAGATCTGTGGCTATATCCAGTGATTCAGAGTTCATCGTATCGGGAAGTGATGACAAGACGGTGAGACTATGGGACGTCAAGACAGGTACCTGTAAGACCATGAGTGATCACACAGATTCTGTATATGCTGTGGCTATATCCAGTGATTCAGAGTTCATCGTATCGGGAAGTGCAGATTATACGGTAAGACTATGGGACGTCAAGACAGGTACCTGTAAGACCATGAGTGATCACACAGATTAAGTATCATCTGTGGCTATATCCAGTGACTCAGAGTTCATCGTATCGGGAAGTGCAGATTATACGGTGAGACTATGGGACGTCAAGACAGGTAAGACCATGAGTGGTCACAAAGATTATGTAAGATCTGTGGCTATATCCAGTGATTCAGAGTTCATCGTATCGGGAAGTGATGATAAGACGGTGAGACTATGGGACGTCAAGACAGGTACTTGTAAGCCCATGAGTGGTCACACAGATTGAGTATCATCTGTGGCTATATCCAGTGACTCAGAGTTCATCGTATCGGGAAGTGCAGATTATACGGTAAGACTATGGGACGTCAAGACAGGTAAGACCATGAGTGGTCACAAAGATTATGTAAGATCTGTGGCTATATCCAGTGATTCAGAGTTCATCGTATCGGGAAGTTATGATAAGACGGTGAGACTATGGGACGTCAAGACAGGTACTTGTAAGCCCATGAGTGGTCACACAGATTGAGTATCATCTGTGGCTATATCCAGTGATTCAGAGTTCATCGTATCGGGAAGTGCAGATTATACGGTGAGACTATGGGACTTCAAGACAGGTACCTGTAAGACCATGAGTAATCACACATATTCTGCATTATCTGTTGCTATATCCAGTGATTCAGAGTTCATCGTATCGGGAAGTGATGATTATACGGTGAGACTATGGGACGTCAAGACAGGTACTTGTAAGACCATGAGTGGTCACACTTATTCTGTATGATCTGCGTCTATATCCAGTGATTCAGAGTTCATCGTATCGGGAAGTGATGATAAGACGGTAAGACTATGGGACTTCAAGACAGGTACCTGTAAGACCATGAGTGGTCACAAAGATTATGTATATGCTGTGGCTATATCCAGTGATTCAGAGTTCATCGTATCGGGAAGTGTAGATTATACGGTGAGACTATGGGACGTCAAGACAGGTACCTGTAAGACCATGAGTGGTCACACATATTCTGCATTATCTGTTGCTATATCCAGTGATTCAGAGTTCATCGTATCGGGAAGTGATGATTATACGGTGAGACTATGGGACGTCAAGACAGGTACCTGTAAGACCATGAGTGGTCACACAGATTAAGTATCATCTGTGGCTATATCCAGTGATTCAGAGTTCATCGTATCGGGAAGTAGAGATAAGACAGTGAGACTATGGGACGTCAAGACAGGTACCTGTAAGACTATGAGTGGTCACACAGATTAAGTATCATCTGTGTCTATATCCAGTGATTCAGAGTTCATCGTATCGGGAAGTGCAGATTATACGGTGAGACTATGGGACTTCAAGACAGGTAAGACCATGAGTGGTCACAAAGATTATGTAAGATCTGTGGCTATATCCAGTGATTCAGAGTTCATCGTATCGGGAAGTTATGATAAGACGGTGAGACTATGGGACGTCAAGACAGGTACTTGTAAGCCCATGAGTGGTCACACAGATTGAGTATCATCTGTGGCTATATCCAGTGATTCAGAGTTCATCGTATCGGGAAGTGCAGATTATACGGTGAGACTATGGGACTTCAAGACAGGTACCTGTAAGACCATGAGTAATCACACATATTCTGCATTATCTGTTGCTATATCCAGTGATTCAGAGTTCATCGTATCGGGAAGTGATGATTATACGGTGAGACTATGGGACGTCAAGACAGGTACCTGTAAGACCATGAGTGGTCACACTAGTTATGTAAATGCTGTGGCTATATCCAGTGATTCAGAGTTCATCGTATCGGGAAGTGATGTTAATACGGTGAGACTATGGGACGTCAAGACAGGTACCTGTAAGACCATGAGTGGTCACACATATTCTGTATTATCTGTTGCTATATCCAGTGATTCAGAGTTCATCGTATCGGGAAGTGATGTTAATACGGTGAGACTATGGGACGTCAAGACAGGTACCTGTAAGACCATGAGTGGTCACAAAGATTATGTATTATCTGTTGCTATATCCAGTGATTCAGAGTTCATCGTATCGGGAAGTGATGATTATACGGTGAGACTATGGGACGTCAAGACAGGTACCTGTAAGACCATGAGTGGTCACACAGATTAAGTATCATCTGTGGCTATATCCAGTGATTCAGAGTTCATCGTATCGGGAAGTAGAGATAAGACAGTGAGACTATGGGACGTCAAGACAGGTACCTGTAAGACTATGAGTGGTCACACAGATTAAGTATCATCTGTGTCTATATCCAGTGATTCAGAGTTCATCGTATCGGGAAGTGCAGATTATACGGTAAGACTATGGGACTTCAAGACAGGTACCTGTAAGACCATGAGTGGTCACAAAGATTGAGTATCATCTGTGGCTATATCCAGTGATTCATAGTTCATCGTATCGGGAAGTGCAGATTATACGGTGAGACTATGGGACTTCAAGACAGGTACCTGTAAGACCATGAGTGGTCACACAGATTAAGTATCATCTGTGGCTATATCCAGTGATTCAGAGTTCATCGTATCGGGAAGTGCAGATTATACGGTAAGACTATGGGACTTCAAGAAAAGTACCTGTAAGACCATGAGTGGTCAAACAGATCATGTATCATCTGTGGCTATATCCAGTGATTCAGAGTTCATCGTATCGGGAAGTGCAGATTATACGGTGAGACTATGGGACTTCAAGACAGGTACTTGTAAGACTATGAGTGGTCACACAGATTAAGTATCATCTGTGGCTATATCCAGTGATTCAGAGTTCATCGTATCGGGAAGTGCAGATAAGACGGTGAGACTATGGGACGTCAAGACAGGTACCTGTAAGACCATGAGTGGTCACACAGATTAAGTATCATCTGTGGCTATATCCAGTGATTCAGAGTTCATCGTATCGGGAAGTGATGATAAGACGGTAAGACTATGGGACGTCAAGACAGGTACCTGTAAGACCATGAGTGATCACACAGATTCTGTATATGCTGTGGCTATATCCAGTGATTCAGAGTTCATCGTATCGGGAAGTGCAGATTATACGGTAAGACTATGGGACTTCAAGACAGGTACCTGTAAGACCATGAGTGGTCACACTAGTTATGTAAATGCTGTGGCTATATCCAGTGATTCAGAGTTCATCGTATCGGGAAGTGATGTTAATACGGTGAGACTATGGGACGTCAAGACAGGTACCTGTAAGACCATGAGTGGTCACAAAGATTATGTATATGCTGTGGCTATATCCAGTGATTCAGAGTTCATCGTATCGGGAAGTGTAGATTATACGGTAAGACTATGGGACTTCAAGACAGGTACTTGTAAGACCATGAGTGGTCAAACAGATCATGTATTATCTGTGGCTATATCCAGTGATTCAGAGTTCATCGTATCGGGAAGTAGAGATGAGACGGTGAGACTATGGGACGTCAAGACAGGTAAGACCATGAGTGGTCACAAAGATTATGTATATGCTGTGGCTATATCCAGTTATTCAGAGTTCATCGTATCGGGAAGTGGAGATAAGACGGTGAGACTATGGGACGTCAAGACAGGTACCTGTAAGACCATGAGTGGTCACAAAGATTCTGTATATGCTGTGGCTATATCCAGTGATTCAGAGTTCATCGTATCGGGAAGTGCAGATTATACGGTGAGACTATGGGACGTCAAGACAGGTACTTGTAAGACCATGAGTGGTCACAAAGATTGAGTATCATCTGTGGCTATATCCAGTGATTCAGAGTTCATCGTATCGGGAAGTGATGTTAATACGGTGAGACTATGGGACGTCAAGACAGGTACCTGTAAGACCATGAGTGGTCACAAAGATTATGTATATGCTGTGGCTATATCCAGTGATTCAGAGTTCATCGTATCGGGAAGTGTAGATTATACGGTAAGACTATGGGACTTCAAGACAGGTACTTGTAAGACCATGAGTGGTCAAACAGATCATGTATTATCTGTGGCTATATCCAGTGATTCAGAGTTCATCGTATCGGGAAGTAGAGATTATACGGTGAGACTATGGGACGTCAAGACAGGTAAGACCATGAGTGGTCACAAAGATTATGTATATGCTGTGGCTATATCCAGTTATTCAGAGTTCATCGTATCGGGAAGTGGAGATAAGACGGTGAGACTATGGGACGTCAAGACAGGTACCTGTAAGACCATGAGTGGTCACAAAGATTATGTATATGCTGTGGCTATATCCAGTGATTCAGAGTTCATCGTATCGGGAAGTGTAGATTATACGGTAAGACTATGGGACTTCAAGACAGGTACTTGTAAGACCATGAGTGGTCAAACAGATCATGTATTATCTGTGGCTATATCCAGTGATTCAGAGTTCATCGTATCGGGAAGTGCAGATAAGACGGTGAGACTATGGGACATCAAGACAGGTACTTGTAAGACTATGAGTGGTCACACAGATTAAGTATCATCTGTGGCTATATCCAGTGATTCAGAGTTCATCGTATCGGGAAGTGATGATTATACGGTAAGACTATGGGACTTCAAGACAGGTACCTGTAAGACCATGAGTGGTCACAAAGATTATGTAAATTCTGTGGCTATATCCAGTGATTCATAGTTCATCGTATCGGGAAGTGATGATAAGACGGTGAGACTATGGGACGTCAAGACAGGTACCTGTAAGACCATGAGTGGTCACACAGATTAAGTATCATCTGTGGCTATATCCAGTGATTCAGAGTTCATCGTATCGGGAAGTGGAGATAAGACGGTAAGACTATGGGACTTCAAGACAGGTACCTGTAAGACTATGAGTGGTCAAACAGATTGAGTATCATCTGTGGCTATATCCAGTGATTCAGAGTTCATCGTATCGGGAAGTGATGTTAATACGGTGAGACTATGGGACGTCAAGACAGGTACCTGTAAGACCATGAGTGGTCACACATATTCTGCATTATCTGTTGCTATATCCAGTGATTCAGAGTTCATCGTATCGGGAAGTGATGATTATACGGTGAGACTATGGGACGTCAAGACAGGTACCTGTAAGACCATGAGTGGTCACACAGATTAAGTATCATCTGTGGCTATATCCAGTGATTCAGAGTTCATCGTATCGGGAAGTGGAGATAAGACGGTAAGACTATGGGACTTCAAGACAGGTACCTGTAAGACTATGAGTGGTCAAACAGATTGAGTATCATCTGTGGCTATATCCAGTGATTCAGAGTTCATCGTATCGGGAAGTGCAGATTATACGGTGAGACTATGGGACTTCAAGACAGGTACTTGTAAGACTATGAGTGGTCACACAGATTAAGTATCATCTGTGGCTATATCCAGTGATTCAGAGTTCATCGTATCGGGAAGTGATGTTAATACGGTGAGACTATGGGACGTCAAGACAGGTACCTGTAAGACCATGAGTGGTCACACTAGTTATGTAAATGCTGTGGCTATATCCAGTGATTCAGAGTTCATCGTATCGGGAAGTGATGACAAGACGGTGAGACTATGGGACGTCAAGACAGGTACCTGTAAGACCATGAGTGATCACACAGATTCTGTATATGCTGTGGCTATATCCAGTGATTCAGAGTTCATCGTATCGGGAAGTGCAGATTATACGGTAAGACTATGGGACTTCAAGACAGGTACCTGTAAGACCATGAGTGGTCACACTAGTTATGTAAATGCTGTGGCTATATCCAGTGATTCAGAGTTCATCGTATCGGGAAGTGATGATTATACGGTGAGACTATGGGACGTCAAGACAGGTACCTGTAAGACCATGAGTGGTCACACAGATTAAGTATCATCTGTGGCTATATCCAGTGATTCAGAGTTCATCGTATCGGGAAGTGTAGATTATACGGTAAGACTATGGGACTTCAAGACAGGTACTTGTAAGACCATGAGTGGTCAAACAGATCATGTATTATCTGTGGCTATATCCAGTGATTCAGAGTTCATCGTATCGGGAAGTAGAGATGAGACGGTGAGACTATGGGACGTCAAGACAGGTAAGACCATGAGTGGTCACAAAGATTATGTATATGCTGTGGCTATATCCAGTTATTCAGAGTTCATCGTATCGGGAAGTGGAGATAAGACGGTGAGACTATGGGACGTCAAGACAGGTACCTGTAAGACCATGAGTGGTCACAAAGATTCTGTATATGCTGTGGCTATATCCAGTGATTCAGAGTTCATCGTATCGGGAAGTGCAGATTTTACGGTGAGACTATGGGACGTCAAGACAGGTACTTGTAAGACCATGAGTGGTCACAAAGATTGAGTATTATCTGTGGCTATATCCAGTGATTCAGAGTTCATCGTATCGGGAAGTAGAGATTATACGGTGAGACTATGGGACGTCAAGACAGGTAAGACCATGAGTGGTCACAAAGATTATGTATATGCTGTGGCTATATCCAGTTATTCAGAGTTCATCGTATCGGGAAGTGTAGATTATACGGTAAGACTATGGGACTTCAAGACAGGTACTTGTAAGACCATGAGTGGTCAAACAGATCATGTATTATCTGTGGCTATATCCAGTGATTCAGAGTTCATCGTATCGGGAAGTAGAGATTATACGGTGAGACTATGGGACGTCAAGACAGGTAAGACCATGAGTGGTCACAAAGATTATGTATATGCTGTGGCTATATCCAGTTATTCAGAGTTCATCGTATCGGGAAGTGGAGATAAGACGGTGAGACTATGGGACGTCAAGACAGGTACCTGTAAGACCATGAGTGGTCACAAAGATTATGTATATGCTGTGGCTATATCCAGTGATTCAGAGTTCATCGTATCGGGAAGTGTAGATTATACGGTAAGACTATGGGACTTCAAGACAGGTACTTGTAAGACCATGAGTGGTCAAACAGATCATGTATTATCTGTGGCTATATCCAGTGATTCAGAGTTCATCGTATCGGGAAGTGCAGATAAGACGGTGAGACTATGGGACATCAAGACAGGTACTTGTAAGACTATGAGTGGTCACACAGATTAAGTATCATCTGTGGCTATATCCAGTGATTCAGAGTTCATCGTATCGGGAAGTGATGATTATACGGTAAGACTATGGGACTTCAAGACAGGTACCTGTAAGACCATGAGTGGTCACAAAGATTATGTAAATTCTGTGGCTATATCCAGTGATTCATAGTTCATCGTATCGGGAAGTGATGATAAGACGGTGAGACTATGGGACGTCAAGACAGGTACCTGTAAGACCATGAGTGGTCACACAGATTAAGTATCATCTGTGGCTATATCCAGTGATTCAGAGTTCATCGTATCGGGAAGTGATGTTAATACGGTAAGACTATGGGACTTCAAGACAGGTACCTGTAAGACCATGAGTGGTCACAAAGATTATGTAAATTCTGTGGCTATATCCAGTGATTCAGAGTTCATCGTATCGGGAAGTGGAGATAAGACGGTAAGACTATGGGACTTCAAGACAGGTACCTGTAAGACTATGAGTGGTCAAACAGATTGAGTATCATCTGTGGCTATATCCAGTGATTCAGAGTTCATCGTATCGGGAAGTGATGTTAATACGGTGAGACTATGGGACGTCAAGACAGGTACCTGTAAGACCATGAGTGGTCACACATATTCTGCATTATCTGTTGCTATATCCAGTGATTCAGAGTTCATCGTATCGGGAAGTGATGATTATACGGTGAGACTATGGGACGTCAAGACAGGTACCTGTAAGACCATGAGTGGTCACACATATTCTGCATTATCTGTTGCTATATCCAGTGATTCAGAGTTCATCGTATCGGGAAGTTATGATAATACGGTGAGACTATGGGACGTCAAGACAGGTACCTGTAAGACTATGAGTGGTCAAACAGATTGAGTATCATCTGTGGCTATATCCAGTGATTCAGAGTTCATCGTATCGGGAAGTGCAGATTATACGGTGAGACTATGGGACTTCAAGACAGGTACTTGTAAGACTATGAGTGGTCACACAGATTAAGTATCATCTGTGGCTATATCCAGTGATTCAGAGTTCATCGTATCGGGAAGTGATGTTAATACGGTGAGACTATGGGACGTCAAGACAGGTACCTGTAAGACCATGAGTGGTCACACTAGTTATGTAAATGCTGTGGCTATATCCAGTGATTCAGAGTTCATCGTATCGGGAAGTGATGACAAGACGGTGAGACTATGGGACGTCAAGACAGGTACCTGTAAGACCATGAGTGATCACACAGATTCTGTATATGCTGTGGCTATATCCAGTGATTCAGAGTTCATCGTATCGGGAAGTGCAGATTATACGGTAAGACTATGGGACTTCAAGACAGGTACCTGTAAGACCATGAGTGGTCACACTAGTTATGTAAATGCTGTGGCTATATCCAGTGATTCAGAGTTCATCGTATCGGGAAGTGATGTTAATACGGTGAGACTATGGGACGTCAAGACAGGTACCTGTAAGACCATGAGTGGTCACAAAGATTATGTATATGCTGTGGCTATATCCAGTGATTCAGAGTTCATCGTATCGGGAAGTGTAGATTATACGGTAAGACTATGGGACTTCAAGACAGGTACTTGTAAGACCATGAGTGGTCAAACAGATCATGTATTATCTGTGGCTATATCCAGTGATTCAGAGTTCATCGTATCGGGAAGTAGAGATTATACGGTGAGACTATGGGACGTCAAGACAGGTAAGACCATGAGTGGTCACAAAGATTATGTATATGCTGTGGCTATATCCAGTTATTCAGAGTTCATCGTATCGGGAAGTGGAGATAAGACGGTGAGACTATGGGACGTCAAGACAGGTACCTGTAAGACCATGAGTGGTCACAAAGATTATGTATATGCTGTGGCTATATCCAGTGATTCAGAGTTCATCGTATCGGGAAGTGTAGATTATACGGTAAGACTATGGGACTTCAAGACAGGTACTTGTAAGACCATGAGTGGTCAAACAGATCATGTATTATCTGTGGCTATATCCAGTGATTCAGAGTTCATCGTATCGGGAAGTGCAGATTATACGGTAAGACTATGGGACTTCAAAACAGGTACTTCTAAGACCATGAGTGGTCAAACAGATCATGTATTATCTGTGGCTATATCCAGTGATTCAGAGTTCATCGTATCGGGAAGTGATGATTATACGGTAAGACTATGGGACTTCAAGACAGGTACCTGTAAGACCAT
The DNA here is from genome assembly GCA_946699065.1 of Loxodes magnus. NCBI lineage: Eukaryota > Ciliophora > Karyorelictea > Loxodida > Loxodidae > Loxodes > Loxodes magnus. The sequence continues at coordinate 320,499 of CAMPDV010000021.1, read as the reverse complement.
GAGTGGTCACAAAGATTATGTAAATTCTGTGGCTATATCCAGTGATTCATAGTTCATCGTATCGGGAAGTGATGATAAGACGGTGAGACTATGGGCGTCAAGACAGGTACCTGTAAGACCATGAGTGGTCACACTATTCAAGTATATGCTGTGGCTATATCCAGTGATTCAGAGTTCATCGTATCGGGAAGTGCAGATTATACGGTAAGACTATGGGACTTCAAAACAGGTACTTCTAAGACCATGAGTGGTCAAACAGATCATGTATTATCTGTGGCTATATCCAGTGATTCAGAGTTCATCGTATCGGGAAGTGATGTTAATACGGTGAGACTATGGGACGTCAAGACAGGTACCTGTAAGACCATGAGTGGTCACACATATTCTGCATTATCTGTTGCTATATCCAGTGATTCAGAGTTCATCGTATCGGGAAGTGATGATTATACGGTGAGACTATGGGACGTCAAGACAGGTACCTGTAAGACCATGAGTGGTCACACAGATTAAGTATCATCTGTGGCTATATCCAGTGATTCAGAGTTCATCGTATCGGGAAGTGGAGATAAGACGGTAAGACTATGGGACTTCAAGACAGGTACCTGTAAGACTATGAGTGGTCAAACAGATTGAGTATCATCTGTGGCTATATCCAGTGATTCAGAGTTCATCGTATCGGGAAGTGCAGATTATACGGTGAGACTATGGGACTTCAAGACAGGTACTTGTAAGACTATGAGTGGTCACACAGATTAAGTATCATCTGTGGCTATATCCAGTGATTCAGAGTTCATCGTATCGGGAAGTGATGTTAATACGGTGAGACTATGGGACGTCAAGACAGGTACCTGTAAGACCATGAGTGGTCACACAGATTAAGTATCATCTGTGGCTATATCCAGTGATTCAGAGTTCATCGTATCGGGAAGTGCAGATTATACGGTGAGACTATGGGACGTCAAGACAGGTTCCTGTAAGACCATGAGTGGTCACACAGATTGAGTATCATCTGTGGCTATATCCAGTGATTCAGAGTTCATCGTATCGGGAAGTGCAGATTATACGGTAAGACTATGGGACGTCAAGACAGGTACCTGTAAGACCATGAGTGGTCACACAGATTAAGTATCATCTGTGGCTATATCCAGTGATTCAGAGTTCATCGTATCGGGAAGTGATGATAAGACGGTGAGACTATGGGACGTCAAGACAGGTACCTGTAAGACCATGAGTGGTCACACTAGTTATGTAAATGCTGTGGCTATATCCAGTGATTCAGAGTTCATCGTATCGGGAAGTGATGTTAATACGGTGAGACTATGGGACGTCAAGACAGGTACCTGTAAGACCATGAGTGGTCACACATATTCTGCATTATCTGTTGCTATATCAGTGATTCAGAGTTCATCGTATCGGGAAGTGATGATTATACGGTGAGACTATGGGCGTCAAGACAGGTACCTGTAAGACCATGAGTGGTCACACTAGTTATGTAAATGCTGTGGCTATATCCAGTGATTCATAGTTCATCGTATCGGGAAGTGTAGATTATACGGTAAGACTATGGGACTTCAAGACAGGTACTTGTAAGACCATGAGTGGTCACACATATTCTGCATTATCTGTTGCTATATCCAGTGATTCAGAGTTCATCGTATCGGGAAGTTATGATTATACGGTGAGACTATGGGACGTCAAGACAGGTACCTGTAAGACCATGAGTGGTCACAAAGATTATGTATTATCTGTGGCTATATCCAGTGATTCAGAGTTCATCGTATCGGGAAGTTCAGATTATACGGTGAGACTATGGGACATCAAGACAGGTACTTGTAAGACTATGAGTGGTCACACAGATTAAGTATCATCTGTGGCTATATCCAGTGATTAAGAGTTCATCGTATCGGGAAGTGATGATAAGACGGTGAGACTATGGGACGTCAAGACAGGTACCTGTAAGACCATGAGTGGTCACACTAGTTATGTAAATGCTGTGGCTATATCCAGTGATTCAGAGTTCATCGTATCGGGAAGTGCAGATAAGACGGTGAGACTATGGGACGTCAAGACAGGTACCTGTAAGACCATGAGTGGTCACACATATTCTGCATTATCTGTTGCTATATCCAGTGATTCAGAGTTCATCGTATCGGATAGTGATGATTATACGGTGAGACTATGGGCGTCAAGACAGGTACCTGTAAGACCATGAGTGGTCACACTATTCAAGTATATGCTGTGGCTATATCCAGTGATTCAGAGTTCATCGTATCGGGAAGTTATGATAAGACGGTGAGACTATGGGACGTCAAGACAGGTACTTGTAAGACCATGAGTTGTCACAAAGATTATGTATATGCTGTGGCTATATCCAGTGATTCAGAGTTCATCGTATCGGGAAGTGATGTTAATACGGTGAGACTATGGGACGTCAAGACAGGTACCTGTAAGACCATGAGTGGTCACACATATTCTGCATTATCTGTTGCTATATCCAGTGATTCAGAGTTCATCGTATCGGATAGTGATGATTATACGGTGAGACTATGGGCGTCAAGACAGGTACCTGTAAGACCATGAGTGGTCACACTATTCAAGTATATGCTGTGGCTATATCCAGTGATTCAGAGTTCATCGTATCGGGAAGTTATGATAAGACGGTGAGACTATGGGACGTCAAGACAGGTACTTGTAAGACCATGAGTTGTCACAAAGATTATGTATATGCTGTGGCTATATCCAGTGATTCAGAGTTCATCGTATCGGGAAGTGATGTTAATACGGTGAGACTATGGGACGTCAAGACAGGTACCTGTAAGACCATGAGTGGTCACACATATTCTGCATTATCTGTTGCTATATCCAGTGATTCAGAGTTCATCGTATCGGATAGATATGATTATACGGTGAGACTATGGGCGTCAAGACAGGTACCTGTAAGACCATGAGTGGTCACACTAGTTATGTAAATGCTGTGGCTATATCCAGTTATTCAGAGTTCATCGTATCGGGAAGTGATGTTAATACGGTGAGACTATGGGACGTCAAGACAGGTACCTGTAAGACCATGAGTGGTCACACTAGTTATGTAAGATCTGTGGCTATATCCAGTGATTCAGAGTTCATCGTATCGGGAAGTTATGATTATACGGTGAGACTATGGGACGTCAAGACAGGTACCTGTAAGACCATGAGTGGTCACAAAGATTATGTATTAACTGTGGCTATATCCAGTGATTCAGAGTTCATCGTATCGGGAAGTGCAGATAAGACGGTGAGACTATGGGACGTCAAGACAGGTACCTGTAAGACCATGAGTGGTCACACAGATTAAGTATCATCTGTGGCTATATCCAGTGATTAAGAGTTCATCGTATCGGGAAGTGATGATAAGACGGTGAGACTATGGGACGTCAAGACAGGTACCTGTAAGACCATGAGTGGTCACACTAGTTATGTAAATGCTGTGGCTATATCCAGTGATTCAGAGTTCATCGTATCGGGAAGTGATGTTAATACGGTGAGACTATGGGACGTCAAGACAGGTACCTGTAAGACCATGAGTGGTCACACATATTCTGCATTATCTGTGGCTATATCCAGTGATTCAGAGTTCATCGTATCGGGAAGTGATGATTATACGGTGAGACTATGGGCGTCAAGACAGGTACCTGTAAGACCATGAGTGGTCACACTAGTTATGTAAATGCTGTGGCTATATCCAGTGATTCAGAGTTCATCGTATCGGGAAGTGCAGATAAGACGGTGAGACTATGGGACGTCAAGACAGGTACCTGTAAGACCATGAGTGGTCACACTATTCAAGTAAATGCTGTGGCTATATCCAGTGATTCAGAGTTCATCGTATCGGGAAGTGCAGATTATACGGTAAGACTATGGGACGTCAAGACAGGTACCTGTAAGACCATGAGTGGTCACACAGATTAAGTATTATCTGTGGCTATATCCAGTGATTCAGAGTTCATCGTATCGGGAAGTGCAGATTATAAGGTAAGACTATGGGACGTCAAGACAGGTACCTGTAAGACCATGAGTGGTCACACATATTCTGCATTATCTGTGGCTATATCCAGTGATTCAGAGTTCATCGTATCGGGAAGTGATGATAAGACGGTGAGACTATGGGACGTCAAGACAGGTACCTGTAAGACCATGAGTGGTCACACAGATTGAGTATCATCTGTGGCTATATCCAATGATTCATAGTTCATCGTATCGGGAAGTGATGATTATACGGTGAGACTATGGGACGTCAAGACAGGTACCTGTAAGACCATGAGTGGTCACACAGATTGAGTATCATCTGTGGCTATATCCAGTGATTCAGAGTTCATCGTATCGGGAAGTGCAGATTATACGGTAAGACTATGGGACGTCAAGACAGGTACCTGTAAGACCATGAGTGGTCACACAGATTAAGTATCATCTGTGGCTATATCCAGTGATTCAGAGTTCATCGTATCGGGAAGTGATGATAAGACGGTAAGACTATGGGACGTCAAGACAGGTACCTGTAAGACCATGAGTGGTCACAAAGATTATGTATTAACTGTGGCTATATCCAGTGATTCAGAGTTCATCGTATCGGGAAGTGCAGATAAGACGGTGAGACTATGGGACGTCAAGACAGGTACCTGTAAGACCATGAGTGATCACACAGATTCTGTATATGCTGTGGCTATATCCAGTGATTCAGAGTTCATCGTATCGGGAAGTGCAGATAAGACGGTGAGACTATGGGACATCAAGACAGGTACTTGTAAGACTATGAGTGGTCACACAGATTAAGTATCATCTGTGGCTATATCCAGTGATTAAGAGTTCATCGTATCGGGAAGTGATGATAAGACGGTGAGACTATGGGACGTCAAGACAGGTACCTGTAAGACCATGAGTGGTCACACTAGTTATGTAAATGCTGTGGCTATATCCAGTGATTCAGAGTTCATCGTATCGGGAAGTGATGTTAATACGGTGAGACTATGGGACGTCAAGACAGGTACCTGTAAGACCATGAGTGGTCACACATATTCTGCATTATCTGTGGCTATATCCAGTGATTCAGAGTTCATCGTATCGGGAAGTGATGATTATACGGTGAGACTATGGGCGTCAAGACAGGTACCTGTAAGACCATGAGTGGTCACACTAGTTATGTAAATGCTGTGGCTATATCCAGTGATTCAGAGTTCATCGTATCGGGAAGTGCAGATAAGACGGTGAGACTATGGGACGTCAAGACAGGTACCTGTAAGACCATGAGTGGTCACACTATTCAAGTAAATGCTGTGGCTATATCCAGTGATTCAGAGTTCATCGTATCGGGAAGTGCAGATTATACGGTAAGACTATGGGACGTCAAGACAGGTACCTGTAAGACCATGAGTGGTCACACAGATTAAGTATTATCTGTGGCTATATCCAGTGATTCAGAGTTCATCGTATCGGGAAGTGCAGATTATAAGGTAAGACTATGGGACGTCAAGACAGGTACCTGTAAGACCATGAGTGGTCACACTAGTTATGTAAATGCTGTGGCTATATCCAGTGATTCAGAGTTCATCGTATCGGGAAGTGATGATAAGACGGTGAGACTATGGGACGTCAAGACAGGTACCTGTAAGACCATGAGTGGTCACACAGATTGAGTATCATCTGTGGCTATATCCAATGATTCATAGTTCATCGTATCGGGAAGTGATGATTATACGGTGAGACTATGGGACGTCAAGACAGGTACCTGTAAGACCATGAGTGGTCACACTATTCAAGTAAATGCTGTGGCTATATCCAGTGATTCAGAGTTCATCGTATCGGGAAGTGCAGATTATACGGTAAGACTATGGGACGTCAAGACAGGTACCTGTAAGACCATGAGTGGTCACACAGATTAAGTATTATCTGTGGCTATATCCAGTGATTCAGAGTTCATCGTATCGGGAAGTGCAGATTATAAGGTAAGACTATGGGACGTCAAGACAGGTACCTGTAAGACCATGAGTGGTCACACATATTCTGCATTATCTGTGGCTATATCCAGTGATTCAGAGTTCATCGTATCGGGAAGTGATGATAAGACGGTGAGACTATGGGACGTCAAGACAGGTACCTGTAAGACCATGAGTGGTCACACAGATTGAGTATCATCTGTGGCTATATCCAATGATTCATAGTTCATCGTATCGGGAAGTGATGATTATACGGTGAGACTATGGGACGTCAAGACAGGTACCTGTAAGACCATGAGTGGTCACACAGATTGAGTATCATCTGTGGCTATATCCAGTGATTCAGAGTTCATCGTATCGGGAAGTGCAGATTATACGGTAAGACTATGGGACGTCAAGACAGGTACCTGTAAGACCATGAGTGGTCACACAGATTAAGTATCATCTGTGGCTATATCCAGTGATTCAGAGTTCATCGTATCGGGAAGTGATGATAAGACGGTAAGACTATGGGACGTCAAGACAGGTACCTGTAAGACCATGAGTGGTCACAAAGATTATGTATTAACTGTGGCTATATCCAGTGATTCAGAGTTCATCGTATCGGGAAGTGCAGATAAGACGGTGAGACTATGGGACGTCAAGACAGGTACCTGTAAGACCATGAGTGATCACACAGATTCTGTATATGCTGTGGCTATATCCAGTGATTCAGAGTTCATCGTATCGGGAAGTGCAGATAAGACGGTAAGACTATGGGACATCAAGACAGGTACTTGTAAGACTATGAGTGGTCACACAGATTAAGTATCATCTGTGGCTATATCCAGTGATTCAGAGTTCATCGTATCGGGAAGTGATGATAAGACGGTGAGACTATGGGACGTCAAGACAGGTACCTGTAAGACCATGAGTGGTCACACATATTCTGCATTATCTGTGGCTATATCCAGTGATTCAGAGTTCATCGTATCGGGAAGTGATGTTAATACGGTGAGACTATGGGACGTCAAGACAGGTACCTGTAAGACCATGAGTGGTCACACATATTCTGCATTATCTGTGGCTATATCCAGTGATTCAGAGTTCATCGTATCGGGAAGTGATGATTATACGGTGAGACTATGGGCGTCAAGACAGGTACCTGTAAGACCATGAGTGGTCACACTAGTTATGTAAATGCTGTGGCTATATCCAGTGATTCAGAGTTCATCGTATCGGGAAGTGCAGATAAGACGGTGAGACTATGGGACGTCAAGACAGGTACCTGTAAGACCATGAGTGGTCACACTATTCAAGTAAATGCTGTGGCTATATCCAGTGATTCAGAGTTCATCGTATCGGGAAGTGCAGATTATACGGTAAGACTATGGGACGTCAAGACAGGTACCTGTAAGACCATGAGTGGTCACACAGATTAAGTATTATCTGTGGCTATATCCAGTGATTCAGAGTTCATCGTATCGGGAAGTGCAGATTATAAGGTAAGACTATGGGACGTCAAGACAGGTACCTGTAAGACCATGAGTGGTCACACATATTCTGCATTATCTGTGGCTATATCCAGTGATTCAGAGTTCATCGTATCGGGAAGTGATGATAAGACGGTGAGACTATGGGACGTCAAGACAGGTACCTGTAAGACCATGAGTGGTCACACAGATTGAGTATCATCTGTGGCTATATCCAATGATTCATAGTTCATCGTATCGGGAAGTGATGATTATACGGTGAGACTATGGGACGTCAAGACAGGTACCTGTAAGACCATGAGTGGTCACACAGATTGAGTATCATCTGTGGCTATATCCAGTGATTCAGAGTTCATCGTATCGGGAAGTGCAGATTATACGGTAAGACTATGGGACGTCAAGACAGGTACCTGTAAGACCATGAGTGGTCACAAAGATTATGTATTATCTGTGGCTATATCCAGTGATTCAGAGTTCATCGTATCGGGAAGTGATGTTAATACGGTGAGACTATGGGACGTCAAGACAGGTACCTGTAAGACCATGAGTGGTCACAAAGATTATGTATTAACTGTGGCTATATCCAGTGATTCAGAGTTCATCGTATCGGGAAGTGCAGATAAGACGGTGAGACTATGGGACGTCAAGACAGGTACCTGTAAGACCATGAGTGATCACACAGATTGAGTATCATCTGTGGCTATATCCAGTGATTCAGAGTTCATCGTATCGGGAAGTGCAGATTATACGGTAAGACTATGGGACGTCAAGACAGGTACCTGTAAGACCATGAGTGGTCACACAGATTAAGTATCATCTGTGGCTATATCCAGTGATTCAGAGTTCATCGTATCGGGAAGTGATGATAAGACGGTAAGACTATGGGACGTCAAGACAGGTACCTGTAAGACCATGAGTGGTCACAAAGATTATGTATTAACTGTGGCTATATCCAGTGATTCAGAGTTCATCGTATCGGGAAGTGCAGATAAGACGGTGAGACTATGGGACGTCAAGACAGGTACCTGTAAGACCATGAGTGGTCACACATATTCTGCATTATCTGTGGCTATATCCAGTGATTCAGAGTTCATCGTATCGGGAAGTGATGATTATACGGTGAGACTATGGGCGTCAAGACAGGTACCTGTAAGACCATGAGTGGTCACACTAGTTATGTAAATGCTGTGGCTATATCCAGTGATTCAGAGTTCATCGTATCGGGAAGTGCAGATAAGACGGTGAGACTATGGGACGTCAAGACAGGTACCTGTAAGACCATGAGTGGTCACACTATTCAAGTAAATGCTGTGGCTATATCCAGTGATTCAGAGTTCATCGTATCGGGAAGTGCAGATTATACGGTAAGACTATGGGACGTCAAGACAGGTACCTGTAAGACCATGAGTGGTCACACAGATTAAGTATTATCTGTGGCTATATCCAGTGATTCAGAGTTCATCGTATCGGGAAGTGATGTTAATACGGTGAGACTATGGGACGTCAAGACAGGTACCTGTAAGACCATGAGTGGTCACACATATTCTGCATTATCTGTGGCTATATCCAGTGATTCAGAGTTCATCGTATCGGGAAGTGATGATTATACGGTGAGACTATGGGCGTCAAGACAGGTACCTGTAAGACCATGAGTGGTCACAAAGATTATGTATTATCTGTGGCTATATCCAGTGATTCAGAGTTCATCGTATCGGGAAGTGCAGATAAGACGGTGAGACTATGGGACGTCAAGACAGGTACCTGTAAGACCATGAGTGGTCACACTATTCAAGTAAATGCTGTGGCTATATCCAGTGATTCAGAGTTCATCGTATCGGGAAGTGCAGATTATACGGTAAGACTATGGGACGTCAAGACAGGTACCTGTAAGACCATGAGTGGTCACACTAGTCAAGTATATGCTGTGGCTATATCCAGTGATTCAGAGTTCATCGTATCGGGAAGTGATGTTAATACGGTGAGACTATGGGACGTCAAGACAGGTACCAGTAAGACCATGAGTGGTCACACATATTCTGCATTATCTGTTGCTATATCCAGTGATTCAGAGTTCATCGTATCGGGAAGTGATGATTATACGGTGAGACTATGGGACGTCAAGACAGGTACTTGTAAGACTATGAGTGGTCACACAGATTAAGTATTATCAGTGGCTATATCCAGTGATTCAGAGTTCATCGTATCGGGAAGTGCAGATTATAAGGTAAGACTATGGGACGTCAAGACAGGTACCTGTAAGACCATGAGTGGTCACACATATTCTGCATTATCTGTTGCTATATCCAGTGATTCAGAGTTCATCGTATCGGGAAGTGATGATAAGACGGTGAGACTATGGGACGTCAAGACAGGTACCTGTAAGACCATGAGTGGTCACACAGATTAAGTATCATCTGTGGCTATATCCAGTGATTCAGAGTTCATCGTATCGGGAAGTAGAGATAAGACAGTGAGACTATGGGACGTCAAGACAGGTACCTGTAAGACTATGAGTGGTCACACATATTCTGCATTATCTGTGGCTATATCCAGTGATTCAGAGTTCATCGTATCGGGAAGTGATGATTATACGGTGAGACTATGGGCGTCAAGACAGGTACCTGTAAGACCATGAGTGGTCACACTAGTTATGTAAATGCTGTGGCTATATCCAGTGATTCAGAGTTCATCGTATCGGGAAGTGCAGATAAGACGGTGAGACTATGGGACGTCAAGACAGGTACCTGTAAGACCATGAGTGGTCACACTATTCAAGTAAATGCTGTGGCTATATCCAGTGATTCAGAGTTCATCGTATCGGGAAGTGCAGATTATACGGTAAGACTATGGGACGTCAAGACAGGTACCTGTAAGACCATGAGTGATCACACAGATTCTGTATATGCTGTGGCTATATCCAGTGATTCAGAGTTCATCGTATCGGGAAGTAGAGATGAGACGGTGAGACTATGGGACGTCAAGACAGGTACCTGTAAGACCATGAGTGGTCACACTAGTTATGTAAATGCTGTGGCTATATCCAGTGATTCAGAGTTCATCGTATCGGGAAGTGCAGATTATACGGTGAGACTATGGGACGTCAAGACAGGTACCTGTAAGACCATGAGTGGTCACACAGATTGAGTATCATCTGTGGCTATATCCAGTGATTCAGAGTTCATCGTATCGGGAAGTGCAGATTATACGGTGAGACTATGGGACGTCAAGACAGGTACCTGTAAGACCATGAGTGGTCACACTAGTTATGTAAATGCTGTGGCTATATCCAGTGATTCAGAGTTCATCGTATCGGGAAGTGCAGATTATACGGTAAGACTATGGGACTTCAAGACAGGTACCTGTAAGACCATGAGTGGTCACACTAGTTATGTAAATGCTGTGGCTATATCCAGTGATTCAGAGTTCATCGTATCGGGAAGTGATGTTAATACGGTGAGACTATGGGACGTCAAGACAGGTACCTGTAAGACCATGAGTGGTCACAAAGATTATGTATTATCTGTGGCTATATCCAGTGATTCAGAGTTCATCGTATCGGGAAGTGCAGATTATAAGGTAAGACTATGGGACGTCAAGACAGGTACCTGTAAGACCATGAGTGGTCACACATATTCTGCATTATCTGTTGCTATATCCAGTGATTCAGAGTTCATCGTATCGGGAAGTGATGATAAGACGGTGAGACTATGGGACGTCAAGACAGGTACCTGTAAGACCATGAGTGGTCACACAGATTAAGTATCATCTGTTGCTATATCCAGTGATTCAGAGTTCATCGTATCGGGAAGTAGAGATAAGACAGTGAGACTATGGGACGTCAAGACAGGTACCTGTAAGACTATGAGTGGTCACACAGATTAAGTATCATCTGTGTCTATATCCAGTGATTCAGAGTTCATCGTATCGGGAAGTGCAGATTATACGGTAAGACTATGGAACTTCAAGACAGGTACCTGTAAGACCATGAGTGGTCACAAAGATTGAGTATCATCTGTGGCTATATCCAGTGATTCAGAGTTCATCGTATCGGGAAGTGATGATAAGACGGTAAGACTATGGGACGTCAAGACAGGTACCTGTAAGACCATGAGTGGTCACAAAGATTATGTATTAACTGTGGCTATATCCAGTGATTCAGAGTTCATCGTATCGGGAAGTGCAGATTATACGGTAAGACTATGGGACGTCAAGACAGGTACTTGTAAGACCATGAGTGGTCACAAAGATTATGTATATGCTGTGGCTATATCCAGTGATTCAGAGTTCATCGTATCGGGAAGTGATGATAAGACGGTGAGACTATGGGACGTCAAGACAGGTACCTGTAAGACCATGAGTGGTCACACAGATTAAGTATCATCTGTGGCTATATCCAGTGATTCAGAGTTCATCGTATCGGGAAGTGCAGATTATACGGTGAGACTATGGGACGTCAAGACAGGTACCTGTAAGACCATGAGTGGTCACACAGATTGAGTATCATCTGTGGCTATATCCAGTGATTCAGAGTTCATCGTATCGGGAAGTGCAGATTATACGGTAAGACTATGGGACGTCAAGACAGGTACCTGTAAGACCATGAGTGGTCACACAGATTAAGTATCATCTGTGGCTATATCCAGTGATTCAGAGTTCATCGTATCGGGAAGTGATGATAAGACGGTGAGACTATGGGACGTCAAGACAGGTACCTGTAAGACCATGAGTGGTCACACATATTCTGCATTATCTGTTGCTATATCCAGTGATTCAGAGTTCATCGTATCGGGAAGTTATGATAATACGGTGAGACTATGGGACGTCAAGACAGGTACCTGTAAGACCATGAGTGGTCACACATATTCTGCATTATCTGTTGCTATATCAGTGATTCAGAGTTCATCGTATCGGGAAGTGATGATTATACGGTGAGACTATGGGCGTCAAGACAGGTACCTGTAAGACCATGAGTGGTCACACTAGTTATGTAAATGCTGTGGCTATATCCAGTGATTCAGAGTTCATCGTATCGGGAAGTTATGATTAGACGGTGAGACTATGGGACGTCAAGACAGGTACCTGTAAGACCATGAGTGGTCACACTAGTTATGTAAATGCTGTGGCTATATCCAGTGATTCAGAGTTCATCGTATCGGGAAGTGATGTTAATACGGTAAGACTATGGGACGTCAAGACAGGTACCTGTAAGACCATGAGTGGTCACACTAGTTATGTAAATGCTGTGGCTATATCCAGTGATTCAGAGTTCATCGTATCGGGAAGTGATGATTATACGGTGAGACTATGGGCGTCAAGACAGGTACCTGTAAGACCATGAGTGGTCACACTAGTTATGTAAATGCTGTGGCTATATCCAGTGATTCAGAGTTCATCGTATCGGGAAGTGCAGATTATACGGTAAGACTATGGGACGTCAAGACAGGTACTTGTAAGACCATGAGTGGTCACAAAGATTATGTATATGCTGTGGCTATATCCAGTGATTCAGAGTTCATCGTATCGGGAAGTGATGTTAATACGGTAAGACTATGGGACGTCAAGACAGGTACCTGTAAGACCATGAGTGGTCACACTAGTTATGTAAATGCTGTGGCTATATCCAGTGATTCAGAGTTCATCGTATCGGGAAGTGATGATTATACGGTGAGACTATGGGCGTCAAGACAGGTACCTGTAAGACCATGAGTGGTCACACTAGTTATGTAAATGCTGTGGCTATATCCAGTGATTCAGAGTTCATCGTATCGGGAAGTGCAGATTATACGGTAAGACTATGGGACGTCAAGACAGGTACTTGTAAGACCATGAGTGGTCACAAAGATTATGTATATGCTGTGGCTATATCCAGTGATTCAGAGTTCATCGTATCGGGAAGTGCAGATTATAAGGTAAGACTATGGGGCGTCAAGACAGGTACCTGTAAGACCATGAGTGGTCACACTAGTTGTGCATATGCTGTGGCTATATCCAGTGATTCAGAGTTCATCGTATCGGGAAGTAGAGATAAGACAGTGAGACTATGGGACGTCAAGACAGGTACCTGTAAGACCATGAGTGGTCACACTAGTTATGTATATGCTGTGGCTATATCCAGTGATTCAGAGTTCATCGTATCGGGAAGTTTTGATAAGACGGTGAGACTATGGGACGTCAAGACAGGTACCTGTAAGACCATGAGTGGTCACACTAGTTATGTAAATGCTGTGGCTATATCCAGTGATTCAGAGTTCATCGTATCGGGAAGTGCAGATTATACGGTAAGACTATGGGACTTCAAGACAGGTACCTGTAAGACCATGAGTGGTCACACTAGTTATGTAAGATCTGTGGCTATATCCAGTGATTCAGAGTTCATCGTATCGGGAAGTAGAGATTATACGGTGAGACTATGGGACGTCAAGACAGGTACCTGTAAGACCATGAGTGGTCACACTAGTCAAGTATATGCTGTGGCTATATCCAGTGATTCAGAGTTCATCGTATCGGGAAGTGATGTTAATACGGTGAGACTATGGGACGTCAAGACAGGTACCTGTAAGACCATGAGTGGTCACACAGATTCTGTATATGCTGTGGCTATATCCAGTGACTCAGAGTTCATCGTATCGGGAAGTGCAGATTATACGGTAAGACTATGGGACATCAAGACAGGTACTTGTAAGACTATGAGTGGTCACAAAGATTATGTATTATCTGTGGCTATATCCAGTGATTCAGAGTTCATCGTATCGGGAAGTGCAGATTATACGGTAAGACTATGGGACTTCAAAACAGGTACTTCTAAGACCATGAGTGGTCAAACAGATCATGTATTATCTGTGGCTATATCCAGTGACTCAGAGTTCATCGTATCGGGAAGTTTTGATAAGACGGTGAGACTATGGGACGTCAAGACAGGTACCTGTAAGACCATGAGTGGTCACACTAGTTATGTATATGCTGTGGCTATATCCAGTGATTCAGAGTTCATCGTATCGGGAAGTTTTGATAAGACGGTGAGACTATGGGACGTCAAGACAGGTACCTGTAAGACCATGAGTGGTCACACAGATTAAGTATCATCTGTGGCTATATCCAGTGATTCAGAGTTCATCGTATCGGGAAGTGCAGATTATACGGTAAGACTATGGGACTTCAAGACAGGTACTTGTAAGACCATGAGTGGTCACACATATTCTGCATTATCTGTTGCTATATCCAGTGATTCAGAGTTCATCGTATCGGGAAGTTATGATTAGACGGTGAGACTATGGGACGTCAAGACAGGTACCTGTAAGACCATGAGTGGTCACACTAGTTATGTAAATGCTGTGGCTATATCCAGTGATTCAGAGTTCATCGTATCGGGAAGTTATGATTAGACGGTGAGACTATGGGACGTCAAGACAGGTACCTGTAAGACCATGAGTGGTCACACTAGTTATGTAAATGCTGTTGCTATATCCAGTGATTCAGAGTTCATCGTATCGGGAAGTTATGATTAGACGGTGAGACTATGGGACGTCAAGACAGGTACCTGTAAGACCATGAGTGGTCACACTAGTTATGTAAATGCTGTGGCTATATCCAGTGATTCAGAGTTCATCGTATCGGGAAGTGATGATTATACGGTGAGACTATGGGCGTCAAGACAGGTACCTGTAAGACCATGAGTGGTCACACTAGTTATGTAAATGCTGTGGCTATATCCAGTGATTCAGAGTTCATCGTATCGGGAAGTGATGTTAATACGGTAAGACTATGGGACGTCAAGACAGGTACCTGTAAGACCATGAGTGGTCACACAGATTAAGTATCATCTGTGGCTATATCCAGTGATTCAGAGTTCATCGTATCGGGAAGTAGAGATTATACGGTGAGACTATGGGACGTCAAGACAGGTACCTGTAAGACCATGAGTGGTCACACTAGTCAAGTATATGCTGTGGCTATATCCAGTGATTCAGAGTTCATCGTATCGGGAAGTGATGTTAATACGGTGAGACTATGGGACGTCAAGACAGGTACCTGTAAGACCATGAGTGGTCACAAAGATTATGTAAGATCTGTTGCTATATCCAGTGATTCAGAGTTCATCGTATCGGGAAGTAGAGATAAGACAGTGAGACTATGGGACGTCAAGACAGGTACCTGTAAGACCATGAGTGGTCAAACAGATTGAGTATATGCTGTGGCTATATCCAGTGATTCAGAGTTCATCGTATCGGGAAGTGCAGATTATAAGGTAAGACTATGGGACGTCAAGACAGGTACCTGTAAGACCATGAGTGGTCACACATATTCTGCATTATCTGTTGCTATATCCAGTGATTCAGAGTTCATCGTATCGGGAAGTGATGATAAGACGGTGAGACTATGGGACGTCAAGACAGGTACCTGTAAGACCATGAGTGGTCACAAAGATTATGTAAGATCTGTTGCTATATCCAGTGATTCAGAGTTCATCGTATCGGGAAGTAGAGATAAGACAGTGAGACTATGGGACGTCAAGACAGGTACCTGTAAGACTATGAGTGGTCACACAGATTAAGTATCATCTGTTGCTATATCCAGTGATTCAGAGTTCATCGTATCGGGAAGTGATGATAAGACGGTGAGACTATGGGACGTCAAGACAGGTACCTGTAAGACCATGAGTGGTCACACTAGTTATGTAAATGTTGTGGCTATATCCAGTGATTCAGAGTTCATCGTATCGGGAAGTGCAGATTATACGGTAAGACTATGGGACTTCAAGACAGGTACCTGTAAGACCATGAGTGGTCACACTAGTTATGTAAGATCTGTGGCTATATCCAGTGATTCAGAGTTCATCGTATCGGGAAGTGATGTTAATACGGTGAGACTATGGGACGTCAAGACAGGTACCAGTAAGACCATGAGTGGTCACACATATTCTGCATTATCTGTTGCTATATCCAGTGATTCAGAGTTCATCGTATCGGGAAGTGATGATTATACGGTGAGACTATGGGACGTCAAGACAGGTACTTGTAAGACTATGAGTGGTCACACAGATTAAGTATTATCTGTGGCTATATCCAGTGATTCAGAGTTCATCGTATCGGGAAGTGCAGATTATACGGTAAGACTATGGGACTTCAAAACAGGTACTTCTAAGACCATGAGTGGTCAAACAGATCATGTATTATCTGTGGCTATATCCAGTGATTCAGAGTTCATCGTATCGGGAAGTGATGATTATACGGTGAGACTATGGGACGTCAAGACAGGTACCTGTAAGACCATGAGTGGTCACAAAGATTATGTATTATCTTTGGCTATATCCAGTGATTCAGAGTTCATCTAATCGGGAAGTGCAGATAAGACGGTGAGACTATGGGACGTCAAGACAGGTACTTGTAAGACCATGAGTGGTCACACTAGTTATGTATATGCTGTGGCTATATCCAGTGATTCAGAGTTCATCGTATCGGGAAGTTATGATTATACGATGAGACTATGGGCGTCAAGACAGGTACCTGTAAGACCATGAGTGGTCACACTAGTTATGTAAATGCTGTGGCTATATCCAGTGATTCAGAGTTCATCGTATCGGGAAGTGCAGATTATACGGTAAGACTATGGGACGTCAAGACAGGTACTTGTAAGACCATGAGTGGTCACAAAGATTATGTATATGCTGTGGCTATATCCAGTGATTCAGAGTTCATCGTATCGGGAAGTGATGATAAGACGGTGAGACTATGGGACGTCAAGACAGGTACCTGTAAGACCATGAGTGGTCACACTAGTTATGTATATGCTGTGGCTATATCCAGTGACTCAGAGTTCATCGTATCGGGAAGTGCAGATTATACGGTGAGACTATGGGACGTCAAGACAGGTACTTGTAAGACCATGAGTGGTCACACTAGTTATGTAAGATCTGTGGCTATATCCAGTGATTCAGAGTTCATCGTATCGGGAAGTGCAGATAAGACGGTGAGACTATGGGACATCAAGACAGGTACTTGTAAGACTATGAGTGGTCACACAGATTAAGTATCATCTGTGGCTATATCCAGTGATTCAGAGTTCATCGTATCGGGAAGTAGAGATTATACGGTGAGACTATGGGACGTCAAGACAGGTACCTGTAAGACCATGAGTGGTCACACTAGTCAAGTATATGCTGTGGCTATATCCAGTGATTCAGAGTTCATCGTATCGGGAAGTGATGTTAATACGGTGAGACTATGGGACGTCAAGACAGGTACCTGTAAGACCATGAGTGGTCACACAGATTCTGTATATGCTGTGGCTATATCCAGTGATTCAGAGTTCATCGTATCGGGAAGTGCAGATAAGACGGTGAGACTATGGGACATCAAGACAGGTACTTGTAAGACTATGAGTGGTCACAAAGATTATGTATTATCTGTGGCTATATCCAGTGATTCAGAGTTCATCGTATCGGGAAGTGCAGATTATACGGTAAGACTATGGGACTTCAAAACAGGTACTTCTAAGACCATGAGTGGTCAAACAGATCATGTATTATCTGTGGCTATATCCAGTGACTCAGAGTTCATCGTATCGGGAAGTTTTGATAAGACGGTGAGACTATGGGACGTCAAGACAGGTACCTGTAAGACTATGAGTGGTCACACTAGTTATGTATATGCTGTGGCTATATCCAGTGATTCAGAGTTCATCGTATCGGGAAGTTTTGATAAGACGGTGAGACTATGGGACGTCAAGACAGGTACCTGTAAGACCATGAGTGGTCACACAAATGTTGTATATGCTGTGGCTATATCCAGTGATTCAGAGTTCATCGTATCGGGAAGTTATGATAAGACGGTGAGACTATGGGACGTCAAGACAGGTACTTGTAAGACCATGAGTGGTCACACTAGTTATGTATATGCTGTGGCTATATCCAGTGATTCAGAGTTCATCGTATCGGGAAGTGATGATAAGACGGTGAGACTATGGGACGTCAAGACAGGTACCTGTAAGACCATGAGTGGTCACACAGATTCTGTATATGCTGTGGCTATATCCAGTGATTCAGAGTTCATCGTATCGGGAAGTTATGATAAGACGGTGAGACTATGGGACGTCAAGACAGGTACTTGTAAGACCATGAGTGGTCACACTAGTTATGTATATGCTGTGGCTATATCCAGTGATTCAGAGTTCATCGTATCGGGAAGTGATGATAAGACGGTGAGACTATGGGACGTCAAGACAGGTACCTGTAAGACCATGAGTGGTCACACAGATTAAGTATCATCTGTGGCTATATCCAGTGATTCAGAGTTCATCGTATCGGGAAGTGCAGATTATACGGTAAGACTATGGGACTTCAAGACAGGTACCTGTAAGACCATGAGTGGTCACACTAGTTATGTAAATGCTGTGGCTATATCCAGTTATTCAGAGTTCATCGTATCGGGAAGTTAAGATTATACGTTAAGACTATGGGACGTCAAGACAGGTACCTGTAAGACCATGAGTGGTCACACAGATTATGTAAGATCTGTGGCTATATCCAGTGATTCAGAGTTCATCGTATCGGGAAGTTTTGATAAGACGGTGAGACTATGGGACGTCAAGACAGGTACCTGTAAGACCATGAGTGGTCACACTAGTTATGTAAGATCTGTGGCTATATCCAGTGATTCAGAGTTCATCGTATCGGGAAGTGATGTTAATACGGTGAGACTATGGGACGTCAAGACAGGTAAGACCATGAGTGGTCACACTAGTTATGTATGATCTGTGGCTATATCCAGTGATTCAGAGTTCATCGTATCGGGAAGTGATGTTAATACGGTGAGACTATGGGACGTCAAGACAGGTACCTGTAAGACCATGAGTGATCACACAGATTGAGTATATGCTGTGGCTATATCCAGTTATTCAGAGTTCATCGTATCGGGAAGTGCAGATTATACGGTAAGACTATGGGACTTCAAGACAGGTACCTGTAAGACCATGAGTGGTCACACAGATTATGTAAGATCTGTGGCTATATCCAGTGATTCAGAGTTCATCGTATCGGGAAGTAGAGATAAGACGGTGAGACTATGGGACGTCAAGACAGGTACCTGTAAGACCATGAGTGGTCACACAGATTCTGTATATGCTGTGGCTATATCCAGTGATTCAGAGTTCATCGTATCGGGAAGTGCAGATTATACGGTGAGACTATGGGACGTCAAGACAGGTACCTGTAAGACCATGAGTGGTCACAAAGATTATGTATTATCTGTGGCTATATCCAGTGATTCAGAGTTCATCGTATCGGGAAGTGATGATAAGACGGTGAGACTATGGGACGTCAAGACAGGTACCTGTAAGACCATGAGTGGTCACACTAGTCAAGTATATGCTGTGGCTATATCCAGTGATTCAGAGTTCATCGTATCGGGAAGTGATGATAAGACGGTGAGACTATGGGACGTCAAGACAGGTACTTGTAAGACCATGAGTGGTCACACTAGTTATGTAAATGCTGTGGCTATATCCAGTGATTCAGAGTTCATCGTATCGGGAAGTGATGTTAATACGGTGAGACTATGGGACGTCAAGACAGGTACCTGTAAGACCATGAGTGGTCACACTAGTCAAGTATATGCTGTGGCTATATCCAGTGATTCAGAGTTCATCGTATCGGGAAGTTATGATAATACGGTGAGACTATGGGACGTCAAGACAGGTAAGACCATGAGTGGTCACACATATTCTGCATTATCTGTTGCTATATCCAGTGATTCAGAGTTCATCGTATCGGGAAGTGATGTTAATACGGTAAGACTATGGGACTTCAAGACAGGTACTTGTAAGACCATGAGTGGTCACACATATTCTGCATTATCTGTTGCTATATCCAGTGATTCAGAGTTCATCGTATCGGATAGTGATGATTATACGGTGAGACTATGGGACGTCAAGACAGGTACTTGTAAGACCATGAGTGGTCACACTAGTTATGTATATGCTGTGGCTATATCCAGTGATTCAGAGTTCATCGTATCGGGAAGTGATGTTAATACGGTGAGACTATGGGACGTCAAAACAGGTACCTGTAAGACCATGAGTGGTCACAAAGATTATGTATATGCTGTGGCTATATCCAGTGATTCAGAGTTCATCGTATCGGATAGTGATGATTATACGGTGAGACTATGGGCGTCAAGACAGGTACCTGTAAGACCATGAGTGGTCACACTAGTTATGTAAATGCTGTGGCTATATCCAGTTATTCAGAGTTCATCGTATCGGGAAGTGATGTTAATACGGTGAGACTATGGGACGTCAAAACAGGTACCTGTAAGACCATGAGTGGTCACACAGATTAAGTATCATCTGTGGCTATATCCAGTGATTCAGAGTTCATCGTATCGGGAAGTGATGATAAGACGGTGAGACTATGGGACGTCAAGACAGGTACCTGTAAGACCATGAGTGGTCACACTAGTCAAGTATATGCTGTGGCTATATCCAGTGATTCAGAGTTCATCGTATCGGGAAGTGATGTTAATACGGTGAGACTATGGGACGTCAAGACAGGTACCTGTAAGACCATGAGTGGTCACACAGATTCTGTATATGCTGTGGCTATATCCAGTGATTCAGAGTTCATCGTATCGGGAAGTGCAGATAAGACGGTGAGACTATGGGACATCAAGACAGGTACTTGTAAGACTATGAGTGGTCACAAAGATTATG
This sequence comes from Loxodes magnus, assembly GCA_946699065.1. Taxonomy (NCBI): domain Eukaryota; phylum Ciliophora; class Karyorelictea; order Loxodida; family Loxodidae; genus Loxodes; species Loxodes magnus. The sequence continues at coordinate 299,354 of CAMPDV010000021.1, read as the reverse complement.
TATTATCTGTGGCTATATCCAGTGATTCAGAGTTCATCGTATCGGGAAGTGCAGATTATACGGTAAGACTATGGGACTTCAAAACAGGTACTTCTAAGACTATGAGTGGTCACACAGATTAAGTATCATCTGTTGCTATATCCAGTGATTCAGAGTTCATCGTATCGGGAAGTGCAGATTATACGGTGAGACTATGGGACGTCAAGACAGGTACTTGTAAGACCATGAGTGATCACACTAGTTATGTATATGCTGTGGCTATATCCAGTGATTCAGAGTTCATCGTATCGGGAAGTGCAGATTATACGGTAAGACTATGGGACGTCAAGACAGGTACTTGTAAGACTATGAGTGGTCACACTAGTTATGTAAGATCTGTGGCTATATCCAGTGATTCAGAGTTCATCGTATCGGGAAGTGCAGATTATACGGTAAGACTATGGGACTTCAAAACAGGTACTTCTAAGACCATGAGTGGTCAAACAGATTATGTATTATCTGTGGCTATATCCAGTGACTCAGAGTTCATCGTATCGGGAAGTGCAGATTATACGGTAAGACTATGGGACTTCAAGACAGGTACCTGTAAGACCATGAGTGGTCAAACAGATTGAGTATATGCTGTGGCTATATCCAGTGATTCAGAGTTCATCGTATCGGGAAGTGCAGATTATACGGTAAGACTATGGGACTTCAAGACAGGTACCTGTAAGACCATGAGTGGTCACACTAGTTATGTAAGATCTGTGGCTATATCCAGTGATTCAGAGTTCATCGTATCGGGAAGTGATGATTATACGGTAAGACTATGGGACGTCAAGACAGGTACCTGTAAGACCATGAGTGGTCACAAAGAATATGTATTATCTGTGGCTATATCCAGTGATTCAGAGTTCATCGTATCGGGAAGTGATGTTAATACGGTGAGACTATGGGACGTCAAGACAGGTACCTGTAAGACCATGAGTGGTCACAAAGATTATGTATTATCTTTGGCTATATCCAGTGATTCAGAGTTCATCTAATCGGGAAGTGCAGATAAGACGGTGAGACTATGGGACATCAAGACAGGTACTTGTAAGACTATGAGTGGTCACACAGATTAAGTATCATCTGTGGCTATATCCAGTGATTCAGAGTTCATCGTATCGGGAAGTGCAGATTATACGGTAAGACTATGGGACTTCAAGACAGGTACCTGTAAGACCATGAGTGGTCACACTAGTTATGTAAGATCTGTGGCTATATCCAGTGATTCAGAGTTCATCGTATCGGGAAGTGATGATTATACGGTAAGACTATGGGACGTCAAGACAGGTACCTGTAAGACCATGAGTGGTCACAAAGATTATGTATTATCTGTGGCTATATCCAGTGATTCAGAGTTCATCGTATCGGGAAGTGATGTTAATACGGTGAGACTATGGGACGTCAAGACAGGTACCTGTAAGACCATGAGTGGTCACAAAGATTATGTATTATCTTTGGCTATATCCAGTGATTCAGAGTTCATCTAATCGGGAAGTGCAGATAAGACGGTGAGACTATGGGACATCAAGACAGGTACTTGTAAGACTATGAGTGGTCACACAGATTAAGTATCATCTGTGGCTATATCCAGTGATTCAGAGTTCATCGTATCGGGAAGTGATGATTATACGGTAAGACTATGGGACGTCAAGACAGGTACCTGTAAGACCATGAGTGGTCACAAAGATTATGTATTATCTGTGGCTATATCCAGTGATTCAGAGTTCATCGTATCGGGAAGTGATGTTAATACGGTGAGACTATGGGACGTCAAGACAGGTACCTGTAAGACCATGAGTGGTCACACATATTCTGCATTATCTTTGGCTATATCCAGTGATTCAGAGTTCATCTAATCGGGAAGTGCAGATAAGACGGTGAGACTATGGGACATCAAGACAGGTACTTGTAAGACTATGAGTGGTCACACAGATTAAGTATCATCTGTGGCTATATCCAGTGATTCAGAGTTCATCGTATCGGGAAGTGATGATTATACGGTAAGACTATGGGACTTCAAGACAGGTACCTGTAAGACCATGAGTGGTCACAAAGATTATGTAAATTCTGTGGCTATATCCAGTGATTCAGAGTTCATCGTATCGGGAAGTGATGATAAGACGGTGAGACTATGGGACGTCAAGACAGGTACCTGTAAGACCATGAGTGGTCACAAAGATTATGTATTATCTTTGGCTATATCCAGTGATTCAGAGTTCATCTAATCGGGAAGTGCAGATAAGACGGTGAGACTATGGGACATCAAGACAGGTACTTGTAAGACTATGAGTGGTCACACAGATTAAGTATCATCTGTGGCTATATCCAGTGATTCAGAGTTCATCGTATCGGGAAGTGATGATTATACGGTAAGACTATGGGACTTCAAGACAGGTACCTGTAAGACCATGAGTGGTCACAAAGATTATGTAAATTCTGTGGCTATATCCAGTGATTCAGAGTTCATCGTATCGGGAAGTGCAGATTATACGGTAAGACTATGGGACGTCAAGACAGGTACCTGTAAGACCATGAGTGGTCACACTAGTTATGTAAATGCTGTGGCTATATCCAGTGATTCAGAGTTCATCGTATCGGGAAGTGATGACAAGACGGTGAGACTATGGGACGTCAAGACAGGTACCTGTAAGACCATGAGTGGTCACACAGATTATGTATTATCTGTGGCTATATCCAGTGACTCAGAGTTCATCGTATCGGGAAGTGCAGATTATACGGTAAGACTATGGGACGTCAAGACAGGTACCTGTAAGACCATGAGTGGTCACACTAGTTATGTAAATGCTGTGGCTATATCCAGTGATTCAGAGTTCATCGTATCGGGAAGTGATGACAAGACGGTGAGACTATGGGACGTCAAGACAGGTACCTGTAAGACCATGAGTGGTCACAAAGATTATGTATTATCTGTGGCTATATCCAGTGATTCAGAGTTCATCGTATCGGGAAGTGCAGATTATACGGTAAGACTATGGGACGTCAAGACAGGTACCTGTAAGACCATGAGTGGTCACACTAGTTATGTAAATGCTGTGGCTATATCCAGTGATTCAGAGTTCATCGTATCGGGAAGTGATGACAAGACGGTGAGACTATGGGACATCAAGACAGGTACTTGTAAGACTATGAGTGGTCACACAGATTAAGTATCATCTGTGGCTATATCCAGTGATTCAGAGTTCATCGTATCGGGAAGTGCAGATTATACGGTAAGACTATGGGACGTCAAGACAGGTACCTGTAAGACCATGAGTGGTCACACTAGTTATGTAAATGCTGTGGCTATATCCAGTGATTCAGAGTTCATCGTATCGGGAAGTGATGACAAGACGGTGAGACTATGGGACGTCAAGACAGGTACCTGTAAGACCATGAGTGGTCACAAAGATTATGTATTATCTGTGGCTATATCCAGTGATTCAGAGTTCATCGTATCGGGAAGTGATGATAAGACGGTGAGACTATGGGACGTCAAGACAGGTACTTGTAAGACTATGAGTGGTAACACTAGTCAAGTATATGCTGTGGCTATATCCAGTGATTCAGAGTTCATCGTATCGGGAAGTGATGATAAGACGGTGAGACTATGGGACGTCAAGATAGGTACCTGTAAGACCATGAGTGGTCACACAGATTGAGTATATGCTGTGGCTATATCCAGTTATTCAGAGTTCATCGTATCGGGAAGTGCAGATTATACGGTAAGACTATGGGACTTCAAGACAGGTACCTGTAAGACCATGAGTGGTCACAAAGATTATGTAAGATCTGTGGCTATATCCAGTGATTCAGAGTTCATCGTATCGGGAAGTGATGATAAGACGGTGAGACTATGGGACGTCAAGACAGGTACCTGTAAGACCATGAGTGGTCACACTAGTTATGTAAATGCTGTGGCTATATCCAGTGATTCAGAGTTCATCGTATCGGGAAGTTATGATTATACGGTAAGACTATGGGACGTCAAGACAGGTACCTGTAAGACCATGAGTGGTCACACTAGTCAAGTATATGCTGTGGCTATATCCAGTGATTCAGAGTTCATCGTATCGGGAAGTGATGATAAGACGGTGAGACTATGGGACGTCAAGACAGGTACCTGTAAGACCATGAGTGGTCACACTAGTCAAGTATATGCTGTGGCTATATCCAGTGATTCAGAGTTCATCGTATCGGGAAGTGATGATAAGACGGTGAGACTATGGGACGTCAAGACAGGTACCTGTAAGACCATGAGTGGTCACACTATTCAAGTATATGCTGTGGCTATATCCAGTGATTCAGAGTTCATCGTATCGGGAAGTGATGTTAATACGGTGAGACTATGGGACGTCAAGACAGGTACCTGTAAGACCATGAGTGGTCAAACAGATTGAGTATATGCTGTGGCTATATCCAGTGATTCAGAGTTCATCGTATCGGGAAGTGCAGATAAGACGGTGAGACTATGGGACGTCAAGACAGGTACCTGTAAGACCATGAGTGGTCACACTAGTTATGTAAATGCTGTGGCTATATCCAGTGATTCAGAGTTCATCGTATCGGGAAGTGATGTTAATACGGTGAGACTATGGGACGTCAAGACAGGTACCTGTAAGACCATGAGTGGTCACACATATTCTGTATATGCTGTGGCTATATCCAGTGATTCAGAGTTCATCGTATCGGGAAGTTATGATTATACGGTAAGACTATGGGACGTCAAGACAGGTACCTGTAAGACCATGAGTGGTCACACTAGTTATGTAAATGCTGTGGCTATATCCAGTGATTCAGAGTTCATCGTATCGGGAAGTTATGATTATACGGTGAGACTATGGGCGTCAAGACACGTACCTGTAAGACCATGAGTGGTCAAACAGATTATGTATTATCTGTGGCTATATCCAGTGACTCAGAGTTCATCGTATCGGGAAGTTATGATAAGACGGTGAGACTATGGGACGTCAAGACAGGTACTTGTAAGACCATGAGTGGTCACACTAGTTATGTATATGCTGTGGCTATATCCAGTGATTCAGAGTTCATCGTATCGGGAAGTGATGATAAGACGGTGAGACTATGGGACGTCAAGACAGGTACCTGTAAGACCATGAGTGGTCACAAAGATTATGTAAATTCTGTGGCTATATCCAGTGATTCAGAGTTCATCGTATCGGGAAGTGATGATAAGACGGTGAGACTATGGGACGTCAAGACAGGTACCTGTAAGACCATGAGTGATCACACAGATTCTGTATATGCTGTGGCTATATCCAGTGATTCAGAGTTCATCGTATCGGGAAGTGCAGATTATACGGTAAGACTATGGGACGTCAAGACAGGTACCTGTAAGACCATGAGTGGTCACACAGATTGAGTATATGCTGTGGCTATATCCAGTGATTCAGAGTTCATCGTATCGGGAAGTGCAGATAAGACGGTGAGACTATGGGACATCAAGACAGGTACTTGTAAGACTATGAGTGGTCACACAGATTAAGTATCATCTGTGGCTATATCCAGTGATTCAGAGTTCATCGTATCGGGAAGTGATGATTATACGGTAAGACTATGGGACTTCAAGACAGGTACCTGTAAGACCATGAGTGGTCACAAAGATTATGTAAATTCTGTGGCTATATCCAGTGATTCAGAGTTCATCGTATCGGGAAGTGATGATAAGACGGTGAGACTATGGGACGTCAAGACAGGTACCTGTAAGACCATGAGTGGTCACACTAGTTATGTAAATGCTGTGGCTATATCCAGTGATTCAGAGTTCATCGTATCGGGAAGTGATGACAAGACGGTGAGACTATGGGACGTCAAGACAGGTACCTGTAAGACCATGAGTGGTCACAAAGATTATGTATTATCTGTGGCTATATCCAGTGATTCAGAGTTCATCGTATCGGGAAGTGATGATAAGACGGTGAGACTATGGGACGTCAAGACAGGTACTTGTAAGACTATGAGTGGTCACACTAGTCAAGTATATGCTGTGGCTATATCCAGTGATTCAGAGTTCATCGTATCGGGAAGTGATGATAAGACGGTGAGACTATGGGACGTCAAGATAGGTACCTGTAAGACCATGAGTGGTCACACAGATTGAGTATATGCTGTGGCTATATCCAGTTATTCAGAGTTCATCGTATCGGGAAGTGCAGATTATACGGTAAGACTATGGGACTTCAAGACAGGTACCTGTAAGACCATGAGTGGTCACAAAGATTATGTAAGATCTGTGGCTATATCCAGTGATTCAGAGTTCATCGTATCGGGAAGTGATGATAAGACGGTGAGACTATGGGACGTCAAGACAGGTACCTGTAAGACCATGAGTGGTCACACTAGTCAAGTAAATGCTGTGGCTATATCCAGTTATTCAGAGTTCATCGTATCGGGAAGTGATGTTAATACGGTGAGACTATGGGACGTCAAGACAGGTACCTGTAAGACCATGAGTGGTCACACTAGTCAAGTATATGCTGTGGCTATATCCAGTGATTCAGAGTTCATCGTATCGGGAAGTTATGATTAAACGGTGAGACTATGGGACGTCAAGACAGGTACCTGTAAGACCATGAGTGGTCACAAAGATTATGTATTATCTGTGGCTATATCCAGTGATTCAGAGTTCATCGTATCGGGAAGTGATGATAAGACGGTGAGACTATGGGACGTCAAGACAGGTACCTGTAAGACCATGAGTGGTCACACTAGTCAAGTATATGCTGTGGCTATATCCAGTGATTCAGAGTTCATCGTATCGGGAAGTTATGATTATACGGTGAGACTATGGGCGTCAAGACACGTACCTGTAAGACCATGAGTGGTCAAACAGATTATGTATTATCTGTGGCTATATCCAGTGACTCAGAGTTCATCGTATCGGGAAGTTATGATAAGACGGTGAGACTATGGGACGTCAAGACAGGTACTTGTAAGACCATGAGTGGTCACACTAGTTATGTATATGCTGTGGCTATATCCAGTGATTCAGAGTTCATCGTATCGGGAAGTGATGATAAGACGGTGAGACTATGGGACGTCAAGACAGGTACCTGTAAGACCATGAGTGGTCACACAGATTCTGTATATGCTGTGGCTATATCCAGTGATTCAGAGTTCATCGTATCGGGAAGTTATGATAAGACGGTGAGACTATGGGACGTCAAGACAGGTACTTGTAAGACCATGAGTGGTCACACTAGTTATGTATATGCTGTGGCTATATCCAGTGATTCAGAGTTCATCGTATCGGGAAGTGATGATAAGACGGTGAGACTATGGGACGTCAAGACAGGTACCTGTAAGACCATGAGTGGTCACACATATTCTGTATATGCTGTGGCTATATCCAGTGATTCAGAGTTCATCGTATCGGGAAGTTATGATTAGACGGTGAGACTATGGGACGTCAAGACAGGTACTTGTAAGACCATGAGTGGTCACACTAGTTATGTATATGCTGTGGCTATATCCAGTGATTCAGAGTTCATCGTATCGGGAAGTGATGATAAGACGGTGAGACTATGGGACGTCAAGACAGGTACCTGTAAGACCATGAGTGGTCACACAAATGTTGTATATGCTGTGGCTATATCCAGTGATTCAGAGTTCATCGTATCGGGAAGTGCAGATAAGACGGTGAGACTATGGGACATCAAGACAGGTACTTGTAAGACTATGAGTGGTCACAAAGATTATGTATATGCTGTGGCTATATCCAGTGATTCAGAGTTCATCGTATCGGGAAGTGCAGATTATACGGTGAGACTATGGGACGTCAAGACAGGTACTTGTAAGACCATGAGTGATCACACTAGTTATGTATATGCTGTGGCTATATCCAGTGATTCAGAGTTCATCGTATCGGGAAGTGCAGATTATACGGTAAGACTATGGGACGTCAAGACAGGTACTTGTAAGACTATGAGTGGTCAAACAGATTATGTATTATCTGTGGCTATATCCAGTGACTCAGAGTTCATCGTATCGGGAAGTGCAGATTATACGGTAAGACTATGGGACTTCAAGACAGGTACCTGTAAGACCATGAGTGGTCAAACAGATTGAGTATATGCTGTGGCTATATCCAGTGATTCAGAGTTCATCGTATCGGGAAGTGCAGATTATACGGTAAGACTATGGGACTTCAAGACAGGTACCTGTAAGACCATGAGTGGTCACACTAGTTATGTAAGATCTGTGGCTATATCCAGTGATTCAGAGTTCATCGTATCGGGAAGTTATGATTATACGGTAAGACTATGGGACGTCAAGACAGGTACCTGTAAGACCATGAGTGGTCACAAAGATTATGTATTATCTGTGGCTATATCCAGTGATTCAGAGTTCATCGTATCGGGAAGTGATGTTAATACGGTGAGACTATGGGACGTCAAGACAGGTACCTGTAAGACCATGAGTGGTCACAAAGATTATGTATTATCTTTGGCTATATCCAGTGATTCAGAGTTCATCTAATCGGGAAGTGCAGATAAGACGGTGAGACTATGGGACATCAAGACAGGTACTTGTAAGACTATGAGTGGTCACACAGATTAAGTATCATCTGTGGCTATATCCAGTGATTCAGAGTTCATCGTATCGGGAAGTGATGATTATACGGTAAGACTATGGGACTTCAAGACAGGTACCTGTAAGACCATGAGTGGTCACAAAGATTATGTAAATTCTGTGGCTATATCCAGTGATTCAGAGTTCATCGTATCGGGAAGTGATGATAAGACGGTGAGACTATGGGACGTCAAGACAGGTACCTGTAAGACCATGAGTGATCACACAGATTCTGTATATGCTGTGGCTATATCCAGTGATTCAGAGTTCATCGTATCGGGAAGTGCAGATTATACGGTAAGACTATGGGACTTCAAGACAGGTACCTGTAAGACCATGAGTGGTCAAACAGATTGAGTATATGCTGTGGCTATATCCAGTGATTCAGAGTTCATCGTATCGGGAAGTGCAGATTATACGGTAAGACTATGGGACTTCAAGACAGGTACCTGTAAGACCATGAGTGGTCACACTAGTTATGTAAGATCTGTGGCTATATCCAGTGATTCAGAGTTCATCGTATCGGGAAGTGATGATTATACGGTAAGACTATGGGACGTCAAGACAGGTACCTGTAAGACCATGAGTGGTCACAAAGATTATGTATTATCTGTGGCTATATCCAGTGATTCAGAGTTCATCGTATCGGGAAGTGATGTTAATACGGTGAGACTATGGGACGTCAAGACAGGTACCTGTAAGACCATGAGTGGTCACAAAGATTATGTATTATCTTTGGCTATATCCAGTGATTCAGAGTTCATCTAATCGGGAAGTGCAGATAAGACGGTGAGACTATGGGACATCAAGACAGGTACTTGTAAGACTATGAGTGGTCACACAGATTAAGTATCATCTGTGGCTATATCCAGTGATTCAGAGTTCATCGTATCGGGAAGTGATGATTATACGGTAAGACTATGGGACTTCAAGACAGGTACCTGTAAGACCATGAGTGGTCACAAAGATTATGTAAATTCTGTGGCTATATCCAGTGATTCAGAGTTCATCGTATCGGGAAGTGATGATAAGACGGTGAGACTATGGGACGTCAAGACAGGTACCTGTAAGACCATGAGTGATCACACAGATTCTGTATATGCTGTGGCTATATCCAGTGATTCAGAGTTCATCGTATCGGGAAGTGCAGATTATACGGTAAGACTATGGGACGTCAAGACAGGTACCTGTAAGACCATGAGTGGTCACACAGATTGAGTATATGCTGTGGCTATATCCAGTGATTCAGAGTTCATCGTATCGGGAAGTGCAGATAAGACGGTGAGACTATGGGACATCAAGACAGGTACTTGTAAGACTATGAGTGGTCACACAGATTAAGTATCATCTGTGGCTATATCCAGTGATTCAGAGTTCATCGTATCGGGAAGTGATGATTATACGGTAAGACTATGGGACTTCAAGACAGGTACCTGTAAGACCATGAGTGGTCACAAAGATTATGTAAATTCTGTGGCTATATCCAGTGATTCAGAGTTCATCGTATCGGGAAGTGATGATAAGACGGTGAGACTATGGGACGTCAAGACAGGTACCTGTAAGACCATGAGTGGTCACACTAGTTATGTAAATGCTGTGGCTATATCCAGTGATTCAGAGTTCATCGTATCGGGAAGTGATGACAAGACGGTGAGACTATGGGACGTCAAGACAGGTACCTGTAAGACCATGAGTGGTCACAAAGATTATGTATTATCTGTGGCTATATCCAGTGATTCAGAGTTCATCGTATCGGGAAGTGATGATAAGACGGTGAGACTATGGGACGTCAAGACAGGTACTTGTAAGACTATGAGTGGTCACACTAGTCAAGTATATGCTGTGGCTATATCCAGTGATTCAGAGTTCATCGTATCGGGAAGTGATGATAAGACGGTGAGACTATGGGACGTCAAGATAGGTACCTGTAAGACCATGAGTGGTCACACAGATTGAGTATATGCTGTGGCTATATCCAGTTATTCAGAGTTCATCGTATCGGGAAGTGCAGATTATACGGTAAGACTATGGGACTTCAAGACAGGTACCTGTAAGACCATGAGTGGTCACAAAGATTATGTAAGATCTGTGGCTATATCCAGTGATTCAGAGTTCATCGTATCGGGAAGTGATGATAAGACGGTGAGACTATGGGACGTCAAGACAGGTACCTGTAAGACCATGAGTGGTCACACTAGTCAAGTAAATGCTGTGGCTATATCCAGTTATTCAGAGTTCATCGTATCGGGAAGTGATGTTAATACGGTGAGACTATGGGACGTCAAGACAGGTACCTGTAAGACCATGAGTGGTCACACTAGTCAAGTATATGCTGTGGCTATATCCAGTGATTCAGAGTTCATCGTATCGGGAAGTTATGATTAAACGGTGAGACTATGGGACGTCAAGACAGGTACCTGTAAGACCATGAGTGGTCACAAAGATTATGTATTATCTGTGGCTATATCCAGTGATTCAGAGTTCATCGTATCGGGAAGTGATGATAAGACGGTGAGACTATGGGACGTCAAGACAGGTACCTGTAAGACCATGAGTGGTCACACTAGTCAAGTATATGCTGTGGCTATATCCAGTGATTCAGAGTTCATCGTATCGGGAAGTGATGATAAGACGGTGAGACTATGGGACGTCAAGACAGGTACTTGTAAGACCATGAGTGGTCACACTAGTTATGTAAATGCTGTGGCTATATCCAGTGATTCAGAGTTCATCGTATCGGGAAGTGATGTTAATACGGTGAGACTATGGGACGTCAAGACAGGTACCTGTAAGACCATGAGTGGTCACACTAGTCAAGTATATGCTGTGGCTATATCCAGTGATTCAGAGTTCATCGTATCGGGAAGTGCAGATTATACGTTAAGACTATGGGACGTCAAGACAGGTACCTGTAAGACCATGAGTGGTCACACAGATTCTGTATATGCTGTGGCTATATCCAGTGATTCAGAGTTCATCGTATCGGGAAGTGCAGATAAGACGGTGAGACTATGGGACATCAAGACAGGTACTTGTAAGACTATGAGTGGTCACACAGATTAAGTATCATCTGTGGCTATATCCAGTGATTCAGAGTTCATCGTATCGGGAAGTGCAGATTATACGGTAAGACTATGGGACTTCAAAACAGGTACTTCTAAGACCATGAGTGGTCAAACAGATTATGTATTATCTGTGGCTATATCCAGTGACTCAGAGTTCATCGTATCGGGAAGTGCAGATTATACGGTGAGACTATGGGACGTCAAGACAGGTACCTGTAAGACCATGAGTGGTCACACTAGTCAAGTATCATCTGTGGCTATATCCAGTTATTCAGAGTTCATCGTATCGGGAAGTGCAGATTATACGGTAAGACTATGGGACTTCAAGACAGGTACCTGTAAGACCATGAGTGGTCACAAAGATTATGTAAGATCTGTGGCTATATCCAGTGATTCAGAGTTCATCGTATCGGGAAGTAGAGATAAGACGGTAAGACTATGGGACGTCAAGACAGGTACCTGTAAGACCATGAGTGGTCACAAAGATTATGTATTATCTGTGGCTATATCCAGTGATTCAGAGTTCATCGTATCGGGAAGTGCAGATTATACGGTAAGACTATGGGACTTCAAGACAGGTACCTGTAAGACCATGAGTGGTCACACTAGTCAAGTATATGCTGTGGCTATATCCAGTGATTCAGAGTTCATCGTATCGGGAAGTGCAGATAAGACGGTGAGACTATGGGACATCAAGACAGGTACTTGTAAGACTATGAGTGGTCACACAGATTAAGTATCATCTGTGGCTATATCCAGTGATTCAGAGTTCATCGTATCGGGAAGTGATGATTATACGGTAAGACTATGGGACGTCAAGACAGGTACCTGTAAGACCATGAGTGGTCACACATATTCTGCATTATCTGTTGCTATATCCAGTGATTCAGAGTTCATCGTATCGGGAAGTGATGATAAGACGGTGAGACTATGGGACGTCAAGACAGGTACCTGTAAGACCATGAGTGGTCAAACAGATTGAGTATATGCTGTGGCTATATCCAGTGATTCAGAGTTCATCGTATCGGGAAGTGATGATAAGACGGTGAGACTATGGGACGTCAAGACAGGTACCTGTAAGACCATGAGTGGTCACACTAGTCAAGTATATGCTGTGGCTATATCCAGTGATTCAGAGTTCATCGTATCGGGAAGTGATGATAAGACGGTGAGACTATGGGACGTCAAGACAGGTACTTGTAAGACCATGAGTGGTCACACTAGTTATGTAAATGCTGTGGCTATATCCAGTGATTCAGAGTTCATCGTATCGGGAAGTGCAGATAAGACGGTGAGACTATGGGACATCAAGACAGGTACTTGTAAGACTATGAGTGGTCACACAGATTAAGTATCATCTGTGGCTATATCCAGTGATTCAGAGTTCATCGTATCGGGAAGTGCAGATTATACGGTAAGACTATGGGACGTCAAGACAGGTACCTGTAAGACCATGAGTGGTCACACTAGTTATGTAAATGCTGTGGCTATATCCAGTGATTCAGAGTTCATCGTATCGGGAAGTGATGACAAGACGGTGAGACTATGGGACGTCAAGACAGGTACCTGTAAGACCATGAGTGGTCACAAAGATTATGTATTATCTGTGGCTATATCCAGTGATTCAGAGTTCATCGTATCGGGAAGTGATGATAAGACGGTGAGACTATGGGACGTCAAGACAGGTACCTGTAAGACCATGAGTGGTCACACTAGTCAAGTATATGCTGTGGCTATATCCAGTGATTCAGAGTTCATCGTATCGGGAAGTGATGATAAGACGGTGAGACTATGGGACGTCAAGATAGGTACCTGTAAGACCATGAGTGGTCACACAGATTGAGTATATGCTGTGGCTATATCCAGTTATTCAGAGTTCATCGTATCGGGAAGTGCAGATTATACGGTAAGACTATGGGACTTCAAGACAGGTACCTGTAAGACCATGAGTGGTCACAAAGATTATGTAAGATCTGTGGCTATATCCAGTGATTCAGAGTTCATCGTATCGGGAAGTGATGATAAGACGGTGAGACTATGGGACGTCAAGACAGGTACCTGTAAGACCATGAGTGGTCACACTAGTCAAGTATATGCTGTGGCTATATCCAGTGATTCAGAGTTCATCGTATCGGGAAGTGATGATAAGACGGTGAGACTATGGGACGTCAAGACAGGTACCTGTAAGACCATGAGTGGTCACACTAGTCAAGTATATGCTGTGGCTATATCCAGTGATTCAGAGTTCATCGTATCGGGAAGTTATGATTAAACGGTGAGACTATGGGACGTCAAGACAGGTACCTGTAAGACCATGAGTGGTCACAAAGATTATGTATTATCTGTGGCTATATCCAGTGATTCAGAGTTCATCGTATCGGGAAGTGATGATAAGACGGTGAGACTATGGGACGTCAAGACAGGTACCTGTAAGACCATGAGTGGTCACACTAGTCAAGTATATGCTGTGGCTATATCCAGTGATTCAGAGTTCATCGTATCGGGAAGTGATGATAAGACGGTGAGACTATGGGACGTCAAGACAGGTACTTGTAAGACCATGAGTGGTCACACTAGTTATGTAAATGCTGTGGCTATATCCAGTGATTCAGAGTTCATCGTATCGGGAAGTGATGTTAATACGGTGAGACTATGGGACGTCAAGACAGGTACCTGTAAGACCATGTATGGTCACACTAGTCAAGTATATGCTGTGGCTATATCCAGTGATTCAGAGTTCATCGTATCGGGAAGTGCAGATTATACGTTAAGACTATGGGACGTCAAGACAGGTACCTGTAAGACCATGAGTGGTCACACAGATTCTGTATATGCTGTGGCTATATCCAGTGATTCAGAGTTCATCGTATCGGGAAGTGCAGATTATACGTTAAGACTATGGGACGTCAAGACAGGTACCTGTAAGACCATGAGTGGTCACACAGATTCTGTATATGCTGTGGCTATATCCAGTGATTCAGAGTTCATCGTATCGGGAAGTGCAGATAAGACGGTAAGACTATGGGACTTCAAGACAGGTACCTGTAAGACCATGAGTGGTCACAAAGATTATGTATTATCTGTGGCTATATCCAGTGACTCAGAGTTCATCGTATCGGGAAGTGATGTTAATACGGTGAGACTATGGGACGTCAAGACAGGTACCTGTAAGACCATGAGTGGTCACACTAGTCAAGTATCATCTGTGGCTATATCCAGTGATTCAGAGTTCATCGTATCTGGAAGTGCAGATTATACGGTAAGACTATGGGACTTCAAGACAGGTACCTGTAAGACCATGAGTGGTCACAAAGATTATGTAAGATCTGTGGCTATATCCAGTGATTCAGAGTTCATCGTATCGGGAAGTGCAGATTATACGGTAAGACTATGGGACGTCAAGACAGGTACCTGTAAGACCATGAGTGGTCACAAAGATTATGTATTATCTGTGGCTATATCCAGTGATTCAGAGTTCATCGTATCGGGAAGTGCAGATTATACGGTAAGACTATGGGACTTCAAGACAGGTACCTGTAAGACCATGAGTGGTCACAAAGATTATGTATTATCTTTGGCTATATCCAGTGATTCAGAGTTCATCTAATCGGGAAGTGCAGATAAGACGGTGAGACTATGGGACATCAAGACAGGTACTTGTAAGACTATGAGTGGTCACACAGATTAAGTATCATCTGTGGCTATATCCAGTGATTCAGAGTTCATCGTATCGGGAAGTGATGATTATACGGTAAGACTATGGGACTTCAAGACAGGTACTTGTAAGACCATGAGTGGTCACAAAGATTATGTAAATTCTGTGGCTATATCCAGTGATTCAGAGTTCATCGTATCGGGAAGTGATGATAAGACGGTGAGACTATGGGACGTCAAGACAGGTACCTGTAAGACCATGAGTGGTCAAACAGATTGAGTATATGCTGTGGCTATATCCAGTGATTCAGAGTTCATCGTATCGGGAAGTGATGATAAGACGGTGAGACTATGGGACGTCAAGACAGGTACCTGTAAGACCATGAGTGGTCACACTAGTCAAGTATATGCTGTGGCTATATCCAGTGATTCAGAGTTCATCGTATCGGGAAGTGCAGATAAGACGGTGAGACTATGGGACATCAAGACAGGTACTTGTAAGACTATGAGTGGTCACACAGATTAAGTATCATCTGTGGCTATATCCAGTGATTCAGAGTTCATCGTATCGGGAAGTGCAGATTATACGGTAAGACTATGGGACGTCAAGACAGGTACCTGTAAGACCATGAGTGGTCACACTAGTTATGTAAATGCTGTGGCTATATCCAGTGATTCAGAGTTCATCGTATCGGGAAGTGATGACAAGACGGTGAGACTATGGGACGTCAAGACAGGTACCTGTAAGACCATGAGTGGTCACACAGATTGAGTATATGCTGTGGCTATATCCAGTGATTCAGAGTTCATCGTATCGGGAAGTGATGATAAGACGGTGAGACTATGGGACTTCAAGACAGGTACTTGTAAGACCATGAGTGGTCAAACAGATCATGTATTATCTGTGGCTATATCCAGTGACTGAGAGTTCATCGTATCGGGAAGTGCAGATTATACGGTGAGACTATGGGACGTCAAGACAGGTACCTGTAAGACCATGAGTGGTCACACTAGTTATGTAAATGCTGTGGCTATATCCAGTGATTCAGAGTTCATCGTATCGGGAAGTGATGATAAGACGGTGAGACTATGGGACGTCAAGACAGGTACCTGTAAGACCATGAGTGGTCACACAGATTGAGTATATGCTGTGGCTATATCCAGTGATTCAGAGTTCATCGTATCGGGAAGTGATGATAAGACGGTGAGACTATGGGACTTCAAGACAGGTACTTGTAAGACCATGAGTGGTCAAACAGATCATGTATTATCTGTGGCTATATCCAGTGACTGAGAGTTCATCGTATCGGGAAGTGCAGATTATACGGTAAGACTATGGGACTTCAAGACAGGTACCTGTAAGACCATGAGTGGTCACAAAGATTATGTATTATCTGTGGCTATATCCAGTGATTCAGAGTTCATCGTATCGGGAAGTTATGATAATACGGTGAGACTATGGGACGTCAAGACAGGTACCTGTAAGACCATGAGTGGTCACACTAGTCAAGTATATGCTGTGGCTATATCCAGTGATTCAGAGTTCATCGTATCGGGAAGTGATGATAAGACGGTGAGACTATGGGACGTCAAGATAGGTACCTGTAAGACCATGAGTGGTCACACAGATTGAGTATATGCTGTGGCTATATCCAGTGATTCAGAGTTCATCGTATCGGGAAGTTATGATTAGACGGTGAGACTATGGGACGTCAAGACAGGTACCTGTAAGACCATGAGTGGTCACACTAGTCAAGTATATGCTGTGGCTATATCCAGTGATTCAGAGTTCATCGTATCGGGAAGTGATGATAAGACGGTGAGACTATGGGACGTCAAGACAGGTACCTGTAAGACCATGAGTGGTCACACTAGTCAAGTATATGCTGTGGCTATATCCAGTGATTCAGAGTTCATCGTATCGGGAAGTGATGATAAGACGGTGAGACTATGGGACTTCAAGACAGGTACCTGTAAGACCATGAGTGGTCACAAAGATTGAGTATCATCTGTGGCTATATCCAGTGATTCATAGTTCATCGTATCGGGAAGTGATGATTATACGGTAAGACTATGGGACTTCAAAACAGGTACTTCTAAGACCATGAGTGGTCACACAGATTGAGTATATGCTGTGGCTATATCCAGTGATTCAGAGTTCATCGTATCGGGAAGTGATGTTAATACGGTGAGACTATGGGACGTCAAGACAGGTACCTGTAAGACCATGAGTGGTCACACTAGTCAAGTATATGCTGTGGCTATATCCAGTGATTCAGAGTTCATCGTATCGGGAAGTTATGATTAGACGGTGAGACTATGGGACGTCAAGACAGGTACTTGTAAGACCATGAGTGGTCACACTAGTTATGTATATGCTGTGGCTATATCCAGTGATTCAGAGTTCATCGTATCGGGAAGTGATGTTAATACGGTGAGACTATGGGACGTCAAGACAGGTACTTGTAAGACCATGAGTGGTCACACTAGTTATGTAAATGCTGTGGCTATATCCAGTGATTCAGAGTTCATCGTATCGGGAAGTGCAGATTATACGTTAAGACTATGGGACGTCAAGACAGGTACCTGTAAGACCATGAGTGGTCACACAGATTCTGTATATGCTGTGGCTATATCCAGTGATTCAGAGTTCATCGTATCGGGAAGTGCAGATTATACGGTAAGACTATGGGACTTCAAGACAGGTACTTCTAAGACCATGAGTGGTCACACAGATTGAGTATATGCTGTGGCTATATCCAGTGATTCAGAGTTCATCGTATCGGGAAGTGCAGATTATACGTTAAGACTATGGGACGTCAAGACAGGTACCTGTAAGACCATGAGTGGTCACACAGATTCTGTATATGCTGTGGCTATATCCAGTGATTCAGAGTTCATCGTATCGGGAAGTGCAGATTATACGGTAAGACTATGGGACTTCAAGACAGGTACCTGTAAGACCATGAGTGGTCACAAAGATTGAGTATCATCTGTGGCTATATCCAGTGATTCATAGTTCATCGTATCGGGAAGTGATGATTATACGGTAAGACTATGGGACTTCAAAACAGGTACTTCTAAGACCATGAGTGGTCACACAGATTGAGTATATGCTGTGGCTATATCCAGTGATTCAGAGTTCATCGTATCGGGAAGTGCAGATTATACGTTAAGACTATGGGACGTCAAGACAGGTACCTGTAAGACCATGAGTGATCACACTAGTTATGTATATGCTGTGGCTATATCCAGTGATTCAGAGTTCATCGTATCGGGAAGTGCAGATTATACGGTAAGACTATGGGACGTCAAGACAGGTACCTGTAAGACCATGAGTGGTCACACTAGTTATGTAAATGCTGTGGCTATATCCAGTGATTCAGAGTTCATCGTATCGGGAAGTGATGACAAGACGGTGAGACTATGGGACGTCAAGACAGGTACCTGTAAGACCATGAGTGGTCACACAGATTGAGTATATGCTGTGGCTATATCCAGTGATTCAGAGTTCATCGTATCGGGAAGTGATGATAAGACGGTAAGACTATGGGACGTCAAGACAGGTACTTGTAAGACCATGAGTGGTCACACTAGTTATGTAAATGCTGTGGCTATATCCAGTGATTCAGAGTTCATCGTATCGGGAAGTGCAGATTATACGGTAAGACTATGGGACTTCAAAACAGGTACTTCTAAGACCATGAGTGGTCACACAGATTGAGTATATGCTGTGGCTATATCCAGTGATTCAGAGTTCATCGTATCGGGAAGTGCAGATTATACGTTAAGACTATGGGACGTCAAGACAGGTACCTGTAAGACCATGAGTGGTCACACAGATTCTGTATATGCTGTGGCTATATCCAGTGATTCAGAGTTCATCGTATCGGGAAGTGCAGATTATACGGTAAGACTATGGGACTTCAAGACAGGTACCTGTAAGACCATGAGTGGTCACAAAGATTGAGTATCATCTGTGGCTATATCCAGTGATTCATAGTTCATCGTATCGGGAAGTGATGATTATACGGTAAGACTATGGGACTTCAAAACAGGTACTTCTAAGACCATGAGTGGTCACACAGATTGAGTATATGCTGTGGCTATATCCAGTGATTCAGAGTTCATCGTATCGGGAAGTGCAGATTATACGTTAAGACTATGGGACGTCAAGACAGGTACCTGTAAGACCATGAGTGGTCACACAGATTCTGTATATGCTGTGGCTATATCCAGTGATTCAGAGTTCATCGTATCGGGAAGTGCAGATTATACGGTAAGACTATGGGACTTCAAGACAGGTACCTGTAAGACCATGAGTGGTCACACTAGTTATGTAAGATCTGTGGCTATATCCAGTGATTCAGAGTTCATCGTATCGGGAAGTGATGATAAGACGGTGAGACTATGGGACGTCAAGACAGGTACCTGTAAGACTATGAGTGGTCAAACAGATTGAGTATCATCTGTGGCTATATCCAGTGATTCAGAGTTCATCGTATCGGGAAGTTATGATTAGACGGTGAGACAATGGGACGTCAAGACAGGTACCTGTAAGACCATGAGTGGTCACACTAGTCAAGTATATGCTGTGGCTATATCCAGTGATTCAGAGTTCATCGTATCGGGAAGTGCAGATTATACGGTAAGACTATGGGACTTCAAAACAGGTACTTCTAAGACCATGAGTGGTCACACAGATTGAGTATATGCTGTGGCTATATCCAGTGATTCAGAGTTCATCGTATCGGGAAGTGCAGATTATACGGTAAGACTATGGGACGTCAAGACAGGTACCTGTAAGACCATGAGTGGTCACACAGATTGAGTATATGCTGTGGCTATATCCAGTGATTCAGAGTTCATCGTATCGGGAAGTGCAGATTATACGGTAAGACTATGGGACTTCAAGACAAGTACCTGTAAGACCATGAGTGGTCAAACAGATTGAGTATATGCTGTGGCTATATCCAGTGATTCAGAGTTCATCGTATCGGGAAGTTTTGATAAGACGATGAGACTATGGGACGTCAAGACAGGTACCTGTAAGACCATGAGTGGTCACACTAGTTATGTAAGATCTGTGGCTATATCCAGTGATTCAGAGTTCATCGTATCGGGAAGTGATGATTATACGGTAAGACTATGGGACGTCAAGACAGGTACCTGTAAGACCATGAGTGATCACACAGATTCTGTATATGCTGTGGCTATATCCAGTGATTCAGAGTTCATCGTATCGGGAAGTGCAGATTATACGGTAAGACTATGGGACTTCAAGATAGGTACCTGTAAGACCATGAGTGGTCACACTAGTTATGTAAATGCTGTGGCTATATCCAGTGATTCAGAGTTCATCGTATCGGGAAGTGATGTTAATACGGTGAGACTATGGGACATCAAGACAGGTACTTGTAAGACTATGAGTGGTCACACAGATTAAGTATCATCTGTGGCTATATCCAGTGATTCAGAGTTCATCGTATCGGGAAGTGATGATTATACGGTAAGACTATGGGACTTCAAGACAGGTACCTGTAAGACCATGAGTGGTCACAAAGATTATGTAAATGCTGTGGCTATATCCAGTGATTCAGAGTTCATCGTATCGGGAAGTGATGACAAGACGGTGAGACTATGGGACGTCAAGACAGGTACCTGTAAGACCATGAGTGGTCACACATATTCTGCATTATCTGTTGCTATATCCAGTGATTCAGAGTTCATCGTATCGGGAAGTGATGATAAGACGGTGAGACTATGGGACGTCAAGATAGGTACCTGTAAGACCATGAGTGGTCACACTAGTCAAGTATATGCTGTGGCTATATCCAGTGATTCAGAGTTCATCGTATCGGGAAGTTAAGATTATACGGTGAGACTATGGGACGTCAAGACAGGTACCTGTAAGACCATGAGTGGTCACACTAGTTATGTAAATGCTGTGGCTATATCCAGTGATTCAGAGTTCATCGTATCGGGAAGTGATGATAAGACGGTGAGACTATGGGACGTCAAGATAGGTACCTGTAAGACCATGAGTGGTCACACTAGTCAAGTATATGCTGTGGCTATATCCAGTGATTCAGAGTTCATCGTATCGGGAAGTTAAGATTATACGGTGAGACTATGGGACGTCAAGACAGGTACCTGTAAGACCATGAGTGGTCACACTAGTTATGTAAATGCTGTGGCTATATCCAGTGATTCAGAGTTCATCGTATCGGGAAGTGATGTTAATACGGTGAGACTATGGGACTTCAAGACAGGTACCTGTAAGACCATGAGTGGTCACACAGATTGAGTATATGCTGTGGCTATATCCAGTGATTCAGAGTTCATCGTATCGGGAAGTGCAGATTATACGGTAAGACTATGGGACATCAAGACAGGTACTTGTAAGACTATGAGTGGTCACACAGATTAAGTATCATCTGTGGCTATATCCAGTGATTCAGAGTTCATCGTATCTGGAAGTGCAGATTATACGGTAAGACTATGGGACGTCAAGACAGGTACCTGTAAGACCATGAGTGGTCACACTAGTCAAGTATATGCTGTGGCTATATCCAGTGATTCAGAGTTCATCGTATCGGGAAGTGATGTTAATACGGTGAGACTATGGGACGTCAAAACAGGTACCTGTAAGACCATGAGTGGTCACAAAGATTATGTATGATCTGTGGCTATATCCAGTGATTCAGAGTTCATCGTATCGGGAAGTGCAGATTATACGGTAAGACTATGGGACGTCAAGACAGGTACCTGTAAGACCATGAGTGGTCACACATATTCTGCATTATCTGTTGCTATATCCAGTGATTCAGAGTTCATCGTATCGGGAAGTGATGATAAGACGGTGAGACTATGGGACGTCAAGACAGGTACCTGTAAGACCATGAGTGGTCACACTAGTTATGTAAATGCTGTGGCTATATCCAGTGATTCAGAGTTCATCGTATCGGGAAGTTATGATAATACGGTGAGACTATGGGACGTCAAGACAGGTACCTGTAAGACCATAAGTGGTCACACTAGTTATGTAAATGCTGTGGCTATATCCAGTGATTCAGAGTTCATCGTATCGGGAAGTGATGACAAGACGGTGAGACTATGGGACGTCAAGACAGGTACCTGTAAGACCATGAGTGATCACACTAGTTATGTATATGCTGTGGCTATATCCAGTGATTCAGAGTTCATCGTATCGGGAAGTGCAGATTATACGGTAAGACTATGGGACGTCAAGACAGGTACCTGTAAGACCATGAGTGGTCACACAGATTGAGTATATGCTGTGGCTATATCCAGTGATTCAGAGTTCATCGTATCGGGAAGTGATGATTATACGGTGAGACTATGGGACGTCAAGACAGGTACTTGTAAGACCATGAGTGGTCAAACAGATCATGTATTATCTGTTGCTATATTCAATGACTGAGAGTTCATCGTATCGGGAAGTGCAGATTATACGGTAAGACTATGGGACTTCAAGACAGGTACCTGTAAGACCATGAGTGGTCACAAAGATTAGGTATTATCTGTGGCTATATCCAGTGATTCAGAGTTCATCGTATCGGGAAGTGCAGATTATACGGTAAGACTATGGGACGTCAAGACAGGTACCTGTAAGACCATGAGTGGTCACACATATTCTGCATTATCTGTGGCTATATCCAGTGATTCAGAGTTCATCGTATCGGGAAGTGATGATAAGACGGTGAGACTATGGGACGTCAAGACAGGTACCTGTAAGACCATGAGTGGTCACACTAGTTATGTAAATGCTGTGGCTATATCCAGTGATTCAGAGTTCATCGTATCGGGAAGTTATGATAATACGGTGAGACTATGGGACGTCAAGATAGGTACCTGTAAGACCATGAGTGATCACACTAGTTATGTATATGCTGTGGCTATATCCAGTGATTCAGAGTTCATCGTATCGGGAAGTTATGATAATACGGTGAGACTATGGGACGTCAAGACAGGTACCTGTAAGACCATGAGTGGTCACACTAGTTATGTAAGATCTGTGGCTATATCCAGTGATTCAGAGTTCATCGTATCGGGAAGTGATGATTATACGGTAAGACTATGGGACGTCAAGACAGGTACCTGTAAGACCATGAGTGATCACACAGATTCTGTATATGCTGTGGCTATATCCAGTGATTCAGAGTTCATCGTATCGGGAAGTGATGATTATACGGTAAGACTATGGGACTTCAAGACAGGTACCTGTAAGACCATGAGTGGTCACAAAGATTATGTAAGATCTGTGGCTATATCCAGTGATTCAGAGTTCATCGTATCGGGAAGTGCAGATTATACGGTAAGACTATGGGACATCAAGACAGGTACTTGTAAGACTATGAGTGGTCACACAGATTAAGTATCATCTGTGGCTATATCCAGTGATTCAGAGTTCATCGTATCTGGAAGTGCAGATTATACGGTAAGACTATGGGACGTCAAGACAGGTACCTGTAAGACCATGAGTGGTCACACTAGTCAAGTATATGCTGTGGCTATATCCAGTGATTCAGAGTTCATCGTATCGGGAAGTGATGTTAATACGGTGAGACTATGGGACGTCAAAACAGGTACCTGTAAGACCATGAGTGGTCACAAAGATTCTGTATGATCTGTGGCTATATCCAGTGATTCAGAGTTCATCGTATCGGGAAGTGCAGATTATACGGTAAGACTATGGGACGTCAAGACAGGTACCTGTAAGACCATGAGTGGTCACACATATTCTGCATTATCTGTTGCTATATCCAGTGATTCAGAGTTCATCGTATCGGGAAGTGATGATAAGACGGTGAGACTATGGGACGTCAAGACAGGTACCTGTAAGACCATGAGTGGTCACACTAGTTATGTAAATGCTGTGGCTATATCCAGTGATTCAGAGTTCATCGTATCGGGAAGTTATGATAATACGGTGAGACTATGGGACGTCAAGACAGGTACCTGTAAGACCATAAGTGGTCACACTAGTTATGTAAATGCTGTGGCTATATCCAGTGATTCAGAGTTCATCGTATCGGGAAGTGATGACAAGACGGTGAGACTATGGGACGTCAAGACAGGTACCTGTAAGACCATGAGTGATCACACTAGTTATGTATATGCTGTGGCTATATCCAGTGATTCAGAGTTCATCGTATCGGGAAGTGCAGATTATACGGTAAGACTATGGGACGTCAAGACAGGTACCTGTAAGACCATGAGTGGTCACACAGATTGAGTATATGCTGTGGCTATATCCAGTGATTCAGAGTTCATCGTATCGGGAAGTGATGATAAGACGGTGAGACTATGGGACGTCAAGACAGGTACTTGTAAGACCATGAGTGGTCAAACAGATCATGTATTATCTGTTGCTATATTCAATGACTGAGAGTTCATCGTATCGGGAAGTGCAGATTATACGGTAAGACTATGGGACTTCAAGACAGGTACCTGTAAGACCATGAGTGGTCACAAAGATTAGGTATTATCTGTGGCTATATCCAGTGATTCAGAGTTCATCGTATCGGGAAGTGCAGATTATACGGTAAGACTATGGGACGTCAAGACAGGTACCTGTAAGACCATGAGTGGTCACACATATTCTGCATTATCTGTGGCTATATCCAGTGATTCAGAGTTCATCGTATCGGGAAGTGATGATAAGACGGTGAGACTATGGGACGTCAAGACAGGTACCTGTAAGACCATGAGTGGTCACACTAGTTATGTAAATGCTGTGGCTATATCCAGTGATTCAGAGTTCATCGTATCGGGAAGTTATGATAATACGGTGAGACTATGGGACGTCAAGATAGGTACCTGTAAGACCATGAGTGGTCACACTAGTTATGTAAATGCTGTGGCTATATCCAGTGATTCAGAGTTCATCGTATCGGGAAGTTATGATAATACGGTGAGACTATGGGACGTCAAGATAGGTACCTGTAAGACCATGAGTGGTCACACTAGTTATGTAAGATCTGTGGCTATATCCAGTGATTCAGAGTTCATCGTATCGGGAAGTGATGATTATACGGTAAGACTATGGGACGTCAAGACAGGTACCTGTAAGACCATGAGTGATCACACAGATTCTGTATATGCTGTGGCTATATCCAGTGATTCAGAGTTCATCGTATCGGGAAGTGATGATTATACGGTAAGACTATGGGACTTCAAGACAGGTACCTGTAAGACCATGAGTGGTCACACATATTCTGCATTATCTGTGGCTATATCCAGTGATTCAGAGTTCATCGTATCGGGAAGTGATGATAAGACGGTGAGACTATGGGACGTCAAGACAGGTACCTGTAAGACCATGAGTGGTCACAAAGATTATGTATTATCTGTGGCTATATCCAGTGATTCAGAGTTCATCGTATCGGGAAGTTATGATAATACGGTGAGACTATGGGACGTCAAGATAGGTACCTGTAAGACCATGAGTGGTCACACTAGTTATGTAAATGCTGTGGCTATATCCAGTGATTCAGAGTTCATCGTATCGGGAAGTGGAGATAAGACGGTGAGACTATGGGACGTCAAGACAGGTACCTGTAAGACCATGAGTGATCACACTAGTTATGTATATGCTGTGGCTATATCCAGTGATTCAGAGTTCATCGTATCGGGAAGTGCAGATTATACGGTGAGACTATGGGACTTCAAGACAGGTACCTGTAAGACCATGAGTGGTCACACTAGTCAAGTATATGCTGTGGCTATATCCAGTGATTCAGAGTTCATCGTATCGGGAAGTTATGATAAGACGGTGAGACTATGGGACGTCAAGACAGGTACCTGTAAGACCATGAGTGGTCACACTAGTCAAGTATATGCTGTGGCTATATCCAGTGATTCAGAGTTCATCGTATCGGGAAGTTATGATTAGACGGTGAGACTATGGGACGTCAAGACAGTTACCTGTAAGACCATGAGTGGTCACACTAGTCAAGTATATGCTGTGGCTATATCCAGTGATTCAGAGTTCATCGTATCGGGAAGTGCAGATTATACGGTGAGACTATGGGACTTCAAGACAGGTACCTGTAAGACCATGAGTGGTCACAAAGATTATGTATTATCTGTGGCTATATCCAGTGATTCAGAGTTCATCGTATCGGGAAGTGCAGATTATACGGTAAGACTATGGGACGTCAAGACAGGTATCTGTAAGACCATGAGTAGTCACACAGATTATGTAAGATCTGTGGCTATATCCAGTGACTCAGAGTTCATCGTATCGGGAAGTGCAGATTATACGGTAAGACTATGGGACGTCAAGACAGGTACCTGTAAGACCATGAGTGGTCACACTAGTTATGTAAATGCTGTGGCTATATCCAGTGATTCAGAGTTCATCGTATCGGGAAGTTATGATTAGACGGTGAGACAATGGGACGTCAAGACAGGTACCTGTAAGACCATGAGTGGTCACACTAGTCAAGTATATGCTGTGGCTATATCCAGTGATTCAGAGTTCATCGTATCGGGAAGTTATGATAAGACGGTGAGACTATGGGACGTCAAGACAGGTACCTGTAAGACCATGAGTGATCACACTAGTTATGTATATGCTGTGGCTATATCCAGTGATTCAGAGTTCATCGTATCGGGAAGTGCAGATTATACGGTAAGACTATGGGACGTCAAGACAGGTACCTGTAAGACCATGAGTGGTCACACTAGTTATGTAAATGCTGTGGCTATATCCAGTGATTCAGAGTTCATCGTATCGGGAAGTTATGATAATACGGTGAGACTATGGGACGTCAAGACAGGTACCTGTAAGACCATGAGTGGTCACACAGATTAAGTATATGCTGTGGCTATATCCAGTGATTCAGAGTTCATCGTATCGGGAAGTGCAGATTATACGGTAAGACTATGGGACGTCAAGACAGGTACCTGTAAGACCATGAGTGATCACACAGATTCTGTATATGCTGTGGCTATATCCAGTGATTCAGAGTTCATCGTATCGGGAAGTGCAGATTATACGGTAAGACTATGGGACGTCAAGACAGGTACCTGTAAGACCATGAGTGGTCACACATATTCTGTATATGCTGTGGCTATATCCAGTGATTCAGAGTTCATCGTATCGGGAAGTGATGATAAGACGGTGAGACTATGGGACGTCAAGACAGGTACCTGTAAGACCATGAGTGGTCACACTAGTTATGTAAATGCTGTGGCTATATCCAGTGATTCAGAGTTCATCGTATCGGGAAGTTATGATAATACGGTGAGACTATGGGACGTCAAGACAGGTACCTGTAAGACCATGAGTGGTCACACTAGTAATGTAAATGCTGTGGCTATATCCAGTGATTCAGAGTTCATCGTATCGGGAAGTGGAGATAAGACGGTGAGACTATGGGACGTCAAGACAGGTACCTGTAAGACCATGAGTGATCACACTAGTTATGTATATGCTGTGGCTATATCCAGTGATTCAGAGTTCATCGTATCGGGAAGTGCAGATTATACGGTAAGACTATGGGACGTCAAGACAGGTACCTGTAAGACCATGAGTGGTCACACTAGTTATGTAAATGCTGTGGCTATATCCAGTGATTCAGAGTTCATCGTATCGGGAAGTGATGACAAGACGGTGAGACTATGGGACGTCAAGACATGTACCTGTAAGACCATGAGTGGTCACACTAGTTATGTAAATGCTGTGGCTATATCCAGTGATTCAGAGTTCATCGTATCGGGAAGTTATGATTATACGGTAAGACTATGGGACGTCAAGACAGGTACCTGTAAGACCATGAGTGGTCACACTAGTTATGTAAATGCTGTGGCTATATCCAGTGATTCAGAGTTCATCGTATCGGGAAGTTATGATAATACGGTGAGACTATGGGACGTCAAGATAGGTACCTGTAAGACCATGAGTGATCACACTAGTTATGTATATGCTGTGGCTATATCCAGTGATTCAGAGTTCATCGTATCGGGAAGTGCAGATTATACGGTGAGACTATGGGACTTCAAGACAGGTACCTGTAAGACCATGAGTGGTCACACTAGTTATGTAAATGCTGTGGCTATATCCAGTGATTCAGAGTTCATCGTATCGGGAAGTGGAGATAAGACGGTGAGACTATGGGACGTCAAGACAGGTACCTGTAAGACCATGAGTGATCACACTAGTTATGTATATGCTGTGGCTATATCCAGTGATTCAGAGTTCATCGTATCGGGAAGTGCAGATTATACGGTAAGACTATGGGACGTCAAGACAGGTACCTGTAAGACCATGAGTGGTCACACAGATTGAGTATATGCTGTGGCTATATCCAGTGATTCAGAGTTCATCGTATCGGGAAGTGATGATTATACGGTGAGACTATGGGACGTCAAGACAGGTACCTGTAAGACCATGAGTGGTCACACTAGTTATGTAAATGCTGTGGCTATATCCAGTGATTCAGAGTTCATCGTATCGGGAAGTGCAGATTATACGGTAAGACTATGGGACTTCAAGACAGGTACCTGTAAGACCATGAGTGGTCACAAAGATTAGGTATTATCTGTGGCTATATCCAGTGATTCAGAGTTCATCGTATCGGGAAGTGATGATAAGACGGTGAGACTATGGGACGTCAAGACAGGTACCTGTAAGACCATGAGTGGTCACACAGATTAAGTATATGCTGTGGCTATATCCAGTGATTCAGAGTTCATCGTATCGGGAAGTGGAGATAAGACGGTGAGACTATGGGACGTCAAGACAGGTACCTGTAAGACCATGAGTGATCACACTAGTTATGTATATGCTGTGGCTATATCCAGTGATTCAGAGTTCATCGTATCGGGAAGTGCAGATTATACGGTAAGACTATGGGACGTCAAGACAGGTACCTGTAAGACCATGAGTGGTCAAACAGATTGAGTATATGCTGTGGCTATATCCAGTGATTCAGAGTTCATCGTATCGGGAAGTTTTGATAAGACGGTGAGACTATGGGACGTCAAGACAGGTACCTGTAAGACCATGAGTGGTCACACTAGTTATGTAAGATCTGTGGCTATATCCAGTGATTCAGAGTTCATCGTATCGGGAAGTGATGATTATACGGTAAGACTATGGGACGTCAAGACAGGTACCTGTAAGACCATGAGTGGTCACAAAGATTATGTATTATCTGTGGCTATATCCAGTGATTCAGAGTTCATCGTATCGGGAAGTGCAGATTATACGGTAAGACTATGGGACGTCAAGACAGGTACCTGTAAGACCATGAGTGGTCACACATATTCTGCATTATCTGTGGCTATATCCAGTGATTCAGAGTTCATCGTATCGGGAAGTGATGATAAGACGGTGAGACTATGGGACGTCAAGACAGGTACCTGTAAGACCATGAGTGGTCACACTAGTTATGTAAATGCTGTGGCTATATCCAGTGATTCAGAGTTCATCGTATCGGGAAGTTATGATAATACGGTGAGACTATGGGACGTCAAGATAGGTACCTGTAAGACCATGAGTGATCACACTAGTTATGTATATGCTGTGGCTATATCCAGTGATTCAGAGTTCATCGTATCGGGAAGTGCAGATTATACGGTGAGACTATGGGACTTCAAGACAGGTACCTGTAAGACCATGAGTGGTCACACTAGTTATGTAAATGCTGTGGCTATATCCAGTGATTCAGAGTTCATCGTATCGGGAAGTGGAGATAAGACGGTGAGACTATGGGACGTCAAGACAGGTACCTGTAAGACCATGAGTGATCACACTAGTTATGTATATGCTGTGGCTATATCCAGTGATTCAGAGTTCATCGTATCGGGAAGTGCAGATTATACGGTGAGACTATGGGACTTCAAGACAGGTACCTGTAAGACCATGAGTGGTCACACTAGTCAAGTATATGCTGTGGCTATATCCAGTGATTCAGAGTTCATCGTATCGGGAAGTGCAGATTATACGGTAAGACTATGGGACGTCAAGACAGGTACCTGTAAGACCATGAGTGGTCACACATATTCTGCATTATCTGTTGCTATATCCAGTGATTCAGAGTTCATCGTATCGGGAAGTGATGATAAGACGGTGAGACTATGGGACGTCAAGACAGGTACCTGTAAGACCATGAGTGGTCACACTAGTTATGTAAATGCTGTGGCTATATCCAGTGATTCAGAGTTCATCGTATCGGGAAGTGCAGATTATACGGTAAGACTATGGGACTTCAAGACAGGTACTTGTAAGACCATGAGTGGTCAAACAGATTATGTATTATCTGTGGCTATATCCAGTGATTCAGAGTTCATCGTATCGGGAAGTGCAGATTATACGGTAAGACTATGGGACGTCAAGACAGGTATCTGTAAGACCATGAGTAGTCACACAGATTATGTAAGATCTGTGGCTATATCCAGTGACTCAGAGTTCATCGTATCGGGAAGTGCAGATTATACGGTAAGACTATGGGACGTCAAGACAGGTACCTGTAAGACCATGAGTGGTCACACTAGTTATGTAAATGCTGTGGCTATATCCAGTGATTCAGAGTTCATCGTATCGGGAAGTTATGATAATACGGTGAGACTATGGGACGTCAAGACAGGTACCTGTAAGACCATGAGTGGTCACACAGATTGAGTATATGCTGTGGCTATATCCAGTGATTCAGAGTTCATCGTATCGGGAAGTGATGATTATACGGTGAGACTATGGGACGTCAAGACAGGTACCTGTAAGACCATGAGTGGTCACACTAGTTATGTAAATGCTGTGGCTATATCCAGTGATTCAGAGTTCATCGTATCGGGAAGTTATGATTATACGGTAAGACTATGGGACGTCAAGACAGGTACCTGTAAGACCATGAGTGATCACACAGATTCTGTATATGCTGTGGCTATATCCAGTGATTCAGAGTTCATCGTATCGGGAAGTGCAGATTATACGGTAAGACTATGGGACTTCAAGACAGGTACTTGTAAGACCATGAGTGGTCAAACAGATTATGTATTATCTGTGGCTATATCCAGTGATTCAGAGTTCATCGTATCGGGAAGTGCAGATTATACGGTAAGACTATGGGACGTCAAGACAGGTATCTGTAAGACCATGAGTAGTCACACAGATTATGTAAGATCTGTGGCTATATCCAGTGACTCAGAGTTCATCGTATCGGGAAGTGCAGATTATACGGTAAGACTATGGGACGTCAAGACAGGTACCTGTAAGACCATGAGTGGTCACAAAGATTATGTATTATCTGTGGCTATATCCAGTGATTCAGAGTTCATCGTATCGGGAAGTGATGTTAATACGGTGAGACTATGGGACGTCAAGACAGGTACCTGTAAGACCATGAGTGGTCACACAAATGTTGTATATGCTGTGGCTATATCCAGTGATTCAGAGTTCATCGTATCGGGAAGTGGAGATAAGACGGTGAGACTATGGGACGTCAAGACAGGTACCTGTAAGACCATGAGTGGTCACAAAGATTATGTATTATCTGTGGCTATATCCAGTGATTCAGAGTTCATCGTATCGGGAAGTGCAGATTAGACGGTAAGACTATGGGACGTCAAGACAGGTACCTGTAAGACCATGAGTGGTCACACATATTCTGCATTATCTGTGGCTATATCCAGTGATTCAGAGTTCATCGTATCGGGAAGTGATGATAAGACGGTGAGACTATGGGACGTCAAGACAGGTACCTGTAAGACCATGAGTGGTCACACTAGTTATGTAAGATCTGTGGCTATATCCAGTGATTCAGAGTTCATCGTATCGGGAAGTGATGATTATACGGTAAGACTATGGGACGTCAAGACAGGTACCTGTAAGACCATGAGTGGTCACAAAGATTATGTATTATCTGTGGCTATATCCAGTGATTCAGAGTTCATCGTATCGGGAAGTGCAGATTATACGGTAAGACTATGGGACTTCAAGACAGGTACCTGTAAGACCATGAGTGGTCACAAAGATTAGGTATTATCTGTGGCTATATCCAGTGATTCAGAGTTCATCGTATCGGGAAGTGATGATAAGACGGTGAGACTATGGGACGTCAAGACAGGTACCTGTAAGACCATGAGTGGTCACACAGATTAAGTATATGCTGTGGCTATATCCAGTGATTCAGAGTTCATCGTATCGGGAAGTGGAGATAAGACGGTGAGACTATGGGACGTCAAGACAGGTACCTGTAAGACCATGAGTGGTCACACTAGTTATGTAAATGCTGTGGCTATATCCAGTGATTCAGAGTTCATCGTATCGGGAAGTGGAGATAAGACGGTGAGACTATGGGACGTCAAGACAGGTACCTGTAAGACCATGAGTGATCACACTAGTTATGTATATGCTGTGGCTATATCCAGTGATTCAGAGTTCATCGTATCGGGAAGTGCAGATTATACGGTGAGACTATGGGACTTCAAGACAGGTACCTGTAAGACCATGAGTGGTCACACTAGTCAAGTATATGCTGTGGCTATATCCAGTGATTCAGAGTTCATCGTATCGGGAAGTTATGATTAGACGGTGAGACAATGGGACGTCAAGACAGGTACCTGTAAGACCATGAGTGGTCACACTAGTCAAGTATATGCTGTGGCTATATCCAGTGATTCAGAGTTCATCGTATCGGGAAGTTATGATTAGACGGTGAGACTATGGGACGTCAAGACAGTTACCTGTAAGACCATGAGTGGTCACACTAGTTATGTAAATGCTGTGGCTATATCCAGTGATTCAGAGTTCATCGTATCGGGAAGTGATGTTAATACGGTGAGACTATGGGACTTCAAGACAGGTACCTGTAAGACCATGAGTGGTCACACTAGTTATGTAAATGCTGTGGCTATATCCAGTGATTCAGAGTTCATCGTATCGGGAAGTGGAGATAAGACGGTGAGACTATGGGACGTCAAGACAGGTACCTGTAAGACCATGAGTGGTCACAAAGATTATGTATTATCTGTGGCTATATCCAGTGATTCAGAGTTCATCGTATCGGGAAGTGCAGATTAGACGGTAAGACTATGGGACGTCAAGACAGGTACCTGTAAGACCATGAGTGGTCACACATATTCTGCATTATCTGTGGCTATATCCAGTGATTCAGAGTTCATCGTATCGGGAAGTGATGATAAGACGGTGAGACTATGGGACGTCAAGACAGGTACCTGTAAGACCATGAGTGGTCACACTAGTTATGTAAATGCTGTGGCTATATCCAGTGATTCAGAGTTCATCGTATCGGGAAGTTATGATAATACGGTGAGACTATGGGACGTCAAGACAGGTACCTGTAAGACCATGAGTGGTCACACTAGTTATGTAAATGCTGTGGCTATATCCAGTGATTCAGAGTTCATCGTATCGGGAAGTGGAGATAAGACGGTGAGACTATGGGACGTCAAGACAGGTACCTGTAAGACCATGAGTGATCACACTAGTTATGTATATGCTGTGGCTATATCCAGTGATTCAGAGTTCATCGTATCGGGAAGTGCAGATTATACGGTAAGACTATGGGACGTCAAGACAGGTACCTGTAAGACCATGAGTGGTCACACAGATTGAGTATATGCTGTGGCTATATCCAGTGATTCAGAGTTCATCGTATCGGGAAGTGATGATTATACGGTGAGACTATGGGACGTCAAGACAGGTACTTGTAAGACCATGAGTGGTCAAACAGATCATGTATTATCTGTTGCTATATCCAGTGACTGAGAGTTCATCGTATCGGGAAGTGCAGATTATACGGTAAGACTATGGGACTTCAAGACAGGTACCTGTAAGACCATGAGTGGTCACAAAGATTATGTATTATCTGTGGCTATATCCAGTGATTCAGAGTTCATCGTATCGGGAAGTGATGATAAGACGGTGAGACTATGGGACGTCAAGACAGGTACCTGTAAGACCATGAGTGGTCACACAGATTAAGTATATGCTGTGGCTATATCCAGTGATTCAGAGTTCATCGTATCGGGAAGTGATGATTATACGGTGAGACTATGGGACGTCAAGACAGGTACCTGTAAGACCATGAGTGGTCACACAGATTGAGTATCATCTGTGGCTATATCCAGTGACTCAGAGTTCATCGTATCGGGAAGTGCAGATTATACGGTAAGACTATGGGACTTCAAGACAGGTACCTGTAAGACCATGAGTGGTCAAACAGATTGAGTATATGCTGTGGCTATATCCAGTGATTCAGAGTTCATCGTATCGGGAAGTTTTGATAAGACGGTGAGACTATGGGACGTCAAGACAGGTACCTGTAAGACCATGAGTGGTCACACAGATTGAGTATCATCTGTGGCTATATCCAATGATTCATAGTTCATCGTATCGGGAAGTGATGATTATACGGTAAGACTATGGGACGTCAAGACAGGTACCTGTAAGACCATGAGTGGTCACACTAGTTATGTAAATGCTGTGGCTATATCCAGTGATTCAGAGTTCATCGTATCGGGAAGTGCAGATTATACGGTAAGACTATGGGACTTCAAGACAGGTACCTGTAAGACCATGAGTGGTCACAAAGATTATGTATTATCTGTGGCTATATCCAGTGATTCAGAGTTCATCGTATTGGGAAGTGATGATAAGACGGTGAGACTATGGGACATCAAGACAGGTACTTGTAAGACTATGAGTGGTCACACAGATTAAGTATCATCTGTGGCTATATCCAGTGACTCAGAGTTCATCGTATCGGGAAGTTATGATAATACGGTGAGACTATGGGACTTCAAGACAGGTACCTGTAAGACCATGAGTGGTCACACTAGTCAAGTATATGCTGTGGCTATATCCAGTGATTCAGAGTTCATCGTATCGGGAAGTGATGATAAGACGGTGAGACTATGGGACGTCAAGACAGGTACCTGTAAGACCATGAGTGGTCACACTAGTTATGTAAATGCTGTGGCTATATCCAGTGATTCAGAGTTCATCGTATCGGGAAGTTATGATTAGACGGTGAGACTATGGGACGTCAAGACAGGTACCTGTAAGACCATGAGTGGTCACACATATTCTGCAATATCTGTTGCTATATCCAGTGATTCAGAGTTCATCGTATCGGGAAGTGATGATAAGACGGTGAGACTATGGGACGTCAAGATAGGTACCTGTAAGACCATGAGTGGTCACACAAATGTTGTATATGCTGTGGCTATATCCAGTTATTCAGAGTTCATCGTATCGGGAAGTTAAGATTATACGGTGAGACTATGGGACGTCAAGACAGGTACCTGTAAGACCATGAGTGGTCACACTAGTTATGTAAATGCTGTGGCTATATCCAGTGATTCAGAGTTCATCGTATCGGGAAGTTATGATTAGACGGTGAGACTATGGGACGTCAAGATAGGTACCTGTAAGACCATGAGTGGTCACACTAGTCAAGTATATGCTGTGGCTATATCCAGTGATTCAGAGTTCATCGTATCGGGAAGTTAAGATTATACGGTGAGACTATGGGACGTCAAGACAGTTACCTGTAAGACCATGAGTGGTCACACTAGTTATGTAAATGCTGTGGCTATATCCAGTGATTCAGAGTTCATCGTATCGGGAAGTGATGTTAATACGGTGAGACTATGGGACTTCAAGACAGGTACCTGTAAGACCATGAGTGGTCACAAAGATTATGTATTATCTGTGGCTATATCCAGTGATTCAGAGTTCATCGTATCGGGAAGTGCAGATAAGACGGTGAGACTATGGGACATCAAGACAGGTACTTGTAAGACTATGAGTGGTCACACAGATTAAGTATCATCTGTGGCTATATCCAGTGATTCAGAGTTCATCGTATCGGGAAGTGCAGATTATACGGTAAGACTATGGGACGTCAAGACAGGTACCTGTAAGACCATGAGTGGTCACAAAGATTATGTATTATCTGTGGCTATATCCAGTGATTCAGAGTTCATCGTATCGGGAAGTGATGACAAGACGGTGAGACTATGGGACGTCAAGACAGGTACCTGTAAGACCATGAGTGATCACACAGATTCTGTATATGCTGTGGCTATATCCAGTGATTCAGAGTTCATCGTATCGGGAAGTGATGATAAGACGGTAAGACTATGGGACGTCAAGACAGGTACCTGTAAGACCATGAGTGGTCACACATATTCTGCATTATCTGTTGCTATATCCAGTGATTCAGAGTTCATCGTATCGGGAAGTGATGATAAGACGGTGACACTATGGGACGTCAAGACAGTTACCTGTAAGACCATGAGTGGTCACACTAGTTATGTAAATGCTGTGGCTATATCCAGTGATTCAGAGTTCATCGTATCGGGAAGTTATGATAATACGGTGAGACTATGGGACTTCAAGACAGGTACCTGTAAGACCATGAGTGGTCACACTAGTCAAGTATATGCTGTGGCTATATCCAGTGATTCAGAGTTCATCGTATCGGGAAGTGATGATAAGACGGTGAGACTATGGGACGTCAAGACAGGTACCTGTAAGACCATGAGTGGTCACACAGATTGAGTATATGCTGTGGCTATATCCAGTGATTCAGAGTTCATCGTATCGGGAAGTTATGATTAGACGGTGAGACTATGGGACGTCAAGACAGGTACCTGTAAGACCATGAGTGGTCAAACAGATTAAGTATCATCTGTGGCTATATCCAGTGATTCAGAGTTCATTGTATCGGGAAGTGCAGATTATACGGTAAGACTATGGGACGTCAAGACAGGTACCTGTAAGACCATGAGTGGTCACAAAGATTGAGTATATGCTGTGGCTATATCCAGTGATTCAGAGTTCATCGTATCGGGAAGTGCAGATTGTACGGTAAGACTATGGGACGTCAAGACAGGTACTTGTAAGACCATGAGTGGTCAAACAGATTGAGTATATGCTGTGGCTATATCCAGTGATTCAGAGTTCATCGTATCGGGAAGTGCAGATTATACGGTAAGACTATGGGACGTCAAGACAGGTACCTGTAAGACCATGAGTGATCACACTAGTTATGTATTATCTGTGGCTATATCCAGTGATTCAGAGTTCATCGTATCGGGAAGTTATGATTAGACGGTGAGACTATGGGACGTCAAGACAGGTACTTGTAAGACCATGAGTGGTCACAAAGATTATGTATATGCTGTGGCTATATCCAGTTATTCAGAGTTCATCGTATCGGGAAGTGATGATTATACGGTGAGACTATGGGCGTCAAGACAGGTACCTGTAAGACCATGAGTGGTCACACTAGTTATGTAAATGCTGTGGCTATATCCAGTGATTCAGAGTTCATCGTATCGGGAAGTGATGATAAGACGGTGAGACTATGGGACGTCAAGACAGGTACCTGTAAGACCATGAGTGGTCACACTAGTCAAGTATATGCTGTGGCTATATCCAGTGATTCAGAGTTCATCGTATCGGGAAGTGCAGATTATACGGTAAGACTATGGGACGTCAAGACAGGTACCTGTAAGACCATGAGTGGTCACAAAGATTATGTATTATCTGTGGCTATATCCAGTGACTCAGAGTTCATCGTATCGGGAAGTGCAGATTATACGGTGAGACTATGGGACGTCAAGACAGGTACCTGTAAGACCATGAGTGATCACACAGATTATGTATATGCTGTGGCTATATCCAGTGATTCAGAGTTCATCGTATCGGGAAGTTATGATAAGACGGTGAGACTATGGGACGTCAAGACAGGTACTTGTAAGACCATGAGTGGTCACAAAGATTATGTATATGCTGTGGCTATATCCAGTGATTCAGAGTTCATCGTATCGGGAAGTGATGATAAGACGGTGAGACTATGGGACGTCAAGATAGGTACCTGTAAGACCATGAGTGGTGACACATATTCTGCATTATCTGTGGCTATATCCAGTGATTCAGAGTTCATCGTATCGGGAAGTTATGATTAGACGGTGAGACTATGGGACGTCAAGACAGGTACCTGTAAGACCATGAGTGGTGACACATATTCTGCATTATCTGTGGCTATATCCAGTGATTCAGAGTTCATCGTATCGGGAAGTGATGATAAGACGGTGAGACTATGGGACGTCAAGATAGGTACCTGTAAGACCATGAGTGGTCACACTAGTCAAGTATATGCTGTGGCTATATCCAGTGATTCAGAGTTCATCGTATCGGGAAGTGATGTTAATACGGTGAGACTATGGGACGTCAAGACAGGTACCTGTAAGACCATGAGTGGTCACAAAGATTATGTATATGCTGTGGCTATATCCAGTGATTCAGAGTTCATCGTATCGGGAAGTGCAGATTATACGGTGAGACTATGGGACGTCAAGACAGGTACCTGTAAGACCATGAGTGGTCACACAGATTCTGTATATGCTGTGGCTATATCCAGTGATTCAGAGTTCATCGTATCGGGAAGTGCAGATAAGACGGTGAGACTATGGGACATCAAGACAGGTACTTGTAAGACTATGAGTGGTCACACAGATTAAGTATCATCTGTGGCTATATCCAGTGATTCAGAGTTCATCGTATCGGGAAGTGCAGATTATACGGTAAGACTATGGGACGTCAAGACAGGTACCTGTAAGACCATGAGTGGTCACAAAGATTATGTATTATCTGTGGCTATATCCAGTGATTCAGAGTTCATCGTATCGGGAAGTGATGACAAGACGGTGAGACTATGGGACGTCAAGATAGGTACCTGTAAGACCATGAGTGGTCACACAGATTGAGTATATGCTGTGGCTATATCCAGTGATTCAGAGTTCATCGTATCGGGAAGTGATGATAAGACGGTAAGACTATGGGACTTCAAGACAGGTACCTGTAAGACCATGAGTGGTCACAAAGATTATGTAAGATCTGTGGCTATATCCAGTGATTCAGAGTTCATCGTATCGGGAAGTGATGATAAGACGGTGAGACTATGGGACGTCAAGACAGGTACCTGTAAGACCATGAGTGGTCACACTAGTCAAGTATATGCTGTGGCTATATCCAGTGATTCAGAGTTCATCGTATCGGGAAGTGATGATAAGACGGTGAGACTATGGGACGTCAAGACAGGTACCTGTAAGACCATGAGTGGTCACACAGATTAAGTATTATCTGTGGCTATATCCAGTGACTCAGAGTTCATCGTATCGGGAAGTGCAGATTATACGGTAAGACTATGGGACTTCAAGACAGGTACCTGTAAGACCATGAGTGGTCACAAAGATTATGTATTATCTGTGGATATATCCAGTGATTCAGAGTTCATCGTATCGGGAAGTGATGATAGGACGGTGAGACTATGGGACGTCAAGACAGGTACCTGTAAGACCATGAGTGGTCACAAAGATTATGTATTATCTGTGGCTATATAGAGTGATTCAGAGTTCATCGTATCGGGAAGTGATGATAAGACGGTGAGACTATGGGACGTCAAGATTGGTACCTGTAAGACCATGAGTGGTCACACTAGTCAAGTATATGCTGTGGCTATATCCAGTGATTCAGAGTTCATCGTATCGGGAAGCGATGATAAGACGGTGAGACTATGGGACGTCAAGACAGGTACTTGTAAGACCATGAGTGGTCACAAAGATTATGTATATGCTGTGGCTATATCCAGTTATTCAGAGTTCATCGTATCGGGAAGTGATGACAAGACGGTGAGACTATGGGACGTCAAGACAGGTACCTGTAAGACCATGAGTGATCACACAGATTCTGTATATGCTGTGGCTATATCCAGTGATTCAGAGTTCATCGTATCGGGAAGTTATGATAAGACGGTGAGACTATGGGACGTCAAGACAGGTACTTGTAAGACCATGAGTGGTCACAAAGATTATGTATATGCTGTGGCTATATCCAGTTATTCAGAGTTCATCGTATCGGGAAGTGCAGATTATACGGTAAGACTATGGGACGTCAAGACAGGTACCTGTAAGACCATGAGTGGTCACACAGATTGAGTATATGCTGTGGCTATATCCAGTGATTCAGAGTTCATCGTATCGGGAAGTTATGATTAGACGGTGAGACTATGGGACGTCAAGACAGGTACCTGTAAGACCATGAGTGGTCAAACAGATTAAGTATCATCTGTGGCTATATCCAGTGATTCAGAGTTCATCGTATCGGGAAGTGCAGATTATACGGTAAGACTATGGGACTTCAAGACAGGTACCTGTAAGACCATGAGTGGTCACACTAGTCAAGTATATGCTGTGGCTATATCCAGTGATTCAGAGTTCATCGTATCGGGAAGTGCAGATTATACGGTAAGACTATGGGACGTCAAGACAGGTACCTGTAAGACCATGAGTGGTCACACAGATTGAGTATATGCTGTGGCTATATCCAGTGATTCAGAGTTCATCGTATCGGGAAGTTATGATTAGACGGTGAGACTATGGGACGTCAAGACAGGTACCTATAAGACCATGAGTGATCACACAGATTCTGTATATGCTGTGGCTATATCCAGTGATTCAGAGTTCATCGTATCGGGAAGTGATGATAAGACGGTGAGACTATGGGCGTCAAGACAGGTACCTGTAAGACCATGAGTGGTCACACTAGTTATGTAAATGCTGTGGCTATATCCAGTGATTCAGAGTTCATCGTATCGGGAAGTGCAGATTATACGGTAAGACTATGGGACTTCAAGACAGGTACCTGTAAGACCATGAGTGGTCACACATATTCTGCATTATCTGTTGCTATATCCAGTGATTCAGAGTTCATCGTATCGGGAAGTGATGATAAGACGGTGAGACTATGGGACGTCAAGACAGGTACCTGTAAGACCATGAGTGGTCACACTAGTTATGTAAATGCTGTGGCTATATCCAGTGATTCAGAGTTCATCGTATCGGGAAGTGCAGATTATACGTTAAGACTATGGGACGTCAAGACAGGTACCTGTAAGACCATGAGTGGTCACACAGATTCTGTATATGCTGTGGCTATATCCAGTGACTCAGAGTTCATCGTATCGGGAAGTGCAGATTATACGGTAAGACTATGGGACGTCAAGACAGGTACCTGTAAGACCATGAGTGGTCACAAAGATTATGTATTATCTGTGGCTATATCCAGTGATTCAGAGTTCATCGTATCGGGAAGTGATGATAAGACGGTGAGACTATGGGACGTCAAGACAGGTACCTGTAAGACCATGAGTGGTCACACAGATTAAGTATATGCTGTGGCTATATCCAGTGATTCAGAGTTCATCGTATCGGGAAGTGATGATTATACGGTGAGACTATGGGACGTCAAGACAGGTACCTGTAAGACCATGAGTGGTCACACAGATTGAGTATCATCTGTGGCTATATCCAGTGACTCAGAGTTCATCGTATCGGGAAGTGCAGATTATACGGTAAGACTATGGGACTTCAAGACAGGTACCTGTAAGACCATGAGTGGTCAAACAGATTGAGTATATGCTGTGGCTATATCCAGTGATTCAGAGTTCATCGTATCGGGAAGTGATGATAAGACGGTGAGACTATGGGACGTCAAGACAGGTACCTGTAAGACCATGAGTGGTCACACAGATTAAGTATATGCTGTGGCTATATCCAGTGATTCAGAGTTCATCGTATCGGGAAGTGGAGATAAGACGGTGAGACTATGGGACGTCAAGACAGGTACCTGTAAGACCATGAGTGGTCACACTAGTTATGTAAATGCTGTGGCTATATCCAGTGATTCAGAGTTCATCGTATCGGGAAGTGGAGATAAGACGGTGAGACTATGGGACGTCAAGACAGGTACCTGTAAGACCATGAGTGATCACACTAGTTATGTATATGCTGTGGCTATATCCAGTGATTCAGAGTTCATCGTATCGGGAAGTGCAGATTATACGGTGAGACTATGGGACTTCAAGACAGGTACCTGTAAGACCATGAGTGGTCACACTAGTCAAGTATATGCTGTGGCTATATCCAGTGATTCAGAGTTCATCGTATCGGGAAGTTATGATTAGACGGTGAGACAATGGGACGTCAAGACAGGTACCTGTAAGACCATGAGTGGTCACACTGGTCAAGTATATGCTGTGGCTATATCCAGTGATTCAGAGTTCATCGTATCGGGAAGTTATGATTAGACGGTGAGACTATGGGACGTCAAGACAGTTACCTGTAAGACCATGAGTGGTCACACTAGTTATGTAAATGCTGTGGCTATATCCAGTGATTCAGAGTTCATCGTATCGGGAAGTGATGTTAATACGGTGAGACTATGGGACTTCAAGACAGGTACCTGTAAGACCATGAGTGGTCACACTAGTTATGTAAATGCTGTGGCTATATCCAGTGATTCAGAGTTCATCGTATCGGGAAGTGGAGATAAGACGGTGAGACTATGGGACGTCAAGACAGGTACCTGTAAGACCATGAGTGGTCACAAAGATTATGTATTATCTGTGGCTATATCCAGTGATTCAGAGTTCATCGTATCGGGAAGTGCAGATTAGACGGTAAGACTATGGGACGTCAAGACAGGTACCTGTAAGACCATGAGTGGTCACACATATTCTGCATTATCTGTGGCTATATCCAGTGATTCAGAGTTCATCGTATCGGGAAGTGATGATAAGACGGTGAGACTATGGGACGTCAAGACAGGTACCTGTAAGACCATGAGTGGTCACACTAGTTATGTAAATGCTGTGGCTATATCCAGTGATTCAGAGTTCATCGTATCGGGAAGTTATGATAATACGGTGAGACTATGGGACGTCAAGACAGGTACCTGTAAGACCATGAGTGGTCACACTAGTTATGTAAATGCTGTGGCTATATCCAGTGATTCAGAGTTCATCGTATCGGGAAGTGGAGATAAGACGGTGAGACTATGGGACGTCAAGACAGGTACCTGTAAGACCATGAGTGATCACACTAGTTATGTATATGCTGTGGCTATATCCAGTGATTCAGAGTTCATCGTATCGGGAAGTGCAGATTATACGGTAAGACTATGGGACGTCAAGACAGGTACCTGTAAGACCATGAGTGGTCACACAGATTGAGTATATGCTGTGGCTATATCCAGTGATTCAGAGTTCATCGTATCGGGAAGTGATGATTATACGGTGAGACTATGGGACGTCAAGACAGGTACTTGTAAGACCATGAGTGGTCAAACAGATCATGTATTATCTGTTGCTATATCCAGTGACTGAGAGTTCATCGTATCGGGAAGTGCAGATTATACGGTAAGACTATGGGACTTCAAGACAGGTACCTGTAAGACCATGAGTGGTCACAAAGATTATGTATTATCTGTGGCTATATCCAGTGATTCAGAGTTCATCGTATCGGGAAGTGATGATAAGACGGTGAGACTATGGGACGTCAAGACAGGTACCTGTAAGACCATGAGTGGTCACACAGATTAAGTATATGCTGTGGCTATATCCAGTGATTCAGAGTTCATCGTATCGGGAAGTGATGATTATACGGTGAGACTATGGGACGTCAAGACAGGTACCTGTAAGACCATGAGTGGTCACACAGATTGAGTATCATCTGTGGCTATATCCAGTGACTCAGAGTTCATCGTATCGGGAAGTGCAGATTATACGGTAAGACTATGGGACTTCAAGACAGGTACCTGTAAGACCATGAGTGGTCAAACAGATTGAGTATATGCTGTGGCTATATCCAGTGATTCAGAGTTCATCGTATCGGGAAGTTTTGATAAGACGGTGAGACTATGGGACGTCAAGACAGGTACCTGTAAGACCATGAGT
This sequence comes from Loxodes magnus, assembly GCA_946699065.1. Classification (NCBI taxonomy): domain Eukaryota; phylum Ciliophora; class Karyorelictea; order Loxodida; family Loxodidae; genus Loxodes; species Loxodes magnus. The sequence goes on along the minus strand of CAMPDV010000021.1, from coordinate 255,217 downwards.
GGTCACACAGATTGAGTATCATCTGTGGCTATATCCAATGATTCATAGTTCATCGTATCGGGAAGTGATGATTATACGGTAAGACTATGGGACGTCAAGACAGGTACCTGTAAGACCATGAGTGGTCACACTAGTTATGTAAATGCTGTGGCTATATCCAGTGATTCAGAGTTCATCGTATCGGGAAGTGCAGATTATACGGTAAGACTATGGGACTTCAAGACAGGTACCTGTAAGACCATGAGTGGTCACAAAGATTATGTATTATCTGTGGCTATATCCAGTGATTCAGAGTTCATCGTATTGGGAAGTGATGATAAGACGGTGAGACTATGGGACATCAAGACAGGTACTTGTAAGACTATGAGTGGTCACACAGATTAAGTATCATCTGTGGCTATATCCAGTGACTCAGAGTTCATCGTATCGGGAAGTGCAGATTATACGGTAAGACTATGGGACTTCAAGACAGGTACCTGTAAGACCATGAGTGGTCACAAAGATTATGTATTATCTGTGGCTATATCCAGTGATTCAGAGTTCATCGTATCGGGAAGTGATGATAAGACGGTGAGACTATGGGACGTCAAGACAGGTACCTGTAAGACCATGAGTGGTCACACTAGTTATGTAAATGCTGTGGCTATATCCAGTGATTCAGAGTTCATCGTATCGGGAAGTTATGATTAGACGGTGAGACTATGGGACGTCAAGACAGGTACCTGTAAGACCATGAGTGGTCACACATATTCTGCAATATCTGTTGCTATATCCAGTGATTCAGAGTTCATCGTATCGGGAAGTGATGATAAGACGGTGAGACTATGGGACGTCAAGATAGGTACCTGTAAGACCATGAGTGGTCACACAAATGTTGTATATGCTGTGGCTATATCCAGTTATTCAGAGTTCATCGTATCGGGAAGTTAAGATTATACGGTGAGACTATGGGACGTCAAGACAGGTACCTGTAAGACCATGAGTGGTCACACTAGTTATGTAAATGCTGTGGCTATATCCAGTGATTCAGAGTTCATCGTATCGGGAAGTTATGATTAGACGGTGAGACTATGGGACGTCAAGATAGGTACCTGTAAGACCATGAGTGGTCACACTAGTCAAGTATATGCTGTGGCTATATCCAGTGATTCAGAGTTCATCGTATCGGGAAGTTAAGATTATACGGTGAGACTATGGGACGTCAAGACAGTTACCTGTAAGACCATGAGTGGTCACACTAGTTATGTAAATGCTGTGGCTATATCCAGTGATTCAGAGTTCATCGTATCGGGAAGTGATGTTAATACGGTGAGACTATGGGACTTCAAGACAGGTACCTGTAAGACCATGAGTGGTCACAAAGATTATGTATTATCTGTGGCTATATCCAGTGATTCAGAGTTCATCGTATCGGGAAGTGCAGATAAGACAGTGAGACTATGGGACATCAAGACAGGTACTTGTAAGACTATGAGTGGTCACACAGATTAAGTATCATCTGTGGCTATATCCAGTGATTCAGAGTTCATCGTATCGGGAAGTGCAGATTATACGGTAAGACTATGGGACGTCAAGACAGGTACCTGTAAGACCATGAGTGGTCACAAAGATTATGTATTATCTGTGGCTATATCCAGTGATTCAGAGTTCATCGTATCGGGAAGTGATGACAAGACGGTGAGACTATGGGACGTCAAGACAGGTACCTGTAAGACCATGAGTGATCACACAGATTCTGTATATGCTGTGGCTATATCCAGTGATTCAGAGTTCATCGTATCGGGAAGTGATGATAAGACGGTAAGACTATGGGACGTCAAGACAGGTACCTGTAAGACCATGAGTGGTCACACATATTCTGCATTATCTGTTGCTATATCCAGTGATTCAGAGTTCATCGTATCGGGAAGTGATGATAAGACGGTGACACTATGGGACGTCAAGACAGTTACCTGTAAGACCATGAGTGGTCACACTAGTTATGTAAATGCTGTGGCTATATCCAGTGATTCAGAGTTCATCGTATCGGGAAGTTATGATAATACGGTGAGACTATGGGACTTCAAGACAGGTACCTGTAAGACCATGAGTGGTCACACTAGTCAAGTATATGCTGTGGCTATATCCAGTGATTCAGAGTTCATCGTATCGGGAAGTGATGATAAGACGGTGAGACTATGGGACGTCAAGACAGGTACCTGTAAGACCATGAGTGGTCACACAGATTGAGTATATGCTGTGGCTATATCCAGTGATTCAGAGTTCATCGTATCGGGAAGTGATGATTATACGGTGAGACTATGGGACGTCAAGACAGGTACCTGTAAGACCATGAGTGGTCACAAAGATTATGTAAGATCTGTGGCTATATCCAGTGATTCAGAGTTCATTGTATCGGGAAGTGCAGATTATACGGTAAGACTATGGGACGTCAAGACAGGTACCTGTAAGACCATGAGTGGTCACAAAGATTGAGTATATGCTGTGGCTATATCCAGTGATTCAGAGTTCATCGTATCGGGAAGTGCAGATTGTACGGTAAGACTATGGGACGTCAAGACAGGTACTTGTAAGACCATGAGTGGTCAAACAGATTGAGTATATGCTGTGGCTATATCCAGTGATTCAGAGTTCATCGTATCGGGAAGTGCAGATTATACGGTAAGACTATGGGACGTCAAGACAGGTACCTGTAAGACCATGAGTGATCACACTAGTTATGTATTATCTGTGGCTATATCCAGTGATTCAGAGTTCATCGTATCGGGAAGTTATGATTAGACGGTGAGACTATGGGACGTCAAGACAGGTACTTGTAAGACCATGAGTGGTCACAAAGATTATGTATATGCTGTGGCTATATCCAGTTATTCAGAGTTCATCGTATCGGGAAGTGATGATTATACGGTGAGACTATGGGCGTCAAGACAGGTACCTGTAAGACCATGAGTGGTCACACTAGTTATGTAAATGCTGTGGCTATATCCAGTGATTCAGAGTTCATCGTATCGGGAAGTGATGATAAGACGGTGAGACTATGGGACGTCAAGACAGGTACCTGTAAGACCATGAGTGGTCACACTAGTCAAGTATATGCTGTGGCTATATCCAGTGATTCAGAGTTCATCGTATCGGGAAGTGCAGATTATACGGTAAGACTATGGGACGTCAAGACAGGTACCTGTAAGACCATGAGTGGTCACAAAGATTATGTATTATCTGTGGCTATATCCAGTGACTCAGAGTTCATCGTATCGGGAAGTGCAGATTATACGGTGAGACTATGGGACGTCAAGACAGGTACCTGTAAGACCATGAGTGGTCACACAGATTGAGTATATGCTGTGGCTATATCCAGTGATTCAGAGTTCATCGTATCGGGAAGTGATGATTATACGGTGAGACTATGGGACGTCAAGACAGGTACCTGTAAGACCATGAGTGGTCACAAAGATTATGTAAGATCTGTGGCTATATCCAGTGATTCAGAGTTCATTGTATCGGGAAGTGCAGATTATACGGTAAGACTATGGGACGTCAAGACAGGTACCTGTAAGACCATGAGTGGTCACAAAGATTGAGTATATGCTGTGGCTATATCCAGTGATTCAGAGTTCATCGTATCGGGAAGTGCAGATTGTACGGTAAGACTATGGGACGTCAAGACAGGTACTTGTAAGACCATGAGTGGTCAAACAGATTGAGTATATGCTGTGGCTATATCCAGTGATTCAGAGTTCATCGTATCGGGAAGTGCAGATTATACGGTAAGACTATGGGACGTCAAGACAGGTACCTGTAAGACCATGAGTGATCACACTAGTTATGTATTATCTGTGGCTATATCCAGTGATTCAGAGTTCATCGTATCGGGAAGTTATGATTAGACGGTGAGACTATGGGACGTCAAGACAGGTACTTGTAAGACCATGAGTGGTCACAAAGATTATGTATATGCTGTGGCTATATCCAGTTATTCAGAGTTCATCGTATCGGGAAGTGATGATTATACGGTGAGACTATGGGCGTCAAGACAGGTACCTGTAAGACCATGAGTGGTCACACTAGTTATGTAAATGCTGTGGCTATATCCAGTGATTCAGAGTTCATCGTATCGGGAAGTGATGATAAGACGGTGAGACTATGGGACGTCAAGACAGGTACCTGTAAGACCATGAGTGGTCACACTAGTCAAGTATATGCTGTGGCTATATCCAGTGATTCAGAGTTCATCGTATCGGGAAGTGCAGATTATACGGTAAGACTATGGGACGTCAAGACAGGTACCTGTAAGACCATGAGTGGTCACAAAGATTATGTATTATCTGTGGCTATATCCAGTGACTCAGAGTTCATCGTATCGGGAAGTGCAGATTATACGGTGAGACTATGGGACGTCAAGACAGGTACCTGTAAGACCATGAGTGATCACACAGATTCTGTATATGCTGTGGCTATATCCAGTGATTCAGAGTTCATCGTATCGGGAAGTTATGATAAGACGGTGAGACTATGGGACGTCAAGACAGGTACTTGTAAGACCATGAGTGGTCACAAAGATTATGTATATGCTGTGGCTATATCCAGTGATTCAGAGTTCATCGTATCGGGAAGTGATGATAAGACGGTGAGACTATGGGACGTCAAGATAGGTACCTGTAAGACCATGAGTGGTCACACTAGTCAAGTATATGCTGTGGCTATATCCAGTGATTCAGAGTTCATCGTATCGGGAAGTTATGATTAGACGGTGAGACTATGGGACGTCAAGACAGGTACCTGTAAGACCATGAGTGGTGACACATATTCTGCATTATCTGTGGCTATATCCAGTGATTCAGAGTTCATCGTATCGGGAAGTGATGATAAGACGGTGAGACTATGGGACGTCAAGATAGGTACCTGTAAGACCATGAGTGGTCACACTAGTCAAGTATATGCTGTGGCTATATCCAGTGATTCAGAGTTCATCGTATCGGGAAGTGATGTTAATACGGTGAGACTATGGGACGTCAAGACAGGTACCTGTAAGACCATGAGTGGTCACAAAGATTATGTATATGCTGTGGCTATATCCAGTGATTCAGAGTTCATCGTATCGGGAAGTGCAGATTATACGGTGAGACTATGGGACGTCAAGACAGGTACCTGTAAGACCATGAGTGGTCACACAGATTCTGTATATGCTGTGGCTATATCCAGTGATTCAGAGTTCATCGTATCGGGAAGTGCAGATAAGACGGTGAGACTATGGGACATCAAGACAGGTACTTGTAAGACTATGAGTGGTCACACAGATTAAGTATCATCTGTGGCTATATCCAGTGATTCAGAGTTCATCGTATCGGGAAGTGCAGATTATACGGTAAGACTATGGGACGTCAAGACAGGTACCTGTAAGACCATGAGTGGTCACAAAGATTATGTATTATCTGTGGCTATATCCAGTGATTCAGAGTTCATCGTATCGGGAAGTGATGACAAGACGGTGAGACTATGGGACGTCAAGATAGGTACCTGTAAGACCATGAGTGGTCACACAGATTGAGTATATGCTGTGGCTATATCCAGTGATTCAGAGTTCATCGTATCGGGAAGTGATGATAAGACGGTAAGACTATGGGACTTCAAGACAGGTACCTGTAAGACCATGAGTGGTCACAAAGATTATGTAAGATCTGTGGCTATATCCAGTGATTCAGAGTTCATCGTATCGGGAAGTGATGATAAGACGGTGAGACTATGGGACGTCAAGACAGGTACCTGTAAGACCATGAGTGGTCACACTAGTCAAGTATATGCTGTGGCTATATCCAGTGATTCAGAGTTCATCGTATCGGGAAGTGATGATAAGACGGTGAGACTATGGGACGTCAAGACAGGTACCTGTAAGACCATGAGTGGTCACACAGATTAAGTATTATCTGTGGCTATATCCAGTGACTCAGAGTTCATCGTATCGGGAAGTGCAGATTATACGGTAAGACTATGGGACTTCAAGACAGGTACCTGTAAGACCATGAGTGGTCACAAAGATTATGTATTATCTGTGGATATATCCAGTGATTCAGAGTTCATCGTATCGGGAAGTGATGATAGGACGGTGAGACTATGGGACGTCAAGACAGGTACCTGTAAGACCATGAGTGGTCACAAAGATTATGTATTATCTGTGGCTATATAGAGTGATTCAGAGTTCATCGTATCGGGAAGTGATGATAAGACGGTGAGACTATGGGACGTCAAGATTGGTACCTGTAAGACCATGAGTGGTCACACTAGTCAAGTATATGCTGTGGCTATATCCAGTGATTCAGAGTTCATCGTATCGGGAAGCGATGATAAGACGGTGAGACTATGGGACGTCAAGACAGGTACTTGTAAGACCATGAGTGGTCACAAAGATTATGTATATGCTGTGGCTATATCCAGTTATTCAGAGTTCATCGTATCGGGAAGTGATGACAAGACGGTGAGACTATGGGACGTCAAGACAGGTACCTGTAAGACCATGAGTGATCACACAGATTCTGTATATGCTGTGGCTATATCCAGTGATTCAGAGTTCATCGTATCGGGAAGTTATGATAAGACGGTGAGACTATGGGACGTCAAGACAGGTACTTGTAAGACCATGAGTGGTCACAAAGATTATGTATATGCTGTGGCTATATCCAGTTATTCAGAGTTCATCGTATCGGGAAGTGCAGATTATACGGTAAGACTATGGGACGTCAAGACAGGTACCTGTAAGACCATGAGTGGTCACACAGATTGAGTATATGCTGTGGCTATATCCAGTGATTCAGAGTTCATCGTATCGGGAAGTTATGATTAGACGGTGAGACTATGGGACGTCAAGACAGGTACCTGTAAGACCATGAGTGGTCAAACAGATTAAGTATCATCTGTGGCTATATCCAGTGATTCAGAGTTCATCGTATCGGGAAGTGCAGATTATACGGTAAGACTATGGGACTTCAAGACAGGTACCTGTAAGACCATGAGTGGTCACACTAGTCAAGTATATGCTGTGGCTATATCCAGTGATTCAGAGTTCATCGTATCGGGAAGTGCAGATTATACGGTAAGACTATGGGACGTCAAGACAGGTACCTGTAAGACCATGAGTGGTCACACAGATTGAGTATATGCTGTGGCTATATCCAGTGATTCAGAGTTCATCGTATCGGGAAGTTATGATTAGACGGTGAGACTATGGGACGTCAAGACAGGTACCTATAAGACCATGAGTGATCACACAGATTCTGTATATGCTGTGGCTATATCCAGTGATTCAGAGTTCATCGTATCGGGAAGTGATGATAAGACGGTGAGACTATGGGCGTCAAGACAGGTACCTGTAAGACCATGAGTGGTCACACTAGTTATGTAAATGCTGTGGCTATATCCAGTGATTCAGAGTTCATCGTATCGGGAAGTGATGACAAGACGGTGAGACTATGGGACGTCAAGACAGGTACCTATAAGACCATGAGTGATCACACAGATTCTGTATATGCTGTGGCTATATCCAGTGATTCAGAGTTCATCGTATCGGGAAGTGATGATAAGACGGTGAGACTATGGGCGTCAAGACAGGTACCTGTAAGACCATGAGTGGTCACACTAGTTATGTAAATGCTGTGGCTATATCCAGTGATTCAGAGTTCATCGTATCGGGAAGTGCAGATTATACGGTAAGACTATGGGACTTCAAGACAGGTACCTGTAAGACCATGAGTGGTCACAAAGATTATGTATTATCTGTGGCTATATCCAGTGATTCAGAGTTCATCGTATCGGGAAGTGCAGATTATACGGTAAGACTATGGGACTTCAAGACAGGTACCTGTAAGACCATGAGTGGTCACACTAGTTATGTAAATGCTGTGGCTATATCCAGTGATTCAGAGTTCATCGTATCGGGAAGTGCAGATTATACGGTAAGACTATGGGACGTCAAGACAGGTACCTGTAAGACCATGAGTGGTTACACTAGTTATGTAAATGCTGTGGCTATATCCAGTGATTCAGAGTTCATCGTATCGGGAAGTGATGACAAGACGGTGAGACTATGGGACGTCAAGACAGGTACCTGTAAGACCATGAGTGATCACACAGATTCTGTATATGCTGTGGCTATATCCAGTGATTCAGAGTTCATCGTATCGGGAAGTTATGATAAGACGGTGAGACTATGGGACGTCAAGACAGGTACTTGTAAGACCATGAGTGGTCACAAAGATTATGTATATGCTGTGGCTATATCCAGTTATTCAGAGTTCATCGTATCGGGAAGTGCAGATTATACGGTAAGACTATGGGACGTCAAGACAGGTACCTGTAAGACCATGAGTGGTCACACAGATTGAGTATATGCTGTGGCTATATCCAGTGATTCAGAGTTCATCGTATCGGGAAGTTATGATTAGACGGTGAGACTATGGGACGTCAAGACAGGTACCTGTAAGACCATGAGTGGTCAAACAGATTAAGTATCATCTGTGGCTATATCCAGTGATTCAGAGTTCATCGTATCGGGAAGTGCAGATTATACGGTAAGACTATGGGACTTCAAGACAGGTACCTGTAAGACCATGAGTGGTCACACTAGTCAAGTATATGCTGTGGCTATATCCAGTGATTCAGAGTTCATCGTATCGGGAAGTGCAGATTATACGGTAAGACTATGGGACGTCAAGACAGGTACCTGTAAGACCATGAGTGGTCACACAGATTGAGTATATGCTGTGGCTATATCCAGTGATTCAGAGTTCATCGTATCGGGAAGTTATGATTAGACGGTGAGACTATGGGACGTCAAGACAGGTACCTGTAAGACCATGAGTGGTCAAACAGATTAAGTATCATCTGTGGCTATATCCAGTGATTCAGAGTTCATCGTATCGGGAAGTGCAGATTATACGGTAAGACTATGGGACGTCAAGACAGGTACCTGTAAGACCATGAGTGGTCACACTAGTTATGTAAATGCTGTGGCTATATCCAGTGATTCAGAGTTCATCGTATCGGGAAGTGCAGATTATACGGTAAGACTATGGGACTTCAAGACAGGTACCTGTAAGACCATGAGTGGTCAAACAGATTATGTATATGCTGTGGCTATATCCAGTGATTCAGAGTTCATCGTATCGGGAAGTGATGATAAGACGGTGAGACTATGGGACGTCAAGACAGGTACCTGTAAGACCATGAGTGGTCACAAAGATTATGTAAATGCTGTGGCTATATCCAGTGATTCAGAGTTCATCGTATCGGGAAGTTATGATTATACGGTGAGACTATGGGACGTCAAGACAGGTACCTGTAAGACCATGAGTGGTCACACAGATTAAGTATCATCTGTGGCTATATCCAGTGATTCAGAGTTCATCGTATCGGGAAGTGATGATTATACGGTGAGACTATGGGACTTCAAGACAGGTACCTGTAAGACCATGAGTGGTCACAAAGATTATGTATTATCTGTGGCTATATCCAGTGATTCAGAGTTCATCGTATCGGGAAGTGATGATAAGACGGTGAGACTATGGGACGTCAAGACAGGTACCTGTAAGACCATGAGTGGTCACACTAGTCAAGTATATGCTGTGGCTATATCCAGTGATTCAGAGTTCATCGTATCGGGAAGTGATGATAAGACGGTGAGACTATGGGACGTCAAGATAGGTACCTGTAAGACCATGAGTGGTCACACAGATTGAGTATATGCTGTGGCTATATCCAGTGATTCAGAGTTCATCGTATCGGGAAGTGCAGATTATACGGTAAGACTATGGGACTTCAAGACAGGTACCTGTAAGACCATGAGTGGTCACACTAGTTATGTAAATGCTGTGGCTATATCCAGTGATTCAGAGTTCATCGTATCGGGAAGTGATGATAAGACGGTGAGACTATGGGACGTCAAGACAGGTGCCTGTAAGACCATGAGTGGTCACACATATTCTGCATTATCTGTTGCTATATCCAGTGATTCAGAGTTCATCGTATCGGGAAGTGATGATAAGACGGTGAGACTATGGGACGTCAAGACAGGTACCTGTAAGACCATGAGTGGTCACACTAGTTATGTAAATGCTGTGGCTATATCCAGTGATTCAGAGTTCATCGTATCGGGAAGTGATGACAAGACGGTGAGACTATGGGACGTCAAGACAGGTACCTATAAGACCATGAGTGATCACACAGATTCTGTATATGCTGTGGCTATATCCAGTGATTCAGAGTTCATCGTATCGGGAAGTGATGATAAGACGGTGAGACTATGGGCGTCAAGACAGGTACCTGTAAGACCATGAGTGGTCACACAGATTAAGTATCATCTGTGGCTATATCCAGTGATTCAGAGTTCATCGTATCGGGAAGTGATGATTATACGGTGAGACTATGGGACGTCAAGACAGGTACTTGTAAGACTATGAGTGGTCACACAGATTAAGTATTATCTGTGGCTATATCCAGTGACTCAGAGTTCATCGTATCGGGAAGTGATGATAAGACGGTAAGACTATGGGACTTCAAGACAGGTACCTGTAAGACCATGAGTGGTCACACAGATTAAGTATCATCTGTGGCTATATCCAGTGATTCAGAGTTCATCGTATCGGGAAGTTATGATTATACGGTGAGACTATGGGACTTCAAGACAGGTACCTGTAAGACCATGAGTGGTCACACAGATTAAGTATCATCTGTGGCTATATCCAGTGACTAAGAGTTCATCGTATCGGGAAGTTCAGATTATACGGTAAGACTATGGGACTTCAAGACAGGTACCTGTAAGACTATGAGTGGTCAAACAGATTGAGTATCATCTGTGGCTATATCCAGTGATTCAGAGTTCATCGTATCGGGAAGTGCATTCTATAGGGTGAGACTATGGGACTTCAAGACAGGTACCTGTAAGACCATGAGTGGTCAAACAGATCATGTATTATCTGTGGCTATATCCAGTGACTGAGAGTTCATCGTATCGGGAAGTGCAGATTATACGGTAAGACTATGGGACGTCAAGACAGGTACCTGTAAGACCATGAGTGGTCACACTAGTTATGTATATGCTGTGGCTATATCCAGTGATTCAGAGTTCATCGTATCGGGAAGTGCAGATTATACGGTAAGACTATGGGACGTCAAGACAGGTACTTGTAAGACCATGAGTGGTCACACAGATTAAGTATCATCTGTGGCTATATCCAGTGACTAAGAGTTCATCGTATCGGGAAGTTCAGATTATACGGTAAGACTATGGGACTTCAAGACAGGTACCTGTAAGACTATGAGTGGTCAAACAGATTGAGTATCATCTGTGGCTATATCCAGTGATTCAGAGTTCATCGTATCGGGAAGTTATGATTAGACGGTGAGACTATGGGACGTCAAGACAGGTACCTGTAAGACCATGAGTGGTCACAAAGATTATGTATTATCTGTGGCTATATCCAGTGATTCAGAGTTCATCGTATCGGGAAGTGCAGATTATACGGTAAGACTATGGGACGTCAAGACAGGTACCTGTAAGACCATGAGTGGTCACACAGATTGAGTATATGCTGTGGCTATATCCAGTGATTCAGAGTTCATCGTATCGGGAAGTTATGATTAGACGGTGAGACTATGGGACGTCAAGACAGGTACCTGTAAGACCATGAGTGGTCACACTAGTTATGTATATGCTGTGGCTATATCCAGTGATTCAGAGTTCATCGTATCGGGAAGTGCAGATTATACGTTAAGACTATGGGACGTCAAGACAGGTACCTGTAAGACCATGAGTGGTCACACTAGTCAAGTATATGCTGTGGCTATATCCAGTGATTCAGAGTTCATCGTATCGGGAAGTGCAGATAAGACGGTGAGACTATGGGACTTCAAGACAGGTACCTGTAAGACCATGAGTGGTCACAAAGATTATGTATTATCTGTGGCTATATCCAGTGATTCAGAGTTCATCGTATCGGGAAGTGCAGATTATACGGTGAGACTATGGGACGTCAAGACAGGTACTTGTAAGACCATGAGTGGTCAAACAGATCATGTATTATCTGTGGCTATATCCAGTGATTCAGAGTTCATCGTATCGGGAAGTTATGATTAGACGGTGAGACTATGGGACGTCAAGACAGGTACCTGTAAGACCATGAGTGGTCAAACAGATTGAGTATATGCTGTGGCTATATCCAGTGATTCAGAGTTCATCGTATCGGGAAGTGATGTTAATACGGTGAGACTATGGGACGTCAAGACAGGTGCCTGTAAGACCATGAGTGGTCACACAGATTCTGTATATGCTGTGGCTATATCCAGTGATTCAGAGTTCATCGTATCGGGAAGTGCAGATTATACGTTAAGACTATGGGACGTCAAGACAGGTACCTGTAAGACCATGAGTGGTCACACTAGTCAAGTATATGCTGTGGCTATATCCAGTGATTCAGAGTTCATCGTATCGGGAAGTGCAGATTATACGGTGAGACTATGGGACGTCAAGACAGGTACTTGTAAGACCATGAGTGGTCAAACAGATCATGTATTATCTGTGGCTATATCCAGTGATTCAGAGTTCATCGTATCGGGAAGTGCAGATTATACGGTGAGACTATGGGACGTCAAGACAGGTACTTGTAAGACCATGAGTGGTCAAACAGATCATGTATTATCTGTGGCTATATCCAGTGATTCAGAGTTCATCGTATCGGGAAGTTATGATTAGACGGTGAGACTATGGGACGTCAAGACAGGTACCTGTAAGACCATGAGTGGTCACACTAGTTATGTAAATGCTGTGGCTATATCCAGTGATTCAGAGTTCATCGTATCGGGAAGTGATGATAAGACGGTGAGACTATGGGCGTCAAGACAGGTACCTGTAAGACCATGAGTGGTCACACAGATTAAGTATCATCTGTGGCTATATCCAGTGATTCAGAGTTCATCGTATCGGGAAGTGATGATTATACGGTGAGACTATGGGACGTCAAGACAGGTACTTGTAAGACTATGAGTGGTCACACAGATTAAGTATTATCTGTGGCTATATCCAGTGACTCAGAGTTCATCGTATCGGGAAGTGATGATAAGACGGTAAGACTATGGGACTTCAAGACAGGTACCTGTAAGACCATGAGTGGTCACACAGATTAAGTATCATCTGTGGCTATATCCAGTGATTCAGAGTTCATCGTATCGGGAAGTTATGATTATACGGTGAGACTATGGGACTTCAAGACAGGTACCTGTAAGACCATGAGTGGTCACACAGATTAAGTATCATCTGTGGCTATATCCAGTGACTAAGAGTTCATCGTATCGGGAAGTTCAGATTATACGGTAAGACTATGGGACTTCAAGACAGGTACCTGTAAGACTATGAGTGGTCAAACAGATTGAGTATCATCTGTGGCTATATCCAGTGATTCAGAGTTCATCGTATCGGGAAGTGCATTCTATAGGGTGAGACTATGGGACTTCAAGACAGGTACCTGTAAGACCATGAGTGGTCAAACAGATCATGTATTATCTGTGGCTATATCCAGTGACTGAGAGTTCATCGTATCGGGAAGTGCAGATTATACGGTAAGACTATGGGACGTCAAGACAGGTACCTGTAAGACCATGAGTGGTCACACTAGTTATGTATATGCTGTGGCTATATCCAGTGATTCAGAGTTCATCGTATCGGGAAGTGCAGATTATACGGTAAGACTATGGGACGTCAAGACAGGTACTTGTAAGACCATGAGTGGTCACACAGATTAAGTATCATCTGTGGCTATATCCAGTGACTAAGAGTTCATCGTATCGGGAAGTTCAGATTATACGGTAAGACTATGGGACTTCAAGACAGGTACCTGTAAGACTATGAGTGGTCAAACAGATTGAGTATCATCTGTGGCTATATCCAGTGATTCAGAGTTCATCGTATCGGGAAGTTATGATTAGACGGTGAGACTATGGGACGTCAAGACAGGTACCTGTAAGACCATGAGTGGTCACAAAGATTATGTATTATCTGTGGCTATATCCAGTGATTCAGAGTTCATCGTATCGGGAAGTGCAGATTATACGGTAAGACTATGGGACGTCAAGACAGGTACCTGTAAGACCATGAGTGGTCACACAGATTGAGTATATGCTGTGGCTATATCCAGTGATTCAGAGTTCATCGTATCGGGAAGTTATGATTAGACGGTGAGACTATGGGACGTCAAGACAGGTACCTGTAAGACCATGAGTGGTCACACTAGTTATGTATATGCTGTGGCTATATCCAGTGATTCAGAGTTCATCGTATCGGGAAGTGCAGATTATACGTTAAGACTATGGGACGTCAAGACAGGTACCTGTAAGACCATGAGTGGTCACACTAGTCAAGTATATGCTGTGGCTATATCCAGTGATTCAGAGTTCATCGTATCGGGAAGTGCAGATAAGACGGTGAGACTATGGGACTTCAAGACAGGTACCTGTAAGACCATGAGTGGTCACAAAGATTATGTATTATCTGTGGCTATATCCAGTGATTCAGAGTTCATCGTATCGGGAAGTGCAGATTATACGGTGAGACTATGGGACGTCAAGACAGGTACTTGTAAGACCATGAGTGGTCAAACAGATCATGTATTATCTGTGGCTATATCCAGTGATTCAGAGTTCATCGTATCGGGAAGTGCAGATTATACGGTAAGACTATGGGACGTCAAGACAGGTACCTGTAAGACCATGAGTGGTCACACAGATTGAGTATATGCTGTGGCTATATCCAGTGATTCAGAGTTCATCGTATCGGGAAGTTATGATTAGACGGTGAGACTATGGGACGTCAAGACAGGTACCTGTAAGACCATGAGTGGTCACACTAGTTATGTAAATGCTGTGGCTATATCCAGTGATTCAGAGTTCATCGTATCGGGAAGTGCAGATTATACGGTAAGACTATGGGACTTCAAGACAGGTACCTGTAAGACCATGAGTGGTCACACTAGTTATGTAAATGCTGTGGCTATATCCAGTGATTCAGAGTTCATCGTATCGGGAAGTGCAGATTATACGGTAAGACTATGGGACGTCAAGACAGGTACCTGTAAGACCATGAGTGGTCACACTAGTTATGTAAATGCTGTGGCTATATCCAGTGATTCAGAGTTCATCGTATCGGGAAGTGCAGATTATACGGTAAGACTATGGGACGTCAAGACAGGTACTTGTAAGACCATGAGTGGTCACACTAGTCAAGTATATGCTGTGGCTATATCCAGTGATTCAGAGTTCATCGTATCGGGAAGTGCAGATTATACGTTAAGACTATGGGACGTCAAGACAGGTACCTGTAAGACCATGAGTGGTCACACAGATTATGTATTATCTGTGGCTATATCCAGTGATTCAGAGTTCATCGTATCGGGAAGTGCAGATAAGACGGTGAGACTATGGGACATCAAGACAGGTACTTGTAAGACTATGAGTGGTCACACAGATTAAGTATCATCTGTGGCTATATCCAGTGATTCAGAGTTCATCGTATCGGGAAGTGCAGATTATACGGTAAGACTATGGGACTTCAAAACAGGTACTTCTAAGACCATGAGTGGTCACACAGATTCTGTATATGCTGTGGCTATATCCAGTGATTCAGAGTTCATCGTATCGGGAAGTGCAGATTATACGGTAAGACTATGGGACATCAAGACAGGTACTTGTAAGACTATGAGTGGTCACACAGATTAAGTATCATCTGTGGCTATATCCAGTGATTCAGAGTTCATCGTATCGGGAAGTGATGTTAATACGGTGAGACTATGGGACGTCAAAACAGGTACCTGTAAGACCATGAGTGGTCACAAAGATTATGTATATGCTGTGGCTATATCCAGTGATTCAGAGTTCATCGTATCGGGAAGTGATGACAAGACGGTGAGACTATGGGACGTCAAGACAGGTACCTGTAAGACCATGAGTGGTCACACAGATTGAGTATATGCTGTGGCTATATCCAGTGATTCAGAGTTCATCGTATCGGGAAGTGCAGATTATACGGTAAGACTATGGGACGTCAAGACAGGTACCTGTAAGACCATGAGTGGTCACACAGATTGAGTATATGCTGTGGCTATATCCAGTGATTCAGAGTTCATCGTATCGGGAAGTTATGTTAATACGGTGAGACTATGGGACGTCAAGACAGGTACCTGTAAGACCATGAGTGGTCAAACAGATTAAGTATCATCTGTGGCTATATCCAGTGATTCAGAGTTCATCGTATCGGGAAGTGATGACAAGACGGTGAGACTATGGGACGTCAAGACAGGTACCTGTAAGACCATGAGTGGTCACACTAGTTATGTATATGCTGTGGCTATATCCAGTGATTCAGAGTTCATCGTATCGGGAAGTGCAGATTATACGTTAAGACTATGGGACGTCAAGACAGGTACCTGTAAGACCATGAGTGGTCACACTAGTCAAGTATATGCTGTGGCTATATCCAGTGATTCAGAGTTCATCGTATCGGGAAGTGCAGATTATACGTTAAGACTATGGGACGTCAAGACAGGTACCTGTAAGACCATGAGTGGTCACACTAGTTATGTATGATCTGTGGCTATATCCAGTGATTCAGAGTTCATCGTATCGGGAAGTGATGTTAATACGGTGAGACTATGGGACGTCAAGACAGGTACCTGTAAGACCATGAGTGGTCAAACAGATTAAGTATCATCTGTGGCTATATCCAGTGATTCAGAGTTCATCGTATCGGGAAGTGCAGATTATACGGTAAGACTATGGGACTTCAAGACAGGTACCTGTAAGACCATGAGTGGTCACACTAGTCAAGTATATGCTGTGGCTATATCCAGTGATTCAGAGTTCATCGTATCGGGAAGTGCAGATTATACGGTAAGACTATGGGACGTCAAGACAGGTACCTGCAAGACCATGAGTGATCACACAGATTCTGTATATGCTGTGGCTATATCCAGTGATTCAGAGTTCATCGTATCGGGAAGTGCAGATTATACGGTAAGACTATGGGACGTCAAGACAGGTACCTGTAAGACCATGAGTGGTCACACTAGTTATGTAAATGCTGTGGCTATATCCAGTGATTCAGAGTTCATCGTATCGGGAAGTGATGATAAGACGGTGAGACTATGGGACGTCAAGACAGGTACCTGTAAGACCATGAGTGGTCACACAGATTGAGTATATGCTGTGGCTATATCCAGTGATTCAGAGTTCATCGTATCGGGAAGTGCAGATTATACGGTAAGACTATGGGACTTCAAGACAGGTACCTGTAAGACCATGAGTGGTCACAAAGATTATGTATTATCTGTGGCTATATCCAGTGATTCAGAGTTCATCGTATCGGGAAGTTATGATAAGACGGTGAGACTATGGGACGTCAAGACAGGTACTTGTAAGACCATGAGTGGTCACACTAGTTATGTATATGCTGTGGCTATATCCAGTGATTCAGAGTTCATCGTATCGGGAAGTGATGTTAATACGGTGAGACTATGGGACGTCAAAACAGGTACCTGTAAGACCATGAGTGGTCACAAAGATTATGTATGATCTGTGGCTATATCCAGTGATTCAGAGTTCATCGTATCGGGAAGTGCAGATTATACGTTAAGACTATGGGACGTCAAGACAGGTACCTGTAAGACCATGAGTGGTCACAAAGATTAAGTATCATCTGTGGCTATATCCAGTGATTCAGAGTTCATCGTATCGGGAAGTGATGACAAGACGGTGAGACTATGGGACGTCAAGACATGTACCTGTAAGACCATGAGTGATCACACAGATTCTGTATATGCTGTGGCTATATCCAGTGATTCAGAGTTCATCGTATCGGGAAGTGCAGATTATACGGTAAGACTATGGGACGTCAAGACAGGTACCTGTAAGACCATGAGTGGTCACACAGATTGAGTATATGCTGTGGCTATATCCAGTGATTCAGAGTTCATCGTATCGGGAAGTGCAGATTATACGTTAAGACTATGGGACGTCAAGACAGGTACTTGTAAGACCATGAGTGGTCAAACAGATCATGTATTATCTGTGGCTATATCCAGTGATTCAGAGTTCATCGTATCGGGAAGTTATGATAATACGGTGAGACTATGGGACGTCAAGACAGGTACCTGTAAGACCATGAGTGATCACACAGATTCTGTATATGCTGTGGCTATATCCAGTGATTCAGAGTTCATCGTATCGGGAAGTGCAGATTATACGGTAAGACTATGGGACGTCAAGACAGGTACCTGTAAGACCATGAGTGGTCACACTAGTTATGTAAATGCTGTGGCTATATCCAGTGATTCAGAGTTCATCGTATCGGGAAGTGATGACAAGACGGTGAGACTATGGGACGTCAAGACAGTTACCTGTAAGACCATGAGTGGTCACACTAGTCAAGTATATGCTGTGGCTATATCCAGTGATTCAGAGTTCATCGTATCGGGAAGTTATGATTATACGGTGAGACTATGGGACGTCAAGACAGGTACCTGTAAGACCATGAGTGGTCACACAGATTAAGTATCATCTGTGGCTATATCCAGTGATTCAGAGTTCATCGTATCGGGAAGTTATGATTATACGGTGAGACTATGGGACGTCAAGACAGGTACCTGTAAGACCATGAGTGGTCACACTAGTCAAGTATATGCTGTGGCTATATCCAGTGATTCAGAGTTCATCGTATCGGGAAGTTATGATTAGACGGTGAGACTATGGGACGTCAAGACAGGTACCTGTAAGACCATGAGTGGTCAAACAGATTAAGTATCATCTGTGGCTATATCCAGTGATTCAGAGTTCATCGTATCGGGAAGTGCAGATTATACGGTAAGACTATGGGACTTCAAGACAGGTACCTGTAAGACCATGAGTGGTCACACTAGTCAAGTATATGCTGTGGCTATATCCAGTGATTCAGAGTTCATCGTATCGGGAAGTGCAGATTATACGGTAAGACTATGGGACGTCAAGACAGGTACCTGTAAGACCATGAGTGGTCACACAGATTGAGTATATGCTGTGGCTATATCCAGTGATTCAGAGTTCATCGTATCGGGAAGTTATGATTAGACGGTGAGACTATGGGACGTCAAGACAGGTACCTATAAGACCATGAGTGATCACACAGATTCTGTATATGCTGTGGCTATATCCAGTGATTCAGAGTTCATCGTATCGGGAAGTGATGATAAGACGGTGAGACTATGGGCGTCAAGACAGGTACCTGTAAGACCATGAGTGGTCACACTAGTTATGTAAATGCTGTGGCTATATCCAGTGATTCAGAGTTCATCGTATCGGGAAGTGCAGATTATACGGTAAGACTATGGGACGTCAAGACAGGTACCTGTAAGACCATGAGTGGTCAAACAGATCATGTATTATCTGTGGCTATATCCAGTGATTCAGAGTTCATCGTATCGGGAAGTGCAGATTATACGGTAAGACTATGGGACGTCAAGACAGGTACCTGTAAGACCATGAGTGGTCACACATATTCTGCATTATCTGTTGCTATATCCAGTGATTCAGAGTTCATCGTATCGGGAAGTAGAGATAAGACGGTGAGACTATGGGACGTCAAGACAGGTACCTGTAAGACCATGAGTGGTCACACTAGTTATGTATATGCTGTGGCTATATCCAGTGATTCAGAGTTCATCGTATCGGAAAGTGCAGATTATACGTTAAGACTATGGGACGTCAAGACAGGTACCTGTAAGACCATGAGTGGTCACACAGATTCTGTATATGCTGTGGCTATATCCAGTGATTCAGAGTTCATCGTATCGGGAAGTGCAGATAAGACGGTGAGACTATGGGACTTCAAGACAGGTACCTGTAAGACCATGAGTGGTCACAAAGATTATGTATTATCTGTGGCTATATCCAGTGATTCAGAGTTCATCGTATCGGGAAGTGCAGATTATACGGTGAGACTATGGGACGTCAAGACAGGTACCTGTAAGACCATGAGTGGTCACAAAGATTATGTATTATCTGTGGCTATATCCAGTGATTCAGAGTTCATCGTATCGGGAAGTGCAGATTATACGGTAAGACTATGGGACGTCAAGACAGGTACCTGTAAGACCATGAGTGGTCACACAGATTGAGTAAATGCTGTGGCTATATCCAGTGATTCAGAGTTCATCGTATCGGGAAGTTATGATTAGACGGTGAGACTATGGGACGTCAAGACAGGTACCTGTAAGACCATGAGTGGTCACACTAGTTATGTAAATGCTGTGGCTATATCCAGTGATTCAGAGTTCATCGTATCGGGAAGTGATGATAAGACGGTGAGACTATGGGACGTCAAGATAGGTACCTGTAAGACCATGAGTGGTCACACAGATTGAGTATATGCTGTGGCTATATCCAGTGATTCAGAGTTCATCGTATCGGGAAGTGATGACAAGACGGTGAGACTATGGGACGTCAAGACATGTACCTGTAAGACCATGAGTGATCACACAGATTCTGTATATGCTGTGGCTATATCCAGTGATTCAGAGTTCATCGTATCGGGAAGTGCAGATTATACGGTAAGACTATGGGACGTCAAGACAGGTACCTGTAAGACCATGAGTGGTCACACAGATTGAGTATATGCTGTGGCTATATCCAGTGATTCAGAGTTCATCGTATCGGGAAGTGCAGATTATACGTTAAGACTATGGGACGTCAAGACAGGTACTTGTAAGACCATGAGTGGTCAAACAGATCATGTATTATCTGTGGCTATATCCAGTGATTCAGAGTTCATCGTATCGGGAAGTTATGATAATACGGTGAGACTATGGGACGTCAAGACAGGTACCTGTAAGACCATGAGTGATCACACAGATTCTGTATATGCTGTGGCTATATCCAGTGATTCAGAGTTCATCGTATCGGGAAGTGCAGATTATACGGTAAGACTATGGGACGTCAAGACAGGTACCTGTAAGACCATGAGTGGTCACACTAGTTATGTAAATGCTGTGGCTATATCCAGTGATTCAGAGTTCATCGTATCGGGAAGTGATGACAAGACGGTGAGACTATGGGACGTCAAGACAGTTACCTGTAAGACCATGAGTGGTCACACTAGTCAAGTATATGCTGTGGCTATATCCAGTGATTCAGAGTTCATCGTATCGGGAAGTTATGATTATACGGTGAGACTATGGGACGTCAAGACAGGTACCTGTAAGACCATGAGTGGTCACACAGATTAAGTATCATCTGTGGCTATATCCAGTGATTCAGAGTTCATCGTATCGGGAAGTTATGATTATACGGTGAGACTATGGGACGTCAAGACAGGTACCTGTAAGACCATGAGTGGTCACACTAGTCAAGTATATGCTGTGGCTATATCCAGTGATTCAGAGTTCATCGTATCGGGAAGTTATGATTAGACGGTGAGACTATGGGACGTCAAGACAGGTACCTGTAAGACCATGAGTGGTCAAACAGATTAAGTATCATCTGTGGCTATATCCAGTGATTCAGAGTTCATCGTATCGGGAAGTGCAGATTATACGGTAAGACTATGGGACTTCAAGACAGGTACCTGTAAGACCATGAGTGGTCACACTAGTCAAGTATATGCTGTGGCTATATCCAGTGATTCAGAGTTCATCGTATCGGGAAGTGCAGATTATACGGTAAGACTATGGGACGTCAAGACAGGTACCTGTAAGACCATGAGTGGTCACACAGATTGAGTATATGCTGTGGCTATATCCAGTGATTCAGAGTTCATCGTATCGGGAAGTTATGATTAGACGGTGAGACTATGGGACGTCAAGACAGGTACCTATAAGACCATGAGTGATCACACAGATTCTGTATATGCTGTGGCTATATCCAGTGATTCAGAGTTCATCGTATCGGGAAGTGATGATAAGACGGTGAGACTATGGGCGTCAAGACAGGTACCTGTAAGACCATGAGTGGTCACACTAGTTATGTAAATGCTGTGGCTATATCCAGTGATTCAGAGTTCATCGTATCGGGAAGTGCAGATTATACGGTAAGACTATGGGACGTCAAGACAGGTACCTGTAAGACCATGAGTGGTCAAACAGATCATGTATTATCTGTGGCTATATCCAGTGATTCAGAGTTCATCGTATCGGGAAGTGCAGATTATACGGTAAGACTATGGGACGTCAAGACAGGTACCTGTAAGACCATGAGTGGTCACACATATTCTGCATTATCTGTTGCTATATCCAGTGATTCAGAGTTCATCGTATCGGGAAGTAGAGATAAGACGGTGAGACTATGGGACGTCAAGACAGGTACCTGTAAGACCATGAGTGGTCACACTAGTTATGTATATGCTGTGGCTATATCCAGTGATTCAGAGTTCATCGTATCGGGAAGTGCAGATTATACGTTAAGACTATGGGACGTCAAGACAGGTACCTGTAAGACCATGAGTGGTCACACAGATTCTGTATATGCTGTGGCTATATCCAGTGATTCAGAGTTCATCGTATCGGGAAGTGCAGATAAGACGGTGAGACTATGGGACTTCAAGACAGGTACCTGTAAGACCATGAGTGGTCACAAAGATTATGTATTATCTGTGGCTATATCCAGTGATTCAGAGTTCATCGTATCGGGAAGTGCAGATTATACGGTGAGACTATGGGACGTCAAGACAGGTACCTGTAAGACCATGAGTGGTCACAAAGATTATGTATGATCTGTGGCTATATCCAGTGATTCAGAGTTCATCGTATCGGGAAGTGCAGATTATACGGTAAGACTATGGGACGTCAAGACAGGTACCTGTAAGACCATGAGTGGTCACACAGATTGAGTAAATGCTGTGGCTATATCCAGTGATTCAGAGTTCATCGTATCGGGAAGTTATGTTTAGACGGTGAGACTATGGGACGTCAAGACAGGTACCTGTAAGACCATGAGTGGTCACACTAGTTATGTAAATGCTGTGGCTATATCCAGTGATTCAGAGTTCATCGTATCGGGAAGTGATGATAAGACGGTGAGACTATGGGACGTCAAGATAGGTACCTGTAAGACCATGAGTGGTCACACAGATTGAGTATATGCTGTGGCTATATCCAGTGATTCAGAGTTCATCGTATCGGGAAGTGCAGATTATACGGTAAGACTATGGGACGTCAAGATAGGTACCTGTAAGACCATGAGTGGTCACACAGATTGAGTATATGCTGTGGCTATATCCAGTGATTCAGAGTTCATCGTATCGGGAAGTGCAGATTATACGGTAAGACTATGGGACGTCAAGACAGGTACTTGTAAGACCATGAGTGGTCACAAAGATTATGTATGATCTGTGGCTATATCCAGTGATTCAGAGTTCATCGTATCGGGAAGTGATGACAAGACGGTGAGACTATGGGACGTCAAGACAGGTACTTGTAAGACCATGAGTGGTCACACTAGTTATGTATGATCTGTGGCTATATCCAGTGATTCAGAGTTCATCGTATCGGGAAGTTATGATAAGACGGTGAGACTATGGGACTTCAAGACAGGTACCTGTAAGACCATGAGTGGTCACACTAGTTATGTAAATGCTGTGGCTATATCCAGTGATTCAGAGTTCATCGTATCGGGAAGTGCAGATTATACGGTAAGACTATGGGACGTCAAGACAGGTACCTGTAAGACCATGAGTGGTCACACTAGTTATGTAAATGCTGTGGCTATATCCAGTGATTCAGAGTTCATCGTATCGGGAAGTTATGATTATACGGTGAGACTATGGGACGTCAAGACAGGTACCTGTAAGACCATGAGTGGTCACACAGATTCTGTATATGCTGTGGCTATATCCAGTGATTCAGAGTTCATCGTATCGGGAAGTTATGATAAGACGGTGAGACTATGGGACGTCAAGACAGGTACTTGTAAGACCATGAGTGGTCACACTAGTTATGTATGATCTGTGGCTATATCCAGTGATTCAGAGTTCATCGTATCGGGAAGTGATGTTAATACGGTGAGACTATGGGACGTCAAAACAGGTACCTGTAAGACCATGAGTGGTCACAAAGATTATGTATGATCTGTGGCTATATCCAGTGATTCAGAGTTCATCGTATCGGGAAGTGCAGATTATACGTTAAGACTATGGGACGTCAAGACAGGTACCTGTAAGACCATGAGTGGTCACAAAGATTAAGTATCATCTGTGGCTATATCCAGTGATTCAGAGTTCATCGTATCGGGAAGTGCAGATTATACGGTAAGACTATGGGACGTCAAGACAGGTACCTGTAAGACCATGAGTGGTCACACTAGTTATGTAAATGCTGTGGCTATATCCAGTGATTCAGAGTTCATCGTATCGGGAAGTGATGACAAGACGGTGAGACTATGGGACGTCAAGACAGGTACCTGTAAGACCATGAGTGATCACACAGATTGAGTATATGCTGTGGCTATATCCAGTGATTCAGAGTTCATCGTATCGGGAAGTGCAGATTATACGGTAAGACTATGGGACTTCAAGACAGGTACCTGTAAGACCATGAGTGGTCACAAAGATTATGTATTATCTGTGGCTATATCCAGTGATTCAGAGTTCATCGTATCGGGAAGTGCAGATTATACGGTAAGACTATGGGACGTCAAGACAGGTACCTGTAAGACCATGAGTGGTCACACTAGTTATGAATGATCTGTGGCTATATCCAGTGATTCAGAGTTCATCGTATCGGGAAGTGCAGATTATACGTTAAGACTATGGGACGTCAAGACAGGTACCTGTAAGACCATGAGTGGTCACACTAGTTATGTATGATCTGTGGCTATATCCAGTGATTCAGAGTTCATCGTATCGGGAAGTGATGTTAATACGGTGAGACTATGGGACGTCAAAACAGGTACCTGTAAGACCATGAGTGGTCACAAAGATTATGTATGATCTGTGGCTATATCCAGTGATTCAGAGTTCATCGTATCGGGAAGTGATGACAAGACGGTGAGACTATGGGACGTCAAGACAGGTACTTGTAAGACCATGAGTGGTCACACTAGTTATGTATGATCTGTGGCTATATCCAGTGATTCAGAGTTCATCGTATCGGGAAGTTATGATAAGACGGTGAGACTATGGGACGTCAAGACAGGTACTTGTAAGACCATGAGTGGTCACACTAGTTATGTATGATCTGTGGCTATATCCAGTGATTCAGAGTTCATCGTATCGGGAAGTGATGTTAATACGGTGAGACTATGGGACGTCAAGACAGGTACTTGTAAGACCATGAGTGGTCACACTAGTTATGTAAATGCTGTGGCTATATCCAGTGATTCAGAGTTCATCGTATCGGGAAGTGATGACAAGACGGTGAGACTATGGGACGTCAAGACAGGTACCTGTAAGACCATGAGTGATCACACAGATTCTGTATATGCTGTGGCTATATCCAGTGATTCAGAGTTCATCGTATCGGGAAGTTATGATAAGACGGTGAGACTATGGGACGTCAAGACAGGTACTTGTAAGACCATGAGTGGTCACACTAGTTATGTATGATCTGTGGCTATATCCAGTGATTCAGAGTTCATCGTATCGGGAAGTGATGTTAATACGGTGAGACTATGGGACGTCAAAACAGGTACCTGTAAGACCATGAGTGGTCACAAAGATTATGTATGATCTGTGGCTATATCCAGTGATTCAGAGTTCATCGTATCGGGAAGTGCAGATTATACGTTAAGACTATGGGACGTCAAGACAGGTACCTGTAAGACCATGAGTGGTCACAAAGATTATGTATATGCTGTGGCTATATCCAGTGATTCAGAGTTCATCGTATCGGGAAGTGCAGATTATACGGTAAGACTATGGGACGTCAAGACAGGTACCTGTAAGACCATGAGTGGTCACACTAGTTATGTAAATGCTGTGGCTATATCCAGTGATTCAGAGTTCATCGTATCGGGAAGTGATGACAAGACGGTGAGACTATGGGACGTCAAGACAGGTACCTGTAAGACCATGAGTGATCACACAGATTGAGTATATGCTGTGGCTATATCCAGTGATTCAGAGTTCATCGTATCGGGAAGTGCAGATTATACGGTAAGACTATGGGACTTCAAGACAGGTACCTGTAAGACCATGAGTGGTCACAAAGATTATGTATTATCTGTGGCTATATCCAGTGATTCAGAGTTCATCGTATCGGGAAGTGCAGATTATACGGTAAGACTATGGGACGTCAAGACAGGTACCTGTAAGACCATGAGTGGTCACACTAGTTATGTATATGCTGTGGCTATATCCAGTGATTCAGAGTTCATCGTATCGGGAAGTGCAGATTATACGTTAAGACTATGGGACGTCAAGACAGGTACCTGTAAGACCATGAGTGGTCACACTAGTTATGTATGATCTGTGGCTATATCCAGTGATTCAGAGTTCATCGTATCGGGAAGTGATGTTAATACGGTGAGACTATGGGACGTCAAAACAGGTACCTGTAAGACCATGAGTGGTCACAAAGATTATGTATGATCTGTGGCTATATCCAGTGATTCAGAGTTCATCGTATCGGGAAGTGCAGATTATACGTTAAGACTATGGGACGTCAAGACAGGTACCTGTAAGACCATGAGTGGTCACAAAGATTATGTATATGCTGTGGCTATATCCAGTGATTCAGAGTTCATCGTATCGGGAAGTGATGACAAGACGGTGAGACTATGGGACGTCAAGACAGGTACCTGTAAGACCATGAGTGGTCACAAAGATTGAGTATATGCTGTGGCTATATCCAGTGATTCAGAGTTCATCGTATCGGGAAGTGCAGATTATACGGTAAGACTATGGGACGTCAAGACAGGTACCTGTAAGACCATGAGTGGTCACACAGATTGAGTATATGCTGTGGCTATATCCAGTGATTCAGAGTTCATCGTATCGGGAAGTGATGATAAGACGGTGAGACTATGGGACGTCAAGACAGGTACCTGTAAGACCATGAGTGATCACACAGATTCTGTATATGCTGTGGCTATATCCAGTGATTCAGAGTTCATCGTATCGGGAAGTTATGATAAGACGGTGAGACTATGGGACGTCAAGACAGGTACTTGTAAGACCATGAGTGGTCACAAAGATTATGTATATGCTGTGGCTATATCCAGTTATTCAGAGTTCATCGTATCGGGAAGTGCAGATTATACGGTAAGACTATGGGACGTCAAGACAGGTACCTGTAAGACCATGAGTGGTCACACAGATTGAGTATATGCTGTGGCTATATCCAGTGATTCAGAGTTCATCGTATCGGGAAGTTATGATTAGACGGTGAGACTATGGGACGTCAAGACAGGTACCTGTAAGACCATGAGTGGTCAAACAGATTAAGTATCATCTGTGGCTATATCCAGTGATTCAGAGTTCATCGTATCGGGAAGTGCAGATTATACGGTAAGACTATGGGACTTCAAGACAGGTACCTGTAAGACCATGAGTGGTCACACTAGTCAAGTATATGCTGTGGCTATATCCAGTGATTCAGAGTTCATCGTATCGGGAAGCGATGATAAGACGGTGAGACTATGGGACGTCAAGACAGGTACTTGTAAGACCATGAGTGGTCACAAAGATTATGTATATGCTGTGGCTATATCCAGTTATTCAGAGTTCATCGTATCGGGAAGTGATGACAAGACGGTGAGACTATGGGACGTCAAGACAGGTACCTGTAAGACCATGAGTGATCACACAGATTCTGTATATGCTGTGGCTATATCCAGTGATTCAGAGTTCATCGTATCGGGAAGTTATGATAAGACGGTGAGACTATGGGACGTCAAGACAGGTACTTGTAAGACCATGAGTGGTCACAAAGATTATGTATATGCTGTGGCTATATCCAGTTATTCAGAGTTCATCGTATCGGGAAGTGCAGATTATACGGTAAGACTATGGGACGTCAAGACAGGTACCTGTAAGACCATGAGTGGTCACACAGATTGAGTATATGCTGTGGCTATATCCAGTGATTCAGAGTTCATCGTATCGGGAAGTGATGATTAGACGGTGAGACTATGGGACGTCAAGACAGGTACCTGTAAGACCATGAGTGGTCAAACAGATTAAGTATCATCTGTGGCTATATCCAGTGATTCAGAGTTCATCGTATCGGGAAGTGCAGATTATACGGTAAGACTATGGGACTTCAAGACAGGTACCTGTAAGACCATGAGTGGTCACACAGATTCTGTATATGCTGTGGCTATATCCAGTGATTCAGAGTTCATCGTATCGGGAAGTGCAGATTATACGGTAAGACTATGGGACGTCAAGACAGGTACTTGTAAGACCATGAGTGGTCACACTAGTTATGTATGATCTGTGGCTATATCCAGTGATTCAGAGTTCATCGTATCGGGAAGTGATGTTAATACGGTGAGACTATGGGACGTCAAGACAGGTACTTGTAAGACCATGAGTGGTCACACTAGTTATGTATGATCTGTGGCTATATCCAGTGATTCAGAGTTCATCGTATCGGGAAGTTATGATAAGACGGTGAGACTATGGGACGTCAAGACAGGTACTTGTAAGACCATGAGTGGTCACACTAGTTATGTATGATCTGTGGCTATATCCAGTGATTCAGAGTTCATCGTATCGGGAAGTGATGTTAATACGGTGAGACTATGGGACGTCAAAACAGGTACCTGTAAGACCATGAGTGGTCACAAAGATTATGTATGATCTGTGGCTATATCCAGTGATTCAGAGTTCATCGTATCGGGAAGTGCAGATTATACGTTAAGACTATGGGACGTCAAGACAGGTACCTGTAAGACCATGAGTGGTCACAAAGATTATGTATATGCTGTGGCTATATCCAGTGATTCAGAGTTCATCGTATCGGGAAGTGCAGATTATACGGTAAGACTATGGGACGTCAAGACAGGTACCTGTAAGACCATGAGTGGTCACACTAGTTATGTAAATGCTGTGGCTATATCCAGTGATTCAGAGTTCATCGTATCGGGAAGTGATGACAAGACGGTGAGACTATGGGACGTCAAGACAGGTACCTGTAAGACCATGAGTGATCACACAGATTGAGTATATGCTGTGGCTATATCCAGTGATTCAGAGTTCATCGTATCGGGAAGTGCAGATTATACGGTAAGACTATGGGACTTCAAGACAGGTACCTGTAAGACCATGAGTGGTCACAAAGATTATGTATTATCTGTGGCTATATCCAGTGATTCAGAGTTCATCGTATCGGGAAGTGCAGATTATACGGTAAGACTATGGGACGTCAAGACAGGTACCTGTAAGACCATGAGTGGTCACACTAGTTATGAATGATCTGTGGCTATATCCAGTGATTCAGAGTTCATCGTATCGGGAAGTGCAGATTATACGTTAAGACTATGGGACGTCAAGACAGGTACCTGTAAGACCATGAGTGGTCACACTAGTTATGTATGATCTGTGGCTATATCCAGTGATTCAGAGTTCATCGTATCGGGAAGTGATGTTAATACGGTGAGACTATGGGACGTCAAAACAGGTACCTGTAAGACCATGAGTGGTCACAAAGATTATGTATGATCTGTGGCTATATCCAGTGATTCAGAGTTCATCGTATCGGGAAGTGCAGATTATACGTTAAGACTATGGGACGTCAAGACAGGTACCTGTAAGACCATGAGTGGTCACAAAGATTATGTATTATCTGTGGCTATATCCAGTGATTCAGAGTTCATCGTATCGGGAAGTGCAGATTATACGGTAAGACTATGGGACGTCAAGACAGGTACCTGTAAGACCATGAGTGGTCACAAAGATTGAGTATATGCTGTGGCTATATCCAGTGATTCAGAGTTCATCGTATCGGGAAGTGATGATAAGACGGTAAGACTATGGGACTTCAAGACAGGTACCTGTAAGACCATGAGTGGTCACAAAGATTATGTAAGATCTGTGGCTATATCCAGTGATTCAGAGTTCATCGTATCGGGAAGTGATGATAAGACGGTGAGACTATGGGACGTCAAGACAGGTACCTGTAAGACCATGAGTGATCACACAGATTCTGTATATGCTGTGGCTATATCCAGTGATTCAGAGTTCATCGTATCGGGAAGTTATGATAAGACGGTGAGACTATGGGACGTCAAGACAGGTACTTGTAAGACCATGAGTGGTCACAAAGATTATGTATATGCTGTGGCTATATCCAGTTATTCAGAGTTCATCGTATCGGGAAGTGCAGATTATACGGTAAGACTATGGGACGTCAAGACAGGTACCTGTAAGACCATGAGTGGTCACACAGATTGAGTATATGCTGTGGCTATATCCAGTGATTCAGAGTTCATCGTATCGGGAAGTTATGATTAGACGGTGAGACTATGGGACGTCAAGACAGGTACCTGTAAGACCATGAGTGGTCAAACAGATTAAGTATCATCTGTGGCTATATCCAGTGATTCAGAGTTCATCGTATCGGGAAGTGCAGATTATACGGTGAGACTATGGGACGTCAAGACAGGTACTTGTAAGACCATGAGTGGTCACAAAGATTATGTATATGCTGTGGCTATATCCAGTTATTCAGAGTTCATCGTATCGGGAAGTGCAGATTATACGGTAAGACTATGGGACGTCAAGACAGGTACCTGTAAGACCATGAGTGGTCACACAGATTAAGTATCATCTGTGGCTATATCCAGTGATTCAGAGTTCATCGTATCGGGAAGTGCAGATTATACGGTAAGACTATGGGACGTCAAGACAGGTACCTGTAAGACCATGAGTGGTCACAAAGATTGAGTATATGCTGTGGCTATATCCAGTGATTCAGAGTTCATCGTATCGGGAAGTGATGATAAGACGGTAAGACTATGGGACGTCAAGACAGGTACCTGTAAGACCATGAGTGATCACACAGATTCTGTATATGCTGTGGCTATATCCAGTGATTCAGAGTTCATCGTATCGGGAAGTTATGATAAGACGGTGAGACTATGGGACGTCAAGACAGGTACTTGTAAGACCATGAGTGGTCACAAAGATTATGTATATGCTGTGGCTATATCCAGTTATTCAGAGTTCATCGTATCGGGAAGTGCAGATTATACGGTAAGACTATGGGACGTCAAGACAGGTACCTGTAAGACCATGAGTGGTCACACAGATTGAGTATATGCTGTGGCTATATCCAGTGATTCAGAGTTCATCGTATCGGGAAGTTATGATTAGACGGTGAGACTATGGGACGTCAAGACAGGTACCTGTAAGACCATGAGTGGTCAAACAGATTAAGTATCATCTGTGGCTATATCCAGTGATTCAGAGTTCATCGTATCGGGAAGTTATGATTAGACGGTGAGACTATGGGACGTCAAGACAGGTACTTGTAAGACCATGAGGGGTCACAAAGATTATGTATATGCTGTGGCTATATCCAGTTATTCAGAGTTCATCGTATCGGGAAGTGATGACAAGACGGTGAGACTATGGGACGTCAAGACAGGTACCTGTAAGACCATGAGTGATCACACAGATTCTGTATATGCTGTGGCTATATCCAGTGATTCAGAGTTCATCGTATCGGGAAGTTATGATAAGACGGTGAGACTATGGGACGTCAAGACAGGTACTTGTAAGACCATGAGTGGTCACAAAGATTATGTATATGCTGTGGCTATATCCAGTTATTCAGAGTTCATCGTATCGGGAAGTGCAGATTATACGGTAAGACTATGGGACGTCAAGACAGGTACCTGTAAGACCATGAGTGGTCACACAGATTGAGTATATGCTGTGGCTATATCCAGTGATTCAGAGTTCATCGTATCGGGAAGTTATGATTAGACGGTGAGACTATGGGACGTCAAGACAGGTACCTGTAAGACCATGAGTGGTCAAACAGATTAAGTATCATCTGTGGCTATATCCAGTGATTCAGAGTTCATCGTATCGGGAAGTGCAGATTATACGGTAAGACTATGGGACTTCAAGACAGGTACCTGTAAGACCATGAGTGGTCACACTAGTCAAGTATATGCTGTGGCTATATCCAGTGATTCAGAGTTCATCGTATCGGGAAGTGCAGATTATACGGTAAGACTATGGGACGTCAAGACAGGTACCTGTAAGACCATGAGTGGTCACACAGATTGAGTATCATCTGTGGCTATATCCAGTGATTCAGAGTTCATCGTATCGGGAAGTTATGATTAGACGGTGAGACTATGGGACGTCAAGACAGGTACCTATAAGACCATGAGTGATCACACAGATTCTGTATATGCTGTGGCTATATCCAGTGATTCAGAGTTCATCGTATCGGGAAGTGATGATAAGACGGTGAGACTATGGGCGTCAAGACAGGTACCTGTAAGACCATGAGTGGTCACACTAGTTATGTAAATGCTGTGGCTATATCCAGTGATTCAGAGTTCATCGTATCGGGAAGTGCAGATTATACGGTAAGACTATGGGACTTCAAGACAGGTACCTGTAAGACCATGAGTGGTCACACATATTCTGCATTATCTGTTGCTATATCCAGTGATTCAGAGTTCATCGTATCGGGAAGTGATGATAAGACGGTGAGACTATGGGACGTCAAGACAGGTACCTGTAAGACCATGAGTGGTCACACTAGTTATGTAAGATCTGTGGCTATATCCAGTGATTCAGAGTTCATCGTATCGGGAAGTGATGATAAGACGGTGAGACTATGGGACGTCAAGACAGGTACCTGTAAGACCATGAGTGGTCACAAAGATTATGTATTATCTGTGGCTATATCCAGTGATTCAGAGTTCATCGTATCGGGAAGTGCAGATTATACGGTGAGACTATGGGACGTCAAGACAGGTACTTGTAAGACCATGAGTGGTCAAACAGATTGAGTATATGCTGTGGCTATATCCAGTGATTCAGAGTTCATCGTATCGGGAAGTGATGTTAATACGGTGAGACTATGGGACGTCAAGATAGGTACCTGTAAGACCATGAGTGGTCACACAGATTGAGTATATGCTGTGGCTATATCCAGTGATTCAGAGTTCATCGTATCGGGAAGTGCAGATTATACGGTAAGACTATGGGACTTCAAGACAGGTACCTGTAAGACCATGAGTGGTCACAAAGATTATGTATTATCTGTGGCTATATCCAGTGATTCAGAGTTCATCGTATCGGGAAGTGCAGATTATACGGTAAGACTATGGGACGTCAAGACAGGTACCTGTAAGACCATGAGTGGTCACACAGATTGAGTATATGCTGTGGCTATATCCAGTGATTCAGAGTTCATCGTATCGGGTAGTTATGATTAGACGGTGAGACTATGGGACGTCAAGACAGGTACCTGTAAGACCATGAGTGGTCAAACAGATTGAGTATATGCTGTGGCTATATCCAGTGATTCAGAGTTCATCGTATCGGGAAGTGCAGATTATACGGTAAGACTATGGGACGTCAAGACAGGTACCTGTAAGACCATGAGTGGTCACACAGATTGAGTATATGCTGTGGCTATATCCAGTGATTCAGAGTTCATCGTATCGGGAAGTGATGATAAGACGGTGAGACTATGGGACGTCAAGACAGGTACCTGTAAGACCATGAGTGGTCACACTAGTTATGTAAATGCTGTGGCTATATCCAGTGATTCAGAGTTCATCGTATCGGGAAGTGCAGATTATACGGTAAGACTATGGGACGTCAAGACAGGTACCTGTAAGACCATGAGTGGTCACACTAGTCAAGTATATGCTGTGGCTATATCCAGTGATTCAGAGTTCATCGTATCGGGAAGTGCAGATTATACGGTAAGACTATGGGACGTCAAGACAGGTACCTGTAAGACCATGAGTGATCACACAGATTCTGTATATGCTGTGGCTATATCCAGTGATTCAGAGTTCATCGTATCGGGAAGTTATGATAAGACGGTGAGACTATGGGACGTCAAGACAGGTACTTGTAAGACCATGAGTGGTCACAAAGATTATGTATATGCTGTGGCTATATCCAGTTATTCAGAGTTCATCGTATCGGGAAGTGCAGATTATACGGTAAGACTATGGGACGTCAAGACAGGTACCTGTAAGACCATGAGTGGTCACACAGATTGAGTATATGCTGTGGCTATATCCAGTGATTCAGAGTTCATCGTATCGGGAAGTTATGATTAGACGGTGAGACTATGGGACGTCAAGACAGGTACCTGTAAGACCATGAGTGGTCAAACAGATTAAGTATCATCTGTGGCTATATCCAGTGATTCAGAGTTCATCGTATCGGGAAGTGCAGATTATACGGTAAGACTATGGGACTTCAAGACAGGTACCTGTAAGACCATGAGTGGTCACACTAGTCAAGTATATGCTGTGGCTATATCCAGTGATTCAGAGTTCATCGTATCGGGAAGTGCAGATTATACGGTAAGACTATGGGACGTCAAGACAGGTACCTGTAAGACCATGAGTGGTCACACAGATTGAGTATATGCTGTGGCTATATCCAGTGATTCAGAGTTCATCGTATCGGGAAGTTATGATTAGACGATGAGACTATGGGACGTCAAGACAGGTACCTGTAAGACCATGAGTGGTCAAACAGATTAAGTATCATCTGTGGCTATATCCAGTGATTCAGAGTTCATCGTATCGGGAAGTGCAGATTATACGGTAAGACTATGGGACGTCAAGACAGGTACCTGTAAGACCATGAGTGGTCACACTAGTTATGTAAATGCTGTGGCTATATCCAGTGATTCAGAGTTCATCGTATCGGGAAGTGATGTTAATACGGTGAGACTATGGGACGTCAAGACAGGTGCCTGTAAGACCATGAGTGGTCACACAGATTAAGTATCATCTGTGGCTATATCCAGTGATTCAGAGTTCATCGTATCGGGAAGTGCAGATTATACGGTAAGACTATGGGACTTCAAGACAGGTACCTGTAAGACCATGAGTGGTCACACTAGTCAAGTATATGCTGTGGCTATATCCAGTGATTCAGAGTTCATCGTATCGGGAAGTGCAGATTATACGGTAAGACTATGGGACGTCAAGACAGGTACCTGTAAGACCATGAGTGGTCACACTAGTTATGTAAATGCTGTGGCTATATCCAGTGATTCAGAGTTCATCGTATCGGGAAGTGATGTTAATACGGTGAGACTATGGGACTTCAAGACAGGTACCTGTAAGACCATGAGTGGTCACAAAGATTATGTATTATCTGTGGCTATATCCAGTGATTCAGAGTTCATCGTATCGGGAAGTGATGATAAGACGGTGAGACTATGGGACGTCAAGACAGGTACCTGTAAGACCATGAGTGGTCACACTAGTCAAGTATATGCTGTGGCTATATCCAGTGATTCAGAGTTCATCGTATCGGGAAGTGATGATAAGACGGTGAGACTATGGGACGTCAAGATAGGTACCTGTAAGACCATGAGTGGTCACACAGATTGAGTATATGCTGTGGCTATATCCAGTGATTCAGAGTTCATCGTATCGGGAAGTGCAGATTATACGGTAAGACTATGGGACTTCAAGACAGGTACCTGTAAGACCATGAGTGGTCACACTAGTTATGTAAATGCTGTGGCTATATCCAGTGATTCAGAGTTCATCGTATCGGGAAGTGATGATAAGACGGTGAGACTATGGGACGTCAAGACAGGTACCTGTAAGACCATGAGTGGTCACACAAATGTTGTATATGCTGTGGCTATATCCAGTTATTCAGAGTTCATCGTATCGGGAAGTGCAGATTATACGGTGAGACTATGGGACGTCAAGACAGGTACTTGTAAGACCATGAGTGGTCAAACAGATCATGTATTATCTGTGGCTATATCCAGTGACTGAGAGTTCATCGTATCGGGAAGTGATGATTATACGGTGAGACTATGGGACGTCAAGACAGGTACCTGTAAGACCATGAGTGGTCACACTAGTTATGTAAATGCTGTGGCTATATCCAGTGATTCAGAGTTCATCGTATCGGGAAGTGCAGATTATACGGTAAGACTATGGGACGTCAAGACAGGTACTTGTAAGACCATGAGTGGTCACACTAGTTATGTATATGCTGTGGCTATATCCAGTGATTCAGAGTTCATCGTATCGGGAAGTGCAGATTATACGTTAAGACTATGGGACGTCAAGACAGGTACCTGTAAGACCATGAGTGGTCACACAGATTCTGTATATGCTGTGGCTATATCCAGTGATTCAGAGTTCATCGTATCGGGAAGTGCAGATAAGACGGTGAGACTATGGGACATCAAGACAGGTACTTGTAAGACTATGAGTGGTCACACAGATTAAGTATCATCTGTGGCTATATCCAGTGATTCAGAGTTCATCGTATCGGGAAGTGCAGATTATACGGTAAGACTATGGGACTTCAAACAGGTACTTCTAAGACCATGAGTGGTCACACAGATTCTGTATATGCTGTGGCTATATCCAGTGATTCAGAGTTCATCGTATCGGGAAGTGCAGATTATACGGTAAGACTATGGGACATCAAGACAGGTACTTGTAAGACCATGAGTGATCACACAGATTCTGTATATGCTGTGGCTATATCCAGTGATTCAGAGTTCATCGTATCGGGAAGTGATGTTAATACGGTGAGACTATGGGACGTCAAAACAGGTACCTGTAAGACCATGAGTGGTCACAAAGATTATGTATATGCTGTGGCTATATCCAGTGATTCAGAGTTCATCGTATCGGGAAGTGCAGATTATACGGTAAGACTATGGGACGTCAAGACAGGTACCTGTAAGACCATGAGTGGTCACACATATTCTGCATTATCTGTTGCTATATCCAGTGATTCAGAGTTCATCGTATCGGGAAGTAGAGATAAGACGGTGAGACTATGGGACGTCAAGACAGGTACCTGTAAGACCATGAGTGATCACACAGATTCTGTATATGCTGTGGCTATATCCAGTGATTCAGAGTTCATCGTATCGGGAAGTGCAGATTATACGGTAAGACTATGGGACATCAAGACAGGTACCTGTAAGACCATGAGTGGTCACACTAGTTATGTAAATGCTGTGGCTATATCCAGTGATTCAGAGTTCATCGTATCGGGAAGTGATGACAAGACGGTGAGACTATGGGACGTCAAGACAGGTACCTGTAAGACCATGAGTGATCACACAGATTGAGTATATGCTGTGGCTATATCCAGTGATTCAGAGTTCATCGTATCGGGAAGTGCAGATTATACGGTAAGACTATGGGACTTCAAGACAGGTACCTGTAAGACCATGAGTGGTCACAAAGATTATGTATTATCTGTGGCTATATCCAGTGATTCAGAGTTCATCGTATCGGGAAGTGCAGATTATACGGTAAGACTATGGGACTTCAAAACAGGTACTTCTAAGACCATGAGTGGTCACACAGATTCTGTATATGCTGTGGCTATATCCAGGGATTCAGAGTTCATCGTATCGGGAAGTGCAGATTATACGTTAAGACTATGGGACGTCAAGACAGGTACCTGTAAGACCATGAGTGGTCACACTAGTTATGTATGATCTGTGGCTATATCCAGTGATTCAGAGTTCATCGTATCGGGAAGTGATGTTAATACGGTGAGACTATGGGACGTCAAAACAGGTACCTGTAAGACCATGAGTGGTCACAAAGATTATGTATGATCTGTGGCTATATCCAGTGATTCAGAGTTCATCGTATCGGGAAGTGCAGATTATACGTTAAGACTATGGGACGTCAAGACAGGTACCTGTAAGACCATGAGTGGTCACAAAGATTATGTATATGCTGTGGCTATATCCAGTGATTCAGAGTTCATCGTATCGGGAAGTGATGACAAGACGGTGAGACTATGGGACGTCAAGACAGGTACCTGTAAGACCATGAGTGGTCACACTAGTTATGTAAATGCTGTGGCTATATCCAGTGATTCAGAGTTCATCGTATCGGGAAGTGATGATAAGACGGTGAGACTATGGGACGTC
Source organism: Loxodes magnus (assembly GCA_946699065.1). NCBI lineage: Eukaryota > Ciliophora > Karyorelictea > Loxodida > Loxodidae > Loxodes > Loxodes magnus. The sequence goes on along the minus strand of CAMPDV010000021.1, from coordinate 217,124 downwards.
AAGACAGGTACCTGTAAGACCATGAGTGGTCACACAGATTGAGTATATGCTGTGGCTATATCCAGTGATTCAGAGTTCATCGTATCGGGAAGTGCAGATTATACGGTAAGACTATGGGACTTCAAGACAGGTACCTGTAAGACCATGAGTGGTCACAAAGATTATGTATTATCTGTGGCTATATCCAGTGATTCAGAGTTCATCGTATCGGGAAGTGCAGATTATACGGTAAGACTATGGGACGTCAAGACAGGTACCTGTAAGACCATGAGTGGTCACACTAGTTATGTAAATGCTGTGGCTATATCCAGTGATTCAGAGTTCATCGTATCGGGAAGTGATGACAAGACGGTGAGACTATGGGACGTCAAGACAGGTACCTGTAAGACCATGAGTGATCACACAGATTCTGTATATGCTGTGGCTATATCCAGTGATTCAGAGTTCATCGTATCGGGAAGTGCAGATTATACGGTAAGACTATGGGACGTCAAGACAGGTACCTGTAAGACCATGAGTGGTCACACTAGTTATGTAAATGCTGTGGCTATATCCAGTGATTCAGAGTTCATCGTATCGGGAAGTGATGACAAGACGGTGAGACTATGGGACGTCAAGACATGTACCTGTAAGACCATGAGTGATCACACAGATTCTGTATATGCTGTGGCTATATCCAGTGATTCAGAGTTCATCGTATCGGGAAGTGCAGATTATACGGTAAGACTATGGGACGTCAAGACAGGTACCTGTAAGACCATGAGTGGTCACACAGATTGAGTATATGCTGTGGCTATATCCAGTGATTCAGAGTTCATCGTATCGGGAAGTGCAGATTATACGGTAAGACTATGGGACGTCAAGACAGGTACCTGTAAGACCATGAGTGGTCACACTAGTTATGTAAATGCTGTGGCTATATCCAGTGATTCAGAGTTCATCGTATCGGGAAGTGATGACAAGACGGTGAGACTATGGGACGTCAAGACATGTACCTGTAAGACCATGAGTGATCACACTAGTTATGTATATGCTGTGGCTATATCCAGTGATTCAGAGTTCATCGTATCGGGAAGTGCAGATTATACGGTAAGACTATGGGACGTCAAGACAGGTACCTGTAAGACCATGAGTGGTCAAACAGATCATGTATTATCTGTGGCTATATCCAGTGATTCAGAGTTCATCGTATCGGGAAGTGCAGATTATACGGTAAGACTATGGGACGTCAAGACAGGTACCTGTAAGACCATGAGTGGTCACACATATTCTGCATTATCTGTTGCTATATCCAGTGATTCAGAGTTCATCGTATCGGGAAGTAGAGATAAGACGGTGAGACTATGGGACGTCAAGACAGGTACCTGTAAGACCATGAGTGGTCACACTAGTTATGTATATGCTGTGGCTATATCCAGTGATTCAGAGTTCATCGTATCGGGAAGTGCAGATTATACGTTAAGACTATGGGACGTCAAGACAGGTACCTGTAAGACCATGAGTGGTCACACAGATTCTGTATATGCTGTGGCTATATCCAGTGATTCAGAGTTCATCGTATCGGGAAGTGCAGATAAGACGGTGAGACTATGGGACTTCAAGACAGGTACCTGTAAGACCATGAGTGGTCACAAAGATTATGTATTATCTGTGGCTATATCCAGTGATTCAGAGTTCATCGTATCGGGAAGTGCAGATTATACGGTGAGACTATGGGACGTCAAGACAGGTACTTGTAAGACCATGAGTGGTCAAACAGATCATGTATTATCTGTGGCTATATCCAGTGATTCAGAGTTCATCGTATCGGGAAGTGCAGATTATACGGTAAGACTATGGGACGTCAAGACAGGTACCTGTAAGACCATGAGTGGTCACACAGATTGAGTAAATGCTGTGGCTATATCCAGTGATTCAGAGTTCATCGTATCGGGAAGTTATGATTAGACGGTGAGACTATGGGACGTCAAGACAGGTACCTGTAAGACCATGAGTGGTCAAACAGATTGAGTATATGCTGTGGCTATATCCAGTGATTCAGAGTTCATCGTATCGGGAAGTGATGTTAATACGGTGAGACTATGGGACGTCAAGACAGGTGCCTGTAAGACCATGAGTGGTCACACAGATTCTGTATATGCTGTGGCTATATCCAGTGATTCAGAGTTCATCGTATCGGGAAGTGATGATAAGACGGTGAGACTATGGGACGTCAAGATAGGTACCTGTAAGACCATGAGTGGTCACACAGATTGAGTATATGCTGTGGCTATATCCAGTGATTCAGAGTTCATCGTATCGGGAAGTGCAGATTATACGGTAAGACTATGGGACGTCAAGACAGGTACTTGTAAGACCATGAGTGGTCACACTAGTTATGTATATGCTGTGGCTATATCCAGTGATTCAGAGTTCATCGTATCGGGAAGTGCAGATTATACGTTAAGACTATGGGACGTCAAGACAGGTACCTGTAAGACCATGAGTGGTCACACAGATTCTGTATATGCTGTGGCTATATCCAGTGATTCAGAGTTCATCGTATCGGGAAGTGCAGATAAGACGGTGAGACTATGGGACATCAAGACAGGTACTTGTAAGACTATGAGTGGTCACACAGATTAAGTATCATCTGTGGCTATATCCAGTGATTCAGAGTTCATCGTATCGGGAAGTGCAGATTATACGGTAAGACTATGGGACTTCAAAACAGGTACTTCTAAGACCATGAGTGGTCACACAGATTCTGTATATGCTGTGGCTATATCCAGTGATTCAGAGTTCATCGTATCGGGAAGTGCAGATTATACGGTAAGACTATGGGACATCAAGACAGGTACTTGTAAGACTATGAGTGGTCACACAGATTAAGTATCATCTGTGGCTATATCCAGTGATTCAGAGTTCATCGTATCGGGAAGTTATGATAAGACGGTGAGACTATGGGACGTCAAAACAGGTACCTGTAAGACCATGAGTGGTCACAAAGATTATGTATATGCTGTGGCTATATCCAGTGATTCAGAGTTCATCGTATCGGGAAGTGCAGATTATACGGTAAGACTATGGGACGTCAAGACAGGTACCTGTAAGACCATGAGTGGTCACACATATTCTGCATTATCTGTTGCTATATCCAGTGATTCAGAGTTCATCGTATCGGGAAGTAGAGATAAGACGGTGAGACTATGGGACGTCAAGACAGGTACCTGTAAGACCATGAGTGATCACACAGATTCTGTATATGCTGTGGCTATATCCAGTGATTCAGAGTTCATCGTATCGGGAAGTGCAGATTATACGGTAAGACTATGGGACGTCAAGACAGGTACCTGTAAGACCATGAGTGGTCACACTAGTTATGTAAATGCTGTGGCTATATCCAGTGATTCAGAGTTCATCGTATCGGGAAGTGATGACAAGACGGTGAGACTATGGGACGTCAAGACAGGTACCTGTAAGACCATGAGTGATCACACAGATTGAGTATATGCTGTGGCTATATCCAGTGATTCAGAGTTCATCGTATCGGGAAGTGCAGATTATACGGTAAGACTATGGGACTTCAAGACAGGTACCTGTAAGACCATGAGTGGTCACAAAGATTATGTATTATCTGTGGCTATATCCAGTGATTCAGAGTTCATCGTATCGGGAAGTGCAGATTATACGGTAAGACTATGGGACTTCAAAACAGGTACTTCTAAGACCATGAGTGGTCACACAGATTCTGTATATGCTGTGGCTATATCCAGTGATTCAGAGTTCATCGTATCGGGAAGTGCAGATTATACGTTAAGACTATGGGACGTCAAGACAGGTACCTGTAAGACCATGAGTGGTCACACTAGTTATGTATGATCTGTGGCTATATCCAGTGATTCAGAGTTCATCGTATCGGGAAGTGATGTTAATACGGTGAGACTATGGGACGTCAAAACAGGTACCTGTAAGACCATGAGTGGTCACAAAGATTATGTATGATCTGTGGCTATATCCAGTGATTCAGAGTTCATCGTATCGGGAAGTGCAGATTATACGTTAAGACTATGGGACGTCAAGACAGGTACCTGTAAGACCATGAGTGGTCACAAAGATTATGTATATGCTGTGGCTATATCCAGTGATTCAGAGTTCATCGTATCGGGAAGTGATGACAAGACGGTGAGACTATGGGACGTCAAGACAGGTACCTGTAAGACCATGAGTGATCACACTAGTTATGTAAATGCTGTGGCTATATCCAGTGATTCAGAGTTCATCGTATCGGGAAGTGATGATAAGACGGTGAGACTATGGGACGTCAAGACAGGTACCTGTAAGACCATGAGTGGTCACACAAATGTTGTATATGCTGTGGCTATATCCAGTGATTCAGAGTTCATCGTATCGGGAAGTGCAGATTATACGGTGAGACTATGGGACGTCAAGACAGGTACTTGTAAGACCATGAGTGGTCAAACAGATCATGTATTATCTGTGGCTATATCCAGTGACTGAGAGTTCATCGTATCGGGAAGTGATGATTATACGGTGAGACTATGGGACGTCAAGACAGGTACCTGTAAGACCATGAGTGGTCACACTAGTTATGTAAATGCTGTGGCTATATCCAGTGATTCAGAGTTCATCGTATCGGGAAGTGCAGATTATACGGTAAGACTATGGGACGTCAAGACAGGTACTTGTAAGACCATGAGTGGTCACACTAGTTATGTATATGCTGTGGCTATATCCAGTGATTCAGAGTTCATCGTATCGGGAAGTGCAGATTATACGGTAAGACTATGGGACGTCAAGACAGGTACCTGTAAGACCATGAGTGGTCACACTAGTTATGTAAATGCTGTGGCTATATCCAGTGATTCAGAGTTCATCGTATCGGGAAGTGATGATAAGACGGTGAGACTATGGGACGTCAAGACAGGTACCTGTAAGACCATGAGTGGTCACACAGATTGAGTATATGCTGTGGCTATATCCAGTGATTCAGAGTTCATCGTATCGGGAAGTGCAGATTATACGGTAAGACTATGGGACTTCAAGACAGGTACCTGTAAGACCATGAGTGGTCACAAAGATTATGTATTATCTGTGGCTATATCCAGTGATTCAGAGTTCATCGTATCGGGAAGTGCAGATTATACGGTAAGACTATGGGACGTCAAGACAGGTACCTGTAAGACCATGAGTGGTCACACTAGTCAAGTATATGCTGTGGCTATATCCAGTGATTCAGAGTTCATCGTATCGGGAAGTGCAGATTATACGGTAAGACTATGGGACGTCAAGACAGGTACTTGTAAGACCATGAGTGGTCACACTAGTTATGTAAATGCTGTGGCTATATCCAGTGACTGAGAGTTCATCGTATCGGGAAGTGATGTTAATACGGTGAGACTATGGGACTTCAAGACAGGTACCTGTAAGACCATGAGTGGTCACAAAGATTATGTATTATCTGTGGCTATATCCAGTGATTCAGAGTTCATCGTATCGGGAAGTGCAGATTATACGGTAAGACTATGGGACGTCAAGACAGGTACCTGTAAGACCATGAGTGGTCACACAGATTGAGTATATGCTGTGGCTATATCCAGTGATTCAGAGTTCATCGTATCGGGAAGTTATGATTAGACGGTAAGACTATGGGACGTCAAGACAGGTACCTGTAAGACCATGAGTGGTCACACAGATTGAGTATATGCTGTGGCTATATCCAGTGATTCAGAGTTCATCGTATCGGGAAGTTATGATTAGACGGTGAGACTATGGGACGTCAAGACAGGTACCTGTAAGACCATGAGTGGTCACACTAGTTATGTAAATGCTGTGGCTATATCCAGTGATTCAGAGTTCATCGTATCGGGAAGTGATGTTAATACGGTGAGACTATGGGACGTCAAGACAGGTGCCTGTAAGACCATGAGTGGTCACACATATTCTGTATTATCTGTGGCTATATCCAGTGATTCAGAGTTCATCGTATCGGGAAGTGATGACAAGACGGTGAGACTATGGGACGTAAAGACAGGTACCTGTAAGACCATGAGTGGTCAAACAGATTGAGTATATGCTGTGGCTATATCCAGTGATTCAGAGTTCATCGTATCGGGAAGTTATGATTATACAGTGAGACTATGGGACGTCAAGACAGGTACCTGTAAGACCATGAGTGGTCACACTAGTTATGTAAATGCTGTGGCTATATCCAGTGATTCAGAGTTCATCGTATCGGGAAGTGATGTTAATACGGTGAGACTATGGGACGTCAAGACAGGTGCCTGTAAGACCATGAGTGGTCACACATATTCTGCATTATCTGTTGCTATATCCAGTGATTCAGAGTTCATCGTATCGGGAAGTGATGATTATACGGTGAGACTATGGGACGTCAAGACAGGTACCTGTAAGACCATGAGTGGTCACACTAGTTATGTAAATGCTGTGGCTATATCCAGTGATTCAGAGTTCATCGTATCGGGAAGTGCAGATTATACGGTAAGACTATGGGACGTCAAGACAGGTACTTGTAAGACCATGAGTGATCACACAGATTCTGTATATGCTGTGGCTATATCCAGTGATTCAGAGTTCATCGTATCGGGAAGTGATGATTATACGTTAAGACTATGGGACGTCAAGACAGGTACCTGTAAGACCATGAGTGGTCACACAGATTCTGTATATGCTGTGGCTATATCCAGTGATTCAGAGTTCATCGTATCGGGAAGTGCAGATAAGACGGTGAGACTATGGGACATCAAGACAGGTACTTGTAAGACTATGAGTGGTCACACAGATTAAGTATCATCTGTGGCTATATCCAGTGATTCAGAGTTCATCGTATCGGGAAGTGCAGATTATACGGTAAGACTATGGGACGTCAAGACAGGTACTTGTAAGACCATGAGTGGTCACACTAGTTATGTAAATGCTGTGGCTATATCCAGTGACTGAGAGTTCATCGTATCGGGAAGTGCAGATTATACGGTAAGACTATGAAACATCAAGACAGGTACTTGTAAGACTATGAGTGGTCACACAGATTAAGTATCATCTGTGGCTATATCCAGTGACTGAGAGTTCATCGTATCGGGAAGTGATGATTATACGGTGAGACTATGGGACGTCAAGACAGGTACCTGTAAGACCATGAGTGGTCACACTAGTTATGTAAATGCTGTGGCTATATCCAGTGATTCAGAGTTCATCGTATCGGGAAGTGCAGATTATACGGTAAGACTATGGGACGTCAAGACAGGTACTTGTAAGACCATGAGTGGTCACACTAGTTATGTATATGCTGTGGCTATATCCAGTGATTCAGAGTTCATCGTATCGGGAAGTGCAGATTATACGGTAAGACTATGGGACGTCAAGACAGGTACCTGTAAGACCATGAGTGGTCACACTAGTTATGTATGATCTGTGGCTATATCCAGTGATTCAGAGTTCATCGTATCGGGAAGTGCAGATTATACGTTAAGACTATGGGACGTCAAGACAGGTACCTGTAAGACCATGAGTGGTCACACTAGTTATGTATGATCTGTGGCTATATCCAGTGATTCAGAGTTCATCGTATCGGGAAGTGATGACAAGACGGTGAGACTATGGGACGTCAAGACAGGTACCTGTAAGACCATGAGTGATCACACAGATTCTGTATATGCTGTGGCTATATCCAGTGATTCAGAGTTCATCGTATCGGGAAGTGCAGATAAGACGGTGAGACTATGGGACATCAAGACAGGTACTTGTAAGACTATGAGTGGTCACACAGATTAAGTATCATCTGTGGCTATATCCAGTGATTCAGAGTTCATCGTATCGGGAAGTGCAGATTATACGGTAAGACTATGGGACGTCAAGACAGGTACCTGTAAGACCATGAGTGGTCACACTAGTCAAGTATATGCTGTGGCTATATCCAGTGATTCAGAGTTCATCGTATCGGGAAGTGCAGATTATACGGTAAGACTATGGGACTTCAAGACAGGTACTTGTAAGACCATGAGTGGTCAAACAGATCATGTATTATCTGTGGCTATATCCAGTGACTGAGAGTTCATCGTATCGGGAAGTGCAGATTATACGGTAAGACTATGGGACGTCAAGACAGGTACCTGTAAGACCATGAGTGGTCACACTAGTTATGTAAATGCTGTGGCTATATCCAGTGATTCAGAGTTCATCGTATCGGGAAGTGATGATAAGACGGTGAGACTATGGGACGTCAAGACAGGTACCTGTAAGACCATGAGTGATCACACAGATTCTGTATATGCTGTGGCTATATCCAGTGATTCAGAGTTCATCGTATCGGGAAGTGATGATAAGACGGTGAGACTATGGGACGTCAAGATAGGTACCTGTAAGACCATGAGTGGTCACACAGATTGAGTATATGCTGTGGCTATATCCAGTGATTCAGAGTTCATCGTATCGGGAAGTGCAGATTATACGGTAAGACTATGGGACTTCAAGACAGGTACCTGTAAGACCATGAGTGGTCACAAAGATTATGTATTATCTGTGGCTATATCCAGTGATTCAGAGTTCATCGTATCGGGAAGTGCAGATTATACGGTAAGACTATGGGACGTCAAGACAGGTACCTGTAAGACCATGAGTGGTCACACAGATTGAGTATATGCTGTGGCTATATCCAGTGATTCAGAGTTCATCGTATCGGGTAGTTATGATTAGACGGTGAGACTATGGGACGTCAAGACAGGTACCTGTAAGACCATGAGTGGTCAAACAGATTGAGTATATGCTGTGGCTATATCCAGTGATTCAGAGTTCATCGTATCGGGAAGTGATGATAAGACGGTGAGACTATGGGACGTCAAGACAGGTACCTGTAAGACCATGAGTGGTCACACTAGTCAAGTATATGCTGTGGCTATATCCAGTGATTCAGAGTTCATCGTATCGGGAAGTGCAGATTATACGGTAAGACTATGGGACGTCAAGACAGGTACTTGTAAGACCATGAGTGGTCACACTAGTTATGTATATGCTGTGGCTATATCCAGTGATTCAGAGTTCATCGTATCGGGAAGTGCAGATTATACGGTAAGACTATGGGACGTCAAGACAGGTACCTGTAAGACCATGAGTGGTCACACTAGTTATGTAAATGCTGTGGCTATATCCAGTGATTCAGAGTTCATCGTATCGGGAAGTGATGATAAGACGGTGAGACTATGGGACGTCAAGACAGGTACCTGTAAGACCATGAGTGGTCACACAGATTGAGTATATGCTGTGGCTATATCCAGTGATTCAGAGTTCATCGTATCGGGAAGTGCAGATTATACGGTAAGACTATGGGACTTCAAGACAGGTACCTGTAAGACCATGAGTGGTCACAAAGATTATGTATTATCTGTGGCTATATCCAGTGATTCAGAGTTCATCGTATCGGGAAGTGCAGATTATACGGTAAGACTATGGGACGTCAAGACAGGTACCTGTAAGACCATGAGTGGTCACACTAGTCAAGTATATGCTGTGGCTATATCCAGTGATTCAGAGTTCATCGTATCGGGAAGTGCAGATTATACGGTAAGACTATGGGACGTCAAGACAGGTACTTGTAAGACCATGAGTGGTCACACTAGTTATGTAAATGCTGTGGCTATATCCAGTGACTGAGAGTTCATCGTATCGGGAAGTGATGTTAATACGGTGAGACTATGGGACTTCAAGACAGGTACCTGTAAGACCATGAGTGGTCACAAAGATTATGTATTATCTGTGGCTATATCCAGTGATTCAGAGTTCATCGTATCGGGAAGTGCAGATTATACGGTAAGACTATGGGACGTCAAGACAGGTACCTGTAAGACCATGAGTGGTCACACAGATTGAGTATATGCTGTGGCTATATCCAGTGATTCAGAGTTCATCGTATCGGGAAGTTATGATTAGACGGTAAGACTATGGGACGTCAAGACAGGTACCTGTAAGACCATGAGTGGTCACACAGATTGAGTATATGCTGTGGCTATATCCAGTGATTCAGAGTTCATCGTATCGGGAAGTTATGATTAGACGGTGAGACTATGGGACGTCAAGACAGGTACCTGTAAGACCATGAGTGGTCACACTAGTTATGTAAATGCTGTGGCTATATCCAGTGATTCAGAGTTCATCGTATCGGGAAGTGATGTTAATACGGTGAGACTATGGGACGTCAAGACAGGTGCCTGTAAGACCATGAGTGGTCACACATATTCTGTATTATCTGTGGCTATATCCAGTGATTCAGAGTTCATCGTATCGGGAAGTGATGACAAGACGGTGAGACTATGGGACGTAAAGACAGGTACCTGTAAGACCATGAGTGGTCAAACAGATTGAGTATATGCTGTGGCTATATCCAGTGATTCAGAGTTCATCGTATCGGGAAGTTATGATTATACAGTGAGACTATGGGACGTCAAGACAGGTACCTGTAAGACCATGAGTGGTCACACTAGTTATGTAAATGCTGTGGCTATATCCAGTGATTCAGAGTTCATCGTATCGGGAAGTGATGTTAATACGGTGAGACTATGGGACGTCAAGACAGGTGCCTGTAAGACCATGAGTGGTCACACATATTCTGCATTATCTGTTGCTATATCCAGTGATTCAGAGTTCATCGTATCGGGAAGTGATGATTATACGGTGAGACTATGGGACGTCAAGACAGGTACCTGTAAGACCATGAGTGGTCACACTAGTTATGTAAATGCTGTGGCTATATCCAGTGATTCAGAGTTCATCGTATCGGGAAGTGCAGATTATACGGTAAGACTATGGGACGTCAAGACAGGTACTTGTAAGACCATGAGTGATCACACAGATTCTGTATATGCTGTGGCTATATCCAGTGATTCAGAGTTCATCGTATCGGGAAGTGATGATTATACGTTAAGACTATGGGACGTCAAGACAGGTACCTGTAAGACCATGAGTGGTCACACAGATTCTGTATATGCTGTGGCTATATCCAGTGATTCAGAGTTCATCGTATCGGGAAGTGCAGATAAGACGGTGAGACTATGGGACATCAAGACAGGTACTTGTAAGACTATGAGTGGTCACACAGATTAAGTATCATCTGTGGCTATATCCAGTGATTCAGAGTTCATCGTATCGGGAAGTGCAGATTATACGGTAAGACTATGGGACGTCAAGACAGGTACTTGTAAGACCATGAGTGGTCACACTAGTTATGTAAATGCTGTGGCTATATCCAGTGACTGAGAGTTCATCGTATCGGGAAGTGCAGATTATACGGTAAGACTATGAAACATCAAGACAGGTACTTGTAAGACTATGAGTGGTCACACAGATTAAGTATCATCTGTGGCTATATCCAGTGACTGAGAGTTCATCGTATCGGGAAGTGATGATTATACGGTGAGACTATGGGACGTCAAGACAGGTACCTGTAAGACCATGAGTGGTCACACTAGTTATGTAAATGCTGTGGCTATATCCAGTGATTCAGAGTTCATCGTATCGGGAAGTGCAGATTATACGGTAAGACTATGGGACGTCAAGACAGGTACTTGTAAGACCATGAGTGGTCACACTAGTTATGTATATGCTGTGGCTATATCCAGTGATTCAGAGTTCATCGTATCGGGAAGTGCAGATTATACGGTAAGACTATGGGACGTCAAGACAGGTACCTGTAAGACCATGAGTGGTCACACTAGTTATGTATGATCTGTGGCTATATCCAGTGATTCAGAGTTCATCGTATCGGGAAGTGCAGATTATACGTTAAGACTATGGGACGTCAAGACAGGTACCTGTAAGACCATGAGTGGTCACACTAGTTATGTATGATCTGTGGCTATATCCAGTGATTCAGAGTTCATCGTATCGGGAAGTGATGACAAGACGGTGAGACTATGGGACGTCAAGACAGGTACCTGTAAGACCATGAGTGATCACACAGATTCTGTATATGCTGTGGCTATATCCAGTGATTCAGAGTTCATCGTATCGGGAAGTGCAGATAAGACGGTGAGACTATGGGACATCAAGACAGGTACTTGTAAGACTATGAGTGGTCACACAGATTAAGTATCATCTGTGGCTATATCCAGTGATTCAGAGTTCATCGTATCGGGAAGTGCAGATTATACGGTAAGACTATGGGACGTCAAGACAGGTACCTGTAAGACCATGAGTGGTCACACTAGTCAAGTATATGCTGTGGCTATATCCAGTGATTCAGAGTTCATCGTATCGGGAAGTGCAGATTATACGGTAAGACTATGGGACTTCAAGACAGGTACTTGTAAGACCATGAGTGGTCAAACAGATCATGTATTATCTGTGGCTATATCCAGTGACTGAGAGTTCATCGTATCGGGAAGTGCAGATTATACGGTAAGACTATGGGACGTCAAGACAGGTACCTGTAAGACCATGAGTGGTCACACTAGTTATGTAAATGCTGTGGCTATATCCAGTGATTCAGAGTTCATCGTATCGGGAAGTGATGATAAGACGGTGAGACTATGGGACGTCAAGACAGGTACCTGTAAGACCATGAGTGATCACACAGATTCTGTATATGCTGTGGCTATATCCAGTGATTCAGAGTTCATCGTATCGGGAAGTGATGATAAGACGGTGAGACTATGGGACGTCAAGATAGGTACCTGTAAGACCATGAGTGGTCACACAGATTGAGTATATGCTGTGGCTATATCCAGTGATTCAGAGTTCATCGTATCGGGAAGTGCAGATTATACGGTAAGACTATGGGACTTCAAGACAGGTACCTGTAAGACCATGAGTGGTCACAAAGATTATGTATTATCTGTGGCTATATCCAGTGATTCAGAGTTCATCGTATCGGGAAGTGCAGATTATACGGTAAGACTATGGGACGTCAAGACAGGTACCTGTAAGACCATGAGTGGTCACACAGATTGAGTATATGCTGTGGCTATATCCAGTGATTCAGAGTTCATCGTATCGGGTAGTTATGATTAGACGGTGAGACTATGGGACGTCAAGACAGGTACCTGTAAGACCATGAGTGGTCAAACAGATTGAGTATATGCTGTGGCTATATCCAGTGATTCAGAGTTCATCGTATCGGGAAGTGATGATAAGACGGTGAGACTATGGGACGTCAAGACAGGTACCTGTAAGACCATGAGTGGTCACACTAGTCAAGTATATGCTGTGGCTATATCCAGTGATTCAGAGTTCATCGTATCGGGAAGTGCAGATAAGACGGTGAGACTATGGGACATCAAGACAGGTACTTGTAAGACCATGAGTGGTCACACAGATTAAGTATCATCTGTGGCTATATCCAGTGATTCAGAGTTCATCGTATCGGGAAGTGCAGATTATACGGTAAGACTATGGGACGTCAAGACAGGTACCTGTAAGACCATGAGTGGTCACACATATTCTGCATTATCTGTTGCTATATCCAGTGATTCAGAGTTCATCGTATCGGGAAGTGCAGATTATACGGTAAGACTATGGGACGTCAAGACAGGTACCTGTAAGACCATGAGTGGTCACACTAGTTATGTAAATGCTGTGGCTATATCCAGTGATTCAGAGTTCATCGTATCGGGAAGTGCAGATTATACGGTAAGACTATGGGACGTCAAGACAGGTACTTGTAAGACCATGAGTGGTCACAAAGATTATGTATATGCTGTGGCTATATCCAGTGATTCAGAGTTCATCGTATCGGGAAGTGCAGATTATACGTTAAGACTATGGGACGTCAAGACAGGTACCTGTAAGACCATGAGTGGTCACAAAGATTATGTATTATCTGTGGCTATATCCAGTGATTCAGAGTTCATCGTATCGGGAAGTGCAGATTATACGGTAAGACTATGGGACGTCAAGACAGGTACCTGTAAGACCATGAGTGGTCACACAGATTGAGTATATGCTGTGGCTATATCCAGTGATTCAGAGTTCATCGTATCGGGAAGTGATGATAAGACGGTGAGACTATGGGACGTCAAGACAGGTACCTGTAAGACCATGAGTGGTCACACTAGTTATGTAAGATCTGTGGCTATATCCAGTGATTCAGAGTTCATCGTATCGGGAAGTGCAGATTATACGGTGAGACTATGGGACTTCAAGACAGGTACCTGTAAGACCATGAGTGGTCACAAAGATTATGTATTATCTGTGGCTATATCCAGTGATTCAGAGTTCATCGTATCGGGAAGTGCAGATAAGACGGTGAGACTATGGGACATCAAGACAGGTACCTGTAAGACCATGAGTGGTCACACTAGTTATGTAAATGCTGTGGCTATATCCAGTGATTCAGAGTTCATCGTATCGGGAAGTGCAGATTATACGGTAAGACTATGGGACGTCAAGACAGGTACTTGTAAGACCATGAGTGGTCACAAAGATTATGTATATGCTGTGGCTATATCCAGTGATTCAGAGTTCATCGTATCGGGAAGTGCAGATTATACGTTAAGACTATGGGACGTCAAGACAGGTACCTGTAAGACCATGAGTGGTCACACAGATTATCTATATGCTGTGGCTATATCCAGTGATTCAGAGTTCATCGTATCGGGAAGTGCAGATAAGACGGTGAGACTATGGGACATCAAGACAGGTACTTGTAAGACTATGAGTGGTCACACAGATTAAGTATCATCTGTGGCTATATCCAGTGATTCAGAGTTCATCGTATCGGGAAGTGCAGATTATACGGTAAGACTATGGGACTTCAAAACAGGTACTTCTAAGACCATGAGTGGTCACACAGATTCTGTATATGCTGTGGCTATATCCAGTGATTCAGAGTTCATCGTATCGGGAAGTGCAGATTATACGGTAAGACTATGGGACATCAAGACAGGTACTTGTAAGACTATGAGTGGTCACACAGATTAAGTATCATCTGTGGCTATATCCAGTGATTCAGAGTTCATCGTATCGGGAAGTGATGTTAATACGGTGAGACTATGGGACGTCAAAACAGGTACCTGTAAGACCATGAGTGGTCACAAAGATTATGTATATGCTGTGGCTATATCCAGTGATTCAGAGTTCATCGTATCGGGAAGTGATGACAAGACGGTGAGACTATGGGACGTCAAGACAGGTACCTGTAAGACCATGAGTGGTCACACTAGTCAAGTATATGCTGTGGCTATATCCAGTGATTCAGAGTTCATCGTATCGGGAAGTGATGATAAGACGGTGAGACTATGGGACGTCAAGATAGGTACCTGTAAGACCATGAGTGGTCACACTAGTCAAGTATATGCTGTGGCTATATCCAGTGATTCAGAGTTCATCGTATCGGGAAGTTATGATAAGACGGTAAGACTATGGGACGTCAAGATAGGTAAGACCATGAGTGGTCACAAAGATTATGTATGATCTGCGGCTATATCCAGTGATTCAGAGTTCATCGTATCGGGAAGTGCAGATTATACGTTAAGACTATGGGACGTCAAGACAGGTACCTGTAAGACCATGAGTGGTCACAAAGATTATGTATATGCTGTGGCTATATCCAGTGATTCAGAGTTCATCGTATCGGGAAGTGATGACAAGACGGTGAGACTATGGGACGTCAAGACAGGTACCTGTAAGACCATGAGTGGTCACACTAGTTATGTATGATCTGTGGCTATATCCAGTGATTCAGAGTTCATCGTATCGGGAAGTGATGTTAATACGGTGAGACTATGGGACGTCAAGACAGGTAAGACCATGAGTGGTCACAAAGATTATGTATGATCTGTGGCTATATCCAGTGATTCAGAGTTCATCGTATCGGGAAGTGCAGATTATACGTTAAGACTATGGGACGTCAAGACAGGTACCTGTAAGACCATGAGTGGTCACACTAGTCAAGTATATGCTGTGGCTATATCCAGTGATTCAGAGTTCATCGTATCGGGAAGTGATGACAAGACGGTGAGACTATGGGACGTCAAGACAGGTACCTGTAAGACCATGAGTGGTCAAACAGATTGAGCATTATCTGTTGCTATATCCAGTGATTCAGAGTTCATCGTATCGGGAAGTGATGATAAGACGGTGAGACTATGGGACGTCAAGATAGGTACCTGTAAGACCATGAGTGGTCACACTAGTCAAGTATATGCTGTGGCTATATCCAGTGATTCAGAGTTCATCGTATCGGGAAGTGATGTTAATACGGTGAGACTATGGGACGTCAAAACAGGTACCTGTAAGACCATGAGTGGTCACACTAGTCAAGTATATGCTGTGGCTATATCCAGTGATTCAGAGTTCATCGTATCGGGAAGTGCAGATTATACGTTAAGACTATGGGACGTCAAGACAGGTACCTGTAAGACCATGAGTGGTCACACAGATTCTGTATATGCTGTGGCTATATCCAGTGATTCAGAGTTCATCGTATCGGGAAGTGCAGATAAGACGGTGAGACTATGGGACATCAAGACAGGTACTTGTAAGACTATGAGTGGTCAAACAGATCATGTATTATCTGTGGCTATATCCAGTGACTGAGAGTTCATCGTATCGGGAAGTGATGATTATACGGTAAGACTATGGGACTTCAAAACAGGTACCTGTAAGACCATGAGTGGTCACACTAGTTATGTAAATGCTGTGGCTATATCCAGTGATTCAGAGTTCATCGTATCGGGAAGTGCAGATAAGACGGTGAGACTATGGGACGTCAAGACAGGTACCTGTAAGACCATGAGTGGTCACACTAGTTATGTAAATGCTGTGGCTATATCCAGTGATTCAGAGTTCATCGTATCGGGAAGTGATGTTAATACGGTGAGACTATGGGACGTCAAAACAGGTACCTGTAAGACCATGAGTGGTCACAAAGATTATGTATATGCTGTGGCTATATCCAGTGATTCAGAGTTCATCGTATCGGGAAGTGATGACAAGACGGTGAGACTATGGGACGTCAAGACAGGTACCTGTAAGACCATGAGTGGTCACACTAGTTATGTATGATCTGTGGCTATATCCAGTGATTCAGAGTTCATCGTATCGGGAAGTGATGTTAATACGGTGAGACTATGGGACGTCAAGACAGGTAAGACCATGAGTGGTCACAAAGATTATGTATGATCTGTGGCTATATCCAGTGATTCAGAGTTCATCGTATCGGGAAGTGCAGATTATACGTTAAGACTATGGGACGTCAAGACAGGTACCTGTAAGACCATGAGTGGTCACACTAGTCAAGTATATGCTGTGGCTATATCCAGTGATTCAGAGTTCATCGTATCGGGAAGTGATGACAAGACGGTGAGACTATGGGACGTCAAGACAGGTACCTGTAAGACCATGAGTGGTCAAACAGATTGAGCATTATCTGTTGCTATATCCAGTGATTCAGAGTTCATCGTATCGGGAAGTGATGATAAGACGGTGAGACTATGGGACGTCAAGATAGGTACCTGTAAGACCATGAGTGGTCACACTAGTCAAGTATATGCTGTGGCTATATCCAGTGATTCAGAGTTCATCGTATCGGGAAGTGATGTTAATACGGTGAGACTATGGGACGTCAAAACAGGTACCTGTAAGACCATGAGTGGTCACACTAGTCAAGTATATGCTGTGGCTATATCCAGTGATTCAGAGTTCATCGTATCGGGAAGTGCAGATTATACGTTAAGACTTTGGGACGTCAAGACAGGTACCTGTAAGACCATGAGTGGTCACACAGATTCTGTATATGCTGTGGCTATATCCAGTGATTCAGAGTTCATCGTATCGGGAAGTGCAGATAAGACGGTGAGACTATGGGACATCAAGACAGGTACTTGTAAGACTATGAGTGGTCACACAGATTAAGTATCATCTGTGGCTATATCCAGTGATTCAGAGTTCATTGTATCGGGAAGTGATGATTATACGGTAAGACTATGGGACTTCAAAACAGGTACCTGTAAGACCATGAGTGGTCACACTAGTTATGTAAATGCTGTGGCTATATCCAGTGATTCAGAGTTCATCGTATCGGGAAGTGCAGATAAGACGGTGAGACTATGGGACGTCAAGACAGGTACCTGTAAGACCATGAGTGGTCACACTAGTTATGTAAATGCTGTGGCTATATCCAGTGATTCAGAGTTCATCGTATCGGGAAGTGATGACAAGACGGTGAGACTATGGGACGTCAAGACAGGTACCTGTAAGACCATGAGTGGTCACAAAGATTATGTATATGCTGTGGCTATATCCAGTGATTCAGAGTTCATCGTATCGGGAAGTGATGACAAGACGGTGAGACTATGGGACGTCAAGACAGGTACCTGTAAGACCATGAGTGGTCAAACAGATTGAGTATATGCTGTGGCTATATCCAGTGATTCAGAGTTCATCGTATCGGGAAGTTTTGATAAGACGGTGAGACTATGGGACGTCAAGACAGGTACCTGTAAGACCATGAGTGGTCACACTAGTTATGTATTATCTGTGGCTATATCCAGTGATTCAGAGTTCATCGTATCGGGAAGTTATGATTATACGGTGAGACTATGGGACGTCAAGACAGGTAAGACCATGAGTGGTCACGCTAGTTATGTATGATCTGTGGCTATATCCAGTGATTCAGAGTTCATCGTATCGGGAAGTGATGATAAGACGGTGAGACTATGGGACATCAAGACAGGTACTTGTAAGACTATGAGTGGTCACACTAGTCAAGTATATGCTGTGGCTATATCCAGTGATTCAGAGTTCATCGTATCGGGAAGTTATGATTATACGGTGAGACAATGGGACTTCAAGACAGGTACCTGTAAGACCATGAGTGGTCACAAAGATTATGTATTATCTGTGGCTATATCCAGTGATTCAGAGTTCATCGTATCGGGAAGTGCAGATTATACGGTAAGACTATGGGACGTCAAGACAGGTACCTGTAAGACCATGAGTGGTCACACAGATTGAGTATATGCTGTGGCTATATCCAGTGATTCAGAGTTCATCGTATCGGGAAGTTATGATTAGACGGTGAGACTATGGGACGTCAAGATAGGTACCTGTAAGACCATGAGTGGTCACACAGATTGAGTATATGCTGTGGCTATATCCAGTGATTCAGAGTTCATCGTATCGGGAAGTGCAGATTATACGGTAAGACTATGGGACTTCAAGACAGGTACCTGTAAGACCATGAGTGGTCACAAAGATTATTTATTATCTGTGGCTATATCCAGTGATTCAGAGTTCATCGTATCGGGAAGTGATGATAAGACGGTGAGACTATGGGACGTCAAGATAGGTACCTGTAAGACCATGAGTGGTCACACTAGTCAAGTATATGCTGTGGCTATATCCAGTGATTCAGAGTTCATCGTATCGGGAAGTTATGATTAGACGGTGAGACTATGGGACGTCAAGATAGGTACCTGTAAGACCATGAGTGGTCACACTAGTCAAGTATATGCTGTGGCTATATCCAGTGATTCAGAGTTCATCGTATCGGGAAGTTATGATTATACGGTAAGACTATGGGACGTCAAGATAGGTACCTGTAAGACCATGAGTTGTCACACTAGTCAAGTATATGCTGTGGCTATATCCAGTGATTCAGAGTTCATCGTATCGGGAAGTGATGATAAGACGGTGAGACTATGGGACGTCAAGACAGGTACCTGTAAGACCATGAGTGGTCACACATATTCTGCATTATCTGTTGCTATATCCAGTGATTCAGAGTTCATCGTATCGGGAAGTGCAGATTATACGGTAAGACTATGGGACTTCAAGATAGGTACCTGTAAGACCATGAGTGGTCACAAAGATTATGTATTATCTGTGGCTATATCCAGTGATTCAGAGTTCATCGTATCGGGAAGTGCAGATAAGACGGTGAGACTATGGGACATCAAGACAGGTACTTGTAAGACTATGAGTGGTCACACTAGTCAAGTATATGCTGTGGCTATATCCAGTGATTCAGAGTTCATCGTATCGGGAAGTTATGATTAGACGGTGAGACTATGGGACGTCAAGACAGGTACCTGTAAGACCATGAGTGGTCACACTAGTCAAGTATATGCTGTGGCTATATCCAGTGATTCAGAGTTCATCGTATCGGGAAGTGATGATAAGACGGTGAGACTATGGGACGTCAAGATAGGTACCTGTAAGACCATGAGTGGTCACACTAGTCAAGTATATGCTGTGGCTATATCCAGTGATTCAGAGTTCATCGTATCGGGAAGTTATGATTATACGGTAAGACTATGGGACGTCAAGATAGGTACCTGTAAGACCATGAGTTGTCACACTAGTCAAGTATATGCTGTGGCTATATCCAGTGATTCAGAGTTCATCGTATCGGGAAGTGATGATAAGACGGTGAGACTATGGGACGTCAAGACAGGTACCTGTAAGACCATGAGTGGTCACACATATTCTGCATTATCTGTTGCTATATCCAGTGATTCAGAGTTCATCGTATCGGGAAGTGATGATAAGACGGTGAGACTATGGGACGTCAAGATAGGTACCTGTAAGACCATGAGTGGTCACACTAGTCAAGTATATGCTGTGGCTATATCCAGTGATTCAGAGTTCATCGTATCGGGAAGTTATGATTAGACGGTGAGACTATGGGACGTCAAGACAGGTACCTGTAAGACCATGAGTGGTCACACTAGTCAAGTATATGCTGTGGCTATATCCAGTGATTCAGAGTTCATCGTATCGGGAAGTGATGATAAGACGGTGAGACTATGGGACGTCAAGACAGGTACCAGTAAGACCATGAGTGGTCACACATATTCTGCATTATCTGTTGCTATATCCAGTGATTCAGAGTTCATCGTATCGGGAAGTGATGATTATACGGTGAGACTATGGGACGTCAAGACAGGTACCTGTAAGACCATGAGTGGTCACACTAGTTATGTAAATGCTGTGGCTATATCCAGTGATTCAGAGTTCATCGTATCGGGAAGTGATGATAAGACGGTGAGACTATGGGACGTCAAGATAGGTACCTGTAAGACCATGAGTGGTCACACTAGTCAAGTATATGCTGTGGCTATATCCAGTGATTCAGAGTTCATCGTATCGGGAAGTGCAGATAAGACGGTGAGACTATGGGACATCAAGACAGGTACTTGTAAGACTATGAGTGGTCACACAGATTAAGTATCATCTGTGGCTATATCCAGTGATTCAGAGTTCATCGTATCGGGAAGTGCAGATTATACGGTAAGACTATGGGACGTCAAGACAGGTACCTGTAAGACCATGAGTTGTCACACAGATTGAGTATATGCTGTGGCTATATCCAGTGATTCAGAGTTCATCGTATCGGGAAGTGATGATAAGACGGTGAGACTATGGGACGTCAAGACAGGTACCTGTAAGACCATGAGTGGTCACACTAGTCAAGTATATGCTGTGGCTATATCCAGTGATTCAGAGTTCATCGTATCGGGAAGTGCAGATTATACGGTAAGACTATGGGACTTCAAGATAGGTACCTGTAAGACCATGAGTGGTCACAAAGATTATGTATTATCTGTGGCTATATCCAGTGATTCAGAGTTCATCGTATCGGGAAGTGCAGATAAGACGGTGAGACTATGGGACATCAAGACAGGTACTTGTAAGACTATGAGTGGTCACACTAGTCAAGTATATGCTGTGGCTATATCCAGTGATTCAGAGTTCATCGTATCGGGAAGTTATGATTAGACGGTGAGACTATGGGACGTCAAGACAGGTACCTGTAAGACCATGAGTGGTCACACTAGTCAAGTATATGCTGTGGCTATATCCAGTGATTCAGAGTTCATCGTATCGGGAAGTTATGATTATACGGTGAGACTATGGGACGTCAAGACAGGTACCTGTAAGACCATGAGTGGTCACACTAGTCAAGTATATGCTGTGGCTATATCCAGTGATTCAGAGTTCATCGTATCGGGAAGTGATGATAAGACGGTGAGACTATGGGACGTCAAGACAGGTACCTGTAAGACCATGAGTGGTCACACTAGTTATGTAAGATCTGTGGCTATATCCAGTGATTCAGAGTTCATCGTATCGGGAAGTTATGATTAGACGGTGAGACTATGGGACGTCAAGACAGGTACCTGTAAGACCATGAGTGGTCACACTAGTCAAGTATATGCTGTGGCTATATCCAGTGATTCAGAGTTCATCGTATCGGGAAGTTATGATTAGACGGTGAGACTATGGGACGTCAAGACAGGTACCTGTAAGACCATGAGTGGTCACACTAGTCAAGTATATGCTGTGGCTATATCCAGTGATTCAGAGTTCATCGTATCGGGAAGTTATGATTATACGGTGAGACTATGGGACGTCAAGACAGGTACCTGTAAGACCATGAGTGGTCACACAGATTGAGTATATGCTGTGGCTATATCCAGTGATTCAGAGTTCATCGTATCGGGAAGTGCAGATAAGACGGTGAGACTATGGGACGTCAAGACAGGTACCTGTAAGACCATGAGTGGTCACAAAGATTATGTATTATCTGTGGCTATATCCAGTGATTCAGAGTTCATCGTATCGGGAAGTGCAGATAAGACGGTGAGACTATGGGACATCAAGACAGGTACTTGTAAGACTATGAGTGGTCACACAGATTAAGTATCATCTGTGGCTATATCCAGTGATTCAGAGTTCATCGTATCGGGAAGTGCAGATTATACGGTAAGACTATGGGACGTCAAGACAGGTACCTGTAAGACCATGAGTGGTCACACTAGTCAAGTATATGCTGTGGCTATATCCAGTGATTCAGAGTTCATCGTATCGGGAAGTTATGATTAGACGGTGAGACTATGGGACGTCAAGACAGGTACCTGTAAGACCATGAGTGGTCACACTAGTCAAGTATATGCTGTGGCTATATCCAGTGATTCAGAGTTCATCGTATCGGGAAGTGATGATAAGACGGTGAGACTATGGGACGTCAAGACAGGTACCTGTAAGACCATGAGTGGTCACACTATTCAAGTATATACTGTGGCTATATCCAGTGATTCAGAGTTCATCGTATCGGGAAGTTATGATTATACGGTGAGACTATGGGACGTCAAGACAGGTACCTGTAAGACCATGAGTGGTCACACTAGTCAAGTATATGCTGTGGCTATATCCAGTGATTCAGAGTTCATCGTATCGGGAAGTTATGATTATACGGTGAGACTATGGGACGTCAAGACAGGTACCTGTAAGACCATGAGTGGTCAAACAGATTATGTATATGCTGTGGCTATATCCAGTGATTCAGAGTTCATCGTATCGGGAAGTAGAGATAAGACGGTGAGACTATGGGACGTCAAGACAGGTACCTGTAAGACCATGAGTGGTCACACTAGTCAAGTATATGCTGTGGCTATATCCAGTGATTCAGAGTTCATCGTATCGGGAAGTGATGATAAGACGGTGAGACTATGGGACGTCAAGACAGGTACCTGTAAGACCATGAGTGGTCACACTAGTCAAGTATATGCTGTGGCTATATCCAGTGATTCAGAGTTCATCGTATCGGGAAGTTATGATTAGACGGTGAGACTATGGGACGTCAAGACAGGTACCTGTAAGACCATGAGTGGTCACACTAGTCAAGTATATGCTGTGGCTATATCCAGTGATTCAGAGTTCATCGTATCGGGAAGTGCAGATTATACGGTAAGACTATGGGACGTCAAGACAGGTACCTGTAAGACCATGAGTGGTCACACTAGTCAAGTATATGCTGTGGCTATATCCAGTGATTCAGAGTTCATCGTATCGGGAAGTGCAGATTATACGGTAAGACTATGGGACTTCAAGATAGGTACCTGTAAGACCATGAGTGGTCACAAAGATTATGTATTATCTGTGGCTATATCCAGTGATTCAGAGTTCATCGTATCGGGAAGTGCAGATAAGACGGTGAGACTATGGGACGTCAAGACAGGTACCTGTAAGACCATGAGTGGTCACACTAGTTATGTAAATGCTGTGGCTATATCCAGTGATTCAGAGTTCATCGTATCGGGAAGTGCAGATAAGACGGTGAGACTATGGGACATCAAGACAGGTACTTGTAAGACCATGAGTGGTCACACTAGTCAAGTATATGCTGTGGCTATATCCAGTGATTCAGAGTTCATCGTATCGGGAAGTGCAGATAAGACGGTAAGACTATGGGACTTCAAGACAGGTACCTGTAAGATCATGAGTGGTCACACATATTCTGCATTATCTGTTGCTATATCCAGTGATTCAGAGTTCATCGTATCGGGAAGTGATGATAAGACGGTGAGACTATGGGACGTCAAGACAGGTACCTGTAAGACCATGAGTGGTCACACTATTCAAGTATATGCTGTGGCTATATCCAGTGATTCAGAGTTCATCGTATCGGGAAGTTATGATTATACGGTGAGACTATGGGACGTCAAGACAGGTACCTGTAAGACCATGAGTGGTCACACTATTCAAGTATATGCTGTGGCTATATCCAGTGATTCAGAGTTCATCGTATCGGGAAGTGCAGATAAGACGGTGAGACTATGGGACATCAAGACAGGTACTTGTAAGACCATGAGTGGTCACACTAGTCAAGTATATGCTGTGGCTATATCCAGTGATTCAGAGTTCATCGTATCGGGAAGTTATGATTAGACGGTAAGACTATGGGACTTCAAGACAGGTACCTGTAAGATCATGAGTGGTCACACATATTCTGCATTATCTGTTGCTATATCCAGTGATTCAGAGTTCATCGTATCGGGAAGTGATGATAAGACGGTGAGACTATGGGACGTCAAGACAGGTACCTGTAAGACCATGAGTGGTCACACTATTCAAGTATATGCTGTGGCTATATCCAGTGATTCAGAGTTCATCGTATCGGGAAGTTATGATTATACGGTGAGACTATGGGACGTCAAGACAGGTACCTGTAAGACCATGAGTGGTCACACTAGTCAAGTATATGCTGTGGCTATATCCAGTGATTCAGAGTTCATCGTATCGGGAAGTTATGATTATACGGTGAGACTATGGGACGTCAAGACAGGTACCTGTAAGACCATGAGTGGTCACACTAGTCAAGTATATGCTGTGGCTATATCCAGTGATTCAGAGTTCATCGTATCGGGAAGTGATGATAAGACGGTGAGACTATGGGACGTCAAGACAGGTACCTGTAAGACCATGAGTGGTCACACTAGTTATGTAAGATCTGTGGCTATATCCAGTGATTCAGAGTTCATCGTATCGGGAAGTTATGATTAGACGGTGAGACTATGGGACGTCAAGACAGGTACCTGTAAGACCATGAGTGGTCACACTAGTCAAGTATATGCTGTGGCTATATCCAGTGATTCAGAGTTCATCGTATCGGGAAGTTATGATTAGACGGTGAGACTATGGGACGTCAAGACAGGTACCTGTAAGACCATGAGTGGTCACACTAGTCAAGTATATGCTGTGGCTATATCCAGTGATTCAGAGTTCATCGTATCGGGAAGTTATGATTATACGGTGAGACTATGGGACGTCAAGACAGGTACCTGTAAGACCATGAGTGGTCACACAGATTGAGTATATGCTGTGGCTATATCCAGTGATTCAGAGTTCATCGTATCGGGAAGTGCAGATAAGACGGTGAGACTATGGGACATCAAGACAGGTACTTGTAAGACTATGAGTGGTCACACAGATTAAGTATCATCTGTGGCTATATCCAGTGATTCAGAGTTCATCGTATCGGGAAGTGATGTTAATACGGTGAGACTATGGGACGTCAAGACAGGTACCTGTAAGACCATGAGTGGTCACACATATTCTGCATTATCTGTTGCTATATCCAGTGATTCAGAGTTCATCGTATCGGGAAGTGATGTTAATACGGTGAGACTATGGGACGTCAAGACAGGTGCCTGTAAGACCATGAGTGGTCACACATATTCTGTATTATCTGTGGCTATATCCAGTGATTCAGAGTTCATCGTATCGGGAAGTGCAGATTATACGGTAAGACTATGGGACGTCAAGACAGGTACCTGTAAGACCATGAGTGGTCACACAGATTGAGTATATGCTGTGGCTATATCCAGTGATTCAGAGTTCATCGTATCGGGAAGTGATGATAAGACGGTGAGACTATGGGACGTCAAGACAGGTACCTGTAAGACCATGAGTGGTCACACTAGTTATGTAAATGCTGTGGCTATATCCAGTGATTCAGAGTTCATCGTATCGGGAAGTGATGATAAGACGGTGAGACTATGGGACGTCAAGACAGGTACCTGTAAGACCATGAGTGGTCACACATATTCTGCATTATCTGTTGCTATATCCAGTGATTCAGAGTTCATCGTATCGGGAAGTGATGATAAGACGGTGAGACTATGGGACGTCAAGACAGGTACCTGTAAGACCATGAGTGATCACACAGATTATGTAAATGCTGTGGCTATATCCAGTGATTCAGAGTTCATCGTATCGGGAAGTTATGATTATACGGTGAGACTATGGGACGTCAAGACAGGTACCTGTAAGACCATGAGTGGTCACACAGATTAAGTATCATCTGTGGCTATATCCAGTGATTCAGAGTTCATCGTATCGGGAAGTGATGATAATACGGTGAGACTATGGGACGTCAAGACAGGTACCTGTAAGACCATGAGTGGTCAAACAGATTATGTATATGCTGTGGCTATATCCAGTGATTCAGAGTTCATCGTATCGGGAAGTGATGATAAGACGGTGAGACTATGGGACGTCAAGACAGGTACCTGTAAGACCATGAGTGGTCACAAAGATTATGTAAATGCTGTGGCTATATCCAGTGATTCAGAGTTCATCGTATCGGGAAGTGATGATAAGACGGTGAGACTATGGGACGTCAAGACAGGTACCTGTAAGACCATGAGTGGTCACACAGATTGAGTATATGCTGTGGCTATATCCAGTGATTCAGAGTTCATCGTATCGGGAAGTGATGATAAGACGGTGAGACTATGGGACGTCAAGACAGGTACCTGTAAGACCATGAGTGGTCACACTAGTCAAGTATATGCTGTGGCTATATCCAGTGATTCAGAGTTCATCGTATCGGGAAGTGCAGATTATACGGTAAGACTATGGGACTTCAAGATAGGTACCTGTAAGACCATGAGTGGTCACAAAGATTATGTATTATCTGTGGCTATATCCAGTGATTCAGAGTTCATCGTATCGGGAAGTGCAGATAAGACGGTGAGACTATGGGACGTCAAGACAGGTACCTGTAAGACCATGAGTGGTCACACTAGTTATGTAAATGCTGTGGCTATATCCAGTGATTCAGAGTTCATCGTATCGGGAAGTGCAGATAAGACGGTGAGACTATGGGACATCAAGACAGGTACTTGTAAGACTATGAGTGGTCACACTAGTCAAGTATATGCTGTGGCTATATCCAGTGATTCAGAGTTCATCGTATCGGGAAGTTATGATTAGACGGTGAGACTATGGGACGTCAAGACAGGTACCTGTAAGACCATGAGTGGTCACACTAGTTATGTAAATGCTGTGGCTATATCCAGTGATTCAGAGTTCATCGTATCGGGAAGTGCAGATAAGACGGTGAGACTATGGGACGTCAAGACAGGTACCTGTAAGACCATGAGTGGTCACACTAGTTATGTAAATGCTGTGGCTATATCCAGTGATTCAGAGTTCATCGTATCGGGAAGTTATGATTAGACGGTGAGACTATGGGACGTCAAGACAGGTACCTGTAAGACCATGAGTGGTCACACATATTCTGCATTATCTGTGGCTATATCCAGTGATTCAGAGTTCATCGTATCGGGAAGTGATGTTAATACGGTGAGACTATGGGACGTCAAGACAGGTACTTGTAAGACCATGAGTGGTCACACTAGTTATGTAAATGCTGTGGCTATATCCAGTGATTCAGAGTTCATCGTATCGGGAAGTGATGTTAATACGGTGAGACTATGGGACGTCAAGACAGGTGCCTGTAAGACCATGAGTGGTCACACATATTCTGTATTATCTGTGGCTATATCCAGTGATTCAGAGTTCATCGTATCGGGAAGTGCAGATTATACGGTAAGACTATGGGACGTCAAGACAGGTACCTGTAAGACCATGAGTGGTCACACAGATTGAGTATATGCTGTGGCTATATCCAGTGATTCAGAGTTCATCGTATCGGGAAGTGATGATAAGACGGTGAGACTATGGGACGTCAAGACAGGTACCTGTAAGACCATGAGTGGTCACACTAGTCAAGTATATGCTGTGGCTATATCCAGTGATTCAGAGTTCATCGTATCGGGAAGTTATGATTAGACGGTGAGACTATGGGACGTCAAGACAGGTACCTGTAAGACCATGAGTGGTCACACAGATTGAGTATATGCTGTGGCTATATCCAGTGATTCAGAGTTCATCGTATCGGGAAGTGATGATAAGACGGTGAGACTATGGGACGTCAAGACAGGTACCTGTAAGACCATGAGTGGTCACACATATTCTGCATTATCTGTTGCTATATCCAGTGATTCAGAGTTCATCGTATCGGGAAGTGATGATAAGACGGTGAGACTATGGGACGTCAAGACAGGTACCTGTAAGACCATGAGTGATCACACAGATTATGTAAATGCTGTGGCTATATCCAGTGATTCAGAGTTCATCGTATCGGGAAGTTATGATTATACGGTGAGACTATGGGACGTCAAGACAGGTACCTGTAAGACCATGAGTGGTCACACAGATTAAGTATCATCTGTGGCTATATCCAGTGATTCAGAGTTCATCGTATCGGGAAGTGATGATAATACGGTGAGACTATGGGACGTCAAGACAGGTACCTGTAAGACCATGAGTGGTCAAACAGATTATGTATATGCTGTGGCTATATCCAGTGATTCAGAGTTCATCGTATCGGGAAGTGATGATAAGACGGTGAGACTATGGGACGTCAAGACAGGTACCTGTAAGACCATGAGTGGTCACAAAGATTATGTAAATGCTGTGGCTATATCCAGTGATTCAGAGTTCATCGTATCGGGAAGTGATGATAAGACGGTGAGACTATGGGACGTCAAGACAGGTACCTGTAAGACCATGAGTGGTCACACAGATTGAGTATATGCTGTGGCTATATCCAGTGATTCAGAGTTCATCGTATCGGGAAGTGATGATAAGACGGTGAGACTATGGGACGTCAAGACAGGTACCTGTAAGACCATGAGTGGTCACACTAGTCAAGTATATGCTGTGGCTATATCCAGTGATTCAGAGTTCATCGTATCGGGAAGTGCAGATTATACGGTAAGACTATGGGACTTCAAGATAGGTACCTGTAAGACCATGAGTGGTCACAAAGATTATGTATTATCTGTGGCTATATCCAGTGATTCAGAGTTCATCGTATCGGGAAGTGCAGATAAGACGGTGAGACTATGGGACGTCAAGACAGGTACCTGTAAGACCATGAGTGGTCACACTAGTTATGTAAATGCTGTGGCTATATCCAGTGATTCAGAGTTCATCGTATCGGGAAGTGCAGATAAGACGGTGAGACTATGGGACATCAAGACAGGTACTTGTAAGACTATGAGTGGTCACACTAGTCAAGTATATGCTGTGGCTATATCCAGTGATTCAGAGTTCATCGTATCGGGAAGTTATGATTAGACGGTGAGACTATGGGACGTCAAGACAGGTACCTGTAAGACCATGAGTGGTCACACAGATTGAGTATATGCTGTGGCTATATCCAGTGATTCAGAGTTCATCGTATCGGGAAGTGATGATAAGACGGTGAGACTATGGGACGTCAAGACAGGTACCTGTAAGACCATGAGTGGTCACACTAGTTATGTAAATGCTGTGGCTATATCCAGTGATTCAGAGTTCATCGTATCGGGAAGTTATGATTAGACGGTGAGACTATGGGACGTCAAGACAGGTACCTGTAAGACCATGAGTGGTCACACATATTCTGCATTATCTGTGGCTATATCCAGTGATTCAGAGTTCATCGTATCGGGAAGTGATGTTAATACGGTGAGACTATGGGACGTCAAGACAGGTACTTGTAAGACCATGAGTGGTCACACTAGTTATGTAAATGCTGTGGCTATATCCAGTGATTCAGAGTTCATCGTATCGGGAAGTGATGTTAATACGGTGAGACTATGGGACGTCAAGACAGGTGCCTGTAAGACCATGAGTGGTCACACATATTCTGTATTATCTGTGGCTATATCCAGTGATTCAGAGTTCATCGTATCGGGAAGTGCAGATTATACGGTAAGACTATGGGACGTCAAGACAGGTACCTGTAAGACCATGAGTGGTCACACAGATTGAGTATATGCTGTGGCTATATCCAGTGATTCAGAGTTCATCGTATCGGGAAGTGATGATAAGACGGTGAGACTATGGGACGTCAAGACAGGTACCTGTAAGACCATGAGTGGTCACACTAGTCAAGTATATGCTGTGGCTATATCCAGTGATTCAGAGTTCATCGTATCGGGAAGTTATGATTAGACGGTGAGACTATGGGACGTCAAGACAGGTACCTGTAAGACCATGAGTGGTCACACAGATTGAGTATATGCTGTGGCTATATCCAGTGATTCAGAGTTCATCGTATCGGGAAGTGATGATAAGACGGTGAGACTATGGGACGTCAAGACAGGTACCTGTAAGACCATGAGTGGTCACACTAGTTATGTAAATGCTGTGGCTATATCCAGTGATTCAGAGTTCATCGTATCGGGAAGTGATGATAAGACGGTGAGACTATGGGACGTCAAGACAGGTACCTGTAAGACCATGAGTGGTCACACTATTCAAGTATATGCTGTGGCTATATCCAGTGATTCAGAGTTCATCGTATCGGGAAGTTATGATTATACGGTGAGACTATGGGACGTCAAGACAGGTACCTGTAAGACCATGAGTGGTCACACTAGTTATGTAAATGCTGTGGCTATATCCAGTGATTCAGAGTTCATCGTATCGGGAAGTGCAGATAAGACGGTGAGACTATGGGACATCAAGACAGGTACTTGTAAGACTATGAGTGGTCACACAGATTAAGTATCATCTGTGGCTATATCCAGTGATTCAGAGTTCATCGTATCGGGAAGTGCAGATTATACGGTAAGACTATGGGACGTCAAGACAGGTACTTGTAAGACCATGAGTGGTCACACTAGTTATGTAAATGCTGTGGCTATATCCAGTGATTCAGAGTTCATCGTATCGGGAAGTGATGTTAATACGGTGAGACTATGGGACGTCAAGACAGGTACCTGTAAGACCATGAGTGGTCACACTAGTTATGTAAATGCTGTGGCTATATCCAGTGATTCAGAGTTCATCGTATCGGGAAGTGCAGATAAGACGGTGAGACTATGGGACATCAAGACAGGTACTTGTAAGACTATGAGTGGTCACACAGATTAAGTATCATCTGTGGCTATATCCAGTGATTCAGAGTTCATCGTATCGGGAAGTGATGTTAATACGGTGAGACTATGGGACGTCAAGACAGGTACTTGTAAGACCATGAGTGGTCACACAGATTAAGTATCATCTGTGGCTATATCCAGTGATTCAGAGTTCATCGTATCGGGAAGTGCAGATTATACGGTAAGACTATGGGACGTCAAGACAGGTACCTGTAAGACCATGAGTGGTCACACTAGTCAAGTATATGCTGTGGCTATATCCAGTGATTCAGAGTTCATCGTATCGGGAAGTGATGTTAATACGGTGAGACTATGGGACGTCAAGACAGGTGCCTGTAAGACCATGAGTGGTCACACATATTCTGTATTATCTGTGGCTATATCCAGTGATTCAGAGTTCATCGTATCGGGAAGTGCAGATTATACGGTAAGACTATGGGACGTCAAGACAGGTACCTGTAAGACCATGAGTGGTCACACAGATTGAGTATATGCTGTGGCTATATCCAGTGATTCAGAGTTCATCGTATCGGGAAGTGATGATAAGACGGTGAGACTATGGGACGTCAAGACAGGTACCTGTAAGACCATGAGTGGTCACACTAGTCAAGTATATGCTGTGGCTATATCCAGTGATTCAGAGTTCATCGTATCGGGAAGTTATGATTAGACGGTGAGACTATGGGACGTCAAGACAGGTACCTGTAAGACCATGAGTGGTCACACTAGTTATGTAAATGCTGTGGCTATATCCAGTGATTCAGAGTTCATCGTATCGGGAAGTTATGATTAGACGGTGAGACTATGGGACGTCAAGACAGGTACCTGTAAGACCATGAGTGGTCACACATATTCTGCATTATCTGTTGCTATATCCAGTGATTCAGAGTTCATCGTATCGGGAAGTGCAGATAAGACGGTGAGACTATGGGACGTCAAGACAGGTACCTGTAAGACCATGAGTGGTCACACATATTCTGCATTATCTGTTGCTATATCCAGTGATTCAGAGTTCATCGTATCGGGAAGTGCAGATAAGACGGTGAGACTATGGGACGTCAAGACAGGTACCTGTAAGACCATGAGTGGTCACACTAGTTATGTAAATGCTGTGGCTATATCCAGTGATTCAGAGTTCATCGTATCGGGAAGTGCAGATAAGACGGTGAGACTATGGGACATCAAGACAGGTACTTGTAAGACTATGAGTTGTCTACTAGTCAAGTATATGCTGTGGCTATATCCAGTGATTCAGAGTTCATCGTATCGGGAAGTTATGATAAGACGGTGAGACTATGGGACGTCAAGACAGGTACCTGTAAGACCATGAGTGGTCACACATATTCTGCATTATCTGTTGCTATATCCAGTGATTCAGAGTTCATCGTATCGGGAAGTGATGATAAGACGGTGAGACTATGGGACGTCAAGATAGGTACCTGTAAGACCATGAGTGGTCACACTAGTCAAGTATATGCTGTGGCTATATCCAGTGATTCAGAGTTCATCGTATCGGGAAGTTATGATTAGACGGTGAGACTATGGGACGTCAAGACAGGTACCTGTAAGACCATGAGTGGTCACACAGATTGAGTATATGCTGTGGCTATATCCAGTGATTCAGAGTTCATCGTATCGGGAAGTGATGATAAGACGGTGAGACTATGGGACGTCAAGACAGGTACCTGTAAGACCATGAGTGGTCACACATATTCTGTATATGCTGTGGCTATATCCAGTGATTCAGAGTTCATCGTATCGGGAAGTGATGATAAGACGGTGAGACTATGGGACGTCAAGACAGGTACCTGTAAGACCATGAGTGGTCACACTATTCAAGTATATGCTGTGGCTATATCCAGTGATTCAGAGTTCATCGTATCGGGAAGTTATGATTATACGGTGAGACTATGGGACGTCAAGACAGGTACCTGTAAGACCATGAGTGGTCACACTAGTTATGTAAATGCTGTGGCTATATCCAGTGATTCAGAGTTCATCGTATCGGGAAGTGCAGATAAGACGGTGAGACTATGGGACATCAAGACAGGTACTTGTAAGACTATGAGTGGTCACACAGATTAAGTATCATCTGTGGCTATATCCAGTGATTCAGAGTTCATCGTATCGGGAAGTGCAGATTATACGGTAAGACTATGGGACGTCAAGACAGGTACTTGTAAGACCATGAGTGGTCACACTAGTTATGTAAATGCTGTGGCTATATCCAGTGATTCAGAGTTCATCGTATCGGGAAGTGATGTTAATACGGTGAGACTATGGGACGTCAAGACAGGTACCTGTAAGACCATGAGTGGTCACACTAGTTATGTAAATGCTGTGGCTATATCCAGTGATTCAGAGTTCATCGTATCGGGAAGTGCAGATAAGACGGTGAGACTATGGGACATCAAGACAGGTACTTGTAAGACTATGAGTGGTCACACAGATTAAGTATCATCTGTGGCTATATCCAGTGATTCAGAGTTCATCGTATCGGGAAGTGATGTTAATACGGTGAGACTATGGGACGTCAAGACAGGTACCTGTAAGACCATGAGTGGTCACACATATTCTGCATTATCTGTTGCTATATCCAGTGATTCAGAGTTCATCGTATCGGGAAGTGATGTTAATACGGTGAGACTATGGGACGTCAAGACAGGTGCCTGTAAGACCATGAGTGGTCACACATATTCTGTATTATCTGTGGCTATATCCAGTGATTCAGAGTTCATCGTATCGGGAAGTGCAGATTATACGGTAAGACTATGGGACGTCAAGACAGGTACCTGTAAGACCATGAGTGGTCACACAGATTGAGTATATGCTGTGGCTATATCCAGTGATTCAGAGTTCATCGTATCGGGAAGTGATGATAAGACGGTGAGACTATGGGACGTCAAGACAGGTACCTGTAAGACCATGAGTGGTCACACTAGTCAAGTATATGCTGTGGCTATATCCAGTGATTCAGAGTTCATCGTATCGGGAAGTGCAGATTATACGGTAAGACTATGGGACTTCAAGATAGGTACCTGTAAGACCATGAGTGGTCACAAAGATTATGTATTATCTGTGGCTATATCCAGTGATTCAGAGTTCATCGTATCGGGAAGTGCAGATAAGACGGTGAGACTATGGGACATCAAGACAGGTACTTGTAAGACCATGAGTGGTCACAAAGATTATGTATTATCTGTGGCTATATCCAGTGATTCAGAGTTCATCGTATCGGGAAGTGCAGATAAGACGGTGAGACTATGGGACATCAAGACAGGTACCTGTAAGACCATGAGTGGTCACACTAGTCAAGTATATGCTGTGGCTATATCCAGTGATTCAGAGTTCATCGTATCGGGAAGTGCAGATTATACGGTAAGACTATGGGACGTCAAGACAGGTACCTGTAAGACCATGAGTGGTCACACTAGTCAAGTATATGCTGTGGCTATATCCAGTGATTCAGGGTTCATCGTATCGGGAAGTGATGATAAGACGGTGAGACTATGGGACGTCAAGACAGGTACCTGTAAGACTATGAGTGGTCACACTAGTCAAGTATATGCTGTGGCTATATCCAGTGATTCAGAGTTCATCGTATCGGGAAGTTATGATTAGACGGTGAGACTATGGGACGTCAAGACAGGTACCTGTAAGACCATGAGTGGTCACACTAGTTATGTAAATGCTGTGGCTATATCCAGTGATTCAGAGTTCATCGTATCGGGAAGTGATGTTAATACGGTGAGACTATGGGACGTCAAGACAGGTGCCTGTAAGACCATGAGTGGTCACACATATTGAGTATATGCTGTGGCTATATCCAGTGATTCAGAGTTCATCGTATCGGGAAGTGCAGATTATACGGTAAGACTATGGGACTTCAAGACAGGTACTTGTAAGACCATGAGTGGTCAAACAGATCATGTATTATCTGTGGCTATATCCAGTGACTGAGAGTTCATCGTATCGGGAAGTGCAGATTATACGGTAAGACTATGGGACTTCAAGACAGGTACCTGTAAGACCATGAGTGGTCACACTAGTTATGTAAATGCTGTGGCTATATCCAGTGATTCAGAGTTCATCGTATCGGGAAGTGCAGATAAGACGGTGAGACTATGGGACGTCAAGACAGGTGCCTGTAAGACCATGAGTGGTCACACATATTCTGTATTATCTGTGGCTATATCCAGTGATTCAGAGTTCATCGTATCGGGAAGTGCAGATTATACGGTAAGACTATGGGACGTCAAGACAGGTACCTGTAAGACCATGAGTGGTCACACAGATTGAGTATATGCTGTGGCTATATCCAGTGATTCAGAGTTCATCGTATCGGGAAGTGATGATAAGACGGTGAGACTATGGGACGTCAAGACAGGTACCTGTAAGACCATGAGTGGTCACACTAGTCAAGTATATGCTGTGGCTATATCCAGTGATTCAGAGTTCATCGTATCGGGAAGTTATGATTAGACGGTGAGACTATGGGACGTCAAGACAGGTACCTGTAAGACCATGAGTGGTCACACTAGTTATGTAAATGCTGTGGCTATATCCAGTGATTCAGAGTTCATCGTATCGGGAAGTGATGTTAATACGGTGAGACTATGGGACGTCAAGACAGGTGCCTGTAAGACCATGAGTGGTCACACATATTGAGTATATGCTGTGGCTATATCCAGTGATTCAGAGTTCATCGTATCGGGAAGTGCAGATTATACGGTAAGACTATGGGACTTCAAGACAGGTACTTGTAAGACCATGAGTGGTCAAACAGATCATGTATTATCTGTGGCTATATCCAGTGACTGAGAGTTCATCGTATCGGGAAGTGCAGATTATACGGTAAGACTATGGGACTTCAAGACAGGTACCTGTAAGACCATGAGTGGTCACAAAGATTATGTATTATCTGTGGCTATATCCAGTGATTCAGAGTTCATCGTATCGGGAAGTGATGATTATACGGTAAGACAATGGGACTTCAAGACAGGTACCTGTAAGACCATGAGTGGTCACACTAGTTATGTAAATGCTGTGGCTATATCCAGTGATTCAGAGTTCATCGTATCGGGAAGTGTAGATTAGACGGTGAGACTATGGGACGTCAAGACAGGTACCTGTAAGACCATGAGTGGTCACACTAGTTATGTAAATGCTGTGGCTATATCCAGTGATTCAGAGTTCATCGTATCGGGAAGTGATGATAAGACGGTGAGACTATGGGACGTCAAGACAGGTACCTGTAAGACCATGAGTGGTCACACTAGTCAAGTATATGCTGTGGCTATATCCAGTGATTCAGAGTTCATCGTATCGGGAAGTGCAGATTATACGGTAAGACTATGGGACTTCAAGATAGGTACCTGTAAGACCATGAGTGGTCACAAAGATTATGTATTATCTGTGGCTATATCCAGTGATTCAGAGTTCATCGTATCGGGAAGTTATGATTATACGGTGAGACTATGGGACATCAAGACAGGTACTTGTAAGACTATGAGTGGTCACAAAGATTATGTAAGATCTGTTGCTATATCCAGTGATTCAGAGTTCATCGTATCGGGAAGTTATGATTATACGGTAAGACTATGGGACTTCAAGACAGGTACCTGTAAGACCATGAGTGGTCACACTATTCAAGTATATGCTGTGGCTATATCCAGTGATTCAGAGTTCATCGTATCGGGAAGTGCAGATAAGACGGTGAGACTATGGGACGTCAAGACAGGTACCTGTAAGACCATGAGTGGTCACACTAGTTATGTAAATGCTGTGGCTATATCCAGTGATTCAGAGTTCATCGTATCGGGAAGTGCAGATAAGACGGTGAGACTATGGGACATCAAGACAGGTACTTGTAAGACTATGAGTGGTCACACTAGTCAAGTATATGCTGTGGCTATATCCAGTGATTCAGAGTTCATCGTATCGGGAAGTTATGATTAGACGGTGAGACTATGGGACGTCAAGACAGGTACCTGTAAGACCATGAGTGGTCACACTAGTTATGTAAATGCTGTGGCTATATCCAGTGATTCAGAGTTCATCGTATCGGGAAGTGATGATAAGACGGTGAGACTATGGGACGTCAAGACAGGTACCTGTAAGACCATGAGTGGTCACACATATTCTGCATTATCTGTTGCTATATCCAGTGATTCAGAGTTCATCGTATCGGGAAGTGATGATAAGACGGTGAGACTATGGGACGTCAAGACAGGTACCTGTAAGACCATGAGTGGTCACACTAGTCAAGTATATGCTGTGGCTATATCCAGTGATTCAGAGTTCATCGTATCGGGAAGTTATGATAAGACGGTGAGACTATGGGACGTCAAGACAGGTACCTGTAAGACCATGAGTGGTCACACTAGTTATGTACTATCTGTGGCTATATCCAGTGATTCAGAGTTCATCGTATCGGGAAGTGATGATAAGACGGTGAGACTATGGGACGTCAAGACAGGTACCAGCAAGACCATGAGTGGTCACACATATTCTGCATTATCTGTTGCTATATCCAGTGATTCAGAGTTCATCGTATCGGGAAGTGATGATTATACGGTGAGACTATGGGACGTCAAGACAGGTACCTGTAAGACCATGAGTGGTCACACAGATTGAGTATCATCTGTGGCTATATCCAGTGATTCAGAGTTCATCGTATCGGGAAGTGCAGATTATACGGTGAGACTATGGGACGTCAAGACAGGTACCTGTAAGACCATGAGTGGTCACAAAGATTATGTATTATCTGTGGCTATATCCAGTGATTCAGAGTTCATCGTATCGGGAAGTGCAGATAAGACGGTGAGACTATGGGACATCAAGACAGGTACTTGTAAGACTATGAGTGGTCACACAGATTAAGTATCATCTGTGGCTATATCCAGTGATTCAGAGTTCATCGTATCGGGAAGTGCAGATTATACGGTAAGACTATGGGACGTCAAGACAGGTACTTGTAAGACCATGAGTGGTCACACTAGTTATGTAAATGCTGTGGCTATATCCAGTGATTCAGAGTTCATCGTATCGGGAAGTGATGTTAATACGGTGAGACTATGGGACGTCAAGACAGGTACCTGTAAGACCATGAGTGGTCAAACAGATTATGTATATGCTGTGGCTATATCCAGTGATTCAGAGTTCATCGTATCGGGAAGTAGAGATAAGACGGTGAGACTATGGGACGTCAAGATAGGTACCTGTAAGACCATGAGTGGTCACACAGATTCTGTATATGCTGTGGCTATATCCAGTGATTCAGAGTTCATCGTATCGGGAAGTGATGATTATACGGTAAGACTATGGGACTTCAAGACAGGTACCTGTAAGACCATGAGTGGTCACACTAGTTATGTAAATGCTGTGGCTATATCCAGTGATTCAGAGTTCATCGTATCGGGAAGTGATGATAAGACGGTGAGACTATGGGACGTCAAGACAGGTACCTGTAAGACCATGAGTGGTCACACTATTCAAGTATATGCTGTGGCTATATCCAGTGATTCAGAGTTCATCGTATCGGGAAGTTATGATTAGACGGTGAGACTATGGGACGTCAAGACAGGTACCTGTAAGACCATGAGTGGTCACACTAGTCAAGTATATGCTGTGGCTATATCCAGTGATTCAGAGTTCATCGTATCGGGAAGTTATGATTATACGGTGAGACTATGGGACGTCAAGACAGGTACCTGTAAGACCATGAGTGGTCAAACAGATTATGTATATGCTGTGGCTATATCCAGTGATTCAGAGTTCATCGTATCGGGAAGTAGAGATAAGACGGTGAGACTATGGGACGTCAAGACAGGTACCTGTAAGACCATGAGTGGTCACACTAGTCAAGTATATGCTGTGGCTATATCCAGTGATTCAGAGTTCATCGTATCGGGAAGTGATGATTATACGGTGAGACTATGGGACGTCAAGACAGGTACCTGTAAGACCATGAGTGGTCACACTATTCAAGTATATGCTGTGGCTATATCCAGTGATTCAGAGTTCATCGTATCGGGAAGTTATGATTATACGGTGAGACTATGGGACGTCAAGACAGGTACCTGTAAGACCATGAGTGGTCACACTAGTCAAGTATATGC
This sequence comes from Loxodes magnus, assembly GCA_946699065.1. Classification (NCBI taxonomy): domain Eukaryota; phylum Ciliophora; class Karyorelictea; order Loxodida; family Loxodidae; genus Loxodes; species Loxodes magnus. Next base: position 177,493 of record CAMPDV010000021.1, on the reverse strand, counting down.
TGTGGCTATATCCAGTGATTCAGAGTTCATCGTATCGGGAAGTTATGATTATACGGTGAGACTATGGGACGTCAAGACAGGTACCTGTAAGACCATGAGTGGTCACACTATTCAAGTATATGCTGTGGCTATATCCAGTGATTCAGAGTTCATCGTATCGGGAAGTGATGATTATACGGTGAGACTATGGGACGTCAAGACAGGTACCTGTAAGACCATGAGTGGTCACACTAGTCAAGTATATGCTGTGGCTATATCCAGTGATTCAGAGTTCATCGTATCGGGAAGTTATGATTATACGGTGAGACTATGGGACGTCAAGACAGGTACCTGTAAGACCATGAGTGGTCACACTATTCAAGTATATGCTGTGGCTATATCCAGTGATTCAGAGTTCATCGTATCGGGAAGTTATGATTATACGGTGAGACTATGGGACGCCAAGACAGGTACCTGTAAGACCATGAGTGGTCACACTAGTCAAGTATATGCTGTGGCTATATCCAGTGATTCAGAGTTCATCGTATCGGGAAGTGATGATAAGACGGTGAGACTATGGGACGTCAAGACAGGTACCTGTAAGACCATGAGTGGTCAAACAGATTATGTATATGCTGTGGCTATATCCAGTGATTCAGAGTTCATCGTATCGGGAAGTGATGATAATACGGTGAGACTATGGGACGTCAAGACAGGTACCTGTAAGACCATGAGTGGTCAAACAGATTATGTATATGCTGTGGCTATATCCAGTGATTCAGAGTTCATCGTATCGGGAAGTGATGATAATACGGTGAGACTATGGGACGTCAAGACAGGTACCTGTAAGACCATGAGTGATCACACAGATTATGTAAATGCTGTGGCTATATCCAGTGATTCAGAGTTCATCGTATCGGGAAGTTATGATTATACGGTGAGACTATGGGACGTCAAGACAGGTACCTGTAAGACCATGAGTGGTCACACAGATTAAGTATCATCTGTGGCTATATCCAGTGATTCAGAGTTCATCGTATCGGGAAGTGATGACAAGACGGTGAGACTATGGGACGTCAAGACAGGTACCTGTAAGACCATGAGTGGTCACACTAGTTATGTACTATCTGTGGCTATATCCAGTGATTCAGAGTTCATCGTATCGGGAAGTTATGATTATACGGTGAGACTATGGGACGTCAAGACAGGTACCTGTAAGACCATGAGTGGTCACACTATTCAAGTATATGCTGTGGCTATATCCAGTGATTCAGAGTTCATCGTATCGGGAAGTGATGATTATACGGTGAGACTATGGGACGTCAAGACAGGTACCTGTAAGACCATGAGTGGTCACACTAGTCAAGTATATGCTGTGGCTATATCCAGTGATTCAGAGTTCATCGTATCGGGAAGTTATGATTATACGGTGAGACTATGGGACGTCAAGACAGGTACCTGTAAGACCATGAGTGGTCACACTATTCAAGTATATGCTGTGGCTATATCCAGTGATTCAGAGTTCATCGTATCGGGAAGTTATGATTATACGGTGAGACTATGGGACGCCAAGACAGGTACCTGTAAGACCATGAGTGGTCACACTAGTCAAGTATATGCTGTGGCTATATCCAGTGATTCAGAGTTCATCGTATCGGGAAGTGATGATAAGACGGTGAGACTATGGGACGTCAAGACAGGTACCTGTAAGACCATGAGTGGTCAAACAGATTATGTATATGCTGTGGCTATATCCAGTGATTCAGAGTTCATCGTATCGGGAAGTGATGATAATACGGTGAGACTATGGGACGTCAAGACAGGTACCTGTAAGACCATGAGTGGTCAAACAGATTATGTATATGCTGTGGCTATATCCAGTGATTCAGAGTTCATCGTATCGGGAAGTGATGATAAGACGGTGAGACTATGGGACGTCAAGACAGGTACCTGTAAGACCATGAGTGATCACACAGATTATGTAAATGCTGTGGCTATATCCAGTGATTCAGAGTTCATCGTATCGGGAAGTTATGATTATACGGTGAGACTATGGGACGTCAAGACAGGTACCTGTAAGACCATGAGTGGTCACACAGATTAAGTATCATCTGTGGCTATATCCAGTGATTCAGAGTTCATCGTATCGGGAAGTGATGACAAGACGGTGAGACTATGGGACGTCAAGACAGGTACCTGTAAGACCATGAGTGGTCACACTAGTTATGTACTATCTGTGGCTATATCCAGTGATTCAGAGTTCATCGTATCGGGAAGTTATGATTATACGGTGAGACTATGGGACGTCAAGACAGGTACCTGTAAGACCATGAGTGGTCACAAAGATTATGTATATGCTGTGGCTATATCCAGTGATTCAGAGTTCATCGTATCGGGAAGTGATGATAAGACGGTGAGACTATGGGACGTCAAGACAGGTACCTGTAAGACCATGAGTGGTCACACAGATTGAGTATCATCTGTGGCTATATCCAGTGATTCAGAGTTCATCGTATCGGGAAGTGCAGATTATACGGTGAGACTATGGGACGTCAAGACAGGTACCTGTAAGACCATGAGTGGTCACAAAGATTATGTATTATCTGTGGCTATATCCAGTGATTCAGAGTTCATCGTATCGGGAAGTGCAGATAAGACGGTGAGACTATGGGACGTCAAGACAGGTACCTGTAAGACCATGAGTGGTCACACTAGTTATGTAAATGCTGTTGCTATATCCAGTGATTCAGAGTTCATCGTATCGGGAAGTGATGATAAGACGGTGAGACTATGGGACGTCAAGACAGGTACCTGTAAGACCATGAGTGGTCAAACAGATTATGTATATGCTGTGGCTATATCCAGTGATTCAGAGTTCATCGTATCGGGAAGTAGAGATAAGACGGTGAGACTATGGGACGTCAAGATAGGTACCTGTAAGACCATGAGTGGTCACACTAGTCAAGTATATGCTGTGGCTATATCCAGTGATTCAGAGTTCATCGTATCGGGAAGTGATGATTATACGGTAAGACTATGGGACTTCAAGACAGGTACCTGTAAGACCATGAGTGGTCACAAAATTTATGTATTATCTGTGGCTATATCCAGTGATTCAGAGTTCATCGTATCGGGAAGTGATGATTATACGGTAAGACAATGGGACTTCAAGACAGGTACCTGTAAGACCATGAGTGGTCACAAAGATTATGTAAATGCTGTGGCTATATCCAGTGATTCAGAGTTCATCGTATCGGGAAGTGATGATAAGACGGTGAGACTATGGGACGTCAAGATAGGTACCTGTAAGACCATGAGTGGTCACACTAGTCAAGTATATGCTGTGGCTATATCCAGTGATTCAGAGTTCATCGTATCGGGAAGTTATGATTAGACGGTGAGACTATGGGACGTCAAGACAGGTACCTGTAAGACCATGAGTGGTCACAAAATTTATGTATTATCTGTGGCTATATCCAGTGATTCAGAGTTCATCGTATCGGGAAGTGATGATTATACGGTGAGACTATGGGACGTCAAGACAGGTACCTGTAAGACCATGAGTGGTCACACAGATTGAGTATATGCTGTGGCTATATCCAGTGATTCAGAGTTCATCGTATCGGGAAGTTATGATTATACGGTAAGACTATGGGACGTCAAGATAGGTACCTGTAAGACCATGAGTGGTCACAAAGATTATGTAAATGCTGTGGCTATATCCAGTGATTCAGAGTTCATCGTATCGGGAAGTGATGATAAGACGGTGAGACTATGGGACGTCAAGACAGGTACCTGTAAGACCATGAGTGATCACACAGATTCTGTATATGCTGTGGCTATATCCAGTGATTCAGAGTTCATCGTATCGGGAAGTGATGATTATACGGTAAGACTATGGGACTTCAAGACAGGTACCTGTAAGACCATGAGTGGTCACAAAGATTATGTAAGATCTGTTGCTATATCCAGTGATTCAGAGTTCATCGTATCGGGAAGTGATGATAAGACGGTGAGACTATGGGACGTCAAGACAGGTACCTGTAAGACCATGAGTGGTCACACTATTCAAGTATATGCTGTGGCTATATCCAGTGATTCAGAGTTCATCGTATCGGGAAGTGATGATAAGACGGTGAGACTATGGGACGTCAAGACAGGTACCTGTAAGACCATGAGTGGTCACACATATTCTGCATTATCTGTTGCTATATCCAGTGATTCAGAGTTCATCGTATCGGGAAGTGATGATTATACGGTGAGACTATGGGACGTCAAGACAGGTACCTGTAAGACCATGAGTGGTCACACTAGTTATGTAAATGCTGTGGCTATATCCAGTGATTCAGAGTTCATCGTATCGGGAAGTTATGATAATACGGTGAGACTATGGGACGTCAAGACAGGTACCTGTAAGACCATGAGTGGTCACACACATTATGTATATGCTGTGGCTATATCCAGTGATTCAGAGTTCATCGTATCGGGAAGTTATGATTATACAGTGAGACTATGGGACGTCAAGACAGGTACCTGTAAGACCATGAGTGGTCACACACATTATGTATATGCTGTGGCTATATCCAGTGATTCAGAGTTCATCGTATCGGGAAGTTATGATTATACAGTGAGACTATGGGACGTCAAGACAGGTACCTGTAAGACCATGAGTGGTCACACACATTATGTATATGCTGTGGCTATATCCAGTGATTCAGAGTTCATCGTATCGGGAAGTGTAGATTATACAGTGAGACTATGGGACGTCAAGACAGGTACCTGTAAGACCATGAGTGGTCACACATATTCTGCATTATCTGTTGCTATATCCAGTGATTCAGAGTTCATCGTATCGGGAAGTGATGATTAAACGGTAAGACTATGGGACTTCAAGACAGGTACCTGTAAGACCATGAGTGATCACACAGATTCTGTATATGCTGTGGCTATATCCAGTGATTCAGAGTTCATCGTATCGGGAAGTGATGATTATACGGTAAGACTATGGGACTTCAAGACAGGTACCTGTAAGACCATGAGTGGTCACAAAGATTATGTAAGATCTGTTGCTATATCCAGTGATTCAGAGTTCATCGTATCGGGAAGTGATGATAAGACGGTGAGACTATGGGACGTCAAGACAGGTACCTGTAAGACCATGAGTGGTCACACTAGTCAAGTATATGCTGTGGCTATATCCAGTGATTCAGAGTTCATCGTATCGGGAAGTGATGATTATACGGTAAGACAATGGGACTTCAAGACAGGTACCTGTAAGACCATGAGTGGTCACACTAGTTATGTAAATGCTGTGGCTATATCCAGTGATTCAGAGTTCATCGTATCGGGAAGTGTAGATTAGACGGTGAGACTATGGGACGTCAAGACAGGTACCTGTAAGACCATGAGTGGTCACACTAGTTATGTAAATGCTGTGGCTATATCCAGTGATTCAGAGTTCATCGTATCGGGAAGTGATGATAAGACGGTGAGACTATGGGACGTCAAGACAGGTACCTGTAAGACCATGAGTGGTCACACTATTCAAGTATATGCTGTGGCTATATCCAGTGATTCAGAGTTCATCGTATCGGGAAGTGATGTTAATACGGTGAGACTATGGGACGTCAAGACAGGTACCTGTAAGACCATGAGTGGTCACACATATTCTGTATATGCTGTGGCTATATCCAGTGATTCAGAGTTCATCGTATCGGGAAGTGATGATAAGACGGTGAGACTATGGGACGTCAAGACAGGTACCTGTAAGACCATGAGTGGTCACACTAGTCAAGTATATGCTGTGGCTATATCCAGTGATTCAGAGTTCATCGTATCGGGAAGTGATGATAAGACGGTGAGACTATGGGACGTCAAGACAGGTACCTGTAAGACCATGAGTGGTCAAACAGATTATGTATATGCTGTGGCTATATCCAGTGATTCAGAGTTCATCGTATCGGGAAGTTATGATTATACGGTGAGACTATGGGACGTCAAGACAGGTACCTGTAAGACCATGAGTGGTCACACTAGTTATGTAAATGCTGTGGCTATATCCAGTGATTCAGAGTTCATCGTATCGGGAAGTGATGATAAGACGGTGAGACTATGGGACGTCAAGACAGGTACCTGTAAGACCATGAGTGGTCACACTAGTCAAGTATATGCTGTGGCTATATCCAGTGATTCAGAGTTCATCGTATCGGGAAGTTATGATTATACGGTGAGACTATGGGACGTCAAGACAGGTACCTGTAAGACCATGAGTGGTCACACTAGTCAAGTATATGCTGTGGCTATATCCAGTGATTCAGAGTTCATCGTATCGGGAAGTTATGATTATACAGTGAGACTATGGGACGTCAAGACAGGTACCTGTAAGACCATGAGTGGTCAGACTAGTTATGTATATGTTGTGGCTATATCCAGTGATTCAGAGTTCATCGTATCGGGAAGTTATGATTATACTGTGAGACTATGGGACGTCAAGGTACCTGTAAGACCATGAGTGGTCACACTAGTTATGTATATGTTGTGGCTATATCCAGTGATTCTGAGTTCATCGTATCGGGAAGTTATGATGAGACGGTGAGACTATGGGACGTCAAGACAGGTACCTCTAAGACCATGAGTGGTCACACTAGTTATGTATCATCTGTGGCTATATCCAGTGATTCAGAGTTCATCGTATCGGGAAGTTATGATTATACAGTGAGACTATGGGACGTCAAGACAGGTACCTGTAAGACCATGAGTGGTCACACACATTATGTATATGTTGTGGCTATATCCAGTGATTCAGAGTTCATCGTATCGGGAAGTTATGATTATACAGTGAGACTATGGGACGTCAAGACAGGTACCTGTAAGACCATGAGTGGTCACACACATTATGTATATGCTGTGGCTATATCCAGTGATTCAGAGTTCATCGTATCGGGAAGTTATGATTATACAGTGAGACTATGGGACGTCAAGACAGGTACCTGTAAGACCATGAGTGGTCACACACATTATGTATATGCTGTGGCTATATCCAGTGATTCAGAGTTCATCGTATCGGGAAGTGATGTTAATACGGTGAGACTATGGGACGTCAAGACAGGTACCTGTAAGATTATGAGTGGTCACACATATTCTGTATATGCTGTGGCTATATCCAGTGATTCAGAGTTCATCGTATCGGGAAGTGATGATAAGACGGTGAGACTATGGGACGTCAAGACAGGTACCTGTAAGACCATGAGTGGTCACACTAGTCAAGTATATGCTGTGGCTATATCCAGTGATTCAGAGTTCATCGTATCGGGAAGTTATGATTATACAGTGAGACTATGGGACGTCAAGACAGGTACCTGTAAGACCATGAGTGGTCACACACATTATGTATATGCTGTGGCTATATCCAGTGATTCAGAGTTCATCGTATCGGGAAGTTATGATTATACAGTGAGACTATGGGACGTCAAGACAGGTACCTGTAAGACCATGAGTGATCACACAGATTGAGTATATGCTGTGGCTATATCCAGTGATTCAGAGTTCATCGTATCGGGAAGTGCAGATTATACTGTGAGACTATGGGACGTCAAGGTACCTGTAAGACCATGAGTGGTCACACTAGTTATGTATATGTTGTGGCTATATCCAGTGATTCTGAGTTCATCGTATCGGGAAGTTATGATGAGACGGTGAGACTATGGGACGTCAAGACAGGTACCTGTAAGACCATGAGTGGTCACACTAGTTATGTATCATCTGTGGCTATATCCAGTGATTCAGAGTTCATCGTATCGGGAAGTTATGATTATACAGTGAGACTATGGGACGTCAAGACAGGTACCTGTAAGACCATGAGTGGTCACACACATTATGTATATGCTGTGGCTATATCCAGTGATTCAGAGTTCATCGTATCGGGAAGTTATGATTATACAGTGAGACTATGGGACGTCAAGACAGGTACCTGTAAGACCATGAGTGGTCACACACATTATGTATATGCTGTGGCTATATCCAGTGATTCAGAGTTCATCGTATCGGGAAGTTATGATTATACAGTGAGACTATGGGACGTCAAGGTACCTGTAAGACCATGAGTGGTCACACACATTATGTATATGTTGTGGCTATATCCAGTGATTCAGAGTTCATCGTATCGGGAAGTGTAGATTATACAGTGAGACTATGGGACTTCAAGACAGGTACCTGTAAGACCATGAGTGGTCACAAAGATTATGTAAATGCTGTGGCTATATCCAGTGATTCAGAGTTCATCGTATCGGGAAGTGATGATAAGACGGTGAGACTATGGGACGTCAAGATAGGTACCTGTAAGACCATGAGTGGTCACACTAGTCAAGTATATGCTGTGGCTATATCCAGTGATTCAGAGTTCATCGTATCGGGAAGTTATGATTAGACGGTGAGACTATGGGACGTCAAGACAGGTACCTGTAAGACCATGAGTGGTCACACATATTCTGTATATGCTGTGGCTATATCCAGTGATTCAGAGTTCATCGTATCGGGAAGTGATGATTATACGGTGAGACTATGGGACGTCAAGACAGGTACCTGTAAGACCATGAGTGGTCACACAGATTGAGTATATGCTGTGGCTATATCCAGTGATTCAGAGTTCATCGTATCGGGAAGTGATGATTATACGGTAAGACTATGGGACTTCAAGACAGGTACCTGTAAGACCATGAGTGGTCACAAAGATTATGTAAATGCTGTGGCTATATCCAGTGATTCAGAGTTCATCGTATCGGGAAGTGATGATAAGACGGTGAGACTATGGGACGTCAAGACAGGTACCTGTAAGACCATGAGTGATCACACAGATTCTGTATATGCTGTGGCTATATCCAGTGATTCAGAGTTCATCGTATCGGGAAGTGATGATTATACGGTAAGACTATGGGACTTCAAGACAGGTACCTGTAAGACCATGAGTGGTCACAAAGATTATGTAAGATCTGTTGCTATATCCAGTGATTCAGAGTTCATCGTATCGGGAAGTGATGATAAGACGGTGAGACTATGGGACGTCAAGACAGGTACCTGTAAGACCATGAGTGGTCAAACAGATTATGTATATGCTGTGGCTATATCCAGTGATTCAGAGTTCATCGTATCGGGAAGTGATGATAAGACGGTGAGACTATGGGACGTCAAGACAGGTACCTGTAAGACCATGAGTGGTCACACATATTCTGCATTATCTGTTGCTATATCCAGTGATTCAGAGTTCATCGTATCGGGAAGTGATGATTATACGGTGAGACTATGGGACGTCAAGACAGGTACCTGTAAGACCATGAGTGGTCACACTAGTTATGTAAATGCTGTGGCTATATCCAGTGATTCAGAGTTCATCGTATCGGGAAGTTATGATAATACGGTGAGACTATGGGACGTCAAGACAGGTACCTGTAAGACCATGAGTGGTCACACTAGTTATGTAAATGCTGTGGCTATATCCAGTGATTCAGAGTTCATCGTATCGGGAAGTGATGATAAGACGGTGAGACTATGGGACGTCAAGATAGGTACCTGTAAGACCATGAGTGGTCACACTAGTCAAGTATATGCTGTGGCTATATCCAGTGATTCAGAGTTCATCGTATCGGGAAGTGATGACAAGACGGTGAGACTATGGGACGTCAAGACAGGTACCTGTAAGACCATGAGTGGTCACACTAGTTATGTAAATGCTGTGGCTATATCCAGTGATTCAGAGTTCATCGTATCGGGAAGTGATGATAAGACGGTGAGACTATGGGACGTCAAGACAGGTACCTGTAAGACCATGAGTGGTCACACATATTCTGCATTATCTGTTGCTATATCCAGTGATTCAGAGTTCATCGTATCGGGAAGTGATGATTATACGGTAAGACTATGGGACTTCAAGACAGGTACCTGTAAGACCATGAGTGATCACACATATTCTGCATATGCTGTGGCTATATCCAGTGATTCAGAGTTCATCGTATCGGGAAGTGATGATTATACGGTAAGACTATGGGACTTCAAGACAGGTACCTGTAAGACCATGAGTGGTCACAAAGATTATGTAAGATCTGTTGCTATATCCAGTGATTCAGAGTTCATCGTATCGGGAAGTGATGATAAGACGGTGAGACTATGGGACGTCAAGACAGGTACCTGTAAGACCATGAGTTGTCACACTAGTCAAGTATATGCTGTGGCTATATCCAGTGATTCAGAGTTCATCGTATCGGGAAGTGATGATTATACGGTAAGACAATGGGACTTCAAGACAGGTACCTGTAAGACCATGAGTGGTCACACTAGTTATGTAAATGCTGTGGCTATATCCAGTGATTCAGAGTTCATCGTATCGGGAAGTGTAGATTAGACGGTGAGACTATGGGACGTCAAGACAGGTACCTGTAAGACCATGAGTGGTCACACTAGTTATGTAAATGCTGTGGCTATATCCAGTGATTCAGAGTTCATCGTATCGGGAAGTGATGATAAGACGGTGAGACTATGGGACGTCAAGACAGGTACCTGTAAGACCATGAGTGGTCACACTATTCAAGTATATGCTGTGGCTATATCCAGTGATTCAGAGTTCATCGTATCGGGAAGTGATGATAAGACGGTGAGACTATGGGACGTCAAGATAGGTACCTGTAAGACCATGAGTGGTCACACTAGTCAAGTATATGCTGTGGCTATATCCAGTGATTCAGAGTTCATCGTATCGGGAAGTTATGATTAGACGGTGAGACTATGGGACGTCAAGACAGGTACCTGTAAGACCATGAGTGGTCACAAAATTTATGTATTATCTGTGGCTATATCCAGTGATTCAGAGTTCATCGTATCGGGAAGTGATGTTTATACGGTGAGACTATGGGACGTCAAGACAGGTACCTGTAAGACCATGAGTGGTCACACATATTCTGCATTATCTGTTGCTATATCCAGTGATTCAGAGTTCATCGTATCGGGAAGTGATGATAAGACGGTGAGACTATGGGACGTCAAGATAGGTACCTGTAAGACCATGAGTGGTCACACTAGTCAAGTATATGCTGTGGCTATATCCAGTGATTCAGAGTTCATCGTATCGGGAAGTTATGATTAGACGGTGAGACTATGGGACGTCAAGACAGGTACCTGTAAGACCATGAGTGGTCACACTAGTCAAGTATATGCTGTGGCTATATCCAGTGATTCAGAGTTCATCGTATCGGGAAGTGATGATAAGACGGTGAGACTATGGGACGTCAAGACAGGTACCAGTAAGACCATGAGTGGTCACACATATTCTGCATTATCTGTTGCTATATCCAGTGATTCAGAGTTCATCGTATCGGGAAGTGATGATTATACGGTGAGACTATGGGACGTCAAGACAGGTACCTGTAAGACCATGAGTGGTCACACTAGTTATGTAAATGCTGTGGCTATATCCAGTGATTCAGAGTTCATCGTATCGGGAAGTGATGATAAGACGGTGAGACTATGGGACGTCAAGATAGGTACCTGTAAGACCATGAGTGGTCACACTAGTCAAGTATATGCTGTGGCTATATCCAGTGATTCAGAGTTCATCGTATCGGGAAGTGCAGATAAGACGGTGAGACTATGGGACATCAAGACAGGTACTTGTAAGACTATGAGTGGTCACACAGATTAAGTATCATCTGTGGCTATATCCAGTGATTCAGAGTTCATCGTATCGGGAAGTGATGATAAGACGGTGAGACTATGGGACGTCAAGACAGGTACCTGTAAGACCATGAGTGGTCACACTATTCAAGTATATGCTGTGGCTATATCCAGTGATTCAGAGTTCATCGTATCGGGAAGTGATGATAAGACGGTGAGACTATGGGACGTCAAGATAGGTACCTGTAAGACCATGAGTGGTCACACTAGTCAAGTATATGCTGTGGCTATATCCAGTGATTCAGAGTTCATCGTATCGGGAAGTTATGATTAGACGGTGAGACTATGGGACGTCAAGACAGGTACCTGTAAGACCATGAGTGGTCACAAAATTTATGTATTATCTGTGGCTATATCCAGTGATTCAGAGTTCATCGTATCGGGAAGTGATGTTTATACGGTGAGACTATGGGACGTCAAGACAGGTACCTGTAAGACCATGAGTGGTCACACATATTCTGCATTATCTGTTGCTATATCCAGTGATTCAGAGTTCATCGTATCGGGAAGTGATGATAAGACGGTGAGACTATGGGACGTCAAGATAGGTACCTGTAAGACCATGAGTGGTCACACTAGTCAAGTATATGCTGTGGCTATATCCAGTGATTCAGAGTTCATCGTATCGGGAAGTTATGATTAGACGGTGAGACTATGGGACGTCAAGACAGGTACCTGTAAGACCATGAGTGGTCACACTAGTCAAGTATATGCTGTGGCTATATCCAGTGATTCAGAGTTCATCGTATCGGGAAGTGATGATAAGACGGTGAGACTATGGGACGTCAAGACAGGTACCAGTAAGACCATGAGTGGTCACACATATTCTGCATTATCTGTTGCTATATCCAGTGATTCAGAGTTCATCGTATCGGGAAGTGATGATTATACGGTGAGACTATGGGACGTCAAGACAGGTACCTGTAAGACCATGAGTGGTCACACTAGTTATGTAAATGCTGTGGCTATATCCAGTGATTCAGAGTTCATCGTATCGGGAAGTGATGATAAGACGGTGAGACTATGGGACGTCAAGATAGGTACCTGTAAGACCATGAGTGGTCACACTAGTCAAGTATATGCTGTGGCTATATCCAGTGATTCAGAGTTCATCGTATCGGGAAGTGCAGATAAGACGGTGAGACTATGGGACATCAAGACAGGTACTTGTAAGACTATGAGTGGTCACACAGATTAAGTATCATCTGTGGCTATATCCAGTGATTCAGAGTTCATCGTATCGGGAAGTGCAGATTATACGGTAAGACTATGGGACGTCAAGACAGGTACCTGTAAGACCATGAGTGGTCACACAGATTGAGTATTTGCTGTGGCTATATCCAGTGATTCAGAGTTCATCGTATCGGGAAGTGATGATAAGACGGTGAGACTATGGGACGTCAAGACAGGTACCTGTAAGACCATGAGTGGTCACACTAGTCAAGTATATGCTGTGGCTATATCCAGTGATTCAGAGTTCATCGTATCGGGAAGTGCAGATTATACGGTAAGACTATGGGACTTCAAGATAGGTACCTGTAAGACCATGAGTGGTCACAAAGATTATGTATTATCTGTGGCTATATCCAGTGATTCAGAGTTCATCGTATCGGGAAGTGCAGATAAGACGGTGAGACTATGGGACATCAAGACAGGTACTTGTAAGACTATGAGTGGTCACACTAGTCAAGTATATGCTGTGGCTATATCCAGTGATTCAGAGTTCATCGTATCGGGAAGTTATGATTAGACGGTGAGACTATGGGACGTCAAGACAGGTACCTGTAAGACCATGAGTGGTCACACTAGTCAAGTATATGCTGTGGCTATATCCAGTGATTCAGAGTTCATCGTATCGGGAAGTTATGATTATACGGTGAGACTATGGGACGTCAAGACAGGTACCTGTAAGACCATGAGTGGTCACACTAGTCAAGTATATGCTGTGGCTATATCCAGTGATTCAGAGTTCATCGTATCGGGAAGTGATGATAAGACGGTGAGACTATGGGACGTCAAGACAGGTACCTGTAAGACCATGAGTGGTCACACTAGTTATGTAAGATCTGTGGCTATATCCAGTGATTCAGAGTTCATCGTATCGGGAAGTTATGATTAGACGGTGAGACTATGGGACGTCAAGACAGGTACCTGTAAGACCATGAGTGGTCACACTAGTCAAGTATATGCTGTGGCTATATCCAGTGATTCAGAGTTCATCGTATCGGGAAGTTATGATTATACGGTGAGACTATGGGACGTCAAGACAGGTACCTGTAAGACCATGAGTGGTCACACTAGTCAAGTATATGCTGTGGCTATATCCAGTGATTCAGAGTTCATCGTATCGGGAAGTTATGATTATACGGTGAGACTATGGGACGTCAAGACAGGTACCTGTAAGACCATGAGTGGTCACACAGATTATGTATATGCTGTGGCTATATCCAGTGATTCAGAGTTCATCGTATCGGGAAGTGCAGATTATACGGTAAGACTATGGGACTTCAAGATAGGTACCTGTAAGACCATGAGTGGTCACAAAGATTATGTATTATCTGTGGCTATATCCAGTGATTCAGAGTTCATCGTATCGGGAAGTGCAGATAAGACGGTGAGACTATGGGACGTCAAGACAGGTACCTGTAAGACCATGAGTGGTCACACTAGTTATGTAAATGCTGTGGCTATATCCAGTGATTCAGAGTTCATCGTATCGGGAAGTGCAGATAAGACGGTGAGACTATGGGACATCAAGACAGGTACTTGTAAGACCATGAGTGGTCACACTAGTCAAGTATATGCTGTGGCTATATCCAGTGATTCAGAGTTCATCGTATCGGGAAGTTATGATTAGACGGTAAGACTATGGGACTTCAAGACAGGTACCTGTAAGATCATGAGTGGTCACACATATTCTGCATTATCTGTTGCTATATCCAGTGATTCAGAGTTCATCGTATCGGGAAGTGATGATAAGACGGTGAGACTATGGGACGTCAAGACAGGTACCTGTAAGACCATGAGTGGTCACACTATTCAAGTATATGCTGTGGCTATATCCAGTGATTCAGAGTTCATCGTATCGGGAAGTGCAGATAAGACGGTGAGACTATGGGACGTCAAGACAGGTACCTGTAAGACCATGAGTGGTCACACTAGTTATGTAAATGCTGTGGCTATATCCAGTGATTCAGAGTTCATCGTATCGGGAAGTGCAGATAAGACGGTGAGACTATGGGACATCAAGACAGGTACTTGTAAGACTATGAGTGGTCACACTAGTCAAGTATATGCTGTGGCTATATCCAGTGATTCAGAGTTCATCGTATCGGGAAGTTATGATTAGACGGTGAGACTATGGGACGTCAAGACAGGTACCTGTAAGACCATGAGTGGTCACACTAGTTATGTAAATGCTGTGGCTATATCCAGTGATTCAGAGTTCATCGTATCGGGAAGTTATGATTAGACGGTGAGACTATGGGACGTCAAGACAGGTACCTGTAAGACCATGAGTGGTCACACTTGTCAAGTATATGCTGTGGCTATATCCAGTGATTCAGAGTTCATCGTATCGGGAAGTAGAGATAAGACGGTGAGACTATGGGACGTCAAGACAGGTACCTGTAAGACCATGAGTGGTCACACTAGTCAAGTATATGCTGTGGCTATATCCAGTGATTCAGAGTTCATCGTATCGGGAAGTGATGATAAGACGGTGAGACTATGGGACGTCAAGACAGGTACCTGTAAGACCATGAGTGGTCACACTAGTTATGTAAGATCTGTGGCTATATCCAGTGATTCAGAGTTCATCGTATCGGGAAGTTATGATTAGACGGTGAGACTATGGGACGTCAAGACAGGTACCTGTAAGACCATGAGTGGTCACACTAGTCAAGTATATGCTGTGGCTATATCCAGTGATTCAGAGTTCATCGTATCGGGAAGTTATGATTAGACGGTGAGACTATGGGACGTCAAGACAGGTACCTGTAAGACCATGAGTGGTCACACTAGTCAAGTATATGCTGTGGCTATATCCAGTGATTCAGAGTTCATCGTATCGGGAAGTTATGATTATACGGTGAGACTATGGGACGTCAAGACAGGTACCTGTAAGACTATGAGTGGTCACACTAGTCAAGTATATGCTGTGGCTATATCCAGTGATTCAGAGTTCATCGTATCGGGAAGTGCAGATAAGACGGTGAGACTATGGGACATCAAGACAGGTACTTGTAAGACTATGAGTGGTCACACAGATTAAGTATCATCTGTGGCTATATCCAGTGATTCAGAGTTCATCGTATCGGGAAGTGATGTTAATACGGTGAGACTATGGGACGTCAAGACAGGTACCTGTAAGACCATGAGTGGTCACACATATTCTGCATTATCTGTTGCTATATCCAGTGATTCAGAGTTCATCGTATCGGGAAGTGATGTTAATACGGTGAGACTATGGGACGTCAAGACAGGTGCCTGTAAGACCATGAGTGGTCACACATATTCTGTATTATCTGTGGCTATATCCAGTGATTCAGAGTTCATCGTATCGGGAAGTGCAGATTATACGGTAAGACTATGGGACGTCAAGACAGGTACCTGTAAGACCATGAGTGGTCACACAGATTGAGTATATGCTGTGGCTATATCCAGTGATTCAGAGTTCATCGTATCGGGAAGTGATGATAAGACGGTGAGACTATGGGACGTCAAGACAGGTACCTGTAAGACCATGAGTGGTCACACTATTCAAGTATATGCTGTGGCTATATCCAGTGATTCAGAGTTCATCGTATCGGGAAGTGATGATAAGACGGTGAGACTATGGGACGTCAAGACAGGTACCTGTAAGACCATGAGTGGTCACACTAGTCAAGTATATGCTGTGGCTATATCCAGTGATTCAGAGTTCATCGTATCGGGAAGTTATGATTATACGGTGAGACTATGGGACGTCAAGACAGGTACCTGTAAGACCATGAGTGGTCAAACAGATTATGTATATGCTGTGGCTATATCCAGTGATTCAGAGTTCATCGTATCGGGAAGTAGAGATAAGACGGTGAGACTATGGGACGTCAAGACAGGTACCTGTAAGACCATGAGTGGTCACACTAGTCAAGTATATGCTGTGGCTATATCCAGTGATTCAGAGTTCATCGTATCGGGAAGTGATGATAAGACGGTGAGACTATGGGACGTCAAGACAGGTACCTGTAAGACCATGAGTGGTCACACAGATTGAGTATATGCTGTGGCTATATCCAGTGATTCAGAGTTCATCGTATCGGGAAGTGATGATAAGACGGTGAGACTATGGGACGTCAAGACAGGTACCTGTAAGACCATGAGTGGTCACACATATTCTGTATATGCTGTGGCTATATCCAGTGATTCAGAGTTCATCGTATCGGGAAGTGATGATTATACGGTGAGACTATGGGACGTCAAGACAGGTACCTGTAAGACCATGAGTGGTCACACAGATTGAGTATATGCTGTGGCTATATCCAGTGATTCAGAGTTCATCGTATCGGGAAGTGATGATTATACGGTAAGACTATGGGACTTCAAGACAGGTACCTGTAAGACCATGAGTGGTCACACTAGTTATGTAAATGCTGTGGCTATATCCAGTGATTCAGAGTTCATCGTATCGGGAAGTGCAGATAAGACGGTGAGACTATGGGACATCAAGACAGGTACTTGTAAGACTATGAGTGGTCACACTAGTCAAGTATATGCTGTGGCTATATCCAGTGATTCAGAGTTCATCGTATCGGGAAGTTATGATTAGACGGTGAGACTATGGGACGTCAAGACAGGTACCTGTAAGACCATGAGTGGTCACACTAGTTATGTAAATGCTGTGGCTATATCCAGTGATTCAGAGTTCATCGTATCGGGAAGTGATGATAAGACGGTGAGACTATGGGACGTCAAGACAGGTACCTGTAAGACCATGAGTGGTCACACATATTCTGCATTATCTGTTGCTATATCCAGTGATTCAGAGTTCATCGTATCGGGAAGTGATGATAAGA
Organism: Loxodes magnus; assembly: GCA_946699065.1. NCBI lineage: Eukaryota > Ciliophora > Karyorelictea > Loxodida > Loxodidae > Loxodes > Loxodes magnus. The sequence continues at coordinate 159,740 of CAMPDV010000021.1, read as the reverse complement.
CGGTGAGACTATGGGACGTCAAGACAGGTACCTGTAAGACCATGAGTGGTCACACTATTCAAGTATATGCTGTGGCTATATCCAGTGATTCAGAGTTCATCGTATCGGGAAGTTATGATTATACGGTGAGACTATGGGACGTCAAGACAGGTACCTGTAAGACCATGAGTGGTCACACTAGTCAAGTATATGCTGTGGCTATATCCAGTGATTCAGAGTTCATCGTATCGGGAAGTTATGATTATACGGTGAGACTATGGGACGTCAAGACAGGTACCTGTAAGACCATGAGTGGTCAAACAGATTATGTATATGCTGTGGCTATATCCAGTGATTCAGAGTTCATCGTATCGGGAAGTAGAGATAAGACGGTGAGACTATGGGACGTCAAGACAGGTACCTGTAAGACCATGAGTGGTCACACTAGTCAAGTATATGCTGTGGCTATATCCAGTGATTCAGAGTTCATCGTATCGGGAAGTGCAGATTATACGGTAAGACTATGGGACTTCAAGATAGGTACCTGTAAGACCATGAGTGGTCACAAAGATTATGTATTATCTGTGGCTATATCCAGTGATTCAGAGTTCATCGTATCGGGAAGTGCAGATAAGACGGTGAGACTATGGGACGTCAAGACAGGTACCTGTAAGACCATGAGTGGTCACACTAGTTATGTAAATGCTGTGGCTATATCCAGTGATTCAGAGTTCATCGTATCGGGAAGTGCAGATAAGACGGTGAGACTATGGGACATCAAGACAGGTACTTGTAAGACCATGAGTGGTCACACTAGTCAAGTATATGCTGTGGCTATATCCAGTGATTCAGAGTTCATCGTATCGGGAAGTGCAGATTATACGGTAAGACTATGGGACGTCAAGACAGGTACCTGTAAGACCATGAGTGGTCACACTAGTTATGTACTATCTGTGGCTATATCCAGTGATTCAGAGTTCATCGTATCGGGAAGTGATGATAAGACGGTGAGACTATGGGACATCAAGACAGGTACTTGTAAGACTATGAGTGGTCACACTAGTCAAGTATATGCTGTGGCTATATCCAGTGATTCAGAGTTCATCGTATCGGGAAGTTATGATTAGACGGTGAGACTATGGGACGTCAAGACAGGTACCTGTAAGACCATGAGTGGTCACACTAGTCAAGTATATGCTGTGGCTATATCCAGTGATTCAGAGTTCATCGTATCGGGAAGTTATGATTATACGGTGAGACTATGGGACGTCAAGACAGGTACCTGTAAGACCATGAGTGGTCACACTAGTCAAGTATATGCTGTGGCTATATCCAGTGATTCAGAGTTCATCGTATCGGGAAGTTATGATAAGACGGTGAGACTATGGGACGTCAAGACAGGTACCTGTAAGACCATGAGTGGTCACACTAGTTATGTAAGATCTGTGGCTATATCCAGTGATTCAGAGTTCATCGTATCGGGAAGTTATGATTAGACGGTGAGACTATGGGACGTCAAGACAGGTACCTGTAAGACCATGAGTGGTCACACTAGTCAAGTATATGCTGTGGCTATATCCAGTGATTCAGAGTTCATCGTATCGGGAAGTTATGATTATACGGTGAGACTATGGGACGTCAAGACAGGTACCTGTAAGACCATGAGTGGTCACACTAGTCAAGTATATGCTGTGGCTATATCCAGTGATTCAGAGTTCATCGTATCGGGAAGTTATGATTATACGGTGAGACTATGGGACGTCAAGACAGGTACCTGTAAGACCATGAGTGGTCACACAGATTATGTATATGCTGTGGCTATATCCAGTGATTCAGAGTTCATCGTATCGGGAAGTGCAGATTATACGGTAAGACTATGGGACTTCAAGATAGGTACCTGTAAGACCATGAGTGGTCACAAAGATTATGTATTATCTGTGGCTATATCCAGTGATTCAGAGTTCATCGTATCGGGAAGTGCAGATAAGACGGTGAGACTATGGGACGTCAAGACAGGTACCTGTAAGACCATGAGTGGTCACACTAGTTATGTAAATGCTGTGGCTATATCCAGTGATTCAGAGTTCATCGTATCGGGAAGTGCAGATAAGACGGTGAGACTATGGGACATCAAGACAGGTACTTGTAAGACCATGAGTGGTCACACTAGTCAAGTATATGCTGTGGCTATATCCAGTGATTCAGAGTTCATCGTATCGGGAAGTTATGATTAGACGGTAAGACTATGGGACTTCAAGACAGGTACCTGTAAGATCATGAGTGGTCACACATATTCTGCATTATCTGTTGCTATATCCAGTGATTCAGAGTTCATCGTATCGGGAAGTGATGATAAGACGGTGAGACTATGGGACGTCAAGACAGGTACCTGTAAGACCATGAGTGGTCACACTATTCAAGTATATGCTGTGGCTATATCCAGTGATTCAGAGTTCATCGTATCGGGAAGTGCAGATAAGACGGTGAGACTATGGGACGTCAAGACAGGTACCTGTAAGACCATGAGTGGTCACACTAGTTATGTAAATGCTGTGGCTATATCCAGTGATTCAGAGTTCATCGTATCGGGAAGTGCAGATAAGACGGTGAGACTATGGGACATCAAGACAGGTACTTGTAAGACTATGAGTGGTCACACTAGTCAAGTATATGCTGTGGCTATATCCAGTGATTCAGAGTTCATCGTATCGGGAAGTTATGATTAGACGGTGAGACTATGGGACGTCAAGACAGGTACCTGTAAGACCATGAGTGGTCACACTAGTTATGTAAATGCTGTGGCTATATCCAGTGATTCAGAGTTCATCGTATCGGGAAGTTATGATTAGACGGTGAGACTATGGGACGTCAAGACAGGTACCTGTAAGACCATGAGTGGTCACACTAGTCAAGTATATGCTGTGGCTATATCCAGTGATTCAGAGTTCATCGTATCGGGAAGTAGAGATAAGACGGTGAGACTATGGGACGTCAAGACAGGTACCTGTAAGACCATGAGTGGTCACACTAGTCAAGTATATGCTGTGGCTATATCCAGTGATTCAGAGTTCATCGTATCGGGAAGTGATGATAAGACGGTGAGACTATGGGACGTCAAGACAGGTACCTGTAAGACCATGAGTGGTCACACTAGTTATGTAAGATCTGTGGCTATATCCAGTGATTCAGAGTTCATCGTATCGGGAAGTTATGATTAGACGGTGAGACTATGGGACGTCAAGACAGGTACCTGTAAGACCATGAGTGGTCACACTAGTCAAGTATATGCTGTGGCTATATCCAGTGATTCAGAGTTCATCGTATCGGGAAGTTATGATTAGACGGTGAGACTATGGGACGTCAAGACAGGTACCTGTAAGACCATGAGTGGTCACACTAGTCAAGTATATGCTGTGGCTATATCCAGTGATTCAGAGTTCATCGTATCGGGAAGTTATGATTATACGGTGAGACTATGGGACGTCAAGACAGGTACCTGTAAGACTATGAGTGGTCACACTAGTCAAGTATATGCTGTGGCTATATCCAGTGATTCAGAGTTCATCGTATCGGGAAGTGCAGATTATACGGTAAGACTATGGGACTTCAAAACAGGTACTTCTAAGACCATGAGTGGTCACACAGATTCTGTATATGCTGTGGCTATATCCAGTGATTCAGAGTTCATCGTATCGGGAAGTGCAGATTATACGGTAAGACTATGGGACATCAAGACAGGTACTTGTAAGACTATGAGTGGTCACACAGATTAAGTATCATCTGTGGCTATATCCAGTGATTCAGAGTTCATCGTATCGGGAAGTGATGTTAATACGGTGAGACTATGGGACGTCAAAACAGGTACCTGTAAGACCATGAGTGGTCACAAAGATTATGTATATGCTGTGGCTATATCCAGTGATTCAGAGTTCATCGTATCGGGAAGTGATGACAAGACGGTGAGACTATGGGACGTCAAGACAGGTACCTGTAAGACCATGAGTGGTCACACAGATTGAGTATATGCTGTGGCTATATCCAGTGATTCAGAGTTCATCGTATCGGGAAGTGATGATAAGACGGTGAGACTATGGGACGTCAAGACAGGTACCTGTAAGACCATGAGTGGTCACACTATTCAAGTATATGCTGTGGCTATATCCAGTGATTCAGAGTTCATCGTATCGGGAAGTTATGATTATACGGTGAGACTATGGGACGTCAAGACAGGTACCTGTAAGACCATGAGTGGTCACACTAGTCAAGTATATGCTGTGGCTATATCCAGTGATTCAGAGTTCATCGTATCGGGAAGTTATGATTATACGGTGAGACTATGGGACGTCAAGACAGGTACCTGTAAGACCATGAGTGGTCAAACAGATTATGTATATGCTGTGGCTATATCCAGTGATTCAGAGTTCATCGTATCGGGAAGTAGAGATAAGACGGTGAGACTATGGGACGTCAAGACAGGTACCTGTAAGACCATGAGTGGTCACACTAGTCAAGTATATGCTGTGGCTATATCCAGTGATTCAGAGTTCATCGTATCGGGAAGTGATGATAAGACGGTGAGACTATGGGACGTCAAGACAGGTACCTGTAAGACCATGAGTGGTCACACAGATTGAGTATATGCTGTGGCTATATCCAGTGATTCAGAGTTCATCGTATCGGGAAGTGATGATAAGACGGTGAGACTATGGGACGTCAAGACAGGTACCTGTAAGACCATGAGTGGTCACACATATTCTGTATATGCTGTGGCTATATCCAGTGATTCAGAGTTCATCGTATCGGGAAGTGATGATTATACGGTGAGACTATGGGACGTCAAGACAGGTACCTGTAAGACCATGAGTGGTCACACAGATTGAGTATATGCTGTGGCTATATCCAGTGATTCAGAGTTCATCGTATCGGGAAGTGATGATTATACGGTAAGACTATGGGACTTCAAGACAGGTACCTGTAAGACCATGAGTGGTCACACTAGTTATGTAAATGCTGTGGCTATATCCAGTGATTCAGAGTTCATCGTATCGGGAAGTGCAGATAAGACGGTGAGACTATGGGACATCAAGACAGGTACTTGTAAGACTATGAGTGGTCACACTAGTCAAGTATATGCTGTGGCTATATCCAGTGATTCAGAGTTCATCGTATCGGGAAGTTATGATTAGACGGTGAGACTATGGGACGTCAAGACAGGTACCTGTAAGACCATGAGTGGTCACACTAGTTATGTAAATGCTGTGGCTATATCCAGTGATTCAGAGTTCATCGTATCGGGAAGTGATGTTAATACGGTGAGACTATGGGACGTCAAGACAGGTACCTGTAAGACCATGAGTGGTCACACATATTCTGCATTATCTGTTGCTATATCCAGTGATTCAGAGTTCATCGTATCGGGAAGTGATGATAAGACGGTGAGACTATGGGACGTCAAGACAGGTACCTGTAAGACCATGAGTGGTCACACTATTCAAGTATATGCTGTGGCTATATCCAGTGATTCAGAGTTCATCGTATCGGGAAGTGCAGATTATACGGTAAGACTATGGGACGTCAAGACAGGTACCTGTAAGACCATGAGTGGTCACACAGATTGAGTATATGCTGTGGCTATATCCAGTGATTCAGAGTTCATCGTATCGGGAAGTGATGATTATACGGTAAGACTATGGGACGTCAAGACAGGTACTTGTAAGACCATGAGTGGTCAAACAGATTATGTATATGCTGTGGCTATATCCAGTGATTCAGAGTTCATCGTATCGGGAAGTAGAGATAAGACGGTGAGACTATGGGACGTCAAGACAGGTACCTGTAAGACCATGAGTGGTCACACTAGTCAAGTATATGCTGTGGCTATATCCAGTGATTCAGAGTTCATCGTATCGGGAAGTGCAGATTATACGGTAAGACTATGGGACTTCAAGATAGGTACCTGTAAGACCATGAGTGGTCACAAAGATTATGTATTATCTGTGGCTATATCCAGTGATTCAGAGTTCATCGTATCGGGAAGTGCAGATAAGACGGTGAGACTATGGGACGTCAAGACAGGTACCTGTAAGACCATGAGTGGTCACACTAGTTATGTAAATGCTGTGGCTATATCCAGTGATTCAGAGTTCATCGTATCGGGAAGTGCAGATAAGACGGTGAGACTATGGGACATCAAGACAGGTACTTGTAAGACTATGAGTGGTCACACTAGTCAAGTATATGCTGTGGCTATATCCAGTGATTCAGAGTTCATCGTATCGGGAAGTTATGATTAGACGGTGAGACTATGGGACGTCAAGACAGGTACCTGTAAGACCATGAGTGGTCACACTAGTTATGTAAATGCTGTGGCTATATCCAGTGATTCAGAGTTCATCGTATCGGGAAGTGCAGATAAGACGGTGAGACTATGGGACGTCAAGACAGGTACCTGTAAGACCATGAGTGGTCACACTAGTTATGTAAATGCTGTGGCTATATCCAGTGATTCAGAGTTCATCGTATCGGGAAGTTATGATTAGACGGTGAGACTATGGGACGTCAAGACAGGTACCTGTAAGACCATGAGTGGTCACACTAGTCAAGTATATGCTGTGGCTATATCCAGTGATTCAGAGTTCATCGTATCGGGAAGTGATGATAAGACGGTGAGACTATGGGACGTCAAGACAGGTACCTGTAAGACCATGAGTGGTCACACTATTCAAGTATATGCTGTGGCTATATCCAGTGATTCAGAGTTCATCGTATCGGGAAGTGCAGATAAGACGGTGAGACTATGGGACGTCAAGACAGGTACCTGTAAGACCATGAGTGGTCACACTAGTTATGTAAATGCTGTGGCTATATCCAGTGATTCAGAGTTCATCGTATCGGGAAGTGCAGATAAGACGGTGAGACTATGGGACATCAAGACAGGTACTTGTAAGACTATGAGTGGTCACACTAGTCAAGTATATGCTGTGGCTATATCCAGTGATTCAGAGTTCATCGTATCGGGAAGTTATGATTAGACGGTGAGACTATGGGACGTCAAGACAGGTACCTGTAAGACCATGAGTGGTCACACTAGTTATGTAAATGCTGTGGCTATATCCAGTGATTCAGAGTTCATCGTATCGGGAAGTTATGATTAGACGGTGAGACTATGGGACGTCAAGACAGGTACCTGTAAGACCATGAGTGGTCACACTAGTCAAGTATATGCTGTGGCTATATCCAGTGATTCAGAGTTCATCGTATCGGGAAGTAGAGATAAGACGGTGAGACTATGGGACGTCAAGACAGGTACCTGTAAGACCATGAGTGGTCACACTAGTCAAGTATATGCTGTGGCTATATCCAGTGATTCAGAGTTCATCGTATCGGGAAGTGATGATAAGACGGTGAGACTATGGGACGTCAAGACAGGTACCTGTAAGACCATGAGTGGTCACACTAGTTATGTAAGATCTGTGGCTATATCCAGTGATTCAGAGTTCATCGTATCGGGAAGTTATGATTAGACGGTGAGACTATGGGACGTCAAGACAGGTACCTGTAAGACCATGAGTGGTCACACTAGTCAAGTATATGCTGTGGCTATATCCAGTGATTCAGAGTTCATCGTATCGGGAAGTTATGATTAGACGGTGAGACTATGGGACGTCAAGACAGGTACCTGTAAGACCATGAGTGGTCACACTAGTCAAGTATATGCTGTGGCTATATCCAGTGATTCAGAGTTCATCGTATCGGGAAGTTATGATTATACGGTGAGACTATGGGACGTCAAGACAGGTACCTGTAAGACTATGAGTGGTCACACTAGTCAAGTATATGCTGTGGCTATATCCAGTGATTCAGAGTTCATCGTATCGGGAAGTGCAGATTATACGGTAAGACTATGGGACTTCAAAACAGGTACTTCTAAGACCATGAGTGGTCACACAGATTCTGTATATGCTGTGGCTATATCCAGTGATTCAGAGTTCATCGTATCGGGAAGTGCAGATTATACGGTAAGACTATGGGACATCAAGACAGGTACTTGTAAGACTATGAGTGGTCACACAGATTAAGTATCATCTGTGGCTATATCCAGTGATTCAGAGTTCATCGTATCGGGAAGTGATGTTAATACGGTGAGACTATGGGACGTCAAAACAGGTACCTGTAAGACCATGAGTGGTCACAAAGATTATGTATATGCTGTGGCTATATCCAGTGATTCAGAGTTCATCGTATCGGGAAGTGATGACAAGACGGTGAGACTATGGGACGTCAAGACAGGTACCTGTAAGACCATGAGTGGTCACACAGATTGAGTATATGCTGTGGCTATATCCAGTGATTCAGAGTTCATCGTATCGGGAAGTGATGATAAGACGGTGAGACTATGGGACGTCAAGACAGGTACCTGTAAGACCATGAGTGGTCACACTATTCAAGTATATGCTGTGGCTATATCCAGTGATTCAGAGTTCATCGTATCGGGAAGTTATGATTATACGGTGAGACTATGGGACGTCAAGACAGGTACCTGTAAGACCATGAGTGGTCACACTAGTCAAGTATATGCTGTGGCTATATCCAGTGATTCAGAGTTCATCGTATCGGGAAGTTATGATTATACGGTGAGACTATGGGACGTCAAGACAGGTACCTGTAAGACCATGAGTGGTCAAACAGATTATGTATATGCTGTGGCTATATCCAGTGATTCAGAGTTCATCGTATCGGGAAGTAGAGATAAGACGGTGAGACTATGGGACGTCAAGACAGGTACCTGTAAGACCATGAGTGGTCACACTAGTCAAGTATATGCTGTGGCTATATCCAGTGATTCAGAGTTCATCGTATCGGGAAGTGATGATAAGACGGTGAGACTATGGGACGTCAAGACAGGTACCTGTAAGACCATGAGTGGTCACACAGATTGAGTATATGCTGTGGCTATATCCAGTGATTCAGAGTTCATCGTATCGGGAAGTGATGATAAGACGGTGAGACTATGGGACGTCAAGACAGGTACCTGTAAGACCATGAGTGGTCACACATATTCTGTATATGCTGTGGCTATATCCAGTGATTCAGAGTTCATCGTATCGGGAAGTGATGATTATACGGTGAGACTATGGGACGTCAAGACAGGTACCTGTAAGACCATGAGTGGTCACACAGATTGAGTATATGCTGTGGCTATATCCAGTGATTCAGAGTTCATCGTATCGGGAAGTGATGATTATACGGTAAGACTATGGGACTTCAAGACAGGTACCTGTAAGACCATGAGTGGTCACACTAGTTATGTAAATGCTGTGGCTATATCCAGTGATTCAGAGTTCATCGTATCGGGAAGTGCAGATAAGACGGTGAGACTATGGGACATCAAGACAGGTACTTGTAAGACTATGAGTGGTCACACTAGTCAAGTATATGCTGTGGCTATATCCAGTGATTCAGAGTTCATCGTATCGGGAAGTTATGATTAGACGGTGAGACTATGGGACGTCAAGACAGGTACCTGTAAGACCATGAGTGGTCACACTAGTTATGTAAATGCTGTGGCTATATCCAGTGATTCAGAGTTCATCGTATCGGGAAGTGATGTTAATACGGTGAGACTATGGGACGTCAAGACAGGTACCTGTAAGACCATGAGTGGTCACACATATTCTGCATTATCTGTTGCTATATCCAGTGATTCAGAGTTCATCGTATCGGGAAGTGATGATAAGACGGTGAGACTATGGGACGTCAAGACAGGTACCTGTAAGACCATGAGTGGTCACACTATTCAAGTATATGCTGTGGCTATATCCAGTGATTCAGAGTTCATCGTATCGGGAAGTGATGTTAATACGGTGAGACTATGGGACGTCAAGACAGGTACCTGTAAGACCATGAGTGGTCACACATATTCTGCATTATCTGTTGCTATATCCAGTGATTCAGAGTTCATCGTATCGGGAAGTGATGATAAGACGGTGAGACTATGGGACGTCAAGACAGGTACCTGTAAGACCATGAGTGGTCACACTATTCAAGTATATGCTGTGGCTATATCCAGTGATTCAGAGTTCATCGTATCGGGAAGTGCAGATTATACGGTAAGACTATGGGACGTCAAGACAGGTACCTGTAAGACCATGAGTGGTCACACAGATTGAGTATATGCTGTGGCTATATCCAGTGATTCAGAGTTCATCGTATCGGGAAGTGATGATTATACGGTAAGACTATGGGACGTCAAGACAGGTACTTGTAAGACCATGAGTGGTCAAACAGATTATGTATATGCTGTGGCTATATCCAGTGATTCAGAGTTCATCGTATCGGGAAGTAGAGATAAGACGGTGAGACTATGGGACGTCAAGACAGGTACCTGTAAGACCATGAGTGGTCACACTAGTCAAGTATATGCTGTGGCTATATCCAGTGATTCAGAGTTCATCGTATCGGGAAGTGCAGATTATACGGTAAGACTATGGGACTTCAAGATAGGTACCTGTAAGACCATGAGTGGTCACAAAGATTATGTATTATCTGTGGCTATATCCAGTGATTCAGAGTTCATCGTATCGGGAAGTGCAGATAAGACGGTGAGACTATGGGACGTCAAGACAGGTACCTGTAAGACCATGAGTGGTCACACTAGTTATGTAAATGCTGTGGCTATATCCAGTGATTCAGAGTTCATCGTATCGGGAAGTGCAGATAAGACGGTGAGACTATGGGACATCAAGACAGGTACTTGTAAGACTATGAGTGGTCACACTAGTCAAGTATATGCTGTGGCTATATCCAGTGATTCAGAGTTCATCGTATCGGGAAGTTATGATTAGACGGTGAGACTATGGGACGTCAAGACAGGTACCTGTAAGACCATGAGTGGTCACACTAGTTATGTAAATGCTGTGGCTATATCCAGTGATTCAGAGTTCATCGTATCGGGAAGTGCAGATAAGACGGTGAGACTATGGGACGTCAAGACAGGTACCTGTAAGACCATGAGTGGTCACACTAGTTATGTAAATGCTGTGGCTATATCCAGTGATTCAGAGTTCATCGTATCGGGAAGTTATGATTAGACGGTGAGACTATGGGACGTCAAGACAGGTACCTGTAAGACCATGAGTGGTCACACTAGTCAAGTATATGCTGTGGCTATATCCAGTGATTCAGAGTTCATCGTATCGGGAAGTGATGATAAGACGGTGAGACTATGGGACGTCAAGATAGGTACCTGTAAGACCATGAGTGGTCACACTAGTCAAGTATATGCTGTGGCTATATCCAGTGATTCAGAGTTCATCGTATCGGGAAGTTATGATTATACGGTAAGACTATGGGACGTCAAGATAGGTACCTGTAAGACCATGAGTTGTCTACTAGTCAAGTAAATGCTGTGGCTATATCCAGTGATTCAGAGTTCATCGTATCGGGAAGTGATGATAAGACGGTGAGACTATGGGACGTCAAGACAGGTACCTGTAAGACCATGAGTGGTCACACTAGTCAAGTATATGCTGTGGCTATATCCAGTGATTCAGAGTTCATCGTATCGGGAAGTTATGATTAGACGGTGAGACTATGGGACGTCAAGACAGGTACCTGTAAGACCATGAGTGGTCACACAGATTGAGTATATGCTGTGGCTATATCCAGTGATTCAGAGTTCATCGTATCGGGAAGTGATGATAAGACGGTGAGACTATGGGACGTCAAGACAGGTACCTGTAAGACCATGAGTGGTCACACATATTCTGTATATGCTGTGGCTATATCCAGTGATTCAGAGTTCATCGTATCGGGAAGTGATGATAAGACGGTGAGACTATGGGACGTCAAGACAGGTACCTGTAAGACCATGAGTGGTCACACTATTCAAGTATATGCTGTGGCTATATCCAGTGATTCAGAGTTCATCGTATCGGGAAGTTATGATTATACGGTGAGACTATGGGACGTCAAGACAGGTACCTGTAAGACCATGAGTGGTCACACTAGTTATGTAAATGCTGTGGCTATATCCAGTGATTCAGAGTTCATCGTATCGGGAAGTGCAGATAAGACGGTGAGACTATGGGACATCAAGACAGGTACTTGTAAGACTATGAGTGGTCACACTAGTCAAGTATATGCTGTGGCTATATCCAGTGATTCAGAGTTCATCGTATCGGGAAGTGCAGATTATACGGTAAGACTATGGGACGTCAAGACAGGTACTTGTAAGACCATGAGTGGTCACACTAGTTATGTAAATGCTGTGGCTATATCCAGTGATTCAGAGTTCATCGTATCGGGAAGTGATGTTAATACGGTGAGACTATGGGACGTCAAGACAGGTACCTGTAAGACCATGAGTGGTCACACTAGTTATGTAAATGCTGTGGCTATATCCAGTGATTCAGAGTTCATCGTATCGGGAAGTGCAGATAAGACGGTGAGACTATGGGACATCAAGACAGGTACTTGTAAGACTATGAGTGGTCACACAGATTAAGTATCATCTGTGGCTATATCCAGTGATTCAGAGTTCATCGTATCGGGAAGTGATGTTAATACGGTGAGACTATGGGACGTCAAGACAGGTACCTGTAAGACCATGAGTGGTCACACATATTCTGCATTATCTGTTGCTATATCCAGTGATTCAGAGTTCATCGTATCGGGAAGTGATGTTAATACGGTGAGACTATGGGACGTCAAGACAGGTGCCTGTAAGACCATGAGTGGTCACACTAGTCAAGTATATGCTGTGGCTATATCCAGTGATTCAGAGTTCATCGTATCGGGAAGTGCAGATTATACGGTAAGACTATGGGACGTCAAGACAGGTACCTGTAAGACCATGAGTGGTCACACAGATTGAGTATATGCTGTGGCTATATCCAGTGATTCAGAGTTCATCGTATCGGGAAGTGATGATTATACGGTAAGACTATGGGACGTCAAGACAGGTACTTGTAAGACCATGAGTGGTCACACTAGTTATGTAAATGCTGTGGCTATATCCAGTGATTCAGAGTTCATCGTATCGGGAAGTGATGTTAATACGGTGAGACTATGGGACGTCAAGACAGGTACCTGTAAGACCATGAGTGGTCACACAGATTGAGTATATGCTGTGGCTATATCCAGTGATTCAGAGTTCATCGTATCGGGAAGTGCAGATTATACGGTAAGACTATGGGACGTCAAGACAGGTACTTGTAAGACCATGAGTGGTCACACTAGTTATGTAAATGCTGTGGCTATATCCAGTGATTCAGAGTTCATCGTATCGGGAAGTGATGTTAATACGGTGAGACTATGGGACGTCAAGACAGGTACCTGTAAGACCATGAGTGGTCACACTAGTTATGTAAATGCTGTGGCTATATCCAGTGATTCAGAGTTCATCGTATCGGGAAGTTATGATTAGACGGTGAGACTATGGGACGTCAAGACAGGTACTTGTAAGACTATGAGTGGTCACACAGATTAAGTATCATCTGTGGCTATATCCAGTGATTCAGAGTTCATCGTATCGGGAAGTGATGTTAATACGGTGAGACTATGGGACGTCAAGACAGGTACCTGTAAGACCATGAGTGGTCACACATATTCTGCATTATCTGTTGCTATATCCAGTGATTCAGAGTTCATCGTATCGGGAAGTGATGTTAATACGGTGAGACTATGGGACGTCAAGACAGGTGCCTGTAAGACCATGAGTGGTCACACATATTCTGTATTATCTGTGGCTATATCCAGTGATTCAGAGTTCATCGTATCGGGAAGTGCAGATTATACGGTAAGACTATGGGACGTCAAGACAGGTACCTGTAAGACCATGAGTGGTCACACAGATTGAGTATATGCTGTGGCTATATCCAGTGATTCAGAGTTCATCGTATCGGGAAGTGCAGATTATACGGTAAGACTATGGGACGTCAAGACAGGTACTTGTAAGACCATGAGTGGTCACACTAGTTATGTAAATGCTGTGGCTATATCCAGTGATTCAGAGTTCATCGTATCGGGAAGTGATGTTAATACGGTGAGACTATGGGACGTCAAGACAGGTACCTGTAAGACCATGAGTGGTCACACTAGTTATGTAAATGCTGTGGCTATATCCAGTGATTCAGAGTTCATCGTATCGGGAAGTTATGATTAGACGGTGAGACTATGGGACGTCAAGACAGGTACCTGTAAGACCATGAGTGGTCACACAGATTAAGTATCATCTGTGGCTATATCCAGTGATTCAGAGTTCATCGTATCGGGAAGTGCAGATTATACGGTAAGACTATGGGACGTCAAGACAGGTACCTGTAAGACCATGAGTGGTCACACATATTCTGCATTATCTGTTGCTATATCCAGTGATTCAGAGTTCATCGTATCGGGAAGTGATGTTAATACGGTGAGACTATGGGACGTCAAGACAGGTACCTGTAAGACCATGAGTGGTCACACAGATTGAGTATATGCTGTGGCTATATCCAGTGATTCAGAGTTCATCGTATCGGGAAGTAGAGATAAGACGGTGAGACTATGGGACGTCAAGACAGGTACCTGTAAGACCATGAGTGGTCACACTAGTCAAGTATATGCTGTGGCTATATCCAGTGATTCAGAGTTCATCGTATCGGGAAGTTATGATTAGACGGTGAGACTATGGGACGTCAAGACAGGTACCTGTAAGACCATGAGTGGTCACACAGATTGAGTATATGCTGTGGCTATATCCAGTGATTCAGAGTTCATCGTATCGGGAAGTGATGATAAGACGGTGAGACTATGGGACGTCAAGACAGGTACCTGTAAGACCATGAGTGGTCACACATATTCTGTATATGCTGTGGCTATATCCAGTGATTCAGAGTTCATCGTATCGGGAAGTGATGATAAGACGGTGAGACTATGGGACGTCAAGACAGGTACCTGTAAGACCATGAGTGGTCACACTATTCAAGTATATGCTGTGGCTATATCCAGTGATTCAGAGTTCATCGTATCGGGAAGTTATGATTATACGGTGAGACTATGGGACGTCAAGACAGGTACCTGTAAGACCATGAGTGGTCACACTAGTTATGTAAATGCTGTGGCTATATCCAGTGATTCAGAGTTCATCGTATCGGGAAGTGCAGATTATACGGTAAGACTATGGGACGTCAAGACAGGTACTTGTAAGACCATGAGTGGTCACACTAGTTATGTAAATGCTGTGGCTATATCCAGTGATTCAGAGTTCATCGTATCGGGAAGTGATGTTAATACGGTGAGACTATGGGACGTCAAGACAGGTACCTGTAAGACCATGAGTGGTCACACTAGTCAAGTATATGCTGTGGCTATATCCAGTGATTCAGAGTTCATCGTATCGGGAAGTGATGATAAGACGGTGAGACTATGGGACGTCAAGACAGGTACTTGTAAGACCATGAGTGGTCACACAGATTGAGTATATGCTGTGGCTATATCCAGTGATTCAGAGTTCATCGTATCGGGAAGTGATGATAAGACGGTGAGACTATGGGACGTCAAGACAGGTACCTGTAAGACCATGAGTGGTCACACATATTCTGCATTATCTGTTGCTATATCCAGTGATTCAGAGTTCATCGTATCGGGAAGTGATGTTAATACGGTGAGACTATGGGACGTCAAGACAGGTGCCTGTAAGACCATGAGTGGTCACACATATTCTGTATTATCTGTGGCTATATCCAGTGATTCAGAGTTCATCGTATCGGGAAGTGCAGATTATACGGTAAGACTATGGGACGTCAAGACAGGTACCTGTAAGACCATGAGTGGTCACACAGATTGAGTATATGCTGTGGCTATATCCAGTGATTCAGAGTTCATCGTATCGGGAAGTGATGATAAGACGGTGAGACTATGGGACGTCAAGACAGGTACCTGTAAGACCATGAGTGGTCACACTAGTCAAGTATATGCTGTGGCTATATCCAGTGATTCAGAGTTCATCGTATCGGGAAGTGCAGATTATACGGTAAGACTATGGGACTTCAAGATAGGTACCTGTAAGACCATGAGTGGTCACAAAGATTATGTATTATCTGTGGCTATATCCAGTGATTCAGAGTTCATCGTATCGGGAAGTGCAGATAAGACGGTGAGACTATGGGACATCAAGACAGGTACTTGTAAGACCATGAGTGGTCACAAAGATTATGTATTATCTGTGGCTATATCCAGTGATTCAGAGTTCATCGTATCGGGAAGTGCAGATAAGACGGTGAGACTATGGGACATCAAGACAGGTACCTGTAAGACCATGAGTGGTCACACTAGTCAAGTATATGCTGTGGCTATATCCAGTGATTCAGAGTTCATCGTATCGGGAAGTGATGATTATACGGTAAGACTATGGGACTTCAAGACAGGTACCTGTAAGACCATGAGTGGTCACAAAGATTATGTAAATGCTGTGGCTATATCCAGTGATTCAGAGTTCATCGTATCGGGAAGTGCAGATAAGACGGTGAGACTATGGGACATCAAGACAGGTACTTGTAAGACTATGAGTGGTCACACTAGTCAAGTATATGCTGTGGCTATATCCAGTGATTCAGAGTTCATCGTATCGGGAAGTTATGATTAGACGGTGAGACTATGGGACGTCAAGACAGGTACCTGTAAGACCATGAGTGGTCACACTAGTTATGTAAATGCTGTGGCTATATCCAGTGATTCAGAGTTCATCGTATCGGGAAGTGATGTTAATACGGTGAGACTATGGGACGTCAAGACAGGTGCCTGTAAGACCATGAGTGGTCACACATATTGAGTATATGCTGTGGCTATATCCAGTGATTCAGAGTTCATCGTATCGGGAAGTGCAGATTATACGGTAAGACTATGGGACGTCAAGACAGGTACCTGTAAGACCATGAGTGGTCACACTAGTCAAGTATATGCTGTGGCTATATCCAGTGATTCAGAGTTCATCGTATCGGGAAGTGATGATTATACGGTGAGACTATGGGACGTCAAGACAGGTACCTGTAAGACCATGAGTGGTCACACATATTCTGCATTATCTGTTGCTATATCCAGTGATTCAGAGTTCATCGTATCGGGAAGTTATGTTAATACGGTGAGACTATGGGACGTCAAGACAGGTACCTGTAAGACCATGAGTGGTCACACAGATTGAGTATATGCTGTGGCTATATCCAGTGATTCAGAGTTCATCGTATCGGGAAGTGATGATAAGACGGTGAGACTATGGGACGTCAAGACAGGTACCTGTAAGACCATGAGTGGTCACACTAGTCAAGTATATGCTGTGGCTATATCCAGTGATTCAGAGTTCATCGTATCGGGAAGTGCAGATTATACGGTAAGACTATGGGACTTCAAGATAGGTACCTGTAAGACCATGAGTGGTCACAAAGATTATGTATTATCTGTGGCTATATCCAGTGATTCAGAGTTCATCGTATCGGGAAGTGCAGATAAGACGGTGAGACTATGGGACATCAAGACAGGTACTTGTAAGACTATGAGTGGTCACACAGATTAAGTATCATCTGTGGCTATATCCAGTGATTCAGAGTTCATCGTATCGGGAAGTGATGATTATACGGTAAGACTATGGGACGTCAAGACAGGTACTTGTAAGACCATGAGTGGTCACACTAGTTATGTAAATGCTGTGGCTATATCCAGTGATTCAGAGTTCATCGTATCGGGAAGTGATGTTAATACGGTGAGACTATGGGACGTCAAGACAGGTACCTGTAAGACCATGAGTGGTCACAAAGATTATGTAAATGCTGTGGCTATATCCAGTGATTCAGAGTTCATCGTATCGGGAAGTGCAGATTATACGGTAAGACTATGGGACGTCAAGACAGGTACTTGTAAGACCATGAGTGGTCACACTAGTTATGTAAATGCTGTGGCTATATCCAGTGATTCAGAGTTCATCGTATCGGGAAGTGATGTTAATACGGTGAGACTATGGGACGTCAAGACAGGTACCTGTAAGACCATGAGTGGTCACACTAGTCAAGTATATGCTGTGGCTATATCCAGTGATTCAGAGTTCATCGTATCGGGAAGTGATGATAAGACGGTGAGACTATGGGACGTCAAGACAGGTACTTGTAAGACCATGAGTGGTCACACAGATTGAGTATATGCTGTGGCTATATCCAGTGATTCAGAGTTCATCGTATCGGGAAGTGATGATAAGACGGTGAGACTATGGGACGTCAAGACAGGTACCTGTAAGACCATGAGTGGTCACACATATTCTGCATTATCTGTTGCTATATCCAGTGATTCAGAGTTCATCGTATCGGGAAGTGATGTTAATACGGTGAGACTATGGGACGTCAAGACAGGTGCCTGTAAGACCATGAGTGGTCACACATATTCTGTATTATCTGTGGCTATATCCAGTGATTCAGAGTTCATCGTATCGGGAAGTGCAGATTATACGGTAAGACTATGGGACGTCAAGACAGGTACCTGTAAGACCATGAGTGGTCACACAGATTGAGTATATGCTGTGGCTATATCCAGTGATTCAGAGTTCATCGTATCGGGAAGTGATGATAAGACGGTGAGACTATGGGACGTCAAGACAGGTACCTGTAAGACCATGAGTGGTCACACTAGTCAAGTATATGCTGTGGCTATATCCAGTGATTCAGAGTTCATCGTATCGGGAAGTGCAGATTATACGGTAAGACTATGGGACTTCAAGATAGGTACCTGTAAGACCATGAGTGGTCACAAAGATTATGTATTATCTGTGGCTATATCCAGTGATTCAGAGTTCATCGTATCGGGAAGTGCAGATAAGACGGTGAGACTATGGGACATCAAGACAGGTACTTGTAAGACCATGAGTGGTCACAAAGATTATGTATTATCTGTGGCTATATCCAGTGATTCAGAGTTCATCGTATCGGGAAGTGCAGATAAGACGGTGAGACTATGGGACATCAAGACAGGTACCTGTAAGACCATGAGTGGTCACACTAGTCAAGTATATGCTGTGGCTATATCCAGTGATTCAGAGTTCATCGTATCGGGAAGTGATGATTATACGGTAAGACTATGGGACTTCAAGACAGGTACCTGTAAGACCATGAGTGGTCACAAAGATTATGTAAATGCTGTGGCTATATCCAGTGATTCAGAGTTCATCGTATCGGGAAGTGCAGATAAGACGGTGAGACTATGGGACATCAAGACAGGTACTTGTAAGACTATGAGTGGTCACACTAGTCAAGTATATGCTGTGGCTATATCCAGTGATTCAGAGTTCATCGTATCGGGAAGTTATGATTAGACGGTGAGACTATGGGACGTCAAGACAGGTACCTGTAAGACCATGAGTGGTCACACTAGTTATGTAAATGCTGTGGCTATATCCAGTGATTCAGAGTTCATCGTATCGGGAAGTGATGTTAATACGGTGAGACTATGGGACGTCAAGACAGGTGCCTGTAAGACCATGAGTGGTCACACATATTGAGTATATGCTGTGGCTATATCCAGTGATTCAGAGTTCATCGTATCGGGAAGTGCAGATTATACGGTAAGACTATGGGACGTCAAGACAGGTACCTGTAAGACCATGAGTGGTCACACTAGTCAAGTATATGCTGTGGCTATATCCAGTGATTCAGAGTTCATCGTATCGGGAAGTGATGATTATACGGTGAGACTATGGGACGTCAAGACAGGTACCTGTAAGACCATGAGTGGTCACAAAGATTATGTATATGCTGTGGCTATATCCAGTGATTCAGAGTTCATCGTATCGGGAAGTGATGATAAGACGGTGAGACTATGGGACGTCAAGACAGGTACCTGTAAGACCATGAGTGGTCACACAGATTGAGTATCATCTGTGGCTATATCCAGTGATTCAGAGTTCATCGTATCGGGAAGTGCAGATTATACGGTGAGACTATGGGACGTCAAGACAGGTACCTGTAAGACCATGAGTGGTCACAAAATTTATGTATTATCTGTGGCTATATCCAGTGATTCAGAGTTCATCGTATCGGGAAGTGATGATTATACGGTGAGACTATGGGACGTCAAGACAGGTACCTGTAAGACCATGAGTGGTCACACAGATTGAGTATATGCTGTGGCTATATCCAGTGATTCAGAGTTCATCGTATCGGGAAGTTATGATTATACGGTAAGACTATGGGACGTCAAGATAGGTACCTGTAAGACCATGAGTGGTCACAAAGATTATGTAAATGCTGTGGCTATATCCAGTGATTCAGAGTTCATCGTATCGGGAAGTGATGATAAGACGGTGAGACTATGGGACGTCAAGACAGGTGCCTGTAAGACCATGAGTGGTCACACATATTGAGTATATGCTGTGGCTATATCCAGTGATTCAGAGTTCATCGTATCGGGAAGTGATGATAAGACGGTGAGACTATGGGACGTCAAGACAGGTACTTGTAAGACCATGAGTGGTCACACAGATTGAGTATATGCTGTGGCTATATCCAGTGATTCAGAGTTCATCGTATCGGGAAGTGCAGATTATACGGTAAGACTATGGGACTTCAAGACAGGTACCTGTAAGACCATGAGTGGTCACAAAGATTATGTATTATCTGTGGCTATATCCAGTGATTCAGAGTTCATCGTATCGGGAAGTGATGTTAATACGGTGAGACTATGGGACGTCAAGACAGGTGCCTGTAAGACCATGAGTGGTCACACATATTCTGTATTATCTGTGGCTATATCCAGTGATTCAGAGTTCATCGTATCGGGAAGTGCAGATTATACGGTAAGACTATGGGACGTCAAGACAGGTACCTGTAAGACCATGAGTGGTCACACAGATTGAGTATATGCTGTGGCTATATCCAGTGATTCAGAGTTCATCGTATCGGGAAGTGATGATAAGACGGTGAGACTATGGGACGTCAAGACAGGTACCTGTAAGACCATGAGTGGTCACACTAGTCAAGTATATGCTGTGGCTATATCCAGTGATTCAGAGTTCATCGTATCGGGAAGTGCAGATTATACGGTAAGACTATGGGACTTCAAGATAGGTACCTGTAAGACCATGAGTGGTCACAAAGATTATGTATTATCTGTGGCTATATCCAGTGATTCAGAGTTCATCGTATCGGGAAGTGCAGATAAGACGGTGAGACTATGGGACATCAAGACAGGTACTTGTAAGACTATGAGTGGTCACAAAGATTATGTAAGATCTGTTGCTATATCCAGTGATTCAGAGTTCATCGTATCGGAAAGTTATGATTATACGGTAAGACTATGGGACTTCAAGACAGGTACCTGTAAGACCATGAGTGGTCACAAAGATTATGTAAATGCTGTGGCTATATCCAGTGATTCAGAGTTCATCGTATCGGGAAGTGATGATAAGACGGTGAGACTATGGGACGTCAAGACAGGTACCTGTAAGACCATGAGTGGTCACACTATTCAAGTATATGCTGTGGCTATATCCAGTGATTCAGAGTTCATCGTATCGGGAAGTGATGTTAATACGGTAAGACTATGGGACGTCAAGATAGGTACCTGTAAGACCATGAGTGGTCACACTAGTCAAGTATATGCTGTGGCTATATCCAGTGATTCAGAGTTCATCGTATCGGGAAGTGATGATAAGACGGTGAGACTATGGGACGTCAAGACAGGTACCTGTAAGACCATGAGTGGTCACACTAGTCAAGTATATGCTGTGGCTATATCCAGTGATTCAGAGTTCATCGTATCGGGAAGTGATGTTAATACGGTGAGACTATGGGACGTCAAGACAGGTACCTGTAAGACCATGAGTGGTCACACTAGTCAAGTATATGCTGTGGCTATATCCAGTGATTCAGAGTTCATCGTATCGGGAAGTTATGATAAGACGGTGAGACTATGGGACGTCAAGACAGGTACCTGTAAGACCATGAGTGGTCACACTAGTTATGTACTATCTGTGGCTATATCCAGTGATTCAGAGTTCATCGTATCGGGAAGTGATGATAAGACGGTGAGACTATGGGACGTCAAGACAGGTACCAGCAAGACCATGAGTGGTCACACATATTCTGCATTATCTGTTGCTATATCCAGTGATTCAGAGTTCATCGTATCGGGAAGTGATGATTATACGGTGAGACTATGGGACGTCAAGACAGGTACCTGTAAGACCATGAGTGGTCACACAGATTGAGTATCATCTGTGGCTATATCCAGTGATTCAGAGTTCATCGTATCGGGAAGTGCAGATTATACGGTGAGACTATGGGACGTCAAGACAGGTACCTGTAAGACCATGAGTGGTCACAAAGATTATGTATTATCTGTGGCTATATCCAGTGATTCAGAGTTCATCGTATCGGGAAGTGCAGATAAGACGGTGAGACTATGGGACATCAAGACAGGTACTTGTAAGACTATGAGTGGTCACACAGATTAAGTATCATCTGTGGCTATATCCAGTGATTCAGAGTTCATCGTATCGGGAAGTGCAGATTATACGGTAAGACTATGGGACGTCAAGACAGGTACTTGTAAGACCATGAGTGGTCACACTAGTTATGTAAATGCTGTGGCTATATCCAGTGATTCAGAGTTCATCGTATCGGGAAGTGATGTTAATACGGTGAGACTATGGGACGTCAAGACAGGTACCTGTAAGACCATGAGTGGTCAAACAGATTATGTATATGCTGTGGCTATATCCAGTGATTCAGAGTTCATCGTATCGGGAAGTAGAGATAAGACGGTGAGACTATGGGACGTCAAGATAGGTACCTGTAAGACCATGAGTGGTCACACAGATTCTGTATATGCTGTGGCTATATCCAGTGATTCAGAGTTCATCGTATCGGGAAGTGATGATTATACGGTAAGACTATGGGACTTCAAGACAGGTACCTGTAAGATCATGAGTGGTCACAAAGATTATGTAAGATCTGTTGCTATATCCAGTGATTCAGAGTTCATCGTATCGGGAAGTTATGATTATACGGTGAGACTATGGGACGTCAAGACAGGTACCTGTAAGACCATGAGTGGTCAAACAGATTATGTATATGCTGTGGCTATATCCAGTGATTCAGAGTTCATCGTATCGGGAAGTAGAGATAAGACGGTGAGACTATGGGACGTCAAGACAGGTACCTGTAAGACCATGAGTGGTCACACTAGTCAAGTATATGCTGTGGCTATATCCAGTGATTCAGAGTTCATCGTATCGGGAAGTGATGATAAGACGGTGAGACTATGGGACGTCAAGACAGGTACCAGCAAGACCATGAGTGGTCACACATATTCTGCATTATCTGTTGCTATATCCAGTGATTCAGAGTTCATCGTATCGGGAAGTGATGATTATACGGTGAGACTATGGGACGTCAAGACAGGTACCTGTAAGACCATGAGTGGTCACACAGATTGAGTATCATCTGTGGCTATATCCAGTGATTCAGAGTTCATCGTATCGGGAAGTGCAGATTATACGGTGAGACTATGGGACGTCAAGACAGGTACCTGTAAGACCATGAGTGGTCACAAAGATTATGTATTATCTGTGGCTATATCCAGTGATTCAGAGTTCATCGTATCGGGAAGTGCAGATAAGACGGTGAGACTATGGGACATCAAGACAGGTACTTGTAAGACTATGAGTGGTCACACAGATTAAGTATCATCTGTGGCTATATCCAGTGATTCAGAGTTCATCGTATCGGGAAGTGCAGATTATACGGTAAGACTATGGGACGTCAAGACAGGTACTTGTAAGACCATGAGTGGTCACACTAGTTATGTAAATGCTGTGGCTATATCCAGTGATTCAGAGTTCATCGTATCGGGAAGTGATGTTAATACGGTGAGACTATGGGACGTCAAGACAGGTACCTGTAAGACCATGAGTGGTCAAACAGATTATGTATATGCTGTGGCTATATCCAGTGATTCAGAGTTCATCGTATCGGGAAGTAGAGATAAGACGGTGAGACTATGGGACGTCAAGATAGGTACCTGTAAGACCATGAGTGGTCACACAGATTCTGTATATGCTGTGGCTATATCCAGTGATTCAGAGTTCATCGTATCGGGAAGTGATGATTATACGGTAAGACTATGGGACTTCAAGACAGGTACCTGTAAGATCATGAGTGGTCACAAAGATTATGTAAGATCTGTTGCTATATCCAGTGATTCAGAGTTCATCGTATCGGGAAGTGATGATAAGACGGTGAGACTATGGGACGTCAAGACAGGTACCTGTAAGACCATGAGTGGTCACACTATTCAAGTATATGCTGTGGCTATATCCAGTGATTCAGAGTTCATCGTATCGGGAAGTTATGATTATACGGTGAGACTATGGGACGTCAAGACAGGTACCTGTAAGACCATGAGTGGTCACACTAGTCAAGTATATGCTGTGGCTATATCCAGTGATTCAGAGTTCATCGTATCGGGAAGTTATGATTATACGGTGAGACTATGGGACGTCAAGACAGGTACCTGTAAGACCATGAGTGGTCAAACAGATTATGTATATGCTGTGGCTATATCCAGTGATTCAGAGTTCATCGTATCGGGAAGTAGAGATAAGACGGTGAGACTATGGGACGTCAAGACAGGTACCTGTAAGACCATGAGTGGTCACACTAGTCAAGTATATGCTGTGGCTATATCCAGTGATTCAGAGTTCATCGTATCGGGAAGTGATGATAAGACGGTGAGACTATGGGACGTCAAGACAGGTACCTGTAAGACCATGAGTGGTCACACTATTCAAGTATATGCTGTGGCTATATCCAGTGATTCAGAGTTCATCGTATCGGGAAGTTATGATTATACGGTGAGACTATGGGACGTCAAGACAGGTACCTGTAAGACCATGAGTGGTCACACTAGTCAAGTATATGCTGTGGCTATATCCAGTGATTCAGAGTTCATCGTATCGGGAAGTTATGATTATACGGTGAGACTATGGGACGTCAAGACAGGTACCTGTAAGACCATGAGTGGTCACACTATTCAAGTATATGCTGTGGCTATATCCAGTGATTCAGAGTTCATCGTATCGGGAAGTGATGATTATACGGTGAGACTATGGGACGTCAAGACAGGTACCTGTAAGACCATGAGTGGTCACACTAGTCAAGTATATGCTGTGGCTATATCCAGTGATTCAGAGTTCATCGTATCGGGAAGTTATGATTATACGGTGAGACTATGGGACGTCAAGACAGGTACCTGTAAGACCATGAGTGGTCACACTATTCAAGTATATGCTGTGGCTATATCCAGTGATTCAGAGTTCATCGTATCGGGAAGTTATGATTATACGGTGAGACTATGGGACGCCAAGACAGGTACCTGTAAGACCATGAGTGGTCACACTAGTCAAGTATATGCTGTGGCTATATCCAGTGATTCAGAGTTCATCGTATCGGGAAGTGATGATAAGACGGTGAGACTATGGGACGTCAAGACAGGTACCTGTAAGACCATGAGTGGTCAAACAGATTATGTATATGCTGTGGCTATATCCAGTGATTCAGAGTTCATCGTATCGGGAAGTGATGATAAGACGGTGAGACTATGGGACGTCAAGACAGGTACCTGTAAGACCATGAGTGATCACACAGATTATGTAAATGCTGTGGCTATATCCAGTGATTCAGAGTTCATCGTATCGGGAAGTTATGATTATACGGTGAGACTATGGGACGTCAAGACAGGTACCTGTAAGACCATGAGTGGTCACACAGATTAAGTATCATCTGTGGCTATATCCAGTGATTCAGAGTTCATCGTATCGGGAAGTGATGATAATACGGTGAGACTATGGGACGTCAAGACAGGTACCTGTAAGACCATGAGTGGTCAAACAGATTATGTATATGCTGTGGCTATATCCAGTGATTCAGAGTTCATCGTATCGGGAAGTGATGATAAGACGGTGAGACTATGGGACGTCAAGACAGGTACCTGTAAGACCATGAGTGGTCACAAAGATTATGTAAATGCTGTGGCTATATCCAGTGATTCAGAGTTCATCGTATCGGGAAGTTATGATTATACGGTGAGACTATGGGACGTCAAGACAGGTACCTGTAAGACCATGAGTGGTCACACAGATTAAGTATCATCTGTGGCTATATCCAGTGATTCAGAGTTCATCGTATCGGGAAGTGATGACAAGACGGTGAGACTATGGGACGTCAAGACAGGTACCTGTAAGACCATGAGTGGTCACACTAGTTATGTACTATCTGTGGCTATATCCAGTGATTCAGAGTTCATCGTATCGGGAAGTGATGATTATACGGTGAGACTATGGGACGTCAAGACAGGTACCTGTAAGACCATGAGTGGTCACAAAGATTATGTATATGCTGTGGCTATATCCAGTGATTCAGAGTTCATCGTATCGGGAAGTGATGATAAGACGGTGAGACTATGGGACGTCAAGACAGGTACCTGTAAGACCATGAGTGGTCACACAGATTGAGTATCATCTGTGGCTATATCCAGTGATTCAGAGTTCATCGTATCGGGAAGTGCAGATTATACGGTGAGACTATGGGACGTCAAGACAGGTACCTGTAAGACCATGAGTGGTCACAAAGATTATGTATTATCTGTGGCTATATCCAGTGATTCAGAGTTCATCGTATCGGGAAGTGCAGATAAGACGGTGAGACTATGGGACGTCAAGACAGGTACCTGTAAGACCATGAGTGGTCACACTAGTTATGTAAATGCTGTTGCTATATCCAGTGATTCAGAGTTCATCGTATCGGGAAGTGATGATAAGACGGTGAGACTATGGGACGTCAAGACAGGTACCTGTAAGACCATGAGTGGTCAAACAGATTATGTATATGCTGTGGCTATATCCAGTGATTCAGAGTTCATCGTATCGGGAAGTAGAGATAAGACGGTGAGACTATGGGACGTCAAGATAGGTACCTGTAAGACCATGAGTGGTCACACTAGTCAAGTATATGCTGTGGCTATATCCAGTGATTCAGAGTTCATCGTATCGGGAAGTGATGATTATACGGTAAGACTATGGGACTTCAAGACAGGTACCTGTAAGACCATGAGTGGTCACAAAGATTATGTAAGATCTGTTGCTATATCCAGTGATTCAGAGTTCATCGTATCGGGAAGTGATGATAAGACGGTGAGACTATGGGACGTCAAGACAGGTACCTGTAAGACCATGAGTGGTCACACTATTCAAGTATATGCTGTGGCTATATCCAGTGATTCAGAGTTCATCGTATCGGGAAGTGATGATTATACGGTAAGACTATGGGACTTCAAGACAGGTACCTGTAAGACCATGAGTGGTCACAAAGATTATGTAAGATCTGTTGCTATATCCAGTGATTCAGAGTTCATCGTATCGGGAAGTGCAGATTATACGGTAAGACTATGGGACTTCAAGACAGGTACCTGTAAGACCATGAGTGGTCACAAAGATTATGTAAGATCTGTTGCTATATCCAGTGATTCAGAGTTCATCGTATCGGGAAGTGATGACAAGACGGTGAGACTATGGGACGTCAAGACAGGTACCTGTAAGACCATGAGTGATCACACAGATTCTGTATATGCTGTGGCTATATCCAGTGATTCAGAGTTCATCGTATCGGGAAGTGCAGATTATACGGTAAGACTATGGGACTTCAAGACAGGTACCTGTAAGACCATGAGTGATCACACAGATTATGTATATGCTGTGGCTATATCCAGTGATTCAGAGTTCATCGTATCGGGAAGTGATGATTATACGGTAAGACTATGGGACTTCAAGACAGGTACCTGTAAGACCATGAGTGGTCACAAAGATTATGTAAGATCTGTTGCTATATCCAGTGATTCAGAGTTCATCGTATCGGGAAGTGATGATAAGACGGTGAGACTATGGGACGTCAAGACAGGTACCTGTAAGACCATGAGTGATCACACAGATTCTGTATATGCTGTGGCTATATCCAGTGATTCAGAGTTCATCGTATCGGGAAGTGCAGATTATACGGTAAGACTATGGGACTTCAAGACAGGTACCTGTAAGACCATGAGTGATCACACAGATTATGTATATGCTGTGGCTATATCCAGTGATTCAGAGTTCATCGTATCGGGAAGTGCAGATTATACGGTGAGACTATGGGACGTCAAGACAGGTACCTGTAAGACCATGAGTGGTCACAAAGATTATGTATTATCTGTGGCTATATCCAGTGATTCAGAGTTCATCGTATCGGGAAGTGCAGATAAGACGGTGAGACTATGGGACGTCAAGACAGGTACCTGTAAGACCATGAGTGGTCACACTAGTTATGTAAATGCTGTTGCTATATCCAGTGATTCAGAGTTCATCGTATCGGGAAGTGATGATAAGACGGTGAGACTATGGGACGTCAAGACAGGTACCTGTAAGACCATGAGTGGTCAAACAGATTATGTATATGCTGTGGCTATATCCAGTGATTCAGAGTTCATCGTATCGGGAAGTAGAGATAAGACGGTGAGACTATGGGACGTCAAGATAGGTACCTGTAAGACCATGAGTGGTCACACTAGTCAAGTATATGCTGTGGCTATATCCAGTGATTCAGAGTTCATCGTATCGGGAAGTGATGATTATACGGTAAGACTATGGGACTTCAAGACAGGTACCTGTAAGACCATGAGTGGTCACAAAGATTATGTAAGATCTGTTGCTATATCCAGTGATTCAGAGTTCATCGTATCGGGAAGTGATGATAAGACGGTGAGACTATGGGACGTCAAGACAGGTACCTGTAAGACCATGAGTGGTCACACTATTCAAGTATATGCTGTGGCTATATCCAGTGATTCAGAGTTCATCGTATCGGGAAGTGATGATTATACGGTAAGACTATGGGACTTCAAGACAGGTACCTGTAAGACCATGAGTGGTCACAAAGATTATGTAAGATCTGTTGCTATATCCAGTGATTCAGAGTTCATCGTATCGGGAAGTGATGATTATACGGTAAGACTATGGGACTTCAAGACAGGTACCTGTAAGACCATGAGTGGTCACAAAGATTATGTAAGATCTGTTGCTATATCCAGTGATTCAGAGTTCATCGTATCGGGAAGTGATGACAAGACGGTGAGACTATGGGACGTCAAGACAGGTACCTGTAAGACCATGAGTGATCACACAGATTCTGTATATGCTGTGGCTATATCCAGTGATTCAGAGTTCATCGTATCGGGAAGTGCAGATTATACGGTAAGACTATGGGACTTCAAGACAGGTACCTGTAAGACCATGAGTGATCACACAGATTATGTATATGCTGTGGCTATATCCAGTGATTCAGAGTTCATCGTATCGGGAAGTGATGATTATACGGTAAGACTATGGGACTTCAAGACAGGTACCTGTAAGACCATGAGTGGTCACAAAGATTATGTAAGATCTGTTGCTATATCCAGTGATTCAGAGTTCATCGTATCGGGAAGTTATGATAAGACGGTGAGACTATGGGACGTCAAGACAGGTACCTGTAAGACCATGAGTGGTCACACTAGTTATGTACTATCTGTGGCTATATCCAGTGATTCAGAGTTCATCGTATCGGGAAGTGATGATAAGACGGTGAGACTATGGGACGTCAAGACAGGTACCAGCAAGACCATGAGTGGTCACACATATTCTGCATTATCTGTTGCTATATCCAGTGATTCAGAGTTCATCGTATCGGGAAGTGATGATTATACGGTGAGACTATGGGACGTCAAGACAGGTACCTGTAAGACCATGAGTGGTCACACAGATTGAGTATCATCTGTGGCTATATCCAGTGATTCAGAGTTCATCGTATCGGGAAGTGCAGATTATACGGTGAGACTATGGGACGTCAAGACAGGTACCTGTAAGACCATGAGTGGTCACAAAGATTATGTATTATCTGTGGCTATATCCAGTGATTCAGAGTTCATCGTATCGGGAAGTGCAGATAAGACGGTGAGACTATGGGACATCAAGACAGGTACTTGTAAGACTATGAGTGGTCACACAGATTAAGTATCATCTGTGGCTATATCCAGTGATTCAGAGTTCATCGTATCGGGAAGTGCAGATTATACGGTAAGACTATGGGACGTCAAGACAGGTACTTGTAAGACCATGAGTGGTCACACTAGTTATGTAAATGCTGTGGCTATATCCAGTGATTCAGAGTTCATCGTATCGGGAAGTGATGTTAATACGGTGAGACTATGGGACGTCAAGACAGGTACCTGTAAGACCATGAGTGGTCAAACAGATTATGTATATGCTGTGGCTATATCCAGTGATTCAGAGTTCATCGTATCGGGAAGTAGAGATAAGACGGTGAGACTATGGGACGTCAAGACAGGTACCTGTAAGACCATGAGTGGTCACAAAGATTATGTAAGATCTGTTGCTATATCCAGTGATTCAGAGTTCATCGTATCGGGAAGTGATGATAAGACGGTGAGACTATGGGACGTCAAGACAGGTACCTGTAAGACCATGAGTGGTCAAACAGATTATGTATATGCTGTGGCTATATCCAGTGATTCAGAGTTCATCGTATCGGGAAGTGATGATAAGACGGTGAGACTATGGGACGTCAAGACAGGTACCTGTAAGACCATGAGTGGTCACACATATTCTGCATTATCTGTTGCTATATCCAGTGATTCAGAGTTCATCGTATCGGGAAGTGATGATTATACGGTGAGACTATGGGACGTCAAGACAGGTACCTGTAAGACCATGAGTGGTCACACTAGTTATGTAAATGCTGTGGCTATATCCAGTGATTCAGAGTTCATCGTATCGGGAAGTTATGATAATACGGTGAGACTATGGGACGTCAAGACAGGTACCTGTAAGACCATGAGTGGTCACACACATTATGTATATGCTGTGGCTATATCCAGTGATTCAGAGTTCATCGTATCGGGAAGTGTAGATTATACAGTGAGACTATGGGACGTCAAGACAGGTACCTGTAAGACCATGAGTGGTCACACACATTATGTATATGCTGTGGCTATATCCAGTGATTCAGAGTTCATCGTATCGGGAAGTTATGATTATACAGTGAGACTATGGGACGTCAAGACAGGTACCTGTAAGACCATGAGTGGTCACACACATTATGTATATGCTGTGGCTATATCCAGTGATTCAGAGTTCATCGTATCGGGAAGTGTAGATTATACAGTGAGACTATGGGACGTCAAGACAGGTACCTGTAAGACCATGAGTGGTCACACATATTCTGCATTATCTGTTGCTATATCCAGTGATTCAGAGTTCATCGTATCGGGAAGTGATGATTATACGGTAAGACTATGGGACTTCAAGACAGGTACCTGTAAGACCATGAGTGATCACACAGATTCTGTATATGCTGTGGCTATATCCAGTGATTCAGAGTTCATCGTATCGGGAAGTGATGATTATACGGTAAGACTATGGGACTTCAAGACAGGTACCTGTAAGACCATGAGTGGTCACAAAGATTATGTAAGATCTGTTGCTATATCCAGTGATTCAGAGTTCATCGTATCGGGAAGTGATGATAAGACGGTGAGACTATGGGACGTCAAGACAGGTACCTGTAAGACCATGAGTGGTCACACTAGTCAAGTATATGCTGTGGCTATATCCAGTGATTCAGAGTTCATCGTATCGGGAAGTGATGATTATACGGTAAGACAATGGGACTTCAAGACAGGTACCTGTAAGACCATGAGTGGTCACACTAGTTATGTAAATGCTGTGGCTATATCCAGTGATTCAGAGTTCATCGTATCGGGAAGTGTAGATTAGACGGTGAGACTATGGGACGTCAAGACAGGTACCTGTAAGACCATGAGTGGTCACACTAGT
The DNA here is from genome assembly GCA_946699065.1 of Loxodes magnus. Taxonomy (NCBI): domain Eukaryota; phylum Ciliophora; class Karyorelictea; order Loxodida; family Loxodidae; genus Loxodes; species Loxodes magnus. Next base: position 127,825 of record CAMPDV010000021.1, on the reverse strand, counting down.
TATGTAAATGCTGTGGCTATATCCAGTGATTCAGAGTTCATCGTATCGGGAAGTGATGATAAGACGGTGAGACTATGGGACGTCAAGACAGGTACCTGTAAGACCATGAGTGGTCACACTATTCAAGTATATGCTGTGGCTATATCCAGTGATTCAGAGTTCATCGTATCGGGAAGTGATGTTAATACGGTGAGACTATGGGACGTCAAGACAGGTACCTGTAAGACCATGAGTGGTCACACATATTCTGTATATGCTGTGGCTATATCCAGTGATTCAGAGTTCATCGTATCGGGAAGTGATGATAAGACGGTGAGACTATGGGACGTCAAGACAGGTACCTGTAAGACCATGAGTGGTCACACTAGTCAAGTATATGCTGTGGCTATATCCAGTGATTCAGAGTTCATCGTATCGGGAAGTGATGATAAGACGGTGAGACTATGGGACGTCAAGACAGGTATCTGTAAGACCATGAGTGGTCAAACAGATTATGTATATGCTGTGGCTATATCCAGTGATTCAGAGTTCATCGTATCGGGAAGTTATGATTATACGGTGAGACTATGGGACGTCAAGACAGGTACCTGTAAGACCATGAGTGGTCACACTAGTTATGTAAATGCTGTGGCTATATCCAGTGATTCAGAGTTCATCGTATCGGGAAGTGATGATAAGACGGTGAGACTATGGGACGTCAAGACAGGTACCTGTAAGACCATGAGTGGTCACACTAGTCAAGTATATGCTGTGGCTATATCCAGTGATTCAGAGTTCATCGTATCGGGAAGTGATGATAAGACGGTGAGACTATGGGACGTCAAGACAGGTACCTGTAAGACCATGAGTGGTCAAACAGATTATGTATATGCTGTGGCTATATCCAGTGATTCAGAGTTCATCGTATCGGGAAGTGATGATAAGACGGTGAGACTATGGGACGTCAAGACAGGTACCTGTAAGACCATGAGTGGTCACACTAGTTATGTAAATGCTGTGGCTATATCCAGTGATTCAGAGTTCATCGTATCGGGAAGTGATGATAAGACGGTGAGACTATGGGACGTCAAGACAGGTACCTGTAAGACCATGAGTGGTCACACTAGTCAAGTATATGCTGTGGCTATATCCAGTGATTCAGAGTTCATCGTATCGGGAAGTTATGATTATACGGTGAGACTATGGGACGTCAAGACAGGTACCTGTAAGACCATGAGTGGTCACACTAGTCAAGTATATGCTGTGGCTATATCCAGTGATTCAGAGTTCATCGTATCGGGAAGTTATGATTATACAGTGAGACTATGGGACGTCAAGACAGGTACCTGTAAGACCATGAGTGATCACACATATTCTGCATATGCTGTGGCTATATCCAGTGATTCAGAGTTCATCGTATCGGGAAGTTATGATTATACTGTGAGACTATGGGACGTCAAGGTACCTGTAAGACCATGAGTGGTCACACTAGTTATGTATATGTTGTGGCTATATCCAGTGATTCTGAGTTCATCGTATCGGGAAGTTATGATGAGACGGTGAGACTATGGGACGTCAAGACAGGTACCTGTAAGACCATGAGTGGTCACACTAGTTATGTATCATCTGTGGCTATATCCAGTGATTCTGAGTTCATCGTATCGGGAAGTTATGATTATACAGTGAGACTATGGGACGTCAAGACAGGTACCTGTAAGACCATGAGTGGTCACACACATTATGTATATGTTGTGGCTATATCCAGTGATTCAGAGTTCATCGTATCGGGAAGTTATGATTATACAGTGAGACTATGGGACGTCAAGACAGGTACCTGTAAGACCATGAGTGGTCACACACATTATGTATATGCTGTGGCTATATCCAGTGATTCAGAGTTCATCGTATCGGGAAGTTATGATTATACAGTGAGACTATGGGACGTCAAGACAGGTACCTGTAAGACCATGAGTGGTCACACACATTATGTATATGCTGTGGCTATATCCAGTGATTCAGAGTTCATCGTATCGGGAAGTTATGATTATACTGTGAGACTATGGGACGTCAAGGTACCTGTAAGACCATGAGTGGTCACACTAGTTATGTATATGTTGTGGCTATATCCAGTGATTCTGAGTTCATCGTATCGGGAAGTTATGATGAGACGGTGAGACTATGGGACGTCAAGACAGGTACCTGTAAGACCATGAGTGGTCACACTAGTTATGTATCATCTGTGGCTATATCCAGTGATTCAGAGTTCATCGTATCGGGAAGTTATGATTATACAGTGAGACTATGGGACGTCAAGACAGGTACCTGTAAGACCATGAGTGGTCACACACATTATGTATATGCTGTGGCTATATCCAGTGATTCAGAGTTCATCGTATCGGGAAGTTATGATTATACAGTGAGACTATGGGACGTCAAGACAGGTACCTGTAAGACCATGAGTGATCACACAGATTGAGTATATGCTGTGGCTATATCCAGTGATTCAGAGTTCATCGTATCGGGAAGTGCAGATTATACGGTAAGACTATGGGACTTCAAGACAGGTACCTGTAAGACCATGAGTGGTCACAAAGATTATGTAAGATCTGTTGCTATATCCAGTGATTCTGAGTTCATCGTATCGGGAAGTTATGATGAGACGGTGAGACTATGGGACGTCAAGACAGGTACCTGTAAGACCATGAGTGGTCACACTAGTTATGTATCATCTGTGGCTATATCCAGTGATTCAGAGTTCATCGTATCGGGAAGTTATGATTATACAGTGAGACTATGGGACGTCAAGACAGGTACCTGTAAGACCATGAGTGGTCACACTAGTCAAGTATATGCTGTGGCTATATCCAGTGACTGAGAGTTCATCGTATCGGGAAGTGCAGATTATACGGTAAGACTATGGGACTTCAATACAGGTACCTGTAAGACCATGAGTGGTCACAAAGATTATGTATTATCTGTGGCTATATCCAGTGATTCAGAGTTCATCGTATCGGGAAGTTATGATTATACAGTGAGACTATGGGACGTCAAGGTACCTGTAAGACCATGAGTGGTCACACACATTATGTATATGTTGTGGCTATATCCAGTGATTCAGAGTTCATCGTATCGGGAAGTGTAGATTATACGGTGAGACTATGGGACGTCAAGACAGGTACCTGTAAGACCATGAGTGGTCACACTAGTTATGTAAATGCTGTGGCTATATCCAGTGATTCAGAGTTCATCGTATCGGGAAGTGATGATAAGACGGTGAGACTATGGGACGTCAAGACAGGTACCTGTAAGACCATGAGTGGTCACACTAGTTATGTAAATGCTGTGGCTATATCCAGTGATTCAGAGTTCATCGTATCGGGAAGTTATGATTAGACGGTGAGACTATGGGACGTCAAGACAGGTACCTGTAAGACCATGAGTGGTCACACATATTCTGTATATGCTGTGGCTATATCCAGTGATTCAGAGTTCATCGTATCGGGAAGTGATGATTATACGGTGAGACTATGGGACGTCAAGACAGGTACCTGTAAGACCATGAGTGGTCACACAGATTGAGTATATGCTGTGGCTATATCCAGTGATTCAGAGTTCATCGTATCGGGAAGTGATGATTATACGGTAAGACTATGGGACTTCAAGACAGGTACCTGTAAGACCATGAGTGGTCACAAAGATTATGTAAATGCTGTGGCTATATCCAGTGATTCAGAGTTCATCGTATCGGGAAGTGATGATAAGACGGTGAGACTATGGGACGTCAAGACAGGTACCTGTAAGACCATGAGTGATCACACAGATTCTGTATATGCTGTGACTATATCCAGTGATTCAGAGTTCATCGTATCGGGAAGTGATGATTATACGGTAAGACTATGGGACTTCAAGACAGGTACCTGTAAGACCATGAGTGGTCACACAGATTCAGTATCATCTGTGGCTATATCCAGTGATTCAGAGTTCATCGTATCGGGAAGTTATAATAAGACGGTGAGACTATGGGACGTCAAGACAGGTACCTGTAAGACCATGAGTGGTCACACTAGTTATGTACTATCTGTGGCTATATCCAGTGATTCAGAGTTCATCGTATCGGGAAGTGATGATAAGACGGTGAGACTATGGGACGTCAAGACAGGTACCTGTAAGACCATGAGTGGTCACACATATTCTGCATTATCTGTTGCTATATCCAGTGATTCAGAGTTCATCGTATCGGGAAGTGATGATTATACGGTGAGACTATGGGACGTCAAGACAGGTACCTGTAAGACCATGAGTGGTCACACTAGTTATGTAAATGCTGTGGCTATATCCAGTGATTCAGAGTTCATCGTATCGGGAAGTGTAGATTAGACGGTGAGACTATGGGACGTCAAGACAGGTACCTGTAAGACCATGAGTGGTCACACTAGTTATGTAAATGCTGTGGCTATATCCAGTGATTCAGAGTTCATCGTATCGGGAAGTGATGATAAGACGGTGAGACTATGGGACGTCAAGACAGGTACCTGTAAGACCATGAGTGGTCACACTAGTCAAGTATATGCTGTGGCTATATCCAGTGATTCAGAGTTCATCGTATCGGGAAGTGATGACAAGACGGTGAGACTATGGGACGTCAAGACAGGTACCTGTAAGACCATGAGTGGTCACACTAGTTATGTAAATGCTGTGGCTATATCCAGTGATTCAGAGTTCATCGTATCGGGAAGTGATGATAAGACGGTGAGACTATGGGACGTCAAGACAGGTACCTGTAAGACCATGAGTGGTCACACATATTCTGCATTATCTGTTGCTATATCCAGTGATTCAGAGTTCATCGTATCGGGAAGTGATGATTATACGGTAAGACTATGGGACTTCAAGACAGGTACCTGTAAGACCATGAGTGATCACACAGATTCTGTATATGCTGTGGCTATATCCAGTGATTCAGAGTTCATCGTATCGGGAAGTGATGATTATACGGTAAGACTATGGGACTTCAAGACAGGTACCTGTAAGACCATGAGTGGTCACAAAGATTATGTAAGATCTGTTGCTATATCCAGTGATTCAGAGTTCATCGTATCGGGAAGTGATGATAAGACGGTGAGACTATGGGACGTCAAGACAGGTACCTGTAAGACCATGAGTGGTCACACTAGTCAAGTATATGCTGTGGCTATATCCAGTGATTCAGAGTTCATCGTATCGGGAAGTGATGATTATACGGTAAGACAATGGGACTTCAAGACAGGTACCTGTAAGACCATGAGTGGTCACACTAGTTATGTAAATGCTGTGGCTATATCCAGTGATTCAGAGTTCATCGTATCGGGAAGTGTAGATTAGACGGTGAGACTATGGGACGTCAAGACAGGTACCTGTAAGACCATGAGTGGTCACACTAGTTATGTAAATGCTGTGGCTATATCCAGTGATTCAGAGTTCATCGTATCGGGAAGTGATGATAAGACGGTGAGACTATGGGACGTCAAGACAGGTACCTGTAAGACCATGAGTGGTCACACTATTCAAGTATATGCTGTGGCTATATCCAGTGATTCAGAGTTCATCGTATCGGGAAGTGATGTTAATACGGTGAGACTATGGGACGTCAAGACAGGTACCTGTAAGACCATGAGTGGTCACACATATTCTGTATATGCTGTGGCTATATCCAGTGATTCAGAGTTCATCGTATCGGGAAGTTATGATTATACAGTGAGACTATGGGACGTCAAGACAGGTACCTGTAAGACCATGAGTGGTCACACACATTATGTATATGCTGTGGCTATATCCAGTGATTCTGAGTTCATCGTATCGGGAAGTTATGATGAGACGGTGAGACTATGGGACGTCAAGACAGGTACCTGTAAGACCATGAGTGGTCACACTAGTTATGTATCATCTGTGGCTATATCCAGTGATTCAGAGTTCATCGTATCGGGAAGTTATGATTATACAGTGAGACTATGGGACGTCAAGGTACCTGTAAGACCATGAGTGGTAACACTAGTTATGTATATGTTGTGGCTATATCCAGTGATTCAGAGTTCATCGTATCGGGAAGTGTAGATTATACAGTGAGACTATGGGACGTCAAGACAGGTACCTGTAAGACCATGAGTGGTCAGACTAGTTATGTATATGTTGTGGCTATATCCAGTGATTCAGAGTTCATCGTATCGGGAAGTTATGATTATACTGTGAGACTATGGGACGTCAAGGTACCTGTAAGACCATGAGTGGTCACACTAGTTATGTATATGTTGTGGCTATATCCAGTGATTCAGAGTTCATCGTATCGGGAAGTTATGATTATACAGTGAGACTATGGGACGTCAAGACAGGTACCTGTAAGACCATGAGTGGTCACACACATTATGTATATGCTGTGGCTATATCCAGTGATTCAGAGTTCATCGTATCGGGAAGTTATGATTATACTGTGAGACTATGGGACGTCAAGGTACCTGTAAGACCATGAGTGGTCACACTAGTTATGTATATGTTGTGGCTATATCCAGTGATTCAGAGTTCATCGTATCGGGAAGTTATGATTATACTGTGAGACTATGGGACGTCAAGGTACCTGTAAGACCATGAGTGGTCACACTAGTTATGTATATGTTGTGGCTATATCCAGTGATTCTGAGTTCATCGTATCGGGAAGTGATGATAAGACGGTGAGACTATGGGACGTCAAGACAGGTACCTGTAAGACCATGAGTGGTCACAAAGATTATGTAAATGCTGTGGCTATATCCAGTGATTCAGAGTTCATCGTATCGGGAAGTGATGATTATACGGTAAGACTATGGGACTTCAAGACAGGTACCTGTAAGACCATGAGTGGTCACACTAGTTATGTATATGTTGTGGCTATATCCAGTGATTCAGAGTTCATCGTATCGGGAAGTTATGATTATACAGTGAGACTATGGGACGTCAAGGTAACTGTAAGACCATGAGTGGTCACACTAGTTATGTATATGTTGTGGCTATATCCAGTGATTCAGAGTTCATCGTATCGGGAAGTTATGATTATACAGTGAGACTATGGGACGTCAAGACAGGTACCTGTAAGACCATGAGTGGTCAGACTAGTTATGTATATGTTGTGGCTATATCCAGTGATTCAGAGTTCATCGTATCGGGAAGTTATGATTATACTGTGAGACTATGGGACGTCAAGGTACCTGTAAGACCATGAGTGGTCACACTAGTTATGTATATGTTGTGGCTATATCCAGTGATTCTGAGTTCATCGTATCGGGAAGTTATGATGAGACGGTGAGACTATGGGACGTCAAGACAGGTACCTGTAAGACCATGAGTGGTCACACTAGTTATGTATCATCTGTGGCTATATCCAGTGATTCAGAGTTCATCGTATCGGGAAGTTATGATTATACAGTGAGACTATGGGACGTCAAGACAGGTACCTGTAAGACCATGAGTGGTCACACACATTATGTATATGCTGTGGCTATATCCAGTGATTCAGAGTTCATCGTATCGGGAAGTTATGATTATACAGTGAGACTATGGGACGTCAAGACAGGTACCTGTAAGACCATGAGTGGTCACACAGATTGAGTATATGCTGTGGCTATATCCAGTGATTCAGAGTTCATCGTATCGGGAAGTTATGATAATACAGTGAGACTATGGGACGTCAAGACAGGTACCTGTAAGACCATGAGTGGTCACACACATTATGTATATGCTGTGGCTATATCCAGTGATTCAGAGTTCATCGTATCGGGAAGTGTAGATTATACAGTGAGACTATGGGACGTCAAGACAGGTACCTGTAAGACCATGAGTGGTCACACTATTCAAGTATATGCTGTGGCTATATCCAGTGATTCAGAGTTCATCGTATCGGGAAGTTATGATTATACAGTGAGACTATGGGACGTCAAGACAGGTACCTGTAAGACCATGAGTGGTCACACTAGTTATGTATATGTTGTGGCTATATCCAGTGATTCAGAGTTCATCGTATCGGGAAGTTATGATTATACAGTGAGACTATGGGACGTCAAGACAGGTACCTGTAAGACCATGAGTGGTCAGACTAGTTATGTATATGTTGTGGCTATATCCAGTGATTCAGAGTTCATCGTATCGGGAAGTTATGATTATACTGTGAGACTATGGGACGTCAAGGTACCTGTAAGACCATGAGTGGTCACACTAGTTATGTATATGTTGTGGCTATATCCAGTGATTCAGAGTTCATCGTATCGGGAAGTTATGATTATACTGTGAGACTATGGGACGTCAAGGTACCTGTAAGACCATGAGTGGTCACACTAGTTATGTATATGTTGTGGCTATATCCAGTGATTCTGAGTTCATCGTATCGGGAAGTTATGATGAGACGGTGAGACTATGGGACGTCAAGACAGGTACCTGTAAGACCATGAGTGGTCACACTAGTTATGTATCATCTGTGGCTATATCCAGTGATTCAGAGTTCATCGTATCGGGAAGTTATGATTATACAGTGAGACTATGGGACGTCAAGACAGGTACCTGTAAGACCATGAGTGGTCACACACATTATGTATATGCTGTGGCTATATCCAGTGATTCAGAGTTCATCGTATCGGGAAGTTATGATTATACGGTGAGACTATGGGACGTCAAGACAGGTACCTGTAAGACCATGAGTGGTCACACACATTATGTATATGCTGTGGCTATATCCAGTGATTCAGAGTTCATCGTATCGGGAAGTTATGATTATACAGTGAGACTATGGGACGTCAAGGTACCTGTAAGACCATGAGTGGTCACACTAGTTATGTATATGTTGTGGCTATATCCAGTGATTCAGAGTTCATCGTATCGGGAAGTGTAGATTATACAGTGAGACTATGGGACGTCAAGACAGGTACCTGTAAGACCATGAGTGGTCACACTAGTTATGTATATGTTGTGGCTATATCCAGTGATTCAGAGTTCATCGTATCGGGAAGTTATGATTATACGGTGAGACTATGGGACGTCAAGACAGGTACCTGTAAGACCATGAGTGGTCACACTAGTTATGTATATGTTGTGGCTATATCCAGTGATTCTGAGTTCATCGTATCGGGAAGTTATGATTATACGGTGAGACTATGGGACGTCAAGACAGGTACCTGTAAGACCATGAGTGGTAACACTAGTTATGTATATGTTGTGGCTATATCCAGTGATTCAGAGTTCATCGTATCGGGAAGTTATGATTATACAGTGAGACTATGGGACGTCAAGACAGGTACCTGTAAGACCATGAGTGGTCACACTAGTTATGTATATGTTGTGGCTATATCCAGTGATTCAGAGTTCATCGTATCGGGAAGTGTAGATTATACAGTGAGACTATGGGACGTCAAGACAGGTACCTGTAAGACCATGAGTGGTCACACACATTATGTATATGTTGTGGCTATATCCAGTGATTCAGAGTTCATCGTATCGGGAAGTGATGATTATACGGTAAGACTATGGGACGTCAAGACAGGTACCTGTAAGACCATGAGTGGTCACAAAGATTATGTAAGATCTGTTGCTATATCCAGTGATTCAGAGTTCATCGTATCGGGAAGTGATGATAAGACGGTGAGACTATGGGACGTCAAGACAGGTACCTGTAAGACCATGAGTGGTCACACTAGTCAAGTATATGCTGTGGCTATATCCAGTGACTGAGAGTTCATCGTATCGGGAAGTGCAGATTATACGGTAAGACTATGGGACTTCAATACAGGTACCTGTAAGACCATGAGTGGTCACAAAGATTATGTATTATCTGTGGCTATATCCAGTGATTCAGAGTTCATCGTATCGGGAAGTTATGATTATACAGTGAGACTATGGGACGTCAAGACAGGTACCTGTAAGACCATGAGTGGTCAGACTAGTTATGTATATGTTGTGGCTATATCCAGTGATTCAGAGTTCATCGTATCGGGAAGTTATGATTATACTGTGAGACTATGGGACGTCAAGGTACCTGTAAGACCATGAGTGGTCACACTAGTTATGTATATGTTGTGGCTATATCCAGTGATTCTGAGTTCATCGTATCGGGAAGTTATGATGAGACGGTGAGACTATGGGACGTCAAGACAGGTACCTGTAAGACCATGAGTGGTCACACTAGTTATGTATCATCTGTGGCTATATCCAGTGATTCAGAGTTCATCGTATCGGGAAGTTATGATTATACAGTGAGACTATGGGACGTCAAGACAGGTACCTGTAAGACCATGAGTGGTCACACACATTATGTATATGCTGTGGCTATATCCAGTGATTCAGAGTTCATCGTATCGGGAAGTTATGATTATACAGTGAGACTATGGGACGTCAAGACAGGTACCTGTAAGACCATGAGTGGTCACACACATTATGTATATGCTGTGGCTATATCCAGTGATTCAGAGTTCATCGTATCGGGAAGTTATGATTATACAGTGAGACTATGGGACGTCAAGACAGGTACCTGTAAGACCATGAGTGGTCACACACATTATGTATATGCTGTGGCTATATCCAGTGATTCAGAGTTCATCGTATCGGGAAGTTATGATTATACAGTGAGACTATGGGACGTCAAGACAGGTACCTGTAAGACCATGAGTGGTCACACACATTATGTATATGCTGTGGCTATATCCAGTGATTCAGAGTTCATCGTATCGGGAAGTGTAGATTATACAGTGAGACTATGGGACGTCAAGACAGGTACCTGTAAGACCATGAGTGGTCACACTAGTTATGTATATGTTGTGGCTATATCCAGTGATTCAGAGTTCATCGTATCGGGAAGTTATGATTATACTGTGAGACTATGGGACGTCAAGGTACCTGTAAGACCATGAGTGGTCACACTAGTTATGTATATGTTGTGGCTATATCCAGTGATTCTGAGTTCATCGTATCGGGAAGTTATGATGAGACGGTGAGACTATGGGACGTCAAGACAGGTACCTGTAAGACCATGAGTGGTCACACTAGTTATGTATCATCTGTGGCTATATCCAGTGATTCAGAGTTCATCGTATCGGGAAGTTATGATTATACAGTGAGACTATGGGACGTCAAGACAGGTACCTGTAAGACCATGAGTGGTCACACACATTATGTATATGCTGTGGCTATATCCAGTGATTCAGAGTTCATCGTATCGGGAAGTTATGATTATACAGTGAGACTATGGGACGTCAAGACAGGTACCTGTAAGACCATGAGTGGTCACACACATTATGTATATGCTGTGGCTATATCCAGTGATTCAGAGTTCATCGTATCGGGAAGTTATGATTATACAGTGAGACTATGGGACGTCAAGACAGGTACCTGTAAGACCATGAGTGGTCACACACATTATGTATATGCTGTGGCTATATCCAGTGATTCAGAGTTCATCGTATCGGGAAGTTATGATTATACAGTGAGACTATGGGACGTCAAGACAGGTACCTGTAAGACCATGAGTGGTCACACACATTATGTATATGCTGTGGCTATATCCAGTGATTCAGAGTTCATCGTATCGGGAAGTGTAGATTATACAGTGAGACTATGGGACGTCAAGACAGGTACCTGTAAGACCATGAGTGGTCACACTAGTTATGTATATGTTGTGGCTATATCCAGTGATTCAGAGTTCATCGTATCGGGAAGTTATGATTATACTGTGAGACTATGGGACGTCAAGGTACCTGTAAGACCATGAGTGGTCACACAGATTAAGTATATGCTGTGGCTATATCCAGTGATTCAGAGTTCATCGTATCGGGAAGTGATGATAAGACGGTGAGACTATGGGACGTCAAGACAGGTACCTGTAAGACCATGAGTGGTCACAAAGATTATGTAAGATCTGTGGCTATATCCAGTGATTCAGAGTTCATCGTATCGGGAAGTTATGATTATACGGTGAGACTATGGGACGTCAAGACAGGTACCTGTAAGACCATGAGTGATCACACAGATTCTGTATATGCTGTGGCTATATCCAGTGATTCAGAGTTCATCGTATCGGGAAGTGATGTTAATACGGTGAGACTATGGGACGTCAAAACAGGTACCTGTAAGACCATGAGTGGTCACAAAGATGTTGTATATGCTGTGGCTATATCCAGTGATTCAGAGTTCATCGTATCGGGAAGTGATGTTAATACGGTGAGACTATGGGACGTCAAAACAGGTACCTGTAAGACCATGAGTGGTCACAAAGATTATGTATATGCTGTGGCTATATCCAGTGATTCAGAGTTCATCGTATCGGGAAGTGATGATAAGACGGTGAGACTATGGGACGTCAAGACAGGTACCTGTAAGACCATGAGTGGTCACACTAGTTATGTATATGTTGTGGCTATATCCAGTGATTCAGAGTTCATCGTATCGGGAAGTTATGATGAGACGGTGAGACTATGGGACGTCAAGACAGGTACCTGTAAGACCATGAGTGGTCACACTAGTTATGTATCATCTGTGGCTATATCCAGTGATTCAGAGTTCATCGTATCGGGAAGTTATGATTATACAGTGAGACTATGGGACGTCAAGACAGGTACCTGTAAGACCATGAGTGGTCACACTAGTTATGTATATGCTGTGGCTATATCCAGTGATTCAGAGTTCATCGTATCGGGAAGTTATGATTATACAGTGAGACTATGGGACGTCAAGACAGGTACCTGTAAGACCATGAGTGGTCACACACATTATGTATATGCTGTGGCTATATCCAGTGATTCAGAGTTCATCGTATCGGGAAGTTATGATTATACAGTGAGACTATGGGACGTCAAGGTACCTGTAAGACCATGAGTGGTAACACTAGTTATGTATATGTTGTGGCTATATCCAGTGATTCAGAGTTCATCGTATCGGGAAGTGTAGATTATACAGTGAGACTATGGGACGTCAAGACAGGTACCTGTAAGACCATGAGTGGTCAGACTAGTTATGTATATGTTGTGGCTATATCCAGTGATTCAGAGTTCATCGTATCGGGAAGTTATGATTATACTGTGAGACTATGGGACGTCAAGGTACCTGTAAGACCATGAGTGGTCACACTAGTTATGTATATGTTGTGGCTATATCCAGTGATTCAGAGTTCATCGTATCGGGAAGTTATGATTATACAGTGAGACTATGGGACGTCAAGACAGGTACCTGTAAGACCATGAGTGGTCACACTAGTCAAGTATATGCTGTGGCTATATCCAGTGACTGAGAGTTCATCGTATCGGGAAGTGATGATAAGACGGTGAGACTATGGGACGTCAAGACAGGTACCTGTAAGACCATGAGTGGTCACACAGATTGAGTATATGCTGTGGCTATATCCAGTGATTCAGAGTTCATCGTATCGGGAAGTTATGATTATACGGTAAGACTATGGGACGTCAAGACAGGTACCTGTAAGACCATGAGTGGTCACACTAGTCAAGTATATGTTGTGGCTATATCCAGTGATTCAGAGTTCATCGTATCGGGAAGTTATGATTATACTGTGAGACTATGGGACGTCAAGGTACCTGTAAGACCATGAGTGGTCACACTAGTTATGTATATGTTGTGGCTATATCCAGTGATTCTGAGTTCATCGTATCGGGAAGTTATGATGAGACGGTGAGACTATGGGACGTCAAGACAGGTACCTGTAAGACCATGAGTGGTCACACTAGTTATGTATCATCTGTGGCTATATCCAGTGATTCAGAGTTCATCGTATCGGGAAGTTATGATTATACAGTGAGACTATGGGACGTCAAGACAGGTACCTGTAAGACCATGAGTGGTCACACACATTATGTATATGCTGTGGCTATATCCAGTGATTCAGAGTTCATCGTATCGGGAAGTTATGATTATACAGTGAGACTATGGGACGTCAAGACAGGTACCTGTAAGACCATGAGTGGTCACACACATTATGTATATGCTGTGGCTATATCCAGTGATTCAGAGTTCATCGTATCGGGAAGTTATGATTATACAGTGAGACTATGGGACGTCAAGACAGGTACCTGTAAGACCATGAGTGGTCACACACATTATGTATATGCTGTGGCTATATCCAGTGATTCAGAGTTCATCGTATCGGGAAGTTATGATTATACAGTGAGACTATGGGACGTCAAGACAGGTACCTGTAAGACCATGAGTGGTCACACTAGTTATGTATATGTTGTGGCTATATCCAGTGATTCAGAGTTCATCGTATCGGGAAGTTATGATTATACGGTGAGACTATGGGACGTCAAGACAGGTACCTGTAAGACCATGAGTGGTAACACTAGTTATGTATATGTTGTGGCTATATCCAGTGATTCAGAGTTCATCGTATCGGGAAGTTATGATTATACTGTGAGACTATGGGACGTCAAGACAGGTACCTGTAAGACCATGAGTGGTCACACACATTATGTATATGCTGTGGCTATATCCAGTGATTCAGAGTTCATCGTATCGGGAAGTTATGATTATACAGTGAGACTATGGGACGTCAAGACAGGTACCTGTAAGACCATGAGTGGTCAGACTAGTTATGTATATGTTGTGGCTATATCCAGTGATTCAGAGTTCATCGTATCGGGAAGTGTAGATTAGACGGTGAGACTATGGGACTTCAAGACAGGTACTTGTAAGACCATGAGTGGTCAAACAGATCATGTATTATCTGTGGCTATATCCAGTGACTGAGAGTTCATCGTATCGGGAAGTGCAGATTATACGGTAAGACTATGGGACTTCAAGACAGGTACCTGTAAGACCATGAGTGGTCACAAAGATTATGTATATGCTGTGGCTATATCCAGTGATTCAGAGTTCATCGTATCGGGAAGTGATGTTAATACGGTGAGACTATGGGACGTCAAGACAGGTGCCTGTAAGACCATGAGTGGTCACACATATTCTGTATTATCTGTGGCTATATCCAGTGATTCAGAGTTCATCGTATCGGGAAGTGATGATTATACGGTGAGACTATGGGACGTCAAGACAGGTACCTGTAAGACCATGAGTGGTCACAAAGATTATGTATATGCTGTGGCTATATCCAGTGATTCAGAGTTCATCGTATCGGGAAGTGATGATTATACGGTGAGACTATGGGACGTCAAGACAGGTACCTGTAAGACCATGAGTGGTCAAACAGATTATGTATATGCTGTGGCTATATCCAGTGATTCAGAGTTCATCGTATCGGGAAGTGATGATTATACGGTGAGACTATGGGACGTCAAGACAGGTACCTGTAAGACCATGAGTGGTCACACATATTCTGTATATGCTGTGGCTATATCCAGTGATTCAGAGTTCATCGTATCGGGAAGTGATGATAAGACGGTGAGACTATGGGACGTCAAGACAGGTACCTGTAAGACCATGAGTGGTCACAAAGATTATGTATATGCTGTGGCTATATCCAGTGATTCAGAGTTCATCGTATCGGGAAGTGATGATAAGACGGTGAGACTATGGGACGTCAAGACAGGTACCTGTAAGACCATGAGTGGTCACACTAGTTATGTATATGTTGTGGCTATATCCAGTGATTCAGAGTTCATCGTATCGGGAAGTTATGATGAGACGGTGAGACTATGGGACGTCAAGACAGGTACCTGTAAGACCATGAGTGGTCACACTAGTTATGTATATGCTGTGGCTATATCCAGTGATTCAGAGTTCATCGTATCGGGAAGTTATGATTATACAGTGAGACTATGGGACGTCAAGACAGGTACCTGTAAGACCATGAGTGGTCACACACATTATGTATATGCTGTGGCTATATCCAGTGATTCAGAGTTCATCGTATCGGGAAGTGTAGATTATACAGTGAGACTATGGGACGTCAAGACAGGTACCTGTAAGACCATGAGTGGTCACACTAGTTATGTATATGTTGTGGCTATATCCAGTGATTCAGAGTTCATCGTATCGGGAAGTTATGATTATACTGTGAGACTATGGGACGTCAAGGTACCTGTAAGACCATGAGTGGTCACACTAGTTATGTATATGTTGTGGCTATATCCAGTGATTCTGAGTTCATCGTATCGGGAAGTTATGATGAGACGGTGAGACTATGGGACGTCAAGACAGGTACCTGTAAGACCATGAGTGGTCACACTAGTTATGTATCATCTGTGGCTATATCCAGTGATTCAGAGTTCATCGTATCGGGAAGTTATGATTATACAGTGAGACTATGGGACGTCAAGACAGGTACCTGTAAGACCATGAGTGGTCACACACATTATGTATATGCTGTGGCTATATCCAGTGATTCAGAGTTCATCGTATCGGGAAGTTATGATTATACAGTGAGACTATGGGACGTCAAGACAGGTACCTGTAAGACCATGAGTGGTCACACACATTATGTATATGCTGTGGCTATATCCAGTGATTCAGAGTTCATCGTATCGGGAAGTTATGATTATACAGTGAGACTATGGGACGTCAAGACAGGTACCTGTAAGACCATGAGTGGTCACACACATTATGTATATGCTGTGGCTATATCCAGTGATTCAGAGTTCATCGTATCGGGAAGTTATGATTATACAGTGAGACTATGGGACGTCAAGACAGGTACCTGTAAGACCATGAGTGGTCACACACATTATGTATATGCTGTGGCTATATCCAGTGATTCAGAGTTCATCGTATCGGGAAGTGTAGATTATACAGTGAGACTATGGGACGTCAAGACAGGTACCTGTAAGACCATGAGTGGTCACACTAGTTATGTATATGTTGTGGCTATATCCAGTGATTCAGAGTTCATCGTATCGGGAAGTTATGATTATACTGTGAGACTATGGGACGTCAAGGTACCTGTAAGACCATGAGTGGTCACACAGATTAAGTATATGCTGTGGCTATATCCAGTGATTCAGAGTTCATCGTATCGGGAAGTGATGATAAGACGGTGAGACTATGGGACGTCAAGACAGGTACCTGTAAGACCATGAGTGGTCACAAAGATTATGTAAGATCTGTGGCTATATCCAGTGATTCAGAGTTCATCGTATCGGGAAGTTATGATTATACGGTGAGACTATGGGACGTCAAGACAGGTACCTGTAAGACCATGAGTGATCACACAGATTCTGTATATGCTGTGGCTATATCCAGTGATTCAGAGTTCATCGTATCGGGAAGTGATGTTAATACGGTGAGACTATGGGACGTCAAGACAGGTACCTGTAAGACCATGAGTGGTCACACTAGTTATGTATATGTTGTGGCTATATCCAGTGATTCAGAGTTCATCGTATCGGGAAGTTATGATGAGACGGTGAGACTATGGGACGTCAAGACAGGTACCTGTAAGACCATGAGTGGTCACACTAGTTATGTATCATCTGTGGCTATATCCAGTGATTCAGAGTTCATCGTATCGGGAAGTTATGATTATACAGTGAGACTATGGGACGTCAAGACAGGTACCTGTAAGACCATGAGTGGTCACACTAGTTATGTATATGCTGTGGCTATATCCAGTGATTCAGAGTTCATCGTATCGGGAAGTTATGATTATACAGTGAGACTATGGGACGTCAAGACAGGTACCTGTAAGACCATGAGTGGTCACACACATTATGTATATGCTGTGGCTATATCCAGTGATTCAGAGTTCATCGTATCGGGAAGTTATGATTATACAGTGAGACTATGGGACGTCAAGGTACCTGTAAGACCATGAGTGGTCACACACATTATGTATATGTTGTGGCTATATCCAGTGATTCAGAGTTCATCGTATCGGGAAGTGTAGATTATACAGTGAGACTATGGGACGTCAAGACAGGTACCTGTAAGACCATGAGTGGTCAGACTAGTTATGTATATGTTGTGGCTATATCCAGTGATTCAGAGTTCATCGTATCGGGAAGTTATGATTATACTGTGAGACTATGGGACGTCAAGGTACCTGTAAGACCATGAGTGGTCACACTAGTTATGTATATGTTGTGGCTATATCCAGTGATTCAGAGTTCATCGTATCGGGAAGTTATGATTATACAGTGAGACTATGGGACGTCAAGACAGGTACCTGTAAGACCATGAGTGGTCACACTAGTCAAGTATATGCTGTGGCTATATCCAGTGACTGAGAGTTCATCGTATCGGGAAGTGATGATAAGACGGTGAGACTATGGGACGTCAAGACAGGTACCTGTAAGACCATGAGTGGTCACACAGATTGAGTATATGCTGTGGCTATATCCAGTGATTCAGAGTTCATCGTATCGGGAAGTTATGATTATACGGTAAGACTATGGGACGTCAAGACAGGTACCTGTAAGACCATGAGTGGTCACACTAGTCAAGTATATGTTGTGGCTATATCCAGTGATTCAGAGTTCATCGTATCGGGAAGTTATGATTATACTGTGAGACTATGGGACGTCAAGGTACCTGTAAGACCATGAGTGGTCACACTAGTTATGTATATGTTGTGGCTATATCCAGTGATTCTGAGTTCATCGTATCGGGAAGTTATGATGAGACGGTGAGACTATGGGACGTCAAGACAGGTACCTGTAAGACCATGAGTGGTCACACTAGTTATGTATCATCTGTGGCTATATCCAGTGATTCAGAGTTCATCGTATCGGGAAGTTATGATTATACAGTGAGACTATGGGACGTCAAGACAGGTACCTGTAAGACCATGAGTGGTCACACACATTATGTATATGCTGTGGCTATATCCAGTGATTCAGAGTTCATCGTATCGGGAAGTTATGATTATACAGTGAGACTATGGGACGTCAAGACAGGTACCTGTAAGACCATGAGTGGTCACACACATTATGTATATGCTGTGGCTATATCCAGTGATTCAGAGTTCATCGTATCGGGAAGTTATGATTATACAGTGAGACTATGGGACGTCAAGACAGGTACCTGTAAGACCATGAGTGGTCACACACATTATGTATATGCTGTGGCTATATCCAGTGATTCAGAGTTCATCGTATCGGGAAGTTATGATTATACAGTGAGACTATGGGACGTCAAGACAGGTACCTGTAAGACCATGAGTGGTCACACTAGTTATGTATATGTTGTGGCTATATCCAGTGATTCAGAGTTCATCGTATCGGGAAGTTATGATTATACGGTGAGACTATGGGACGTCAAGACAGGTACCTGTAAGACCATGAGTGGTAACACTAGTTATGTATATGTTGTGGCTATATCCAGTGATTCAGAGTTCATCGTATCGGGAAGTTATGATTATACTGTGAGACTATGGGACGTCAAGACAGGTACCTGTAAGACCATGAGTGGTCACACACATTATGTATATGCTGTGGCTATATCCAGTGATTCAGAGTTCATCGTATCGGGAAGTTATGATTATACAGTGAGACTATGGGACGTCAAGACAGGTACCTGTAAGACCATGAGTGGTCAGACTAGTTATGTATATGTTGTGGCTATATCCAGTGATTCAGAGTTCATCGTATCGGGAAGTGTAGATTAGACGGTGAGACTATGGGACTTCAAGACAGGTACTTGTAAGACCATGAGTGGTCAAACAGATCATGTATTATCTGTGGCTATATCCAGTGACTGAGAGTTCATCGTATCGGGAAGTGCAGATTATACGGTAAGACTATGGGACTTCAAGACAGGTACCTGTAAGACCATGAGTGGTCACAAAGATTATGTATATGCTGTGGCTATATCCAGTGATTCAGAGTTCATCGTATCGGGAAGTGATGTTAATACGGTGAGACTATGGGACGTCAAGACAGGTGCCTGTAAGACCATGAGTGGTCACACATATTCTGTATTATCTGTGGCTATATCCAGTGATTCAGAGTTCATCGTATCGGGAAGTGATGATAAGACGGTGAGACTATGGGACGTCAAGACAGGTACCTGTAAGACCATGAGTGGTCAAACAGATTATGTATATGCTGTGGCTATATCCAGTGATTCAGAGTTCATCGTATCGGGAAGTGATGATTATACGGTGAGACTATGGGACGTCAAGACAGGTACCTGTAAGACCATGAGTGGTCACACTAGTTATGTAAATGCTGTGGCTATATCCAGTGATTCAGAGTTCATCGTATCGGGAAGTGATGATAAGACGGTGAGACTATGGGACGTCAAGACAGGTACCTGTAAGACCATGAGTGGTCACACATATTCTGTATATGCTGTGGCTATATCCAGTGATTCAGAGTTCATCGTATCGGGAAGTGATGATAAGACGGTGAGACTATGGGACGTCAAGACAGGTACCTGTAAGACCATGAGTGGTCACACACATTATGTATATGCTGTGGCTATATCCAGTGATTCAGAGTTCATCGTATCGGGAAGTTATGATTATACAGTGAGACTATGGGACGTCAAGGTACCTGTAAGACCATGAGTGGTCACACACATTATGTATATGTTGTGGCTATATCCAGTGATTCAGAGTTCATCGTATCGGGAAGTGTAGATTATACAGTGAGACTATGGGACGTCAAGACAGGTACCTGTAAGACCATGAGTGGTCACAAAGATTATGTAAGATCTGTTGCTATATCCAGTGATTCAGAGTTCATCGTATCGGGAAGTGATGATAAGACGGTGAGACTATGGGACGTCAAGACAGGTACCTGTAAGACCATGAGTGGTCACACTAGTCAAGTATATGCTGTGGCTATATCCAGTGACTGAGAGTTCATCGTATCGGGAAGTGCAGATTATACGGTAAGACTATGGGACTTCAATACAGGTACCTGTAAGACCATGAGTGGTCACAAAGATTATGTATTATCTGTGGCTATATCCAGTGATTCAGAGTTCATCGTATCGGGAAGTGCAGATTATACGGTAAGACTATGGGACGTCAAGACAGGTACCTGTAAGACCATGAGTGGTCACACTATTCAAGTATATGCTGTGGCTATATCCAGTGATTCAGAGTTCATCGTATCGGGAAGTTATGATTATACGGTGAGACTATGGGACGTCAAGACAGGTACCTGTAAGACCATGAGTGGTCACACTAGTTATGTATATGTTGTGGCTATATCCAGTGATTCAGAGTTCATCGTATCGGGAAGTTATGATTATACTGTGAGACTATGGGACGTCAAGACAGGTACCTGTAAGACCATGAGTGGTCACACTAGTTATGTATATGTTGTGGCTATATCCAGTGATTCTGAGTTCATCGTATCGGGAAGTTATGATTATACAGTGAGACTATGGGACGTCAAGACAGGTACCTGTAAGACCATGAGTGGTCACACACATTATGTATATGCTGTGGCTATATCCAGTGATTCAGAGTTCATCGTATCGGGAAGTTATGATTATACAGTGAGACTATGGGACGTCAAGGTACCTGTAAGACCATGAGTGGTCACACACATTATGTATATGTTGTGGCTATATCCAGTGATTCAGAGTTCATCGTATCGGGAAGTGTAGATTATACAGTGAGACTATGGGACGTCAAGACAGGTACCTGTAAGACCATGAGTGGTCACAAAGATTATGTAAGATCTGTTGCTATATCCAGTGATTCAGAGTTCATCGTATCGGGAAGTGATGATAAGACGGTGAGACTATGGGACGTCAAGACAGGTACCTGTAAGACCATGAGTGGTCACACTAGTCAAGTATATGCTGTGGCTATATCCAGTGACTGAGAGTTCATCGTATCGGGAAGTGCAGATTATACGGTAAGACTATGGGACTTCAATACAGGTACCTGTAAGACCATGAGTGGTCACAAAGATTATGTATTATCTGTGGCTATATCCAGTGATTCAGAGTTCATCGTATCGGGAAGTGCAGATTATACGGTAAGACTATGGGACGTCAAGACAGGTACCTGTAAGACCATGAGTGGTCACACTATTCAAGTATATGCTGTGGCTATATCCAGTGATTCAGAGTTCATCGTATCGGGAAGTTATGATTATACGGTGAGACTATGGGACGTCAAGACAGGTACCTGTAAGACCATGAGTGGTCACACTAGTTATGTATATGTTGTGGCTATATCCAGTGATTCAGAGTTCATCGTATCGGGAAGTTATGATTATACTGTGAGACTATGGGACGTCAAGACAGGTACCTGTAAGACCATGAGTGGTCACACTAGTTATGTATATGTTGTGGCTATATCCAGTGATTCTGAGTTCATCGTATCGGGAAGTTATGATTATACAGTGAGACTATGGGACGTCAAGACAGGTACCTGTAAGACCATGAGTGGTCACACACATTATGTATATGCTGTGGCTATATCCAGTGATTCAGAGTTCATCGTATCGGGAAGTTATGATTATACAGTGAGACTATGGGACGTCAAGGTACCTGTAAGACCATGAGTGGTCACACACATTATGTATATGTTGTGGCTATATCCAGTGATTCAGAGTTCATCGTATCGGGAAGTGTAGATTATACAGTGAGACTATGGGACGTCAAGACAGGTACCTGTAAGACCATGAGTGGTCACAAAGATTATGTAAGATCTGTTGCTATATCCAGTGATTCAGAGTTCATCGTATCGGGAAGTGATGATAAGACGGTGAGACTATGGGACGTCAAGACAGGTACCTGTAAGACCATGAGTGGTCACACTAGTCAAGTATATGCTGTGGCTATATCCAGTGACTGAGAGTTCATCGTATCGGGAAGTGCAGATTATACGGTAAGACTATGGGACTTCAATACAGGTACCTGTAAGACCATGAGTGGTCACAAAGATTATGTATTATCTGTGGCTATATCCAGTGATTCAGAGTTCATCGTATCGGGAAGTGCAGATTATACGGTAAGACTATGGGACGTCAAGACAGGTACCTGTAAGACCATGAGTGGTCACACTATTCAAGTATATGCTGTGGCTATATCCAGTGATTCAGAGTTCATCGTATCGGGAAGTTATGATTATACGGTGAGACTATGGGACGTCAAGACAGGTACCTGTAAGACCATGAGTGGTCACACTAGTTATGTATATGTTGTGGCTATATCCAGTGATTCAGAGTTCATCGTATCGGGAAGTTATGATTATACTGTGAGACTATGGGACGTCAAGACAGGTACCTGTAAGACCATGAGTGGTCACACTAGTTATGTATATGTTGTGGCTATATCCAGTGATTCTGAGTTCATCGTATCGGGAAGTTATGATTAGACGGTGAGACTATGGGACGTCAAGACAGGTACCTGTAAGACCATGAGTGGTCACACACATTATGTATATGCTGTGGCTATATCCAGTGATTCAGAGTTCATCGTATCGGGAAGTTATGATTAGACGGTGAGACTATGGGACGTCAAGACAGGTACCTGTAAGACCATGAGTGGTCACACTATTCAAGTATATGCTGTGGCTATATCCAGTGATTCAGAGTTCATCGTATCGGGAAGTTATGATTATACGGTGAGACTATGGGACGTCAAGACAGGTACCTGTAAGACCATGAGTGGTCACACTAGTCAAGTATATGCTGTGGCTATATCCAGTGATTCAGAGTTCATCGTATCGGGAAGTGATGTTAATACGGTGAGACTATGGGACGTCAAGACAGGTACCTGTAAGACCATGAGTGGTCACACTATTCAAGTATATGCTGTGGCTATATCCAGTGATTCAGAGTTCATCGTATCGGGAAGTGATGTTAATACGGTGAGACTATGGGACGTCAAGACAGGTACCTGTAAGACCATGAGTGGTCACACTAGTTATGTAAATGCTGTGGCTATATCCAGTGATTCAGAGTTCATCGTATCGGGAAGTGATGATAAGACGGTGAGACTATGGGACGTCAAGACAGGTACCTGTAAGACCATGAGTGGTCACACTATTCAAGTATATGCTGTGGCTATATCCAGTGATTCAGAGTTCATCGTATCGGGAAGTGATGTTAATACGGTGAGACTATGGGACGTCAAAACAGGTACCTGTAAGACCATGAGTGGTCACAAAGATGTTGTATATGCTGTGGCTATATCCAGTGATTCAGAGTTCATCGTATCGGGAAGTGATGTTAATACGGTGAGACTATGGGACGTCAAAACAGGTACCTGTAAGACCATGAGTGGTCACAAAGATTATGTATATGCTGTGGCTATATCCAGTGATTCAGAGTTCATCGTATCGGGAAGTGATGATAAGACGGTGAGACTATGGGACGTCAAGACAGGTACCTGTAAGACCATGAGTGGTCAAACAGATTATGTATTATCTGTGGCTATATCCAGTGATTCAGAGTTCATCGTATCGGGAAGTGATGACAAGACGGTGAGACTATGGGACGTCAAGACAGGTACCTGTAAGACCATGAGTGGTCACACTAGTCAAGTATATGCTGTGGCTATATCCAGTGATTCAGAGTTCATCGTATCGGGAAGTGCAGATTATACGGTAAGACTATGGGACTTCAAGATAGGTACCTGTAAGACCATGAGTGGTCACAAAGATTATGTATTATCTGTGGCTATATCCAGTGATTCAGAGTTCATCGTATCGGGAAGTGCAGATAAGACGGTGAGACTATGGGACATCAAGACAGGTACTTGTAAGACCATGAGTGGTCACAAAGATTATGTAAGATCTGTTGCTATATCCAGTGATTCAGAGTTCATCGTATCGGGAAGTTATGATTATACGGTAAGACTATGGGACTTCAAGACAGGTACCTGTAAGACCATGAGTGGTCACAAAGATTATGTAAATGCTGTGGCTATATCCAGTGATTCAGATTTCATCGTATCGGGAAGTGATGATAAGACGGTGAGACTATGGGACGTCAAGACAGGTACCTGTAAGACCATGAGTGGTCAAACAGATTATGTATATGCTGTGGCTATATCCAGTGATTCAGAGTTCATCGTATCGGGAAGTGATGATAAGACGGTGAGACTATGGGACGTCAAGACAGGTACCTGTAAGACCATGAGTGGTCACACATATTCTGCATTATCTGTTGCTATATCCAGTGATTCAGAGTTCATCGTATCGGGAAGTGATGATTATACGGTGAGACTATGGGACGTCAAGACAGGTACCTGTAAGACCATGAGTGGTCACACTATTCAAGTATATGCTGTGGCTATATCCAGTGATTCAGAGTTCATCGTATCGGGAAGTGATGATTATACGGTGAGACTATGGGACGTCAAGACAGGTACCTGTAAGACCATGAGTGGTCACACTAGTTATGTATATGTTGTGGCTATATCCAGTGATTCAGAGTTCATCGTATCGGGAAGTTATGATTATACGGTGAGACTATGGGACGTCAAGACAGGTACCTGTAAGACCATGAGTGGTCACACTAGTTATGTAAATGCTGTGGCTATATCCAGTGATTCAGAGTTCATCGTATCGGGAAGTTATGATTATACGGTAAGACTATGGGACTTCAAGACAGGTACCTGTAAGACCATGAGTGGTCACAAAGATTATGTAAATGCTGTGGCTATATCCAGTGATTCAGATTTCATCGTATCGGGAAGTGATGATAAGACGGTGAGACTATGGGACGTCAAGACAGGTACCTGTAAGACCATGAGTGGTCAAACAGATTATGTATATGCTGTGGCTATATCCAGTGATTCAGAGTTCATCGTATCGGGAAGTGATGATAAGACGGTGAGACTATGGGACGTCAAGACAGGTACCTGTAAGACCATGAGTGGTCACACATATTCTGCATTATCTGTTGCTATATCCAGTGATTCAGAGTTCATCGTATCGGGAAGTGATGATTATACGGTGAGACTATGGGACGTCAAGACAGGTACCTGTAAGACCATGAGTGGTCACACATATTCTGCATTATCTGTTGCTATATCCAGTGATTCAGAGTTCATCGTATCGGGAAGTGATGATTATACGGTGAGACTATGGGACGTCAAGACAGGTACCTGTAAGACCATGAGTGGTCACACATATTCTGCATTATCTGTTGCTATATCCAGTGATTCAGAGTTCATCGTATCGGGAAGTTATGATAATACGGTGAGACTATGGGACGTCAAGACAGGTACCTGTAAGACCATGAGTGGTCACACATATTCTGCATTATCTGTTGCTATATCCAGTGATTCAGAGTTCATCGTATCGGGAAGTGATGATTATACGGTGAGACTATGGGACGTCAAGACAGGTACCTGTAAGACCATGAGTGGTCACAAAGATTATGTATTATCTGTGGCTATATCCAGTGATTCAGAGTTCATCGTATCGGGAAGTGCAGATAAGACGGTGAGACTATGGGACATCAAGACAGGTACTTGTAAGACTATGAGTGGTCACACAGATTAAGTATCATCTGTGGCTATATCCAGTGATTCAGAGTTCATCGTATCGGGAAGTGCAGATTATACGGTAAGACTATGGGACGTCAAGGTACTTGTAAGACCATGAGTGGTCACACTAGTTATGTAAATGCTGTGGCTATATCCAGTGATTCAGAGTTCATCGTATCGGGAAGTGATGTTAATACGGTGAGACTATGGGACGTCAAGACAGGTACCTGTAAGACCATGAGTGGTCAAACAGATTATGTATATGCTGTGGCTATATCCAGTGATTCAGAGTTCATCGTATCGGGAAGTGATGATTATACGGTAAGACTATGGGACTTCAAGACAGGTACCTGTAAGACCATGAGTGGTCACAAAGATTATGTAAATGCTGTGGCTATATCCAGTGATTCAGAGTTCATCGTATCGGGAAGTGATGATAAGACGGTGAGACTATGGGACGTCAAGACAGGTACCTGTAAGACCATGAGTGGTCACACTAGTCAAGTATATGCTGTGGCTATATCCAGTGATTCAGAGTTCATCGTATCGGGAAGTGATGATAAGACGGTGAGACTATGGGACGTCAAGATAGGTACCTGTAAGACCATGAGTGGTCACACTAGTCAAGTATATGCTGTGGCTATATCCAGTGATTCAGAGTTCATCGTATCGGGAAGTTAAGATTATACGGTGAGACTATGGGACGTCAAGACAGGTACCTGTAAGACCATGAGTGGTCACACTAGTTATGTAAATGCTGTGGCTATATCCAGTGATTCAGAGTTCATCGTATCGGGAAGTGATGTTAATACGCTGAGACTATGGGACTTCAAGACAGGTACCTGTAAGACCATGAGTGGTCACAAAGATTATGTATTATCTGTGGCTATATCCAGTGATTCAGAGTTCATCGTATCGGGAAGTGCAGATAAGACGGTGAGACTATGGGACATCAAGACAGGTACTTGTAAGACTATGAGTGGTCACACAGATTAAGTATCATCTGTGGCTATATCCAGTGATTCAGAGTTCATCGTATCGGGAAGTGCAGATTATACGGTAAGACTATGGGACGTCAAGACAGGTACCTGTAAGACCATGAGTGGTCACAAAGATTATGTAAGATCTGTGGCTATATCCAGTGATTCAGAGTTCATCGTATCGGGAAGTTATGATTATACGGTGAGACTATGGGACGTCAAGACAGGTACCTGTAAGACCATGAGTGATCACACAGATTCTGTATATGCTGTGGCTATATCCAGTGATTCAGAGTTCATCGTATCGGGAAGTGATGTTAATACGGTGAGACTATGGGACGTCAAAACAGGTACCTGTAAGACCATGAGTGGTCACAAAGATTATGTATATGCTGTGGCTATATCCAGTGATTCAGAGTTCATCGTATCGGGAAGTGATGATAAGACGGTGAGACTATGGGACGTCAAGACAGGTACCTGTAAGACCATGAGTGGTCACAAAGATTATGTATTATCTGTGGCTATATCCAGTGATTCAGAGTTCATCGTATCGGGAAGTGCAGATAAGACGGTGAGACTATGGGACATCAAGACAGGTACTTGTAAGACTATGAGTGGTCACACAGATTAAGTATCATCTGTGGCTATATCCAGTGATTCAGAGTTCATCGTATCGGGAAGTGCAGATTATACGGTAAGACTATGGGACGTCAAGACAGGTACCTGTAAGACCATGAGTGGTCACAAAGATTATGTATTATCTGTGGCTATATCCAGTGATTCAGAGTTCATCGTATCGGGAAGTTATGATTATACGGTGAGACTATGGGACGTCAAGACAGGTACCTGTAAGACCATGAGTGGTCACAAAGATTATGTATTATCTGTGGCTATATCCAGTGATTCAGAGTTCATCGTATCGGGAAGTGCAGATAAGACGGTGAGACTATGGGACATCAAGACAGGTACTTGTAAGACCATGAGTGGTCACAAAGATTATGTAAATGCTGTGGCTATATCCAGTGATTCAGAGTTCATCGTATCGGGAAGTGATGATTATACGGTAAGACTATGGGACTTCAAGACAGGTACCTGTAAGACCATGAGTGGTCACAAAGATTATGTAAATGCTGTGGCTATATCCAGTGATTCAGATTTCATCGTATCGGGAAGTGATGATAAGACGGTGAGACTATGGGACGTCAAGACAGGTACCTGTAAGACCATGAGTGGTCAAACAGATTATGTATATGCTGTGGCTATATCCAGTGATTCAGAGTTCATCGTATCGGGAAGTGATGATAAGACGGTGAGACTATGGGACGTCAAGACAGGTACCTGTAAGACCATGAGTGGTCACACATATTCTGCATTATCTGTTGCTATATCCAGTGATTCAGAGTTCATCGTATCGGGAAGTGATGATTATACGGTGAGACTATGGGACGTCAAGACAGGTACCTGTAAGACCATGAGTGGTCACACATATTCTGCATTATCTGTTGCTATATCCAGTGATTCAGAGTTCATCGTATCGGGAAGTGATGATTATACGGTGAGACTATGGGACGTCAAGACAGGTACCTGTAAGACCATGAGTGGTCACAAAGATTATGTATATGCTGTGGCTATATCCAGTGATTCAGAGTTCATCGTATCGGGAAGTGATGATAAGACGGTGAGACTATGGGACGTCAAGACAGGTACCTGTAAGACCATGAGTGGTCACAAAGATTATGTATTATCTGTGGCTATATCCAGTGATTCAGAGTTCATCGTATCGGGAAGTGCAGATAAGACGGTGAGACTATGGGACATCAAGACAGGTACTTGTAAGACTATGAGTGGTCACACAGATTAAGTATCATCTGTGGCTATATCCAGTGATTCAGAGTTCATCGTATCGGGAAGTGCAGATTATACGGTAAGACTATGGGACGTCAAGACAGGTACCTGTAAGACCATGAGTGGTCACAAAGATTATGTATTATCTGTGGCTATATCCAGTGATTCAGAGTTCATCGTATCGGGAAGTTATGATTATACGGTGAGACTATGGGACGTCAAGACAGGTACCTGTAAGACCATGAGTGGTCACAAAGATTATGTATTATCTGTGGCTATATCCAGTGATTCAGAGTTCATCGTATCGGGAAGTGCAGATAAGACGGTGAGACTATGGGACATCAAGACAGGTACTTGTAAGACCATGAGTGGTCACAAAGATTATGTAAATGCTGTGGCTATATCCAGTGATTCAGAGTTCATCGTATCGGGAAGTGATGATTATACGGTAAGACTATGGGACTTCAAGACAGGTACCTGTAAGACCATGAGTGGTCACAAAGATTATGTAAATGCTGTGGCTATATCCAGTGATTCAGATTTCATCGTATCGGGAAGTGATGATAAGACGGTGAGACTATGGGACGTCAAGACAGGTACCTGTAAGACCATGAGTGGTCAAACAGATTATGTATATGCTGTGGCTATATCCAGTGATTCAGAGTTCATCGTATCGGGAAGTGATGATAAGACGGTGAGACTATGGGACGTCAAGACAGGTACCTGTAAGACCATGAGTGGTCACACATATTCTGCATTATCTGTTGCTATATCCAGTGATTCAGAGTTCATCGTATCGGGAAGTGATGATTATACGGTGAGACTATGGGACGTCAAGACAGGTACCTGTAAGACCATGAGTGGTCACACATATTCTGCATTATCTGTTGCTATATCCAGTGATTCAGAGTTCATCGTATCGGGAAGTGATGATTATACGGTGAGACTATGGGACGTCAAGACAGGTACCTGTAAGACCATGAGTGGTCACACTAGTTATGTAAATGCTGTGGCTATATCCAGTGATTCAGAGTTCATCGTATCGGGAAGTGATGATAAGACGGTGAGACTATGGGACGTCAAGACAGGTACCTGTAAGACCATGAGTGGTCACACTAGTCAAGTATATGCTGTGGCTATATCCAGTGATTCAGAGTTCATCGTATCGGGAAGTGCAGATTATACGGTAAGACTATGGGACTTCAAGATAGGTACCTGTAAGACCATGAGTGGTCACAAAGATTATGTATTATCTGTGGCTATATCCAGTGATTCAGAGTTCATCGTATCGGGAAGTGCAGATAAGACGGTGAGACTATGGGACGTCAAGACAGGTACCTGTAAGACCATGAGTGGTCAAACAGATTATGTATATGCTGTGGCTATATCCAGTGATTCAGAGTTCATCGTATCGGGAAGTTATGATTATACGGTAAGACTATGGGACTTCAAGACAGGTACCTGTAAGACCATGAGTGGTCACAAAGATTATGTAAATGCTGTGGCTATATCCAGTGATTCAGAGTTCATCGTATCGGGAAGTGATGATTATACGGTAAGACTATGGGACGTCAAGACAGGTACCTGTAAGACCATGAGTGGTCACAAAGATTATGTAAGATCTGTTGCTATATCCAGTGATTCAGAGTTCATCGTATCGGGAAGTGCAGATTATACGGTAAGACTATGGGACGTCAAGACAGGTACCTGTAAGACCATGAGTGGTCACACTAGTCAAGTATATGCTGTGGCTATATCCAGTGATTCAGAGTTCATCGTATCGGGAAGTGATGATAAGACGGTGAGACTATGGGACGTCAAGACAGGTACCTGTAAGACCATGAGTGGTCACACTAGTCAAGTATATGCTGTGGCTATATCCAGTGATTCAGAGTTCATCGTATCGGGAAGTGATGATAAGACGGTGAGACTATGGGACGTCAAGATAGGTACCTGTAAGACCATGAGTGGTCACACTAGTCAAGTATATGCTGTGGCTATATCCAGTGATTCAGAGTTCATCGTATCGGGAAGTTAAGATTATACGGTGAGACTATGGGACGTCAAGACAGGTACCTGTAAGACCATGAGTGGTCACACTAGTTATGTAAATGCTGTGGCTATATCCAGTGATTCAGAGTTCATCGTATCGGGAAGTGATGATAAGACGGTGAGACTATGGGACGTCAAGACAGGTACCTGTAAGACCATGAGTGGTCACAAAGATTATGTATTATCTGTGGCTATATCCAGTGATTCAGAGTTCATCGTATCGGGAAGTGCAGATAAGACGGTGAGACTATGGGACATCAAGACAGGTACTTGTAAGACTATGAGTGGTCACACAGATTAAGTATCATCTGTGGCTATATCCAGTGATTCAGAGTTCATCGTATCGGGAAGTGCAGATTATACGGTAAGACTATGGGACGTCAAGACAGGTACCTGTAAGACCATGAGTGGTCACAAAGATTATGTATTATCTGTGGCTATATCCAGTGATTCAGAGTTCATCGTATCGGGAAGTTATGATTATACGGTGAGACTATGGGACGTCAAGACAGGTACCTGTAAGACCATGAGTGATCACACAGATTCTGTATATGCTGTGGCTATATCCAGTGATTCAGAGTTCATCGTATCGGGAAGTGCAGATTATACGGTAAGACTATGGGACGTCAAGACAGGTACCTGTAAGACCATGAGTGGTCACACAGATTCAGTATCATCTGTGGCTATATCCAGTGATTCAGAGTTCATTGTATCGGGAAGTGATGTTAATACGGTGAGACTATGGGACGTCAAGACAGGTACCTGTAAGACCATGAGTGGTCACACATATTCTGCATTATCTGTTGCTATATCCAGTGATTCAGAGTTCATCGTATCGGGAAGTTATGATAAGACGGTGAGACTATGGGACGTCAAGACAGGTACCTGTAAGACCATGAGTGGTCACACTATTCAAGTATATGCTGTGGCTATATCCAGTGATTCAGAGTTCATCGTATCGGGAAGTGATGTTAATACGGTGAGACTATGGGACGTCAAAACAGGTACCTGTAAGACCATGAGTGGTCACAAAGATTATGTATATGCTGTGGCTATATCCAGTGATTCAGAGTTCATCGTATCGGGAAGTGATGATAAGACGGTGAGACTATGGGACGTCAAGACAGGTACCTGTAAGACCATGAGTGGTCAAACAGATTATGTATATGCTGTGGCTATATCCAGTGATTCAGAGTTCATCGTATCGGGAAGTGATGATAAGACGGTGAGACTATGGGACGTCAAGACAGGTACCTGTAAGACCATGAGTGGTCACACAGATTGAGTATATGCTGTGGCTATATCCAGTGATTCAGAGTTCATCGTATCGGGAAGTTATGATTATACGGTGAGACTATGGGACGTCAAGACAGGTACCTGTAAGACCATGAGTGGTCACACTATTCAAGTATATGCTGTGGCTATATCCAGTGATTCAGAGTTCATCGTATCGGGAAGTGATGATTATACGGTGAGACTATGGGACGTCAAAACAGGTACCTGTAAGACCATGAGTGGTCACAAAGATTATGTAAATGCTGTGGCTATATCCAGTGATTCAGAGTTCATCGTATCGGGAAGTGATGATAAGACGGTAAGACTATGGGACTTCAAGACAGGTACCTGTAAGACCATGAGTGGTCACAAAGATTATGTAAATGCTGTGGCTATATCCAGTGATTCAGAGTTCATCGTATCGGGAAGTGCAGATTATACGGTAAGACTATGGGACGTCAAGACAGGTACCTGTAAGACCATGAGTGGTCACACATATTCTGCATTATCTGTTGCTATATCCAGTGATTCAGAGTTCATCGTATCGGGAAGTGATGATTATACGGTGAGACTATGGGACGTCAAGACAGGTACCTGTAAGACCATGAGTGGTCACACTAGTTATGTAAATGCTGTGGCTATATCCAGTGATTCAGAGTTCATCGTATCGGGAAGTTATGATAATACGGTGAGACTATGGGACGTCAAGACAGGTACCTGTAAGACCATGAGTGGTCACACATATTCTGCATTATCTGTTGCTATATCCAGTGATTCAGAGTTCATCGTATCGGGAAGTTATGATAAGACGGTGAGACTATGGGACGTCAAGATAGGTACCTGTAAGACCATGAGTGGTCACACAGATTCTGTATATGCTGTGGCTATATCCAGTGATTCAGAGTTCATCGTATCGGGAAGTGATGATTATACGGTAAGACTATGGGACTTCAAGACAGGTACCTGTAAGACCATGAGTGGTCACAAAGATTATGTAAGATCTGTTGCTATATCCAGTGATTCAGAGTTCATCGTATCGGGAAGTGATGATAAGACGGTGAGACTATGGGACGTCAAGACAGGTACCTGTAAGACCATGAGTGGTCACACTAGTCAAGTATATGCTGTGGCTATATCCAGTGATTCAGAGTTCATCGTATCGGGAAGTGCAGATTATACGGTAAGACTATGGGACTTCAAGATAGGTACCTGTAAGACCATGAGTGGTCACAAAGATTATGTATTATCTGTGGCTATATCCAGTGATTCAGAGTTCATCGTATCGGGAAGTGCAGATAAGACGGTGAGACTATGGGACATCAAGACAGGTACTTGTAAGACCATGAGTGGTCACAAAGATTATGTAAGATCTGTTGCTATATCCAGTGATTCAGAGTTCATCGTATCGGGAAGTTATGATTATACGGTAAGACTATGGGACTTCAAGACAGGTACCTGTAAGACCATGAGTGGTCACAAAGATTATGTAAATGCTGTGGCTATATCCAGTGATTCAGAGTTCATCGTATCGGGAAGTGATGATTATACGGTAAGACTATGGGACGTCAAGACAGGTACCTGTAAGACCATGAGTGGTCACAAAGATTATGTAAGATCTGTTGCTATATCCAGTGATTCAGAGTTCATCGTATCGGGAAGTGCAGATTATACGGTAAGACTATGGGACGTCAAGACAGGTACCTGTAAGACCATGAGTGGTCACACTAGTCAAGTATATGCTGTGGCTATATCCAGTGATTCAGAGTTCATCGTATCGGGAAGTTATGATTATACGGTGAGACTATGGGACGTCAAGACAGGTACCTGTAAGACCATGAGTGGTCACACTAGTCAAGTATATGCTGTGGCTATATCCAGTGATTCAGAGTTCATCGTATCGGGAAGTGATGATAAGACGGTGAGACTATGGGACGTCAAGACAGGTGCCTGTAAGACCATGAGTGGTCAAACAGATTATGTATATGCTGTGGCTATATCCAGTGATTCAGAGTTCATCGTATCGGGAAGTTATGATTATACGGTGAGACTATGGGACGTCAAGACAGGTACCTGTAAGACCATGAGTGGTCACACTAGTCAAGTATATGCTGTGGCTATATCCAGTGATTCAGAGTTCATCGTATCGGGAAGTTATGATTATACGGTGAGACTATGGGACGTCAAGACAGGTACCTGTAAGACCATGAGTGGTCACACTATTCAAGTATATGCTGTGGCTATATCCAGTGATTCAGAGTTCATCGTATCGGGAAGTTATGATTATACGGTGAGACTATGGGACGTCAAGACAGGTACCTGTAAGACCATGAGTGGTCACACTAGTCAAGTATATGCTGTGGCTATATCCAGTGATTCAGAGTTCATCGTATCGGGAAGTGATGATAAGACGGTGAGACTATGGGACGTCAAGACAGGTACCTGTAAGACCATGAGTGGTCACACTAGTCAAGTATATGCTGTGGCTATATCCAGTGATTCAGAGTTCATCGTATCGGGAAGTTATGATTATACGGTGAGACTATGGGACGTCAAGACAGGTACCTGTAAGACCATGAGTGGTCACACTATTCAAGTATATGCTGTGGCTATATCCAGTGATTCAGAGTTCATCGTATCGGGAAGTGCAGATTATACGGTAAGACTATGGGACGTCAAGACAGGTACCTGTAAGACCATGAGTGGTCACACTAGTTATGTATATGCTGTGGCTATATCCAGTGATTCAGAGTTCATCGTATCGGGAAGTTATGATTATACGGTGAGACTATGGGACGTCAAGACAGGTACCTGTAAGACCATGAGTGGTCACACTAGTCAAGTATATGCTGTGGCTATATCCAGTGATTCAGAGTTCATCGTATCGGGAAGTTATGATTATACGGTGAGACTATGGGACGTCAAGACAGGTACCTGTAAGACCATGAGTGGTCACACTATTCAAGTATATGCTGTGGCTATATCCAGTGATTCAGAGTTCATCGTATCGGGAAGTTATGATTATACGGTGAGACTATGGGACGTCAAGATAGGTACCTGTAAGACCATGAGTGGTCACACAAGTCAAGTATATGCTGTGGCTATATCCAGTGATTCAGAGTTCATCGTATCGGGAAGTGATGTTAATACGGTGAGACTATGGGACGTCAAGACAGGTACCTGTAAGACCATGAGTGGTCACACTATTCAAGTATATGCTGTGGCTATATCCAGTGATTCAGAGTTCATCGTATCGGGAAGTGATGTTAATACGGTGAGACTATGGGACGTCAAGACAGGTACCTGTAAGACCATGAGTGGTCACACTAGTTATGTAAATGCTGTGGCTATATCCAGTGATTCAGAGTTCATCGTATCGGGAAGTAATGATAAGACGGTGAGACTATGGGACGTCAAGACAGGTACCTGTAAGACCATGAGTGGTCACAAAGATTATGTATTATCTGTGGCTATATCCAGTGATTCAGAGTTCATCGTATCGGGAAGTGATGTTAATACGGTGAGACTATGGGACGTCAAGACAGGTACCTGTAAGACCATGAGTGGTCACAAAGATTATGTATATGCTGTGGCTATATCCAGTGATTCAGAGTTCATCGTATCGGGAAGTGATGTTAATACGGTGAGACTATGGGACGTCAAAACAGGTACCTGTAAGACCATGAGTGGTCACAAAGATTATGTATATGCTGTGGCTATATCCAGTGATTCAGAGTTCATCGTATCGGGAAGTGATGATAAGACGGTGAGACTATGGGACGTCAAGACAGGTACCTGTAAGACCATGAGTGGTCAAACAGATTATGTATTATCTGTGGCTATATCCAGTGATTCAGAGTTCATCGTATCGGGAAGTGATGACAAGACGGTGAGACTATGGGACGTCAAGACAGGTACCTGTAAGACCATGAGTGATCACACAGATTATGTATATGCTGTGGCTATATCCAGTGATTCAGAGTTCATCGTATCGGGAAGTGCAGATTATACGGTAAGACTATGGGACGTCAAGACAGGTACCTGTAAGACCATGAGTGGTCAAACAGATTATGTATATGCTGTGGCTATATCCAGTGATTCAGAGTTCATCGTATCGGGAAGTGATGATTATACGGTAAGACTATGGGACTTCAAGACAGGTACCTGTAAGACCATGAGTGGTCACACAGATTGAGTATATGCTGTGGCTATATCCAGTGATTCAGAGTTCATCGTATCGGGAAGTGATGTTAATACGGTGAGACTATGGGACGTCAAGACAGGTACCTGTAAGACCATGAGTGGTCACACATATTCTGCATTATCTGTTGCTATATCCAGTGATTCAGAGTTCATCGTATCGGGAAGTAGAGATAAGACGGTGAGACTATGGGACGTCAAGACAGGTACCTGTAAGACCATGAGTGGTCACACTATTCAAGTATATGCTGTGGCTATATCCAGTGATTCAGAGTTCATCGTATCGGGAAGTGATGATTATACGGTGAGACTATGGGACGTCAAGACAGGTACCTGTAAGACCATGAGTGGTCACACTAGTCAAGTATATGCTGTGGCTATATCCAGTGATTCAGAGTTCATCGTATCGGGAAGTGATGATAAGACGGTGAGACTATGGGACGTCAAGACAGGTACCTGTAAGACCATGAGTGGTCACACTAGTTATGTATATGCTGTGGCTATATCCAGTGATTCAGAGTTCATCGTATCGGGAAGTGCAGATTATACGTTAAGACTATGGGACGTCAAGACAGGTACCTGTAAGACCATGAGTGGTCAAACAGATTATGTATTATCTGTGGCTATATCCAGTGATTCAGAGTTCATCGTATCGGGAAGTGATGATAAGACGGTGAGACTATGGGACGTCAAGACAGGTACCTGTAAGACCATGAGTGGTCACACTATTAAAGTATATGCTGTGGCTATATCCAGTGATTCAGAGTTCATCGTATCGGGAAGTGATGATTATACGGTAAGACTATGGGACTTCAAGACAGGTACCTGTAAGACCATGAGTGGTCACACTAGTCAAGTATATGCTGTGGCTATATCCAGTGATTCAGAGTTCATCGTATCGGGAAGTGATGTTAATACGGTGAGACTATGGGACGTCAAGACAGGTACCTGTAAGACCATGAGTGGTCAAACAGATTATG
This sequence comes from Loxodes magnus, assembly GCA_946699065.1. NCBI lineage: Eukaryota > Ciliophora > Karyorelictea > Loxodida > Loxodidae > Loxodes > Loxodes magnus. Next base: position 90,168 of record CAMPDV010000021.1, on the reverse strand, counting down.
TATATGCTGTGGCTATATCCAGTGATTCAGAGTTCATCGTATCGGGAAGTGATGATTATACGGTAAGACTATGGGACGTCAAGACAGGTACCTGTAAGGCCATGAGTGGTCACACAGATTCTGTATATGCTGTGGCTATATCCAGTGATTCAGAGTTCATCGTATCGGGAAGTGCAGATTATACGGTAAGACTATGGGACTTCAAGACAGGTACCTGTAAGACCATGAGTGGTCACACAGATTCTGTATATGCTGTGGCTATATCCAGTGATTCAGAGTTCATCGTATCGGGAAGTGATGATTATACGGTAAGACTATGGGACTTCAAGACAGGTACCTGTAAGACCATGAGTGGTCACACTAGTCAAGTATATGCTGTGGCTATATCCAGTGATTCAGAGTTCATCGTATCGGGAAGTGATGATAAGACGGTGAGACTATGGGACGTCAAGATAGGTACCTGTAAGACCATGAGTGGTCACACTAGTCAAGTATATGCTGTGGCTATATCCAGTGATTCAGAGTTCATCGTATCGGGAAGTTATGATTAGACGGTGAGACTATGGGACGTCAAGACAGGTACCTGTAAGACCATGAGTGGTCACAAAATTTATGTATTATCTGTGGCTATATCCAGTGATTCAGAGTTCATCGTATCGGGAAGTGATGATTATACGGTGAGACTATGGGACGTCAAGACAGGTACCTGTAAGACAATGAGTGGTCACACAGATTGAGTATATGCTGTGGCTATATCCAGTGATTCAGAGTTCATCGTATCGGGAAGTGATGATAAGACGGTGAGACTATGGGACGTCAAGACAGGTACCTGTAAGACCATGAGTGGTCACACATATTCTGTATATGCTGTGGCTATATCCAGTGATTCAGAGTTCATCGTATCGGGAAGTGATGATTATACGGTAAGACTATGGGACTTCAAGACAGGTACCTGTAAGACCATGAGTGGTCACACTAGTCAAGTATATGCTGTGGCTATATCCAGTGATTCAGAGTTCATCGTATCGGGAAGTGATGATAAGACGGTGAGACTATGGGACGTCAAGACAGGTACCTGTAAGACCATGAGTGGTCACACTAGTCAAGTATATGCTGTGGCTATATCCAGTGATTCAGAGTTCATCGTATCGGGAAGTTATGATTATACGGTGAGACTATGGGACGTCAAGACAGGTACCTGTAAGACCATGAGTGGTCACACTATTCAAGTATATGCTGTGGCTATATCCAGTGATTCAGAGTTCATCGTATCGGGAAGTGCAGATTATACGGTAAGACTATGGGACGTCAAGACAGGTACCTGTAAGACCATGAGTGGTCACACTAGTTATGTATATGCTGTGGCTATATCCAGTGATTCAGAGTTCATCGTATCGGGAAGTTATGATTATACGGTGAGACTATGGGACGTCAAGACAGGTACCTGTAAGACCATGAGTGGTCACACTAGTCAAGTATATGCTGTGGCTATATCCAGTGATTCAGAGTTCATCGTATCGGGAAGTTATGATTATACGGTGAGACTATGGGACGTCAAGACAGGTACCTGTAAGACCATGAGTGGTCACACTATTCAAGTATATGCTGTGGCTATATCCAGTGATTCAGAGTTCATCGTATCGGGAAGTTATGATTATACGGTGAGACTATGGGACGTCAAGACAGGTACCTGTAAGACCATGAGTGGTCAAACAGATTATGTATATGCTGTGGCTATATCCAGTGATTCAGAGTTCATCGTATCGGGAAGTGATGATTATACGGTAAGACTATGGGACTTCAAGACAGGTACCTGTAAGACCATGAGTGGTCACACATATTCTGCATTATCTGTTGCTATATCCAGTGATTCAGAGTTCATCGTATCGGGAAGTTATGATAAGACGGTGAGACTATGGGACGTCAAGATAGGTACCTGTAAGACCATGAGTGGTCACACTAGTTATGTAAATGCTGTGGCTATATCCAGTGATTCAGAGTTCATCGTATCGGGAAGTAATGATAAGACGGTGAGACTATGGGACGTCAAGACAGGTACCTGTAAGACCATGAGTGGTCACAAAGATTATGTATTATCTGTGGCTATATCCAGTGATTCAGAGTTCATCGTATCGGGAAGTGATGTTAATACGGTGAGACTATGGGACGTCAAGACAGGTACCTGTAAGACCATGAGTGGTCACAAAGATTATGTATATGCTGTGGCTATATCCAGTGATTCAGAGTTCATCGTATCGGGAAGTGATGTTAATACGGTGAGACTATGGGACGTCAAAACAGGTACCTGTAAGACCATGAGTGGTCACAAAGATTATGTATATGCTGTGGCTATATCCAGTGATTCAGAGTTCATCGTATCGGGAAGTGATGATAAGACGGTGAGACTATGGGACGTCAAGACAGGTACCTGTAAGACCATGAGTGGTCAAACAGATTATGTATTATCTGTGGCTATATCCAGTGATTCAGAGTTCATCGTATCGGGAAGTGATGACAAGACGGTGAGACTATGGGACGTCAAGACAGGTACCTGTAAGACCATGAGTGATCACACAGATTATGTATATGCTGTGGCTATATCCAGTGATTCAGAGTTCATCGTATCGGGAAGTGCAGATTATACGGTAAGACTATGGGACGTCAAGACAGGTACCTGTAAGACCATGAGTGGTCAAACAGATTATGTATATGCTGTGGCTATATCCAGTGATTCAGAGTTCATCGTATCGGGAAGTGATGATTATACGGTAAGACTATGGGACTTCAAGACAGGTACCTGTAAGACCATGAGTGGTCACACATATTCTGCATTATCTGTTGCTATATCCAGTGATTCAGAGTTCATCGTATCGGGAAGTTATGATAAGACGGTGAGACTATGGGACGTCAAGATAGGTACCTGTAAGACCATGAGTGGTCACACAGATTCTGTATATGCTGTGGCTATATCCAGTGATTCAGAGTTCATCGTATCGGGAAGTTATGATTATACGGTGAGACTATGGGACGTCAAGACAGGTACCTGTAAGACCATGAGTGGTCACAAAGATTATGTAAGATCTGTTGCTATATCCAGTGATTCAGAGTTCATCGTATCGGGAAGTGATGATAAGACGGTGAGACTATGGGACGTCAAGACAGGTACCTGTAAGACCATGAGTGGTCACACTATTAAAGTATATGCTGTGGCTATATCCAGTGATTCAGAGTTCATCGTATCGGGAAGTGATGATTATACGGTAAGACTATGGGACTTCAAGACAGGTACCTGTAAGACCATGAGTGGTCACACTAGTCAAGTATATGCTGTGGCTATATCCAGTGATTCAGAGTTCATCGTATCGGGAAGTGATGTTAATACGGTGAGACTATGGGACGTCAAGACAGGTACCTGTAAGACCATGAGTGGTCAAACAGATTATGTATATGCTGTGGCTATATCCAGTGATTCAGAGTTCATCGTATCGGGAAGTGATGATTATACGGTAAGACTATGGGACGTCAAGACAGGTACCTGTAAGGCCATGAGTGGTCACACAGATTCTGTATATGCTGTGGCTATATCCAGTGATTCAGAGTTCATCGTATCGGGAAGTGCAGATTATACGGTAAGACTATGGGACTTCAAGACAGGTACCTGTAAGACCATGAGTGGTCACACAGATTCTGTATATGCTGTGGCTATATCCAGTGATTCAGAGTTCATCGTATCGGGAAGTGATGATTATACGGTAAGACTATGGGACTTCAAGACAGGTACCTGTAAGACCATGAGTGGTCACACTAGTCAAGTATATGCTGTGGCTATATCCAGTGATTCAGAGTTCATCGTATCGGGAAGTGATGATAAGACGGTGAGACTATGGGACGTCAAGATAGGTACCTGTAAGACCATGAGTGGTCACACTAGTCAAGTATATGCTGTGGCTATATCCAGTGATTCAGAGTTCATCGTATCGGGAAGTTATGATTAGACGGTGAGACTATGGGACGTCAAGACAGGTACCTGTAAGACCATGAGTGGTCACAAAATTTATGTATTATCTGTGGCTATATCCAGTGATTCAGAGTTCATCGTATCGGGAAGTGATGATTATACGGTGAGACTATGGGACGTCAAGACAGGTACCTGTAAGACCATGAGTGGTCACACAGATTGAGTATATGCTGTGGCTATATCCAGTGATTCAGAGTTCATCGTATCGGGAAGTGATGATAAGACGGTGAGACTATGGGACGTCAAGACAGGTACCTGTAAGACCATGAGTGGTCACACATATTCTGTATATGCTGTGGCTATATCCAGTGATTCAGAGTTCATCGTATCGGGAAGTGATGATTATACGGTAAGACTATGGGACTTCAAGACAGGTACCTGTAAGACCATGAGTGGTCACAAAGATTATGTAAGATCTGTTGCTATATCCAGTGATTCAGAGTTCATCGTATCGGGAAGTGATGATAAGACGGTGAGACTATGGGACGTCAAGACAGGTACCTGTAAGACCATGAGTGGTCAAACAGATTATGTATATGCTGTGGCTATATCCAGTGATTCAGAGTTCATCGTATCGGGAAGTGATGATAAGACGGTGAGACTATGGGACGTCAAGACAGGTACCTGTAAGACCATGAGTGGTCACACATATTCTGCATTATCTGTTGCTATATCCAGTGATTCAGAGTTCATCGTATCGGGAAGTGATGATTATACGGTGAGACTATGGGACGTCAAGACAGGTACCTGTAAGACCATGAGTGGTCACACTAGTTATGTAAATGCTGTGGCTATATCCAGTGATTCAGAGTTCATCGTATCGGGAAGTTATGATAATACGGTGAGACTATGGGACGTCAAGACAGGTACCTGTAAGACCATGAGTGGTCACACATATTCTGCATTATCTGTTGCTATATCCAGTGATTCAGAGTTCATCGTATCGGGAAGTGATGATAAGACGGTGAGACTATGGGACGTCAAGACAGGTACCTGTAAGACCATGAGTGATCACACAGATTCTGTATATGCTGTGGCTATATCCAGTGATTCAGAGTTCATCGTATCGGGAAGTTATGATTATACGGTGAGACTATGGGACTTCAAGACAGGTACCTGTAAGACCATGAGTGGTCACACTAGTCAAGTATATGCTGTGGCTATATCCAGTGATTCAGAGTTCATCGTATCGGGAAGTGATGATAAGACGGTGAGACTATGGGACGTCAAGACAGGTACCTGTAAGACCATGAGTGGTCACAAAGATTATGTATTATCTGTGGCTATATCCTGTGATTCAGAGTTCATCGTATCGGGAAGTGCAGATTATACGTTAAGACTATGGGACGTCAAGACAGGTACCTGTAAGACCATGAGTGGTCACACTAGTTATGTAAATGCTGTGGCTATATCCAGTGATTCAGAGTTCATCGTATCGGGAAGTGATGTTAATACGGTGAGACTATGGGACGTCAAGACAGGTACCTGTAAGACCATGAGTGGTCACACATATTCTGCATTATCTGTTGCTATATCCAGTGATTCAGAGTTCATCGTATCGGGAAGTGATGATTATACGGTAAGACTATGGGACTTCAAGACAGGTACCTGTAAGACCATGAGTGGTCACAAAGATTATGTAAGATCTGTTGCTATATCCAGTGATTCAGAGTTCATCGTATCGGGAAGTGCAGATTATACGGTAAGACTATGGGACGTCAAGACAGGTACCTGTAAGACCATGAGTGGTCACACAGATTGAGTATATGCTGTGGCTATATCCAGTGATTCAGAGTTCATCGTATCGGGAAGTGATGTTAATACGCTGAGACTATGGGACATCAAGACAGGTACTTGTAAGACTATGAGTGGTAACAGATTAAGTATCATCTGTGGCTATATCCAGTGATTCAGAGTTCATCGTATCGGGAAGTGCAGATTATACGTTAAGACTATGGGACGTCAAGACAGGTACCTGTAAGACCATGAGTGGTCACAAAGATTATGTATTATCTGTGGCTATATCCAGTGATTCAGAGTTCATCGTATCGGGAAGTTATGATTATACGGTGAGACTATGGGACGTCAAGACAGGTACCTGTAAGACCATGAGTGGTCACACTAGTCAAGTATATGCTGTGGCTATATCCAGTGATTCAGAGTTCATCGTATCGGGAAGTGATGATTATACGGTAAGACTATGGGACGTCAAGACAGGTACCTGTAAGACCATGAGTGGTCACACTAGTTATGTAAATGCTGTGGCTATATCCAGTGATTCAGAGTTCATGGTATCGGGAAGTGCAGATTATACGGTAAGACTATGGGACTTCAAGACAGGTACCTGTAAGACTATGAGTGGTCAAACAGATTGAGTATCATCTGTGGCTATATCCAGTGATTCAGAGTTCATCGTATCGGGAAGTGCAGATAAGACGGTGAGACTATGGGACGTCAAGACAGGTACCTGTAAGACCATGAGTGGTCACACTAGTCAAGTATATGCTGTGGCTATATCCAGTGATTCAGAGTTCATCGTATCGGGAAGTGCAGATTATACGGTAAGACTATGGGACTTCAAGACAGGTACCTGTAAGACCATGAGTGGTCACACAGATTAAGTATCATCTGTGGCTATATCCAGTGATTCAGAGTTCATCGTATCGGGAAGTGGAGATAAGACGGTAAGACTATGGGACTTCAAGACAGGTACCTGTAAGACTATGAGTGGTCAAACAGATTGAGTATCATCTGTGGCTATATCCAGTGATTCAGAGTTCATCGTATCGGGAAGTGATGATTATACGGTAAGACTATGGGACTTCAAGACAGGTACCTGTAAGACCATGAGTGGTCACAAAGATTATGTAAATGCGGTGGCTATATCCAGTGATTCAGAGTTCATCGTATCGGGAAGTGATGATAAGACGGTGAGACTATGGGACGTCAAGACAGGTACCTGTAAGACCATGAGTGGTCACACTAGTCAAGTATATGCTGTGGCTATATCCAGTGATTCAGAGTTCATCGTATCGGGAAGTGATGATAAGACGGTGAGACTATGGGACGTCAAGATAGGTACCTGTAAGACCATGAGTGGTCACACTAGTCAAGTATATGCTGTGGCTATATCCAGTGATTCAGAGTTCATCGTATCGGGAAGTTAAGATTATACGGTGAGACTATGGGACGTCAAGACAGGTACCTGTAAGACCATGAGTGGTCACACTAGTTATGTAAATGCTGTGGCTATATCCAGTGATTCAGAGTTCATCGTATCGGGAAGTGATGTTAATACGCTGAGACTATGGGACTTCAAGACAGGTACCTGTAAGACCATGAGTGGTCACAAAGATTATGTATTATCTGTGGCTATATCCAGTGATTCAGAGTTCATCGTATCGGGAAGTGCAGATAAGACGGTGAGACTATGGGACATCAAGACAGGTACTTGTAAGACTATGAGTGGTCACACAGATTAAGTATCATCTGTGGCTATATCCAGTGATTCAGAGTTCATCGTATCGGGAAGTGCAGATTATACGGTAAGACTATGGGACGTCAAGACAGGTACCTGTAAGACCATGAGTGGTCACAAAGATTATGTATTATCTGTGGCTATATCCAGTGATTCAGAGTTCATCGTATCGGGAAGTTATGATTATACGGTGAGACTATGGGACGTCAAGACAGGTACCTGTAAGACCATGAGTGATCACACAGATTCTGTATATGCTGTGGCTATATCCAGTGATTCAGAGTTCATCGTATCGGGAAGTGCAGATTATACGGTAAGACTATGGGACGTCAAGACAGGTACCTGTAAGACCATGAGTGGTCACACAGATTCAGTATCATCTGTGGCTATATCCAGTGATTCAGAGTTCATTGTATCGGGAAGTGATGTTAATACGGTGAGACTATGGGACGTCAAGACAGGTACCTGTAAGACCATGAGTGGTCACACATATTCTGCATTATCTGTTGCTATATCCAGTGATTCAGAGTTCATCGTATCGGGAAGTAGAGATAAGACGGTGAGACTATGGGACGTCAAGACAGGTACCTGTAAGACCATGAGTGGTCACACTATTCAAGTATATGCTGTGGCTATATCCAGTGATTCAGAGTTCATCGTATCGGGAAGTGATGATTATACGGTGAGACTATGGGACGTCAAGACAGGTACCTGTAAGACCATGAGTGGTCACACTAGTCAAGTATATGCTGTGGCTATATCCAGTGATTCAGAGTTCATCGTATCGGGAAGTGATGATAAGACGGTGAGACTATGGGACGTCAAGACAGGTACCTGTAAGACCATGAGTGGTCACACTAGTTATGTATATGCTGTGGCTATATCCAGTGATTCAGAGTTCATCGTATCGGGAAGTGCAGATTATACGTTAAGACTATGGGACGTCAAGACAGGTACCTGTAAGACCATGAGTGGTCAAACAGATTATGTATTATCTGTGGCTATATCCAGTGATTCAGAGTTCATCGTATCGGGAAGTGATGATAAGACGGTGAGACTATGGGACGTCAAGACAGGTACCTGTAAGACAATGAGTGGTCACACTAGTCAAGTATATGCTGTGGCTATATCCAGTGATTCAGAGTTCATCGTATCGGGAAGTTATGATTATACGGTGAGACTATGGGACGTCAAGACAGGTACCTGTAAGACCATGAGTGGTCACACTATTCAAGTATATGCTGTGGCTATATCCAGTGATTCAGAGTTCATCGTATCGGGAAGTTATGATTATACGGTGAGACTATGGGACGTCAAGACAGGTACCTGTAAGACCATGAGTGGTCACACTAGTCAAGTATATGCTGTGGCTATATCCAGTGATTCAGAGTTCATCGTATCGGGAAGTGATGATAAGACGGTGAGACTATGGGACGTCAAGACAGGTACCTGTAAGACCATGAGTGGTCACACTAGTTATGTATATGCTGTGGCTATATCCAGTGATTCAGAGTTCATCGTATCGGGAAGTGATGATTATACGGTGAGACTATGGGACGTCAAGACAGGTACCTGTAAGACCATGAGTGGTCACACAGATTGAGTATATGCTGTGGCTATATCCAGTGATTCAGAGTTCATCGTATCGGGAAGTGATGTTAATACGCTGAGACTATGGGACATCAAGACAGGTACTTGTAAGACTATGAGTGGTCACACAGATTAAGTATCATCTGTGGCTATATCCAGTGATTCAGAGTTCATCGTATCGGGAAGTGCAGATTATACGGTAAGACTATGGGACGTCAAGACAGGTACCTGTAAGACCATGAGTGGTCACACAGATTGAGTATATGCTGTGGCTATATCCAGTGATTCAGAGTTCATCGTATCGGGAAGTGATGTTAATACGCTGAGACTATGGGACATCAAGACAGGTACTTGTAAGACTATGAGTGGTCACACAGATTAAGTATCATCTGTGGCTATATCCAGTGATTCAGAGTTCATCGTATCGGGAAGTGCAGATTATACGGTAAGACTATGGGACGTCAAGACAGGTACCTGTAAGACCATGAGTGGTCACAAAGATTATGTATTATCTGTGGCTATATCCAGTGATTCAGAGTTCATCGTATCGGGAAGTTATGATTATACGGTGAGACTATGGGACGTCAAGACAGGTACCTGTAAGACCATGAGTGGTCACACTAGTCAAGTATATGCTGTGGCTATATCCAGTGATTCAGAGTTCATCGTATCGGGAAGTGATGATTATACGGTAAGACTATGGGACGTCAAGACAGGTACCTGTAAGACCATGAGTGGTCACACTAGTCAAGTATATGCTGTGGCTATATCCAGTGATTCAGAGTTCATCGTATCGGGAAGTGATGATAAGACGGTGAGACTATGGGACGTCAAGACAGGTACCTGTAAGACCATGAGTGGTCACACTAGTTATGTATATGCTGTGGCTATATCCAGTGATTCAGAGTTCATCGTATCGGGAAGTGATGATTATACGGTGAGACTATGGGACGTCAAGACAGGTACCTGTAAGACCATGAGTGGTCACACAGATTGAGTATATGCTGTGGCTATATCCAGTGATTCAGAGTTCATCGTATCGGGAAGTGATGTTAATACGCTGAGACTATGGGACATCAAGACAGGTACTTGTAAGACTATGAGTGGTCACACAGATTAAGTATCATCTGTGGCTATATCCAGTGATTCAGAGTTCATCGTATCGGGAAGTGCAGATTATACGGTAAGACTATGGGACGTCAAGACAGGTACCTGTAAGACCATGAGTGGTCACAAAGATTATGTATTATCTGTGGCTATATCCAGTGATTCAGAGTTCATCGTATCGGGAAGTTATGATTATACGGTGAGACTATGGGACGTCAAGACAGGTACCTGTAAGACCATGAGTGGTCACACTAGTCAAGTATATGCTGTGGCTATATCCAGTGATTCAGAGTTCATCGTATCGGGAAGTGATGATTATACGGTAAGACTATGGGACGTCAAGACAGGTACCTGTAAGACCATGAGTGGTCACACTAGTTATGTAAATGCTGTGGCTATATCCAGTGATTCAGAGTTCATGGTATCGGGAAGTGCAGATTATACGGTAAGACTATGGGACTTCAAGACAGGTACCTGTAAGACCATGAGTGGTCACACAGATTAAGTATCATCTGTGGATATATCCAGTGATTCAGAGTTCATCGTATCGGGAAGTGCAGATTATACGGTAAGACTATGGGACGTCAAGACAGGTACTTGTAAGACTATGAGTGGTCACACAGATTAAGTATCATCTGTGGCTATATCCAGTGATTCAGAGTTCATCGTATCGGGAAGTGCAGATTATACGGTAAGACTATGGGACTTCAAGACAGGTACCTGTAAGACCATGAGTGGTCACACAGATTAAGTATCATCTGTGGCTATATCCAGTGATTCAGAGTTCATCGTATCGGGAAGTGATGTTAATACGGTGAGACTATGGGACGTCAAGACAGGTGCCTGTAAGACCATGAGTGGTCAAACAGATTGAGTATCATCTGTGGCTATATCCAGTGATTCAGAGTTCATCGTATCGGGAAGTGATGATTATACGGTAAGACTATGGGACTTCAAGACAGGTACCTGTAAGACCATGAGTGGTCACAAAGATTATGTAAATGCTGTGGCTATATCCAGTGATTCAGAGTTCATCGTATCGGGAAGTGATGATAAGACGGTGAGACTATGGGACGTCAAGACAGGTACCTGTAAGACCATGAGTGGTCACACTAGTCAAGTATATGCTGTGGCTATATCCAGTGATTCAGAGTTCATCGTATCGGGAAGTGATGATAAGACGGTGAGACTATGGGACGTCAAGATAGGTACCTGTAAGACCATGAGTGGTCACACTAGTCAAGTATATGCTGTGGCTATATCCAGTGATTCAGAGTTCATCGTATCGGGAAGTTAAGATTATACGGTGAGACTATGGGACGTCAAGACAGGTACCTGTAAGACCATGAGTGGTCACACTAGTTATGTAAATGCTGTGGCTATATCCAGTGATTCAGAGTTCATCGTATCGGGAAGTGATGTTAATACGCTGAGACTATGGGACTTCAAGACAGGTACCTGTAAGACCATGAGTGGTCACAAAGATTATGTATTATCTGTGGCTATATCCAGTGATTCAGAGTTCATCGTATCGGGAAGTGCAGATAAGACGGTGAGACTATGGGACATCAAGACAGGTACTTGTAAGACTATGAGTGGTCACACAGATTAAGTATCATCTGTGGCTATATCCAGTGATTCAGAGTTCATCGTATCGGGAAGTGCAGATTATACGGTAAGACTATGGGACGTCAAGACAGGTACCTGTAAGACCATGAGTGGTCACAAAGATTATGTATTATCTGTGGCTATATCCAGTGATTCAGAGTTCATCGTATCGGGAAGTTATGATTATACGGTGAGACTATGGGACGTCAAGACAGGTACCTGTAAGACCATGAGTGATCACACAGATTCTGTATATGCTGTGGCTATATCCAGTGATTCAGAGTTCATCGTATCGGGAAGTGCAGATTATACGGTAAGACTATGGGACGTCAAGACAGGTACCTGTAAGACCATGAGTGGTCACACAGATTCAGTATCATCTGTGGCTATATCCAGTGATTCAGAGTTCATCGTATCGGGAAGTGATGATAAGACGGTGAGACTATGGGACGTCAAGACAGGTACCTGTAAGACAATGAGTGGTCACACTAGTCAAGTATATGCTGTGGCTATATCCAGTGATTCAGAGTTCATCGTATCGGGAAGTGCAGATAAGACGGTGAGACTATGGGACATCAAGACAGGTACTTGTAAGACTATGAGTGGTCACACAGATTAAGTATCATCTGTGGCTATATCCAGTGATTCAGAGTTCATCGTATCGGGAAGTGCAGATTATACGGTAAGACTATGGGACGTCAAGACAGGTACCTGTAAGACCATGAGTGGTCACAAAGATTATGTATTATCTGTGGCTATATCCAGTGATTCAGAGTTCATCGTATCGGGAAGTTATGATTATACGGTGAGACTATGGGACGTCAAGACAGGTACCTGTAAGACCATGAGTGATCACACAGATTCTGTATATGCTGTGGCTATATCCAGTGATTCAGAGTTCATCGTATCGGGAAGTGCAGATTATACGGTAAGACTATGGGACGTCAAGATAGGTACCTGTAAGACCATGAGTGGTCACACAAGTCAAGTATATGCTGTGGCTATATCCAGTGATTCAGAGTTCATCGTATCGGGAAGTGATGATAAGACGGTGAGACTATGGGACGTCAAGACAGGTACCTGTAAGACAATGAGTGGTCACACTAGTCAAGTATATGCTGTGGCTATATCCAGTGATTCAGAGTTCATCGTATCGGGAAGTTATGATTATACGGTGAGACTATGGGACGTCAAGACAGGTACCTGTAAGACCATGAGTGGTCACACTATTCAAGTATATGCTGTGGCTATATCCAGTGATTCAGAGTTCATCGTATCGGGAAGTTATGATTATACGGTGAGACTATGGGACGTCAAGACAGGTACCTGTAAGACCATGAGTGGTCACAAAGATTATGTATTATCTGTGGCTATATCCAGTGATTCAGAGTTCATCGTATCGGGAAGTGATGATTATACGGTAAGACTATGGGACTTCAAGACAGGCACCTGTAAGACCATGAGTGGTCACAAAGATTATGTAAATGCTGTGGCTATATCCAGTGATTCAGAGTTCATCGTATCGGGAAGTGATGATTATACGGTGAGACTATGGGACGTCAAGACAGGTACCTGTAAGACCATGAGTGGTCACACATATTCTGCATTATCTGTTGCTATATCCAGTGATTCAGAGTTCATCGTATCGGGAAGTGATGATAAGACGGTGAGACTATGGGACGTCAAGACAGGTACCTGTAAGACCATGAGTGGTCAAACAGATTATGTATATGCTGTGGCTATATCCAGTGATTCAGAGTTCATCGTATCGGGAAGTGATGATAAGACGGTGAGACTATGGGACGTCAAGACAGGTACCTGTAAGACCATGAGTGGTCACACATATTCTGCATTATCTGTTGCTATATCCAGTGATTCAGAGTTCATCGTATCGGGAAGTGATGATTATACGGTGAGACTATGGGACGTCAAGACAGGTACCTGTAAGACCATGAGTGGTCACACTAGTTATGTAAATGCTGTGGCTATATCCAGTGATTCAGAGTTCATCGTATCGGGAAGTTATGATAATACGGTGAGACTATGGGACGTCAAGACAGGTACCTGTAAGACCATGAGTGGTCACACAGATTGAGTATATGCTGTGGCTATATCCAGTGATTCAGAGTTCATCGTATCGGGAAGTGATGTTAATACGCTGAGACTATGGGACATCAAGACAGGTACTTGTAAGACTATGAGTGGTCACACAGATTAAGTATCATCTGTGGCTATATCCAGTGATTCAGAGTTCATCGTATCGGGAAGTGCAGATTATACGGTAAGACTATGGGACGTCAAGACAGGTACCTGTAAGACCATGAGTGGTCACAAAGATTATGTATTATCTGTGGCTATATCCAGTGATTCAGAGTTCATCGTATCGGGAAGTTATGATTATACGGTGAGACTATGGGACGTCAAGACAGGTACCTGTAAGACCATGAGTGGTCAAACAGATTATGTATTATCTGTGGCTATATCCAGTGATTCAGAGTTCATCGTATCGGGAAGTGATGATTATACGGTAAGACTATGGGACGTCAAGACAGGTACCTGTAAGACCATGAGTGGTCACACTAGTTATGTAAATGCTGTGGCTATATCCAGTGATTCAGAGTTCATGGTATCGGGAAGTGCAGATTATACGGTAAGACTATGGGACTTCAAGACAGGTACCTGTAAGACTATGAGTGGTCAAACAGATTGAGTATCATCTGTGGCTATATCCAGTGATTCAGAGTTCATCGTATCGGGAAGTGCAGATAAGACGGTGAGACTATGGGACATCAAGACAGGTACTTGTAAGACTATGAGTGGTCACACAGATTAAGTATCATCTGTGGCTATATCCAGTGATTCAGAGTTCATCGTATCGGGAAGTGCAGATTATACGGTAAGACTATGGGACTTCAAGACAGGTACCTGTAAGACCATGAGTGGTCACACAGATTAAGTATCATCTGTGGCTATATCCAGTGATTCAGAGTTCATCGTATCGGGAAGTGATGATAAGACGGTGAGACTATGGGACGTCAAGACAGGTACCTGTAAGACCATGAGTGGTCACACTATTCAAGTATATGCTGTGGCTATATCCAGTGATTCAGAGTTCATCGTATCGGGAAGTGATGATTATACGGTGAGACTATGGGACGTCAAGACAGGTACCTGTAAGACCATGAGTGGTCACACATATTCTGCATTATCTGTTGCTATATCCAGTGATTCAGAGTTCATCGTATCGGGAAGTGATGATAAGACGGTGAGACTATGGGACGTCAAGACAGGTACCTGTAAGACCATGAGTGGTCAAACAGATTATGTATATGCTGTGGCTATATCCAGTGATTCAGAGTTCATCGTATCGGGAAGTGATGATTATACAGTGAGACTATGGGACGTCAAGACAGGTACCTGTAAGACCATGAGTGGTCACACACATTATGTATATGCTGTGGCTATATCCAGTGATTCAGAGTTCATCGTATCGGGAAGTGATGATTATACGGTGAGACTATGGGACGTCAAGACAGGTACCTGTAAGACCATGAGTGGTCACACTAGTTATGTAAATGCTGTGGCTATATCCAGTGATTCAGAGTTCATCGTATCGGGAAGTTATGATAATACGGTGAGACTATGGGACGTCAAGACAGGTACCTGTAAGACCATGAGTGGTCACACATATTCTGCATTATCTGTTGCTATATCCAGTGATTCAGAGTTCATCGTATCGGGAAGTGATGATTATACGGTGAGACTATGGGACGTCAAGACAGGTACCTGTAAGACCATGAGTGGTCACACTAGTCAAGTATATGCTGTGGCTATATCCAGTGATTCAGAGTTCATCGTATCGGGAAGTTAAGATTATACGGTGAGACTATGGGACGTCAAGACAGGTACCTGTAAGACCATGAGTGGTCACACTAGTTATGTAAATGCTGTGGCTATATCCAGTGATTCAGAGTTCATCGTATCGGGAAGTGATGTTAATACGGTGAGACTATGGGACTTCAAGACAGGTACCTGTAAGACCATGAGTGGTCACAAAGATTATGTATTATCTGTGGCTATATCCAGTGATTCAGAGTTCATCGTATCGGGAAGTGCAGATAAGACGGTGAGACTATGGGACGTCAAGACAGGTACCTATAAGACCATGAGTGGTCACACTAGTTATGTAAATGCTGTGGCTATATCCAGTGATTCAGAGTTCATCGTATCGGGAAGTAGAGATAAGACGGTGAGACTATGGGACGTCAAGACAGGTACTTGTAAGACCATGAGTGGTCAAACTGATTGAGTATATGCTGTGGCTATATCCAGTGATTCAGAGTTCATCGTATCGGGAAGTAGAGATAAGACGGTGAGACTATGGGACGTCAAGACAGGTACTTGTAAGACCATGAGTGGTCAAACAGATTGAGTATATGCTGTGGCTATATCCAGTGATTCAGAGTTCATCGTATCGGGAAGTAGAGATAAGACGGTGAGACTATGGGACGTCAAGACAGGTACCTGTAAGACCATGAGTGATCACACTAGTTATGTATATGCTGTGGCTATATCCAGTGATTCAGAGTTCATCGTATCGGGAAGTAGAGATAAGACGGTGAGACTATGGGACGTCAAGACAGGTACCTGTAAGACCATGAGTGGTCACACTAGTTATGTAAATGCTGTGGCTATATCCAGTGATTCAGAGTTCATCGTATCGTGAAGTAGAGATAAGACGGTGAGACTATGGGCGTCAAGACAGGTACCTGTAAGACCATGAGTGGTCACACATATTCTGTATATGCTGTGGCTATATCCAGTGATTCAGAGTTCATCGTATCGGGAAGTGCAGATAAGACGGTGAGACTATGGGACATCAAGACAGGTACTTGTAAGACTATGAGTGGTCACACAGATTAAGTATCATCTGTGGATATATCCAGTGATTCAGAGTTCATCGTATCGGGAAGTGCAGATTATACGGTAAGACTATGGGACTTCAAGACAGGTACCTGTAAGACCATGAGTGGTCACAAAGATTATGTATATGCTGTGGCTATATCCAGTGATTCAGAGTTCATCGTATCGGGAAGTGCAGATTATACGGTAAGACTATGGGACGTCAAGACAGGTACCTGTAAGACCATGAGTGGTCAAACAGATTATGTATATGCTGTGGCTATATCCAGTGATTCAGAGTTCATCGTATCGGGAAGTGATGATTATACGGTAAGACTATGGGACTTCAAGACAGGTACCTGTAAGACCATGAGTGGTCACAAAGATTATGTATTATCTGTGGCTATATCCAGTGATTCAGAGTTCATCGTATCGGGAAGTGCAGATTATACGGTAAGACTATGGGACGTCAAGACAGGTACCTGTAAGACCATGAGTGGTCACAAAGATTATGTATTATCTGTGGCTATATCCAGTGATTCAGAGTTCATCGTATCGGGAAGTGATGACAAGACGGTGAGACTATGGGACGTCAAGACAGGTACCTGTAAGACCATGAGTGATCACACAGATTCTGTATATGCTGTGGCTATATCCAGTGATTCAGAGTTCATCGTATCGGGAAGTGCAGATTATACGGTAAGACTATGGGACGTCAAGACAGGTACCTGTAAGACCATGAGTGGTCAAACAGATTATGTATATGCTGTGGCTATATCCAGTGATTCAGAGTTCATCGTATCGGGAAGTGATGATTATACGGTAAGACTATGGGACTTCAAGACAGGTACCTGTAAGACCATGAGTGGTCACAAAGATTATGTATTATCTGTGGCTATATCCAGTGATTCAGAGTTCATCGTATCGGGAAGTGCAGATAAGACGGTGAGACTATGGGACATCAAGACAGGTACTTGTAAGACTATGAGTGGTCACACAGATTAAGTATCATCTGTGGCTATATCCAGTGATTCAGAGTTCATCGTATCGGGAAGTGCAGATTATACGGTAAGACTATGGGACGTCAAGACAGGTACCTGTAAGACCATGAGTGGTCACAAAGATTATGTATTATCTGTGGCTATATCCAGTGATTCAGAGTTCATCGTATCGGGAAGTGATGACAAGACGGTGAGACTATGGGACGTCAAGACAGGTACCTGTAAGACCATGAGTGATCACACAGATTCTGTATATGCTGTGGCTATATCCAGTGATTCAGAGTTCATCGTATCGGGAAGTGATGATTATACGGTAAGACTATGGGACGTCAAGACAGGTACCTGTAAGACCATGAGTGGTCAAACAGATTATGTATATGCTGTGGCTATATCCAGTGATTCAGAGTTCATCGTATCGGGAAGTGATGATTATACGGTAAGACTATGGGACTTCAAGACAGGTACCTGTAAGACCATGAGTGGTCACACAGATTAAGTATCATCTGTGGATATATCCAGTGATTCAGAGTTCATCGTATCGGGAAGTGCAGATTATACGGTAAGACTATGGGACGTCAAGACAGGTACCTGTAAGACCATGAGTGGTCAAACAGATTATGTATATGCTGTGGCTATATCCAGTGATTCAGAGTTCATCGTATCGGGAAGTAGAGATAAGACGGTGAGACTATGGGACGTCAAGACAGGTACTTGTAAGACCATGAGTGGTCAAACAGATTGAGTATATGCTGTGGCTATATCCAGTGATTCAGAGTTCATCGTATCGGGAAGTTATAATAAGACGGTGAGACTATGGGACGTCAAGACAGGTACTTGTAAGACCATGAGTGGTCAAACAGATTCTGTATATGCTGTGGCTATATCCAGTGATTCAGAGTTCATCGTATCGGGAAGTGCAGATTATACGGTAAGACTATGGGACGTCAAGACAGGTACCTGTAAGACCATGAGTGGTCAAACAGATTATGTATATGCTGTGGCTATATCCAGTGATTCAGAGTTCATCGTATCGGGAAGTGATGTTAATACGGTGAGACTATGGGCGTCAAGACAGGTACCTGTAAGACCATGAGTGGTCACACTAGTTATGTAAATGCTGTGGCTATATCCAGTGATTCAGAGTTCATCGTATCGGGAAGTAGAGATAAGACGGTGAGACTATGGGACGTCAAGACAGGTACCTGTAAGACCATGAGTGGTCACACAGATTCAGTATCATCTGTGGCTATATCCAGTGATTCAGAGTTCATTGTATCGGGAAGTAGAGATAAGACGGTGAGACTATGGGACGTCAAGACAGGTACCTGTAAGACCATGAGTGGTCACACAGATTCAGTATCATCTGTGGCTATATCCAGTGATTCAGAGTTCATCGTATCGGGAAGTTATAATAAGACGGTGAGACTATGGGACGTCAAGACAGGTACCTGTAAGACCATGAGTGGTCACACTAGTTATGTATGATCTGTGGCTATATCCAGTGATTCAGAGTTCATCGTATCGGGAAGTGCAGATTATACGGTGAGACTATGGGACGTCAAGACAGGTACTTGTAAGACCATGAGTGGTCACAAAGATTATGCATATGCTGTGGCTATATCCAGTGATTCAGAGTTCATCGTATCGGGAAGTAGAGATAAGACGGTGAGACTATGGGACGTCAAGACAGGTACTTGTAAGACCATGAGTGGTCAAACAGATTGAGTATATGCTGTGGCTATATCCAGTGATTCAGAGTTCATCGTATCGGGAAGTTATAATAAGACGGTGAGACTATGGGACGTCAAGACAGGTACTTGTAAGACCATGAGTGGTCAAACAGATTCTGTATATGCTGTGGCTATATCCAGTGATTCAGAGTTCATCGTATCGGGAAGTGCAGATTATACGGTAAGACTATGGGACGTCAAGACAGGTACCTGTAAGACCATGAGTGGTCAAACAGATTATGTATATGCTGTGGCTATATCCAGTGATTCAGAGTTCATCGTATCGGGAAGTGATGTTAATACGGTGAGACTATGGGCGTCAAGACAGGTACCTGTAAGACCATGAGTGGTCACACTAGTTATGTAAATGCTGTGGCTATATCCAGTGATTCAGAGTTCATCGTATCGGGAAGTAGAGATAAGACGGTGAGACTATGGGACGTCAAGACAGGTACCTGTAAGACCATGAGTGGTCACACAGATTCAGTATCATCTGTGGCTATATCCAGTGATTCAGAGTTCATTGTATCGGGAAGTAGAGATAAGACGGTGAGACTATGGGACGTCAAGACAGGTACCTGTAAGACCATGAGTGGTCACACAGATTCAGTATCATCTGTGGCTATATCCAGTGATTCAGAGTTCATTGTATCGGGAAGTGATGTTAATACGGTGAGACTATGGGACGTCAAGACAGGTACCTGTAAGACCATGAGTGGTCAAACAGATTATGTATATGCTGTGGCTATATCCAGTGATTCAGAGTTCATCGTATCGGGAAGTGATGATTATACGGTAAGACTATGGGACTTCAAGACAGGTACCTGTAAGACCATGAGTGGTCACAAAGATTATGTATTATCTGTGGCTATATCCAGTGATTCAGAGTTCATCGTATCGGGAAGTGCAGATAAGACGGTGAGACTATGGGACATCAAGACAGGTACTTGTAAGACTATGAGTGGTCACACAGATTAAGTATCATCTGTGGCTATATCCAGTGATTCAGAGTTCATCGTATCGGGAAGTGCAGATTATACGGTAAGACTATGGGACGTCAAGACAGGTACCTGTAAGACCATGAGTGGTCACAAAGATTATGTATTATCTGTGGCTATATCCAGTGATTCAGAGTTCATCGTATCGGGAAGTGATGACAAGACGGTGAGACTATGGGACGTCAAGACAGGTACCTGTAAGACCATGAGTGATCACACAGATTCTGTATATGCTGTGGCTATATCCAGTGATTCAGAGTTCATCGTATCGGGAAGTGATGATTATACGGTAAGACTATGGGACGTCAAGACAGGTACCTGTAAGACCATGAGTGGTCAAACAGATTATGTATATGCTGTGGCTATATCCAGTGATTCAGAGTTCATCGTATCGGGAAGTGATGATTATACGGTAAGACTATGGGACTTCAAGACAGGTACCTGTAAGACCATGAGTGGTCACACAGATTAAGTATCATCTGTGGATATATCCAGTGATTCAGAGTTCATCGTATCGGGAAGTGCAGATTATACGGTAAGACTATGGGACGTCAAGACAGGTACCTGTAAGACCATGAGTGGTCAAACAGATTATGTATATGCTGTGGCTATATCCAGTGATTCAGAGTTCATCGTATCGGGAAGTAGAGATAAGACGGTGAGACTATGGGACGTCAAGACAGGTACTTGTAAGACCATGAGTGGTCAAACAGATTCTGTATATGCTGTGGCTATATCCAGTGATTCAGAGTTCATCGTATCGGGAAGTTATAATAAGACGGTGAGACTATGGGACGTCAAGACAGGTACTTGTAAGACCATGAGTGGTCAAACAGATTATGTATATGCTGTGGCTATATCCAGTGATTCAGAGTTCATCGTATCGGGAAGTGCAGATTATACGGTGAGACTATGGGACGTCAAGACAGGTACCTGTAAGACCATGAGTGGTCAAACAGATTGAGTATATGCTGTGGCTATATCCAGTGATTCAGAGTTCATCGTATCGGGAAGTAGAGATAAGACGGTGAGACTATGGGACGTCAAGACAGGTACCTGTAAGACCATGAGTGGTCACACAGATTCAGTATCATCTGTGGCTATATCCAGTGATTCAGAGTTCATTGTATCGGGAAGTGATGATAAGACGGTGAGACTATGGGACGTCAAGACAGGTACCTGTAAGACCATGAGTGGTCACACAGATTCAGTATCATCTGTGGCTATATCCAGTGATTCAGAGTTCATTGTATCGGGAAGTAGAGATAAGACGGTGAGACTATGGGACGTCAAGACAGGTACCTGTAAGACCATGAGTGGTCACACAGATTCAGTATCATCTGTGGCTATATCCAGTGATTCAGAGTTCATTGTATCGGGAAGTGATGTTAATACGGTGAGACTATGGGACGTCAAGACAGGTACCTGTAAGACCATGAGTGGTCACACTAGTTATGTATGATCTGTGGCTATATCCAGTGATTCAGAGTTCATCGTATCGGGAAGTGCAGATTATACGGTGAGACTATGGGACGTCAAGACAGGTACTTGTAAGACCATGAGTGGTCACAAAGATTATGCATATGCTGTGGCTATATCCAGTGATTCAGAGTTCATCGTATCGGGAAGTAGAGATAAGACGGTGAGACTATGGGACGTCAAGACAGGTACTTGTAAGACCATGAGTGGTCAAACAGATTGAGTATATGCTGTGGCTATATCCAGTGATTCAGAGTTCATCGTATCGGGAAGTTATAATAAGACGGTGAGACTATGGGACGTCAAGACAGGTACTTGTAAGACCATGAGTGGTCAAACAGATTCTGTATATGCTGTGGCTATATCCAGTGATTCAGAGTTCATCGTATCGGGAAGTTATAATAAGACGGTGAGACTATGGGACGTCAAGACAGGTACTTGTAAGACCATGAGTGGTCACACAGATTCTGTATATGCTGTGGCTATATCCAGTGATTCAGAGTTCATTGTATCGGGAAGTGATGTTAATACGGTGAGACTATGGGACGTCAAGACAGGTACCTGTAAGACCATGAGTGGTCACACTAGTTATGTAAATGCTGTGGCTATATCCAGTGATTCAGAGTTCATCGTATCGGGAAGTGCAGATAAGACGGTGAGACTATGGGACATCAAGACAGGTACTTGTAAGACTATGAGTGGTCACACAGATTAAGTATCATCTGTGGATATATCCAGTGATTCAGAGTTCATCGTATCGGGAAGTGCAGATTATACGGTAAGACTATGGGACTTCAAGACAGGTACCTGTAAGACCATGAGTGGTCACAAAGATTATGTATATGCTGTGGCTATATCCAGTGATTCAGAGTTCATCGTATCGGGAAGCGATGATAAGACGTTAAGACTATGGGACGTCAAGACAGGTACCTGTAAGACCATGAGTGGTCACACATATTCTGCATTATCTGTTGCTATATCCAGTGATTCAGAGTTCATCGTATCGGGAAGTGATGATTATACGGTGAGACTATGGGACGTCAAGACAGGTACCTGTAAGACCATGAGTGGTCACACAGATTCAGTATCATCTGTGGCTATATCCAGTGATTCAGAGTTCATTGTATCGGGAAGTAGAGATAAGACGGTGAGACTATGGGACGTCAAGACAGGTACCTATAAGACCATGAGTGGTCACACTAGTTATGTAAATGCTGTGGCTATATCCAGTGATTCAGAGTTCATCGTATCGGGAAGTAGAGATAAGACGGTGAGACTATGGGACGTCAAGACAGGTACCTGTAAGACCATGAGTGGTCACAAAGATTATGTATTATCTGTGGCTATATCCAGTGATTCAGAGTTCATCGTATCGGGAAGTGATGACAAGACGGTGAGACTATGGGACGTCAAGACAGGTACCTGTAAGACCATGAGTGATCACACAGATTCTGTATATGCTGTGGCTATATCCAGTGATTCAGAGTTCATCGTATCGGGAAGTGCAGATTATACGGTAAGACTATGGGACGTCAAGACAGGTACCTGTAAGACCATGAGTGGTCAAACAGATTATGTATATGCTGTGGCTATATCCAGTGATTCAGAGTTCATCGTATCGGGAAGTGATGTTAATACGGTGAGACTATGGGCGTCAAGACAGGTACCTGTAAGACCATGAGTGGTCACACTAGTCAAGTATATGCTGTGGCTATATCCAGTGATTCAGAGTTCATCGTATCGGGAAGTTATGATTATACGGTGAGACTATGGGACGTCAAGACAGGTACCTGTAAGACCATGAGTGGTCACACTAGTTATGTAAATGCTGTGGCTATATCCAGTGATTCAGAGTTCATCGTATCGGGAAGTGATGATAAGACGGTGAGACTATGGGACGTCAAGACAGGTACCTGTAAGACCATGAGTGGTCACAAAGATTATGTATTATCTGTGGCTATATCCAGTGATTCAGAGTTCATCGTATCGGGAAGTGATGACAAGACGGTGAGACTATGGGACGTCAAGACAGGTACCTGTAAGACCATGAGTGATCACACAGATTCTGTATATGCTGTGGCTATATCCAGTGATTCAGAGTTCATCGTATCGGGAAGTGCAGATTATACGGTAAGACTATGGGACGTCAAGACAGGTACCTGTAAGACCATGAGTGGTCAAACAGATTGAGTATATGCTGTGGCTATATCCAGTGATTCAGAGTTCATCGTATCGGGAAGTGCAGATTATACGGTAAGACTATGGGACGTCAAGACAGGTACCTGTAAGACCATGAGTGATCACACTAGTTATGTATTATCTGTGGCTATATCCAGTGATTCAGAGTTCATCGTATCGGGAAGTGCAGATTATACGGTAAGACTATGGGACGTCAAGACAGGTACCTGTAAGACCATGAGTGGTCACAAAGATTATGTATTATCTGTGGCTATATCCAGTGATTCAGAGTTCATCGTATCGGGAAGTGATGTTAATACGGTGAGACTATGGGACGTCAAGACAGGTACCTGTAAGACCATGAGTGGTCACACTAGTTATGTAAATGCTGTGGCTATATCCAGTGATTCAGAGTTCATCGTATCGGGAAGTAATGATAAGACGGTGAGACTATGGGACGTCAAGACAGGTACCTGTAAGACCATGAGTGGTCACAAAGATTATGTATTATCTGTGGCTATATCCAGTGATTCAGAGTTCATCGTATCGGGAAGTGATGTTAATACGGTGAGACTATGGGACGTCAAGACAGGTACCTGTAAGACCATGAGTGGTCACAAAGATTATGTATATGCTGTGGCTATATCCAGTGATTCAGAGTTCATCGTATCGGGAAGTGATGTTAATACGGTGAGACTATGGGACGTCAAAACAGGTACCTGTAAGACCATGAGTGGTCACAAAGATTATGTATATGCTGTGGCTATATCCAGTGATTCAGAGTTCATCGTATCGGGAAGTGATGATAAGACGGTGAGACTATGGGACGTCAAGACAGGTACCTGTAAGACCATGAGTGGTCAAACAGATTATGTATTATCTGTGGCTATATCCAGTGATTCAGAGTTCATCGTATCGGGAAGTGATGACAAGACGGTGAGACTATGGGACGTCAAGACAGGTACCTGTAAGACCATGAGTGATCACACTAGTTATGTATATGCTGTGGCTATATCCAGTGATTCAGAGTTCATCGTATCGGGAAGTAGAGATAAGACGGTGAGACTATGGGACGTCAAGACAGGTACCTGTAAGACCATGAGTGGTCACACTAGTTATGTAAATGCTGTGGCTATATCCAGTGATTCAGAGTTCATCGTATCGGGAAGTAGAGATAAGACGGTGAGACTATGGGACGTCAAGACAGGTACCTGTAAGACCATGAGTGGTCACAAAGATTATGTATATGCTGTGGCTATATCCAGTGATTCAGAGTTCATCGTATCGTGAAGTAGAGATAAGACGGTGAGACTATGGGCGTCAAGACAGGTACCTGTAAGACCATGAGTGGTCACACTAGTTATGTAAATGCTGTGGCTATATCCAGTGATTCAGAGTTCATCGTATCGGGAAGTAGAGATAAGACGGTGAGACTATGGGACATCAAGACAGGTACTTGTAAGACTATGAGTGGTCACACAGATTAAGTATCATCTGTGGATATATCCAGTGATTCAGAGTTCATCGTATCGGGAAGTGCAGATTATACGGTAAGACTATGGGACTTCAAGACAGGTACCTGTAAGACCATGAGTGGTCACAAAGATTATGTATATGCTGTGGCTATATCCAGTGATTCAGAGTTCATCGTATCGGGAAGCGATGATAAGACGTTAAGACTATGGGACGTCAAGACAGGTACCTGTAAGACCATGAGTGGTCACAAATATTATGTATATGCTGTGGCTATATCCAGTGATTCAGAGTTCATCGTATCGGGAAGTAGAGATAAGACGGTGAGACTATGGGACGTCAAGACAGGTACCTGTAAGACCATGAGTGATCACACTTATTCTGTAAGATCTGTGGCTATATCCAGTGATTCAGAGTTCATCGTATCGGGAAGTGCAGATTATACGGTGAGACTATGGGACGTCAAGACAGGTACTTGTAAGACCATGAGTGGTCAAACAGATTGAGTATATGCTGTGGCTATATCCAGTGATTCAGAGTTCATCGTATCGGGAAGTGCAGATTATACGGTAAGACTATGGGACGTCAAGACAGGTACCTGTAAGACCATGAGTGATCACACTAGTTATGTATTATCTGTGGCTATATCCAGTGATTCAGAGTTCATCGTATCGGGAAGTGATGATAAGACGGTGAGACTATGGGACGTCAAGACAGGTACCTGTAAGACCATGAGTGGTCACACTAGTTATGTAAATGCTGTGGCTATATCCAGTGATTCAGAGTTCATCGTATCGGGAAGTAGAGATAAGACGGTGAGACTATGGGACGTCAAGACAGGTACCTGTAAGACCATGAGTGGTCACACAGATTCAGTATCATCTGTGGCTATATCCAGTGATTCAGAGTTCATTGTATCGGGAAGTAGAGATAAGACGGTGAGACTATGGGACGTCAAGACAGGTACCTGTAAGACCATGAGTGGTCACACAGATTCAGTATCATCTGTGGCTATATCCAGTGATTCAGAGTTCATTGTATCGGGAAGTGATGTTAATACGGTGAGACTATGGGACGTCAAGACAGGTACCTGTAAGACCATGAGTGGTCACACTAGTTATGTATGATCTGTGGCTATATCCAGTGATTCAGAGTTCATCGTATCGGGAAGTGCAGATTATACGGTGAGACTATGGGACGTCAAGACAGGTACTTGTAAGACCATGAGTGGTCAAACAGATTGAGTATATGCTGTGGCTATATCCAGTGATTCAGAGTTCATCGTATCGGGAAGTAGAGATAAGACGGTGAGACTATGGGACGTCAAGACAGGTACCTGTAAGACCATGAGTGATCACACTTATTCTGTAAGATCTGTGGCTATATCCAGTGATTCAGAGTTCATCGTATCGGGAAGTTATAATAAGACGGTGAGACTATGGGACGTCAAGACAGGTACTTGTAAGACCATGAGTGGTCAAACAGATTCTGTATATGCTGTGGCTATATCCAGTGATTCAGAGTTCATCGTATCGGGAAGTGCAGATTATACGGTAAGACTATGGGACGTCAAGACAGGTACCTGTAAGACCATGAGTGGTCAAACAGATTCTGTATATGCTGTGGCTATATCCAGTGATTCAGAGTTCATCGTATCGGGAAGTGCAGATTATACGGTAAGACTATGGGACTTCAAGACAGGTACCTGTAAGACCATGAGTGGTCACACAGATTCTGTATATGCTGTGGCTATATCCAGTGATTCAGAGTTCATTGTATCGGGAAGTGATGTTAATACGGTGAGACTATGGGACGTCAAGACAGGTACCTGTAAGACCATGAGTGGTCACACTAGTTATGTAAATGCTGTGGCTATATCCAGTGATTCAGAGTTCATCGTATCGGGAAGTGCAGATAAGACGGTGAGACTATGGGACATCAAGACAGGTACTTGTAAGACTATGAGTGGTCACACAGATTAAGTATCATCTGTGGATATATCCAGTGATTCAGAGTTCATCGTATCGGGAAGTGCAGATTATACGGTAAGACTATGGGACTTCAAGACAGGTACCTGTAAGACCATGAGTGGTCACAAAGATTATGTATATGCTGTGGCTATATCCAGTGATTCAGAGTTCATCGTATCGGGAAGCGATGATAAGACGTTAAGACTATGGGACGTCAAGACAGGTACCTGTAAGACCATGAGTGGTCACACATATTCTGCATTATCTGTGGCTATATCCAGTGATTCAGAGTTCATCGTATCGGGAAGTGATGATAATACGGTGAGACTATGGGACGTCAAGACAGGTACCTGTAAGACCATGAGTGGTCACACAGATTCAGTATCATCTGTGGCTATATCCAGTGATTCAGAGTTCATTGTATCGGGAAGTAGAGATAAGACGGTGAGACTATGGGACGTCAAGACAGGTACCTATAAGACCATGAGTGGTCAAAAGATTCTGTATATGCTGTGGCTATATCCAGTGATTCAGAGTTCATCGTATCGGGAAGTGCAGATTATACGGTGAGACTATGGGACGTCAAGACAGGTACCTGTAAGACCATGAGTGGTCACACAGATTCAGTATCATCTGTGGCTATATCCAGTGATTCAGAGTTCATTGTATCGGGAAGTAGAGATAAGACGGTGAGACTATGGGACGTCAAGACAGGTACCTATAAGACCATGAGTGGTCACACTAGTTATGTAAATGCTGTGGCTATATCCAGTGATTCAGAGTTCATCGTATCGGGAAGTAGAGATAAGACGGTGAGACTATGGGACGTCAAGACAGGTACTTGTAAGACCATGAGTGGTCAAACTGATTGAGTATATCTGTGGCTATATCCAGTGATTCAGAGTTCATCGTATCGGGAAGTAGAGATAAGACGGTGAGACTATGGGACGTCAAGACAGGTACTTGTAAGACCATGAGTGGTCAAACAGATTGAGTATATGCTGTGGCTATATCCAGTGATTCAGAGTTCATCGTATCGGGAAGTAGAGATAAGACGGTGAGACTATGGGACGTCAAGACAGGTACCTGTAAGACCATGAGTGATCACACTAGTTATGTATATGCTGTGGCTATATCCAGTGATTCAGAGTTCATCGTATCGGGAAGTAGAGATAAGACGGTGAGACTATGGGACGTCAAGACAGGTACCTGTAAGACCATGAGTGGTCACACTAGTTATGTAAATGCTGTGGCTATATCCAGTGATTCAGAGTTCATCGTATCGTGAAGTAGAGATAAGACGGTGAGACTATGGGCGTCAAGACAGGTACCTGTAAGACCATGAGTGGTCACACATATTCTGTATATGCTGTGGCTATATCCAGTGATTCAGAGTTCATCGTATCGGGAAGTGCAGATAAGACGGTGAGACTATGGGACATCAAGACAGGTACTTGTAAGACTATGAGTGGTCACACAGATTAAGTATCATCTGTGGATATATCCAGTGATTCAGAGTTCATCGTATCGGGAAGTGCAGATTATACGGTAAGACTATGGGACTTCAAGACAGGTACCTGTAAGACCATGAGTGGTCACAAAGATTATGTATATGCTGTGGCTATATCCAGTGATTCAGAGTTCATCGTATCGGGAAGCGATGATAAGACGTTAAGACTATGGGACGTCAAGACAGGTACCTGTAAGACCATGAGTGGTCACAAATATTATGTATATGCTGTGGCTATATCCAGTGATTCAGAGTTCATCGTATCGGGAAGTAGAGATAAGACGGTGAGACTATGGGACGTCAAGACAGGTACCTGTAAGACCATGAGTGGTCACACTAGTTATGTAAATGCTGTGGCTATATCCAGTGATTCAGAGTTCATCGTATCGGGAAGTAGAGATAAGACGGTGAGACTATGGGACGTCAAGACAGGTACCTGTAAGACCATGAGTGATCACACTAGTTATGTATATGCTGTGGCTATATCCAGTGATTCAGAGTTCATCGTATCGGGAAGTGCAGATTATACGGTGAGACTATGGGACGTCAAGACAGGTACTTGTAAGACCATGAGTGGTCAAACAGATTGAGTATATGCTGTGGCTATATCCAGTGATTCAGAGTTCATCGTATCGGGAAGTGCAGATTATACGGTAAGACTATGGGACTTCAAGACAGGTACCTGTAAGACCATGAGTGGTCACACAGATTCTGTATATGCTGTGGCTATATCCAGTGATTCAGAGTTCATTGTATCGGGAAGTGATGTTAATACGGTGAGACTATGGGACGTCAAGACAGGTACTTGTAAGACCATGAGTGGTCAAACAGATTATGTATATGCTGTGGCTATATCCAGTGATTCAGAGTTCATCGTATCGGGAAGTGATGATTATACGGTAAGACTATGGGACTTCAAGACAGGTACCTGTAAGACCATGAGTGGTCACACAGATTCTGTATATGCTGTGGCTATATCCAGTGATTCAGAGTTCATTGTATCGGGAAGTGATGTTAATACGGTGAGACTATGGGACGTCAAGACAGGTACCTGTAAGACCATGAGTGGTCACACTAGTTATGTAAATGCTGTGGCTATATCCAGTGATTCAGAGTTCATCGTATCGGGAAGTGCAGATAAGACGGTGAGACTATGGGACATCAAGACAGGTACTTGTAAGACTATGAGTGGTCACACAGATTAAGTATCATCTGTGGATATATCCAGTGATTCAGAGTTCATCGTATCGGGAAGTGCAGATTATACGGTAAGACTATGGGACTTCAAGACAGGTACCTGTAAGACCATGAGTGGTCACAAAGATTATGTATATGCTGTGGCTATATCCAGTGATTCAGAGTTCATCGTATCGGGAAGCGATGATAAGACGTTAAGACTATGGGACGTCAAGACAGGTACCTGTAAGACCATGAGTGGTCACACATATTCTGCATTATCTGTTGCTATATCCAGTGATTCAGAGTTCATCGTATCGGGAAGTGATGATTATACGGTGAGACTATGGGACGTCAAGACAGGTACCTGTAAGACCATGAG
This sequence comes from Loxodes magnus, assembly GCA_946699065.1. NCBI lineage: Eukaryota > Ciliophora > Karyorelictea > Loxodida > Loxodidae > Loxodes > Loxodes magnus. Next base: position 59,568 of record CAMPDV010000021.1, on the reverse strand, counting down.
TGGTCACACAGATTCAGTATCATCTGTGGCTATATCCAGTGATTCAGAGTTCATTGTATCGGGAAGTAGAGATAAGACGGTGAGACTATGGGACGTCAAGACAGGTACCTATAAGACCATGAGTGGTCACACTAGTTATGTAAATGCTGTGGCTATATCCAGTGATTCAGAGTTCATCGTATCGGGAAGTAGAGATAAGACGGTGAGACTATGGGACGTCAAGACAGGTACCTGTAAGACCATGAGTGGTCACACAGATTCAGTATCATCTGTGGCTATATCCAGTGATTCAGAGTTCATTGTATCGGGAAGTAGAGATAAGACGGTGAGACTATGGGACGTCAAGACAGGTACCTATAAGACCATGAGTGGTCACACTAGTTATGTAAATGCTGTGGCTATATCCAGTGATTCAGAGTTCATCGTATCGGGAAGTAGAGATAAGACGGTGAGACTATGGGACGTCAAGACAGGTACTTGTAAGACCATGAGTGGTCAAACTGATTGAGTATATGCTGTGGCTATATCCAGTGATTCAGAGTTCATCGTATCGGGAAGTAGAGATAAGACGGTGAGACTATGGGACGTCAAGACAGGTACTTGTAAGACCATGAGTGGTCAAACAGATTGAGTATATGCTGTGGCTATATCCAGTGATTCAGAGTTCATCGTATCGGGAAGTAGAGATAAGACGGTGAGACTATGGGACGTCAAAACAGGTACCTGTAAGACCATGAGTGATCACACTAGTTATGTATATGCTGTGGCTATATCCAGTGATTCAGAGTTCATCGTATCGGGAAGTAGAGATAAGACGGTGAGACTATGGGACGTCAAGACAGGTACCTGTAAGACCATGAGTGGTCAAACAGATTATGTAAATGCTGTGGCTATATCCAGTGATTCAGAGTTCATCGTATCGTGAAGTAGAGATAAGACGGTGAGACTATGGGACGTCAAGACAGGTACCTGTAAGACCATGAGTGGTCACACATATTCTGTATATGCTGTGGCTATATCCAGTGATTCAGAGTTCATCGTATCGGGAAGTGCAGATAAGACGGTGAGACTATGGGACATCAAGACAGGTACTTGTAAGACTATGAGTGGTCACACAGATTAAGTATCATCTGTGGATATATCCAGTGATTCAGAGTTCATCGTATCGGGAAGTGCAGATTATACGGTAAGACTATGGGACTTCAAGACAGGTACCTGTAAGACCATGAGTGGTCACAAAGATTATGTATATGCTGTGGCTATATCCAGTGATTCAGAGTTCATCGTATCGGGAAGCGATGATAAGACGTTAAGACTATGGGACGTCAAGACAGGTACCTGTAAGACCATGAGTGGTCACAAATATTATGTATATGCTGTGGCTATATCCAGTGATTCAGAGTTCATCGTATCGGGAAGTAGAGATAAGACGGTGAGACTATGGGACGTCAAGACAGGTACCTGTAAGACCATGAGTGGTCACACTAGTTATGTAAATGCTGTGGCTATATCCAGTGATTCAGAGTTCATCGTATCGGGAAGTAGAGATAAGACGGTGAGACTATGGGACGTCAAGACAGGTACCTGTAAGACCATGAGTGATCACACTTATTCTGTAAGATCTGTGGCTATATCCAGTGATTCAGAGTTCATCGTATCGGGAAGTGCAGATTATACGGTGAGACTATGGGACGTCAAGACAGGTACTTGTAAGACCATGAGTGGTCAAACAGATTGAGTATATGCTGTGGCTATATCCAGTGATTCAGAGTTCATCGTATCGGGAAGTAGAGATAAGACGGTGAGACTATGGGACGTCAAGACAGGTACCTGTAAGACCATGAGTGATCACACTTATTCTGTAAGATCTGTGGCTATATCCAGTGATTCAGAGTTCATCGTATCGGGAAGTGCAGATTATACGGTGAGACTATGGGACGTCAAGACAGGTACTTGTAAGACCATGAGTGGTCAAACAGATTGAGTATATGCTGTGGCTATATCCAGTGATTCAGAGTTCATCGTATCGGGAAGTAGAGATAAGACGGTGAGACTATGGGACGTCAAGACAGGTACTTGTAAGACCATGAGTGGTCACACAGATTGAGTATATGCTGTGGCTATATCCAGTGATTCAGAGTTCATCGTATCGGGAAGTGCAGATTATACGGTGAGACTATGGGACGTCAAGACAGGTACTTGTAAGACCATGAGTGGTCAAACAGATTGAGTATATGCTGTGGCTATATCCAGTGATTCAGAGTTCATCGTATCGGGAAGTAGAGATAAGACGGTGAGACTATGGGACGTCAAGACAGGTACCTGTAAGACCATGAGTGATCACACTTATTCTGTAAGATCTGTGGCTATATCCAGTGATTCAGAGTTCATCGTATCGGGAAGTGCAGATTATACGGTGAGACTATGGGACGTCAAGACAGGTACTTGTAAGACCATGAGTGGTCAAACAGATTGAGTATATGCTGTGGCTATATCCAGTGATTCAGAGTTCATCGTATCGGGAAGTGCAGATTATACGGTGAGACTATGGGACGTCAAGACAGGTACCTGTAAGACCATGAGTGGTCACACAGATTCAGTATCATCTGTGGCTATATCCAGTGATTCAGAGTTCATTGTATCGGGAAGTGATGTTAATACGGTGAGACTATGGGACGTCAAGACAGGTACCTGTAAGACCATGAGTGGTCAAACAGATTGAGTATATGCTGTGGCTATATCCAGTGATTCAGAGTTCATCGTATCGGGAAGTAGAGATAAGACGGTGAGACTATGGGACGTCAAGACAGGTACCTGTAAGACCATGAGTGGTCACACAGATTCAGTATCATCTGTGGCTATATCCAGTGATTCAGAGTTCATTGTATCGGGAAGTGATGTTAATACGGTGAGACTATGGGACGTCAAGACAGGTACCTGTAAGACCATGAGTGGTCACAAAGATTATGTATATGATGTGGCTATATCCAGTGATTCAGAGTTCATCGTATCGGGAAGTGCAGATTATACGGTGAGACTATGGGACGTCAAGACAGGTACCTGTAAGACCATGAGTGGTCACACTAGTTATGTAAATGCTGTGGCTATATCCAGTGATTCAGAGTTCATCGTATCGGGAAGTAGAGATAAGACGGTGAGACTATGGGACGTCAAGACAGGTACCTGTAAGACCATGAGTGGTCACACTAGTTATGTAAATGCTGTGGCTATATCCAGTGATTCAGAGTTCATCGTATCGGGAAGTAGAGATAAGACGGTGAGACTATGGGACGTCAAGACAGGTACCTGTAAGACCATGAGTGGTCAAACAGATTGAGTATATGCTGTGGCTATATCCAGTGATTCAGAGTTCATCGTATCGGGAAGTAGAGATAAGACGGTGAGACTATGGGACGTCAAGACAGGTACCTGTAAGACCATGAGTGGTCACACTAGTTATGTAAATGCTGTGGCTATATCCAGTGATTCAGAGTTCATCGTATCGGGAAGTGATGATAATACGGTGAGACTATGGGACGTCAAGACAGGTACCTGTAAGACCATGAGTGGTCACACATATTCTGCATTATCTGTTGCTATATCCAGTGATTCAGAGTTCATCGTATCGGGAAGTGATGATTATACGGTGAGACTATGGGACGTCAAGACAGGTACCTGTAAGACCATGAGTGGTCACACTAGTTATGTAAATGCTGTGGCTATATCCAGTGATTCAGAGTTCATCGTATCGGGAAGTAGAGATAAGACGGTGAGACTATGGGACGTCAAGACAGGTACCTGTAAGACCATGAGTGGTCAAACAGATTATGTATATGCTGTGGCTATATCCAGTGATTCAGAGTTCATCGTATCGGGAAGTGCAGATTATACGGTGAGACTATGGGACGTCAAGACAGGTACTTGTAAGACCATGAGTGGTCAAACAGATTGAGTATATGCTGTGGCTATATCCAGTGATTCAGAGTTCATCGTATCGGGAAGTAGAGATAAGACGGTGAGACTATGGGACGTCAAGACAGGTACCTGTAAGACCATGAGTGGTCACACAGATTCAGTATCATCTGTGGCTATATCCAGTGATTCAGAGTTCATCGTATCGGGAAGTAGAGATAAGACGGTGAGACTATGGGACGTCAAGACAGGTACCTGTAAGACCATGAGTGGTCACACTAGTTATGTAAATGCTGTGGCTATATCCAGTGATTCAGAGTTCATCGTATCGGGAAGTAGAGATAAGACGGTGAGACTATGGGACGTCAAGACAGGTACCTGTAAGACCATGAGTGATCACACTTATTCTGTAAGATCTGTGGCTATATCCAGTGATTCAGAGTTCATCGTATCGGGAAGTGCAGATTATACGGTGAGACTATGGGACGTCAAGACAGGTACTTGTAAGACCATGAGTGGTCAAACAGATTGAGTATATGCTGTGGCTATATCCAGTGATTCAGAGTTCATCGTATCGGGAAGTAGAGATAAGACGGTGAGACTATGGGACGTCAAGACAGGTACCTGTAAGACCATGAGTGATCACACTTATTCTGTAAGATCTGTGGCTATATCCAGTGATTCAGAGTTCATCGTATCGGGAAGTGCAGATTATACGGTGAGACTATGGGCGTCAAGACAGGTACCTGTAAGACCATGAGTGGTCACAAAGATTATGTATATGCTGTGGCTATATCCAGTGATTCAGAGTTCATCGTATCGGGAAGTGCAGATTATACGGTGAGACTATGGGACGTCAAGACAGGTACCTGTAAGACCATGAGTGATCACACTAGTTATGTATATGCTGTGGCTATATCCAGTGATTCAGAGTTCATCGTATCGGGAAGTGCAGATTATACGGTGAGACTATGGGACGTCAAGACAGGTACTTCTAAGACCATGAGTGGTCAAACAGATTATTTATATGCTGTGGCTATATCCAGTGATTCAGAGTTCATCGTATCGGGAAGTGCAGATTATACGGTGAGACTATGGGACGTCAAGACAGGTACCTGTAAGACCATGAGTGATCACACTAGTTATGTATATGCTGTGGCTATATCCAGTGATTCAGAGTTCATCGTATCGGGAAGTGCAGATTATACGGTAAGACTATGGGACTTCAAGACAGGTACTTCTAAGACCATGAGTGGTCAAACAGATTATGTATATGCTGTGGCTATATCCAGTGATTCAGAGTTCATCGTATCGGGAAGTGCAGATTATACGGTGAGACTATGGGACGTCAAGACAGGTACCTGTAAGACCATGAGTGGTCAAACAGATTGAGTATATGCTGTGGCTATATCCAGTGATTCAGAGTTCATCGTATCGGGAAGTAGAGATAAGACGGTGAGACTATGGGACGTCAAGACAGGTACCTGTAAGACCATGAGTGGTCACACAGATTCAGTATCATCTGTGGCTATATCCAGTGATTCAGAGTTCATTGTATCGGGAAGTGATGATAAGACGGTGAGACTATGGGACGTCAAGACAGGTACCTGTAAGACCATGAGTGGTCACACTAGTTATGTAAATGCTATGGCTATATCCAGTGATTCAGAGTTCATCGTATCGGGAAGTTATGATAATACGGTGAGACTATGGGACGTCAAGACAGGTACCTGTAAGACCATGAGTGGTCACAAAGATTATGTATATGCTGTGGCTATATCCAGTGATTCAGAGTTCATCGTATCGGGAAGTGCAGATTATACGGTGAGACTATGGGACGTCAAGACAGGTACCTGTAAGACCATGAGTGATCACACTAGTTATGTATATGCTGTGGCTATATCCAGTGATTCAGAGTTCATCGTATCGGGAAGTGCAGATTATACGGTGAGACTATGGGACGTCAAGACAGGTACTTGTAAGACCATGAGTGGTCAAACAGATTCAGTATCATCTGTGGCTATATCCAGTGATTCTAGTTCATCGTATCGGGAAGTAGAGATAAGACGGTGAGACTATGGGACGTCAAGACAGGTACCTGTAAGACCATGAGTGGTCACACAGATTCAGTATCATCTGTGGCTATATCCAGTGATTCAGAGTTCATTGTATCGGGAAGTGATGTTAATACGGTGAGACTATGGGACGTCAAGACAGGTACCTGTAAGAACATGAGTGGTCACAAAGATTATGTATATGCTGTGGCTATATCCAGTGATTCAGAGTTCATCGTATCGGGAAGTGCAGATTATACGGTGAGACTATGGGACGTCAAGACAGGTACCTGTAAGACCATGAGTGATCACACTAGTTATGTATATGCTGTGGCTATATCCAGTGATTCAGAGTTCATCGTATCGGGAAGTGCAGATTATACGGTAAGACTATGGGACTTCAAGACAGGTACTTCTAAGACCATGAGTGGTCAAACAGATTATGTATATGCTGTGGCTATATCCAGTGATTCAGAGTTCATCGTATCGGGAAGTGCAGATTATACGGTGAGACTATGGGACGTCAAGACAGGTACCTGTAAGACCATGAGTGGTCACACTAGTTATGTAAATGCTGTGGCTATATCCAGTGATTCAGAGTTCATCGTATCGGGAAGTAGAGATAAGACGGTGAGACTATGGGACGTCAAGACAGGTACCTGTAAGACCATGAGTGGTCACACATATTCTGCATTATCTGTTGCTATATCCAGTGATTCAGAGTTCATCGTATCGGGAAGTGATGATTATACGGTGAGACTATGGGACGTCAAGACAGGTACCTGTAAGACCATGAGTGGTCACACAGATTCAGTATCATCTGTGGCTATATCCAGTGATTCAGAGTTCATTGTATCGGGAAGTGATGTTAATACGGTGAGACTATGGGACGTCAAGACAGGTACCTGTAAGACCATGAGTGGTCACAAAGATTATGTATATGCTGTGGCTATATCCAGTGATTCAGAGTTCATCGTATCGGGAAGTGCAGATTATACGGTGAGACTATGGGACGTCAAGACAGGTACCTGTAAGACCATGAGTGATCACACTAGTTATGTATATGCTGTGGCTATATCCAGTGATTCAGAGTTCATCGTATCGGGAAGTGCAGATTATACGGTAAGACTATGGGACTTCAAGACAGGTACCTGTAAGACCATGAGTGGTCAAACAGATTATGTATATGCTGTGGCTATATCCAGTGATTCAGAGTTCATCGTATCGGGAAGTGCAGATTATACGGTAAGACTATGGGACTTCAAGACAGGTACCTGTAAGACCATAAGTCGTCTTCTTTTTTCAATTTTTTTACCTTTTAACTTATTTATTAAAAAGAAAATGTTTTTCATACAATTAAAGATTTTTTTAAATTATCAAAATTTCAATTTCAATGCATTTTATTTATTTTTTTGGATATTGTAATCGTTTTTCCTTTGTTTATTTTCTTTTTTTTAAAACTGATCTTCAAAGTTAAAGTAAACTTGTTTTGAGAACTTTTTTCGAGTTAACAACATTTATAAAATAATTTTAAGAATGTGAATAAAAGTACAGAAAAAATTTGTTTTAACTTTATGACTATATAAATCTTTGAGAATCAAAATATTTTAAAATTTTAAATATTTCATTTTATTTAATAATGACAGGCCAAAATATTTTCGATTAAAGATACAAAATATTTTATAGAGACATAAATATTTTTCTTGATCAAATAAACTAATGAAAACGTCATGACTAATTTAAATTAATTACGCTTATTTAGCCGGATTGAAGTCTTCTATTAATTTTACTTCAAAATAAATTTAAATGTTTATTCGTTTTGAGAAATAACAAAAAAGATTAAAGAATCCTATTTTATATATCTTACTTAAATATAACACATATAACCCTTTAAACAATTCTCCATATCACTTTTAGTCTCCTTTTAAAAATCTTAGATCTCTAACTATTTTAGATTCAAATCCTTACTTGTAGAGATTTGATGTCGAAATGTAGTACGGATTTAAAGTAGGTAAATTATGCTCTCAATAAATATTCTATAAAAGAACTTTACTTGAATTACTTTATTTTAAAAATCAAGAGACTATCGTCATTTTTATTTAATTTTTAAAAAACATTTGATTCAGTAATTTGATTAAATTTATTAAAATATTGAATAAGATCAAAGTACCTTAAGGAATAATAAGTTTCCGATCAATCATATATAAAGAGGAGAGAATAAGATTAAGAATATATTATCTTATCTCTGAAGAATTTGAAACTAAGCGGAGTAAAATAGGATGTATCTGCTCCCCGAAATTATTCAATATAGTATTAAATTAGTTATTGAATGAACTAAAGGAAAAAGAAGTTGGTATTAAAATGCAGACCGAAACGGAATTGAGAACAGAAGTAAGATATATAGGCGCCCTAGCATATGCTGATGATATTGTACCATTAGTTCATCCAGATTAACTAGATGATTTAACTGATATGCTATAATTATGATCATAACGCTATAATTTATAAATTGCGGACACAACAAAATGAATAGTATGAAATGGTAATGCATGACAAAAATAAGAGATAATCACGATAAATGGTATAGTAATAGAGAAAGTGAAGGAATTTAAGTATTTGGGTCATTGGATATAAGAAAATATTTCATATTAAAAACATCTGGAGTCAAGAATCTAAGAATGCCAGAAAACCCAAGCATGAATTTTAAGCAAATTAAAATTTATAAAAGAATCACTCTATATAATGCATCTATAATAATAAAATTCTTTATAAATCAAATATTTGGTTATGGAAGCGATTGTATTCCATACATAGAGGAAGCTATAGGAAATAACTCTTTAAATAAATTCTAAATATAAAAAAATGAATGATTTCTAAATATCGCGGGATTAAAATCTTGACGAATCTTCTTTACCTAAAAATAAAGAACTGCTATCTAATTAAATGAGCATAGGTAGTTGCTCGACTACTTTCTAAAATTTATCCTGATTAATTTCAACTAAAATCCGTGAAGCATATTATAAACTTGTTAAGAGCTTTATTAAATAATTGTAGTTAATCTCCAGTTAACAAGATCCTTCGAATTCCGTTAAAATTACTTCGAAATTCCTTAAGAACTGGAAATTAGCTAACAAGAATTCTAAAGATTCAAAAATATATTTATAGATAAAAAAAACTAGATTGGTACCTCAGTCTCAACACTCGTATCAAAAGTATCCTCTACATAGTAAGATACTTTTGATAATTCATTCTCTAACCAGTTAAAAGCAGTAAATAATATTATGAATATTTAAGATACTCTTTAAGTTGAAAAATAAAATGAAATACTTCTAAATGAAGTAAAAAAACTCAAGATTAAAATATAAAAATTAACTGATAAATAAATAAAATTATTATAGAGCGCGTAGCACCTCATTGGCGCGCAGCTCTTTCAATATTAATATTTAATATTAAGAAAAATGTTCTCATGTTTCTTGTTAAAATTCTAGAGGTCCGAAGAGTCATGTCAGCTTCTCCAAATGGGGAATCTTCTTATTAAAATTTATTCTAAAATCTTGAGTTAAACGCTCCAGTCTTCTTGAATAAGGTCCAAATAAGAGATAGTTATTAAGTCGGTAATAAGAAGGCCCGTCACTCAAACTTTCATACTGCTAGAGAGAACCCTCGGGGTAAGTTAGGTATGTCTCAACGGAGCTTATCCACCATTCCCCGTTGTGACATCTAGTGTGAGATTACTCGCAATGCAATATACTCTGCACCAGATTACTTACTAATTTGTCTGACGCGGCCGACATCCATTTTATATTTTTTATATATAATAACAATTCTTTAGAAAAACTAAACACTATTCTTACATAAAATAATCAAAATATTTAAGTCACGAAAAGTTCTTATGAAGCAACCTTTGAATAGTATAATACTTATATAAATAAAATTACTAAGAAAATCAAGGAAATAAAAAATGAAAATTAGATGCTAATGTTAGATCTATAAGAGTAATAATAATTAAAAATAAGGTCTAAGCAGTTAAATTTTGCAACAAATTAAATATAATTTTTAGATAAAGAAGTTTAAGCAAATTCCTGAATTTGCATTATTAATTAAATTGTCTAGACTTATATAAGTATTTCTGGAAGAAATGAATAATCAATATAAACAAATTATGATAGCTCAAAAGAAAAGTTAATTTAAACAGATGAAATAAAGAAATATATTGAATAAACTCTTAGTAATGAATAATTTACTTAAACAGAACTAGTTAAAAGTCATAAATAAACACAAAAAAATTTATAATCTAGTGATATACTAACCCATAAATAAATAAACTTCCTGCAAGTTTAAATTGAATTATATAAATAATATGAATAAGCATTAAAGCATATCTAACAAGAACTTTAAGAAGCTTATTAAATAAAAAATAAACACTGAAGCTTAATTATAAAATTATTAATATTTAAATCAATAATCTGCTGATTAGTGTTTAATGCTAAAGAATTAAATTTTATATTTGAGTAAAGAATTAGAAAAGCAATATTAAAATGGAAATAAGTAATATATGATGTATAAAACAGATTTACCATGAAAATAAAATATCATTTAAGATATATTAATATAAAAACAAAGAGAATTAGAAAATAATACAATAATTTATGCTTATCAGTTACAAATACAAAAAATAATTCAAGTTGAAATGCAAACTTAAGCGGAAGTAAATTCACATAAAATTAGTCAAACTTAAACAGACAATATAACTTAGGATAAAAAAATATAAGTTAAAGTTTAATGTTCAAATGCTTCATCTAGTACAATAAAAATTGAATAATATAATCAATTTTGCTAGACAAGTTTGCTTGATGAGAATTATATAAAACTCCAGTAATTCTATCATTAGCTAAATATTTAACTTCATTTGTAACAATTAAAAGTTTTAGTAAAACTTAAGAAAATAATAAGAATTTAATAAGTAATTAATGAAAGAATTATTTGATCTAAAAACCAAGCCTTGATAAAAAGATTAAATGAGCTAAAGAAACATTAATTATATTGAAAACTAGAATCGCACTGCTATTAAATAATCAAATCCTTGCAAAAGAAAACATGAAAAAGATGGAATTTAAATTCTTCCAGCTAAACGCAATATTAAATGTAAAAATGAAAGAGAAAGTGAACAGATAATACAATAAATTAATAAATTAATTAATTAACGTGGGTCTGCCATTATAGGCTATCCACGGATTAATGTTTTAATAATATAGTCTTGATACTCTTTTCTGCTTGTTTTAATTCACAAATGTGAAATCTTCTTCTCTCTATTCTTGAGACTCTGTCTAAGGCCGGAGTTTAAATTCTTAAGGAATTCTCATTCTAGTACAAAAATCAGTCTTGAGTATCTTCTATAGTTAAAAATCTTAGTTTATTTTTGCCTCAGCTATGCCTTGCTTTCCACCAAGCTACTATCCAAATTGACGGGCATAGTGAATAGGAGAGTTTCTGAGGCGCAAACTACAGAATAAGGCTCACTTTTTCTGATATTGAGTCTCAAGCTAGAGACTAGCTTAAGACTCACCGTCCATATTTTAAATTATTATAATATAAATAGGGTGAAAAACCCTTTCCTTCGGATGTTGCTTGGAGGCCCAGCAAGGCAAATAAAAAATAAGTGCAGACGGAGGATAAATCGGAGAAAGAGAAATCAATGACAAGAGAAAGCCGATGTAACAAGCAGAATAACTCTGAATACCAAGAAGAAATTTTCTTCATTATAGGTCGGGGAAACGTACCCGTAATCGCATATTGCATCCTATGCTTTGGAAGGAAAAATTACAGGGACTGCAGGAAGGGAAAACAGGGACAGAGATACATAACATTTTTTTTCGACATTAAATAAAATTAATTTAAAGAGCTGCGCACCAAAGAGAGTGCTATGCGCTCTATAATCCAATTTATTTATTTAAATAAAAAAATAACAATAAAACTTCACTCTCATTAAAGAAAATTAAATACTTTTTGAAGCACTTCATAAGATCAGACTAACAACACTTAAAACATGTAAACAAATCAGATAGAAATTAATATAAGACCACAAAAAAATAGAAAATAAGCAAAAATTATAAACTCAAATAGTTATAATAGAGAAAAAACAGAAAAAATGATGATTGAAAAAGGAAACTATCAGAAATCTTAAAAGAAAAAGAAATAAACAATAAAAAAATTAAATTTGTTTTAGATGATAAAAGGCATATAAATCGAAGTTTAAAAGTAATTAAAAAAAAAGTGTAGAAATGAACAACCGATTAAGATCTAAAAATCAAAAAAAAACTATAAATGCTGAAGAAAGATTTTATGAATGAATGAATTAACCAATCAATTAATTTACGTGGTTTCACCATTGATATTTTGACCACAAATTAAGAGAAAATCAAAAGTAAGAGTATTCTTGGAAATTATCTTATCAGACCAGAATCTTCTAAATTTTCTTCCAATAGATCATTATATCCTGATCTGAATAGTTAGAGTCAATTTCCATCATTAGGTCTTTTTAAAACAGTAGAATTCTATTTCTATTTTTTACTTTTCCAACTCTTTCATTGTCTTTAGATAGTTAAGCTATCTGTTAATCTTTTCTGAGGGCATCACAAGTTCCTTTCTACATTTTTTTAGAATTTTTATAAAGTTGCTAAATCATATTTTCATTTTTGTCCTCTTGATTAATTATTATAAATTCAAATATGCTCGTTGGATCCTGCTCTATAGTCTTTACCGTTTTTTTTCTAATAAGGAAGAATTTTTTAAATATAACTCCATTTTCTTTTCTCTTATATATCTTTCAGAAAATTTTTAATGTGACAATCTATTTCTTTTCTTTTGATTACTTGTAGAGTTCGTATCAGATTTTCGAATTTGTAATTTCCTTATACTATTTCTTCAAGTCTGAGTTTAAGAAGGCTTATTTTTATTAGTTATTACTGATAATTACGTTCGTGATATTTTCTATTAACTATTCTCTTTCTTCTTTGTATTATCTGCAATCTTCTATTATATGGATCTCATCTACCTTTCTATAATTGTAGAATTAAAATGCTTCACTCTCTATTAGATTTTTTTCTTTCTTTTCATTGTTTATTCTGCTCCATTACATTTGGCCCGTAGTCTAAATAAGTATCATATTTCCTGTTTTCTGTGTTTGTTGAATCTTAGATAGTTTGGTATTACTTGTATGAATTGTTCAATTAATTCACTCTAATTTTTTGCAGGTGATTATATTCTACATTCGTGTAATGAAATTTACATCATTATGGAACTTTATCGCTTTTTATCATTAATTTTCCATCTATTCCTTTTCATTTTTCTTGTATTATTATTTCGTCATTGAGCTGTAGTGCCTCCATTACCTTCCTTGAGTTATGTTTCAAATATATAGTTATTCCTCTTTGCTAATTGACATATTCGTCCATCCAATGTTGATTCTTAGTTTAGGAGCAATTTTCTTCTGAACATTATCATACGTTATCACATGTAATTTTGTAGTTTAAGGAAAATCAGTTCATTCTCTAGGATTTCGTTTTATGCTCAAAAAGGTCCATCTACTACAGCTCTTAATGATCTAAGCTGCATGATTTCCAATTAATTAATTAATTAATTTAAATATAATATTTCCAATATTTAAGAATAGTGAGACATAGTTGCAATAGATATAGTTTAGACTATAAATATTACAAATATATTGAAAGATAAAAGTTTGTAAATTTCAATCAGTTTCTTCTTGTTCTTTCTCTATCATATATTTTTATTTATTTTTTTGATTAAATTTTTCTTTTTTTCCCTCTAGAAACTCTTCTAACAACTCATCTTGTAGTTTAAACATTTCAAGACGCTTTTTTAGTAATTTGGAATTAAAATTTTTGATTAATTTGTCTATTTTAGGAATTTGATTTTTTGAAAAATGTTTGTTTATATAGTTTTAGTCATAAAGAATTAGTTTTTTTTTGTCTTTTTCTTTAAGATCTTTATGACTTTCGAATTCCTCAATAATATCTGCATAATATTAGCATTCAAAAATATGATCAGTTTCATCAAAGTCTTAGCCACATAAGCAAATAATGCTATATCTAACGTTAATGTGGCGATTACTGAGTTTTTATTGAAAATTATAAGAAAAATTTCTTAGTTTATTGATGGAAATAGTCTCTCTAATATAATGTTTATTATATTTGGTGTAAGTATTTTCAGGAAATACACTTAAATTATTTTATATTTAGTCTATAATTCTTTTTGCTGTTGGCATAAGTGTATTTCTAGAGAGACATTCCATTAAGAATTTATGCTTTATTTTTTATTCCTTGAGTTTATAAAAAATACATATTATTCTAAACATGTGACATGTCTCAAAATTATACAAATCGATGCATTTTTTTATATGTTTCTAGTATGGTAAATTAAATTTAGTGCATTTTTCTAATAAAAAAGCAGTGTCTGAGTTAGGATTTTCTTTGCTATATTACATTAATTTTTAATAAAAGTGCATTAAATTTTTAGTTGCTATATGTGTAAAAGGAAGCCAGTTAAGGTCAATAAAGCATGACTCATTTAATGTGAATTCTTAAGATCTAAACGCCTATCTTGAGATAAGTCTTTACGATTTTGTTATCTTGTTTTTTATTCCTTTAATTCCAGAAATAGTAGCTCACGGAGTAATATCACTTCCATATTCAACTTTAGGCAAAATAAAAGTTCTACAAAAAGTTTTGAAGCTGAGAGGGGATACTAATCCATATTAGAAAGTATTGCAGTAGCTTTTTAAATTGCTACTCTGTGTTTGGTAGCTACTGCTGTACAATGTAATTTGTAATTTTATTTTATTCCTAACTAATATCCTAAATAGTTAACTTCATCTTTTTAAGCAATTTAAATTCCATTGAACTTTAGAGTAATAGAAGGTTAGCTTTCTTTTCATTTATTTTTTTTCAAGAATTCTATTACTTCACATTTATCTACATTAATTGTAAGTTTTACTAAATCAAAAATTGTAGATGTAGCTTGTAATAATTTTTAGGCATTTTTCTAGGAAGAAGACAATTGGATTAAGTCGTCAGCAAAGGCTCGTACTACGAAAGTTTTAGATAATATTTGAAATCCTAATTTCTTCTAATTATCTTCTAAATATCTTATAACAATATCATAGTATAAAATTGCAAGTACAGGTGCATGGCTACTTCCTTATAATACTCCATTGTTATATTTAATTGTTCTTGTAAGATATCCATTAATTATAAACTTAGCATCAACATTATCGTAATATGATTCTAGTGCCAATATTAGGTCCAAAGGTAGCCTAAGTCTTCTAAGATGATCAAAAAGTAATTTTCAAGATATGCTATCAAATATTTTTTCTACATCTATTAAATTATCAATTAATTACTTTTTATGGGACCATCTACGATGCAAGTCTATAATTTACTAAATAGTTCAAATTTGCTAAGTAGTGGAGCGTTTACGAATAAATCCAAATTAGGCTGGATGTAAAATGTTTCGTTCATAAATATAATTATAAAGTCGTTATGTTAGTGCTTTATCATAAATTTTAAGTAGACAGTTCAATAAAGCGATAGGTCGTCAATTACATCAATTACTTTTGTTTCCCTTTTTGAAAATCGGAAGAATGTTTATTTTTTTCATTGCATTAGGTATTTTAAATGTTCTAAGTATGTTATTAATGAAACTTGTAATAATTTAATGCAAATCTTAACCTCCATATTTAATAAGTTCAGCTTTAGATTTTCATTACCTGTAGCTTTATTATTTGAAGCTAAGATATAATTTTTTTAATTTCAAATCATGTAAAAAGAGGCATATTTTATAAATGACTTAATTCCTAATTTAAGATAAAAGATTTATTTCTAAATATTCCATCTATTTTTCTATTTGAGAAGTAAAAATCTATCTTACTTATTTTCAAATGTTTATCAAAAATGTTAGTTTCCCAATTTTCAATAAATTGCTGTTTTTATTAAAGTTAAAATTCATCTAATTAAGAATTTTTGGGTTTATTAGATTCTAAGCTTGTTTAAACATTATTTAAGCATTTTTTTTAGGATCTTTATGTTTTTCCTTAGTTTTTTATTTTTTTAATTTCCAAAATTTGTGAAGATAATGCTTATAAGATTAAATTTTAAGCTAGTAAAGTTTGATAACTTCTTAATTATGACATCCATAAAAAGCTAATGCGTTCTAATATGCAATATTATCCTTTTTTACTTTAACAAATAACATAGTTAAGTAACTTGGCAATTGATAATAGTTTTTTCTTTAATTTAAAGATCCAAGTGCAATCTCAGATCACAGATGAATTGATACTAATTTTCAACAATTTTTTAACCAAGTTACTAGAATTGATAAAATTATCCCAAAAATAGTTTCTCGTGTTCAGATCCTATAATTTAAAAATTTAAAGAGTAATCGTTATTGTTAATCTTATTCATTTCTTTTTAAATTATAATTTAATGTAATACTTAGTGGAAAATAATCAGTATGCAAATCCGAATATTGGATAACTTTATAGTCAACGAAATCATCGGAATTTAAATGTTAAGTTGCCAGGAAGTAGCCATTACAATAGCATTAATTATTCACTCTATGAATAAATGTGTTGGACTCTTAATCATTTAAAATTATTAAATCATTTGCTTCTATAAAGTCTAGTAATCTTTAAGTATTATTATTGATTTGTGATGAATTATTACATTAGCAAGAAAGTAAGACATTAAAGTCGCCACAAAGGATAGTAGGGTTCTGGTCTTTATTTTTTATGATATTATTAAGATATTCATATGCAGTGTCCTTATATATATTTGATTTTTCATTTGTAGGCAAAAAACATGATGCAATTACTAAGTTTCCAACTCTCACGCTTATAAAATGTCCAGGAAAATTTGAGAAATCTAATTCATTTATTCAAGAATTAAGCTACTTTTTTACTAATAGACATACTCCACCTGCACGAGTATTTGCGTTTTAGTAATAGATATGATATTGTTCTATAATAATTGGGCAATATTTTTATTACGTTCATGTTTCATTTATTGAAAAAACGTCAAATTCATTATCAAGGATGAATTATTATAATGCCACCTGTTTACTAGCTATTGAGCTTATATTTACATATCCTATTTTTATTTTCTTAGATTCTTGTGTTTCACCAGGGAGTCCTCCCTAATATATATTTAGTCCCTTATGAATCTCTTTAGATATGTACCTGTTCTTTTTTATAATCAGGGTGTTAGTGGAAATATTAGATCAAAATATAAATTACTTAGATCGAATAAGATTCTAGTAGTTTATTGTCTATTTTAATAACATTTTAGGTACTATCTACAGTACCTTGAATTAATTCTTTATTAATTGTTATATACCTTCCTTGAACATTGCTCATTTAATATTAGTTCCTCCTTCACGAACTTTGTCTGATAAAGTTTTAGAGTTGAGGAGATTAAAAATTTTATTATAAATAAATAAATTGGATTATAGAGCGCGTAGCACTCTCGTTGGTGCGCAGCTCTTTAAATTAATTTTATTTAATGTCGAAAAAAAATTTTATGTCTCTCTGTCCCTGTTTTCCCTTCCTGCAGTCCCTGTAATTTTTCCTTCCAAAGCATAGGATGCAATATGCGATTACGGGTACGTTTCCCCGACCTATAATGAAGAAAATTTCTTCTTGGTATTCAGAGTTATTCTGCTTGTTACATCGGCTTTCTCTTGTCATTGATTTCTCTTTCTCCGATTTATCCTCCGACTGCGCTTATTTTTTATTTGCCTTGCTGGGCCTCCAAGCAGCATCCGAAGGAAAGGGCTTTCCACCCTATTTAAATTTTAATAGTTAATATCTCGATTTTATTTTATTATGTCAGTTATTAGTCTTTATAAATTCTTAATTTAGGCTAAACATGAATTAAACTATCTGTTTTTATTTATACTTTTTTTCAGTTGTAATTTCTTCGACTTCTCGTTGCATTTGGTTATTTTTTATATTTTAAGCTTAGTCTATAATATTAAAGTTTCGAATATTTAAGAAGCATTTCATGTTTTTTTTTCTAGTGCATTGGGAAGTTATTGTTAAGTTTAATAATAATTTTTTTTTTAAAAGATGACGTGGTTATAAGCATAGTATTTTCATACTTATTCTTATAAATATGAGTTTTATAAAAGATGCTTTTGATTTTAGCCTATATTTTTTGTTTAATTTATATATATTTTTTTAATATTTATCATCGAATATATGTACAAAGATTCTTTCATAGATCTATTTATTTATAATATGTTTTTGTTGATAGTTATAATTTTTTAAATTTCCATAATAATCTTTTTTTAAAAAAAAGTGAATGTCGGCAATTGTCAGGAGAACCATTGAACTTTAGGTAAAGTGTATACTACATAGCAAGTAATCTCTCACAATAAATGACATCGCAAAAAGAGTGAACAGGTTATGAAAAGATATTGCTAACTTTCTTAAGAATTCTCACAAAATGTATAAACGTTTTACTTACGTGCCTGCTGATGACTTAATAATTATGCTTATTTGAACCTTGTATAAAAGGACAAGTGCATCTAATTTAAAAGTCGAGATTCTTATTTAATAAGAAGATTTCCCATTTATTGAAGGTGACGTATCTTATTAAAAATTGATATAAATAAATAAATTTGATTATAGAGCGCGTAGCACTCTCATTGGTGCGCAGCTCTTTAAAAAAAATGTTTTATACTGACAAGAATGTTTATTACTGATAAAATTATCAGATACTGGTAGACCTTGTTCAATACTGGTATAATTATTCAGTACTGATAAAAATGTTCAATACTGATATAATTTAAGAATACTCGTAGTCTTTAATACTTGCTGGAGGTCCAAGGACATGGCAGGATTGTGTCTCATTGCATCACCAAAGCAGAGGACGACATGTGTCAATTATGGGTACTTAAATTCCCCACCTCTGATGAACCTCGCAATATTATTTCTTTTTCGTTCCAGATTTAAATCTAAACTAAGCCAGTGCCAAAGGTTTAACAATCTTATGTCTCGAGGCCAAACCAAAGCAGAGGAAGACATAAAGTCGATTATGGGTACTTAACTTCCCCAACCTCTGATGAAGATGACCTTATTGTTCACCTTCGAACAACTATGGCGGTTTTAAAGAATATATAATAAAATTATAACAAGAAACATGTAAACATTTTTCTTAATATGAAATATTAATTATAAAAGTGCTGCGCATAAAAGAAGTGCTAATAATTTTATTTATTTAAATTTTTTTATCTCTTTGTATTAAAGTCATTAATTTTTTATCATTATGGTTTGCAATTTAATTGTTTTTTTTAGTATTTAAGATTTTTTTTTCTTAAATTTAACATTTTCTCAGTATTCTTATTTCATTTCTAGTTATAATATTTTATCATTTACATTTACATTTTATTTTTATAATTTTTTTTATAATTTTTTTATAATTTTTTTTTAATTCAAAATACTAAAATATTTCAAATAAATTTTAACTATTTTATATCCTATTTTTTTTAAATTTTTTTATGTTAAATCTTATTTTTAAATAATAAAAATATTTTTTCAACTTTTATTTCAATATAATTAGTTTCTATATACTAAATTGTGTTTTACTCTTTATAAATGGATAGCAATCAATGTCCAAACTGTAAAAAGCAATTCAATTAAGACAAGCGAATATACAAATAGTTACCATGTGGATGTAGTTCATGTTTGAAGTGTTTTTAAACAGTATTTCAACTTTCAAAAAAAATCGAATGCGCGTAACACAATTAAGTTTACAACATAAAGCCTGAAGAGCTGCAAGGATATCAAGTTTAAGAACAAGTCCAGTAAGAAGTACAGCAGCAATTTGAAACAAAAATTGATCAAGCTCAGATTAATGAATAGTTCAAGTGGTTACATGGATATTAAGTTGATAAGTAAAATTACTATAACACAATAAGAGAAATAATTGAGAACAGTTCTTAGCTTATAAAGCATATCCAATCGTTATCAGTACATGAAATTTTCAAAACTTTAATAGATAAAGTTTCTCTCAGTAACATCAAAATTTAAAATTTAATATAACGATTATCCGAGTTTCAAGCAGCAAATCATTTGCAATAAGATTAAGCCTAAAGAACAGTTTAGTAATAAGAAAATCAAAACCGAATTGGTCAAGTCTAAGAATAATTTTAGGAAATCTTGAGAGAGATAGATGAATTAAAAAGAGAATAGAGTTAGCAATTAGATGTTTAAACTTTAAGAAATAATATTTAGGCATGTATGTTCAACGTCTTCAATTATCTAAGAGAGAATGCCAATGGTCAGTAATTATCATTAAGTCAGGCAGAGTAGTTAGTATAAAAGTTTTTCAAGCAATTTAAGTTTATAAGAGGACGTATTTAGTAATAAAACCAGGTAGTGCAATAAAAAAGTTAGATAAGATCTTAAAATGCCGATATTCAAAGTAAATAAAAAATTCAAAATATCTTTAAAGAATAATAAGAGCAAGTAATTTCCTAAAAATAAAGACAAGATATCGTGCAAGCTAAAGAATATACAATCAAGTTTGATATCTAGCAAAAGTAGAAATAAATCATCGACGTCAGAACTTTAGTTTCTGCAATGGAATCAAATTTAAGAAATCTTCAAAATGTCTTCAATTTTGATAACCAAGTAACTTAAGTTTGCTAATAATAATCAAACTTAATCGTGCCTATAGTTCCAAATCCCTCTAATCTATTACTTAACAACTAACTATAGTACGCCAATTAAAGATTATCAAACCTTGACTTAACTAACACTGATCTCTCGGATAGTACCTTCACCTCATGCAATTTTTCTAATTCCAACTTAACTTATGCTAACCTGCGTAACACAAAATTCATCAACTGTGACCTCTCTAATGCTAACCTAACGTCAATCATCACCGAACTCCCTCACATTTTCACTGGACACACTTCTGACGTAAATGATGTAGCCATCTCTGCTGACGGTAACTTAATAATATCTGGATCGTCTGACAAAACTCTAAGACTCTACAATATAGCTACAGGTACCTGTAAGACCATGAGTGATCACACAGATTCTGTATATGCTGTGGCTATATCCAGTGATTCAGAGTTCATCGTATCGGGAAGTGCAGATTATACGGTGAGACTATGGGACGTCAAGACAGGTACTTGTAAGACCATGAGTGGTCAAACAGATTCAGTATCATCTGTGGCTATATCCAGTGATTCTAGTTCATCGTATCGGGAAGTAGAGATAAGACGGTGAGACTATGGGACGTCAAGACAGGTACCTGTAAGACCATGAGTGGTCACACTAGTGTTGTATATGCTATGGCTATATCCAGTGATTCAGAGTTCATCGTATCGGGAAGTGAAGATTGTACGGTGAGACTATGGGACGTCAAGACAGGTACCTGTAAGACCATGAGTGTTCACACATATTCTGCATTATCTGTTGCTATATCCAGTGATTCAGAGTTCATCGTATCGGGAAGTGCAGATAATACGGTGAGACTATGGAACTCAAGAACATAATAATGTACAAAGGTCTTTTCGGGACACACCTCTTATGTCTTATCGGTAATATTCTCGAGCAACAACAAATATATCTTATCTGGATCTAAGGACAAGACAATAAGAATATGAAATATCAATACTGGCTAGTGTATCTGTGTACTAGAAGGGCATAATGATTAGGTTGGAAGTTTATCATTATCTAAGGACAATCAATGGTTAGTATCAAGTAACTAAAGTAAATTCTACAATGCTTAAACAAAAGATTACAATTTCCGAAGATGGAATATAGGAAGGATATTGAATGGAGAATAAACAACTAACTAATAACAGGTAAGTTCAAATTTAGCATTAATTATTTAGATTGACTGGAATAGAATATATGCTGACTACGGATTGCGATTTAAGAATTGCGTAATGAGTAATATTACAATGAATGTGGAGGAAAAGTAGAGATACATCAAGTGATCTTTATGAATTTAAACTATTTAAACTATTTAATTTTTACATTTAAGAGTTTAAAATTGCTAAGTCTTTAAGCTAATTATTTGTGTTCGCTTTCTTATTATTATTATTATATGTAATTTAAATCTTAAGATTCTGGATTTTTTCTAAGTCTTTCTTTTGAACTTAATTATTTTTTTTTAATAAATGTTAAACTTATTTAAAATAAAGTGTTAGATTAACTATCGAAATTTTTTTTAATTAAGTATTACTAAAAAAGTTAAAACCGCGTTAAAAACAAAAAGTTTTCTAGTGGTAGAAAAATTTTTTGAAGTGTGTACTAAGGCTAAAAATATTTAAATTTTCCAGTGTTTAAAATTTTTTGAAGTCCGTACTAGAGTTAAAATATTTAAAGTTTTCAGGTGTTAGGAAAAATTTTTGAGGTATATGCTAGAGCAAAAAAATTTTGATTTTCCAGTGGCAGAAAAATTTTTGAGGTATATACGCAGCCAAAAAATTTTAAATTTTTCTAGTATTATAAATTTTTTGGAGTATGTACTAAAGTAAAATTTTTTTTAATTTTTAGTATAGTATTAGTTTTTTTTTGAGTTATATGCTCGCGCATTTGTTTTGTATAAAATTTAGTTACGTTAGTTATAATCTTTTTATTATATACAACTAAGCATAATGTGCTTTTACAAAAGGAAAAATTTCGTATATAACATTTTTTTGATAGAGTATTAAATTTTTCATGAGTTAGAAGCCCCGAAAATGGCGAAAAACGTCAAAGCCTTTTTTTGCTCAGCGTTTTACACTATAGGGCCGAGTTGGGACGGAACAAGCTGGGGGATTTCGGGATTAGTAGAGGGTCAGAAAGGAATAAAATTTTTAAGGAAAAATTTTTAAAGTAGAAAAGGATTTTAAAAAAAATGGGAATAAAAAAAATAAAGACCATTTTTTTAATTTTGATTTTGAAAATTTTGATTTTGGTTCTGAAAATTTTGATTTTGGTTTTGAAAATTTTGATTTTGGTTTTGAAAATTTTGATTTTGGTTTTGAAAATTTTGATTTTGGTTTTGAAAATTTTGATTTTGGTTCTGAAAATTGTTGAATTGGGATTTGAAAGTTTTGATATTGGATTTTGGTTTTGAAGATTTAAGTTTTGGTTTTGCAAGCTTTTGTTTTCTTTAATTTAAAAATTTCCGATTTTGGTGCGTGATAAAATTTTTAAGAATTGGGTTTTGATATTTTTTTGATTTTTAGAGCTAAATCAAAGGCGAATAAGAGTATTTAAAGCATTAAATTGTGGAAAATCTAATTTTGTTTTTTTGCTCAGCTTTTTACACTGCAAGACTTTTTTCGGACGGAACAAACTGAGGGAAATCAGGATAGATAAAGGTCAGAAAGGAACAAATTTTCCAAAAAAGTTAAAAAATAAAAAATGGTTTTGAAAAAAAAGGGGAAAAAATTAAAGCATAAAATTTTCGATTTTGGTTTCAAATCATTTTGATTTTGGGTTGTTCTAATTTTTTTTGAATTGGATTGTGATAAATTTTTTAATTTTTGGAGTTAATAAAAGTAAAAAAAAGATCATGTTCAGACATACATTGTGAAAAATTTAATTTAATTTAATTTAATTTTTTGCAAAGTTTTAAACTACAATAACTTTTTCGGACGGAATGAACTTTAAAATATTTTAAAACAAAAGCTTTAAAAACAAATTTTTATTTGTTTAATGAATATAAGATATCTGAAAAAAATAAAAATGTTTTCAAAATGAAAAAAGTGAAAATGCAATTTTGGAATAAGAGTTTAGTTCTATAGGAGAATTTGAGACGGAACAAAGAAGAAAAGATTATGTGAATAAAAAAATTTGAAAACATAGTAAAAAAGTTATAACTATCTAAAAATAAAATCTAAAAAAAAATACTTAATAAACTAATTATGTTGTATATAGCCTTCGAAAAAGAAAAAAATAGAAACCATTAATAACATAAAAAAAAGTTACAAAGTTATCATATAGAAAAAATATAATAAAAAAACGAATCTTGTTAGTTTCATTATTTAAAAAGAACAAAATCAATAAGATTAAAAAATGTTTGTTGAGAAAAAAAGGAAAAATTTCAGTTTAATTTATAAAAATTTAAAATCATTTAAAATAAATAGTAAAAAAAATTAAAGATCTTGAAATTAAAATTAAAAAAAAAATACAATAAATGAATAATTTACAAAAAAATAATAAAATTAAAAAAATGAATGTATGCCAAGACAAGGAAGAAATATATTTGTTGACAAAGAAGAAAAACAACTAAGAATTACAAGAAACGATTTTAAGAGAATCTTGAAAGTTAATAAAAAAAAGCAAATAAAAAAAATAGAATGATTTCTTAGTATACGAAAACAAAATGAAAGAAAAAATACTGAAGAGTAGCTAAAAAAAAAGATCTGAGATATTAAATATGTAAAGAAGAATCGATGAAAAAAGCGTCTAGAGATCAGTAAAGTATTTGTAAGTTTTCACAAAAGTGAAGAAGTAAAGTAAGAAAAGAAGATAGAATTTAAGTTTTATTTAGTATGCTTTGAGATAAAAGAAGTTATAAGTATTTTGAAAAGTGAAGAAGTAAAGTAAGAAAAGAAGATAGAATTTCAGTTTTAAGGAGTATGGTTTGAGATAAAAGAAATAGTATTTTAAAAAGTGAAGAAGTAAAGTAAGAAAAGAAGATAGAATTTGTTTTCGAGGAGTATGCTTTGAGATAAAAGAAGTTATAAGTATTCTGAAAAGTGAAGAAGTAAAGTAAAAAAAGAAGATAGAATTTCAGTTTTAAAGAGTATGGTTTGAGATAAAAGAAGTTATAAGTATTTTGAAAAGTGAAGAAGTAAAGTAAGAAAAGAAGATAGAATTTCAGTTTTAAGGAGTATGGTTTGAGATAAAAGAAAATAGTATTTTGAAAAGTGAAGAAGTAAAGTAAGAAAAGAAGATAGAATTTAAGTTTTAAGGAGTATGGTTTGAGACAAAAGAAGTTATAAGTATTTTGAAAAGTGAAGAAGTAAAGTAAGAAAAGAAGATAGAATTTCACTTTTAAAGAGTATGGTTTGAGATAAAAGAAATAGTATTTTGAAAAGTGAAGAAGTAAAGTAAGAAAAGAAGATAGAATTTCAGTTTTAAGGAGTATGGTTTGAGATAAAAGAAAATAGTATTTTGAAAAGTGAAGAAGTAAAGTAAGAAAAGAAGATAGAATTTTAGTTTTAAAGAGTATGGTTTGAGATAAAAGAAATAGTATTTTGAAAAGTGAAGAAGTAAAGTAAGAAAAGAAGATAGAATTTCAGTTTTAAGGAGTATGGTTTGAGATAACAGAAGTTATAAGTATTTTGAAAAGTGAAGAAGTAAAGTAAGAAAAGAAGATAGAATTTAAGTTTTAAGGAGTATGGTTTGAGACAAAAGAAGTTATAAGTATTTTGAAAAGTGAAGAAGTAAAGTAAGAAAAGAAGATAGAATTTCAGTTTTAAGGAGTATGGTTTGAGATAAAAGAAATAGTATTTTAAAAAGTGAAGAAGTAAAGTAAGAGAAGAAGATATAATTTCAGTTTTAAGGAGTATGCTTTGAGATAAAAGAAAATAGTATTTTGAAAAGTGAAGAAGTAAAGTAAGAAAAGAAGATAGAATTTCAGTTTTAAGGAGTATGGTTTGAGATAACAGAAGTTATAAGTATTTTAAAAAGTGAAGAAGTAAAGTAAGAAAAGAAGATAGAATTTCAGTTTTAAGGAGTATGGTTTGAGATAAAAGAAATAGTATTTTGAAAAGTGAAGAAGTAAAGTAAGAAAAGAAGATAGAATTTCAGTTTTAAGGAGTATGGTTTGAGATAAAAGAAATAGTATTTTGAAAAGTGAAGAAGTAAAGTAAGAAAAGAAGATAGAATTTTAGTTTTAAAGAGTATGGTTTGAGATAAAAGAAATAGTATTTTGAAAAGTGAAGAAGTAAAGTAAGAAAAGAAGATAGAATTTCAGTTTTAAGGAGTATGGTTTGAGATAAAAGAAATAGTATTTTAAAAAGTGAAGAAGTAAAGTAAGAAAAGAAGATAGAATTTGTTTTCGAGGAGTATGCTTTGAGATAAAAGAAGTTATAAGTATTCTGAAAAGTGAAGAAGTAAAGTAAAAAAAGAAGATAGAATTTCAGTTTTAAAGAGTATGGTTTGAGATAAAAGAAGTTATAAGTATTTTGAAAAGTGAAGAAGTAAAGTAAGAAAAGAAGATAGAATTTCAGTTTTAAGGAGTATGGTTTGAGATAAAAGAAAATAGTATTTTGAAAAGTGAAGAAGTAAAGTAAGAAAAGAAGATAGAATTTAAGTTTTAAGGAGTATGGTTTGAGACAAAAGAAGTTATAAGTATTTTGAAAAGTGAAGAAGTAAAGTAAGAAAAGAAGATAGAATTTCACTTTTAAAGAGTATGGTTTGAGATAAAAGAAATAGTATTTTGAAAAGTGAAGAAGTAAAGTAAGAAAAGAAGATAGAATTTCAGTTTTAAGGAGTATGGTTTGAGATAAAAGAAAATAGTATTTTGAAAAGTGAAGAAGTAAAGTAAGAAAAGAAGATAGAATTTTAGTTTTAAAGAGTATGGTTTGAGATAAAAGAAATAGTATTTTGAAAAGTGAAGAAGTAAAGTAAGAAAAGAAGATAGAATTTCAGTTTTAAGGAGTATGGTTTGAGATAACAGAAGTTATAAGTATTTTGAAAAGTGAAGAAGTAAAGTAAGAAAAGAAGATAGAATTTAAGTTTTAAGGAGTATGGTTTGAGACAAAAGAAGTTATAAGTATTTTGAAAAGTGAAGAAGTAAAGTAAGAAAAGAAGATAGAATTTCAGTTTTAAGGAGTATGGTTTGAGATAAAAGAAATAGTATTTTAAAAAGTGAAGAAGTAAAGTAAGAGAAGAAGATATAATTTCAGTTTTAAGGAGTATGCTTTGAGATAAAAGAAAATAGTATTTTGAAAAGTGAAGAAGTAAAGTAAGAAAAGAAGATAGAATTTCAGTTTTAAGGAGTATGGTTTGAGATAACAGAAGTTATAAGTATTTTAAAAAGTGAAGAAGTAAAGTAAGAAAAGAAGATAGAATTT
Organism: Loxodes magnus; assembly: GCA_946699065.1. Lineage (NCBI taxonomy): Eukaryota > Ciliophora > Karyorelictea > Loxodida > Loxodidae > Loxodes > Loxodes magnus. The sequence goes on along the minus strand of CAMPDV010000021.1, from coordinate 32,494 downwards.
CAGTTTTAAGGAGTATGGTTTGAGATAAAAGAAATAGTATTTTGAAAAGTGAAGAAGTAAAGTAAGAAAAGAAGATAGAATTTCAGTTTTAAGGAGTATGGTTTGAGATAAAAGAAATAGTATTTTGAAAAGTGAAGAAGTAAAGTAAGAAAAGAAGATAGAATTTTAGTTTTAAAGAGTATGGTTTGAGATAAAAGAAATAGTATTTTGAAAAGTGAAGAAGTAAAGTAAGAAAAGAAGATAGAATTTCAGTTTTAAGGAGTATGGTTTGAGATAAAAGAAGTTATAAGTATTTTGAAAAGTGAAGAAGTAAAGTAAGAAAAGAATATAGAATTTAAGTTTTAAGGAGTATGGTTTGAGATAAAAGAAATAGTATTTTGAAAAGTGAAGAAGTAAAGTAAGAAAAGAAGATAGAATTTCAGTTTTAAGGAGTATGGTTTGAGATAAAAGAAATAGTATTTTGAAAAGTGAAGAAGTAAAGTAAGAAAAGAAGATAGAATTTCAGTTTTAAGGAGTATGGTTTGAGATAAAAGAAATAGTATTTTGAAAAGTGAAGAAGTAAAGTAAGAAAAGAAGATAGAATTTCAGTTTTAAGGAGTATGGTTTGAGATAAAAGAAAATAGTATTTTGAAAAGTGAAGAAGTAAAGTAAGAAAAGAAGATAGAATTTTAGTTTTAAAGAGTATGGTTTGAGATAAAAGAAATAGTATTTTGAAAAGTGAAGAAGTAAAGTAAGAAAAGAAGATAGAATTTCAGTTTTAAGGAGTATGGTTTGAGATAACAGAAGTTATAAGTATTTTGAAAAGTGAAGAAGTAAAGTAAGAAAAGAAGATAGAATTTAAGTTTTAAGGAGTATGGTTTGAGATAACAGAAGTTATAAGTATTTTAAAAAGTGAAGAAGTAAAGTAAGAAAAGAAGATAGAATTTCAGTTTTAAGGAGTATGGTTTGAGATAAAAGAAATAGTATTTTGAAAAGTGAAGAAGTAAAGTAAGAAAAGAAGATAGAATTTCAGTTTTAAGGAGTATGGTTTGAGATAAAAGAAAATAGTATTTTGAAAAGTGAAGAAGTAAAGTAAGAAAAGAAGATAGAATTTCAGTTTTAAGGAGTATGGTTTGAGATAACAGAAGTTATAAGTATTTTAAAAAGTGAAGAAGTAAAGTAAGAAAAGAAGATAGAATTTCAGTTTTAAGGAGTATGGTTTGAGATAAAAGAAATAGTATTTTGAAAAGTGAAGAAGTAAAGTAAGAAAAGAAGATAGAATTTCAGTTTTAAGGAGTATGGTTTGAGATAAAAGAAATAGTATTTTGAAAAGTGAAGAAGTAAAGTAAGAAAAGAAGATAGAATTTTAGTTTTAAAGAGTATGGTTTGAGATAAAAGAAATAGTATTTTGAAAAGTGAAGAAGTAAAGTAAGAAAAGAAGATAGAATTTCAGTTTTAAGGAGTATGGTTTGAGATAAAAGAAGTTATAAGTATTTTGAAAAGTGAAGAAGTAAAGTAAGAAAAGAATATAGAATTTAAGTTTTAAGGAGTATGGTTTGAGATAAAAGAAATAGTATTTTGAAAAGTGAAGAAGTAAAGTAAGAAAAGAAGATAGAATTTCAGTTTTAAGGAGTATGGTTTGAGATAAAAGAAATAGTATTTTGAAAAGTGAAGAAGTAAAGTAAGAAAAGAATATAGAATTTCAGTTTTATTTAGTATGCTTTGAGATAAAAGAAAATAGTATTTTGAAAAGTGAAGAAGTAAAGTAAGAAAAGAAGATAGAATTTCAGTTTTAAGGAGTATGGTTTGAGATAAAAGAAGTTATAAGTATTTTGAAAAGTGAAGAAGTAAAGTAAGAAAAGAATATAGAATTTCAGTTTTAAGGAGTATGCTTTGAGATAAAAGAAAATAGTATTTTGAAAAGTGAAGAAGTAAAGTAAGAAAAGAAGATAGAATTTTAGTTTTAAGGAGTATGCTTTGAGATAAAAGAAGTTATAAGTATTTTGAAAAGTGAAGAATTAAAGTAAGAAAAGAAGATAGAATTTCAGTTTTAAGGAGTATGGTTTGAGATAAAAGAAAATAGTATTTTGAAAAGTGAAGAAGTAAAGTAAGAAAAGAAGATAGAATTTCAGTTTTAAGGAGTATGGTTTGAGATAAAAGAAATAGTATTTTAAAAAGTGAAGAAGTAAAGTAAGAGAAGAAGATATAATTTCAGTTTTAAAGAGTACGCTTTGAGATAAAAGAAATAGTATTTTGAAAAGTGAAGAAGTAAAGTAAGAAAAGAAGATAGAATTTCAGTTTTAAGGAGTATGGTTTGAGATAACAGAAGTTATAAGTATTTTGAAAAGTGAAGAAGTAAAGTAAGAAAAGAAGATAGAATTTCAGTTTTAAGGAGTATGGTTTGAGATAAAAGAAATAGTATTTTGAAAAGTGAAGAAGTAAAGTAAGAAAAGAAGATAGAATTTCAGTTTTAAGGAGTATGGTTTGAGATAAAAGAAATAGTATTTTGAAAAGTGAAGAAGTATAGTAAGAAAAGAATATAGAATTTCAGTTTTAAGGAGTATGATTTGAGATAAAAGAAATAGTATTTTGAAAAGTGAAGAAGTAAAGTAAGAAAAGAAGATAGAATTTCTGTTTTATTTAGAATGCTTTGAGATAAAGAAAATAGTATTTTGAAAAGTGAAGAAGTAAAGTAAGAAAAGAAGATAGAATTTCACTTTTAAAGAGTATGGTTTGAGATAACAGAAGTTATAAGTATTTTAAAAAGTGAAGAAGTAAAGTAAGAAAAGAAGATAGAATTTCAGTTTTAAGGAGTATGATTTGAGATAAAAGAAATAGTATTTTAAAAAGTGAAGAAGTAAAGTAAGAGAAGAAGATAGAATTTCAGTTTTAAGGAGTATGGTTTGAGATAAAAGAAAATAGTATTTTGAAAAGTGAAGAAGTAAAGTAAGAAAAGAAGATAGAATTTCAGTTTTAAGGAGTATGCTTTGAGATAAAGAAATAGTATTTTGAAAAGTGAAGAAGTAAAGTAAGAAAAGAAGATAGAATTTCAGTTTTAAAGAGTATTCTTTGAGATAAAAGAAAATAGTATTTTGAAAAGTGAAGAAGTAAAGTAAGAAAAGAAGATAGAATTTCAGTTTTAAGGAGTATGGTTTGAGATAAAAGAAATAGTATTTTAAAAAGTGAAGAAGTAAAGTAAGAGAAGAAGATAGAATTTTAGTTTTAAAGAGTATGGTTTGAGATAAAAGAAAATAGTATTTTGAAAAGTGAAGAAGTAAAGTAAGAAAAGAAGATAGAATTTCAGTTTTAAAGAGTATGGTTTGAGATAAAAGAAATAGTATTTTGAAAAGTGAAGAAGTAAAGTAAGAAAAGAAGATAGAATTTCAGTTTTAAGGAGTATGGTTTGAGATAAAGAAAATAGTATTTTGAAAAGTGAAGAAGTAAAGTAAGAAAAGAAGATAGAATTTTAGTTTTAAGGAGTATGCTTTGAGATAAAAGAAGTTATAAGTATTTTGAAAAGTGAAGAATTAAAGTAAGAAAAGAAGATAGAATTTCAGTTTTAAGGAGTATGATTTGAGATAAAAGAAATAGTATTTTGAAAAGTGAAGAAGTAAAGTAAGAAAAGAAGATAGAATTTCAGTTTTAAGGAGTATGGTTTGAGATAAAAGAAATAGTATTTTGAAAAGTGAAGAAGTAAAGTAAGAAAAGAAGATAGAATTTTAGTTTTAAGGAGTATGCTTTGAGATAAAAGAAGTTATAAGTATTTTGAAAAGTGAAGAATTAAAGTAAGAAAAGAAGATAGAATTTCAGTTTTAAGGAGTATGATTTGAGATAAAAGAAATAGTATTTTGAAAAGTGAAGAAGTAAAGTAAGAAAAGAAGATAGAATTTCAGTTTTAAGGAGTATGGTTTGAGATAAAAGAAGTTATAAGTATTTTGAAAAGTGAAGAATTAAAGTAAGAAAAGAAGATAGAATTTCAGTTTTAAGGAGTATGATTTGAGATAAAAGAAATAGTATTTTGAAAAGTGAAGAAGTAAAGTAAGAAAAGAAGATAGAATTTCAGTTTTAAGGAGTATGGTTTGAGATAAAAGAAGTTATAAGTATTTTGAAAAGTGAAGAATTAAAGTAAGAAAAGAAGATAGAATTTCAGTTTTAAAGAGTATTCTTTGAGATAAAAGAAATAGTATTTTGAAAAGTGAAGAAGTAAAGTAAGAAAAGAAGATAGAATTTCAGTTTTAAGGAGTATGGTTTGAGATAAAGAAAATAGTATTTTGAAAAGTGAAGAAGTAAAGTAAGAAAAGAAGATAGAATTTCAGTTTTAAGGAGTATGGTTTGAGATAAAAGAAATAGTATTTTGAAAAGTGAAGAAGTAAAGTAAGAAAAGAAGATAGAATTTTAGTTTTAAGGAGTATGCTTTGAGATAAAAGAAGTTATAAGTATTTTGAAAAGTGAAGAAGTAAAGTAAGAAAAGAAGATAGAATTTCACTTTTAAAGAGTATGGTTTGTGATAAAAGAAATAGTATTTTGAAAAGTGAAGAATTAAAGTAAGAAAAGAAGATAGAATTTTAGTTTTAAGGAGTATGCTTTGAGATAAAAGAAGTTATAAGTATTTTGAAAAGTGAAGAATTAAAGTAAGAAAAGAAGATAGAATTTCAGTTTTAAGGAGTATGATTTGAGATAAAAGAAATAGTATTTTGAAAAGTGAAGAAGTAAAGTAAGAAAAGAAGATAGAATTTCAGTTTTAAGGAGTATGGTTTGAGATAAAAGAAGTTATAAGTATTTTGAAAAGTGAAGAATTAAAGTAAGAAAAGAAGATAGAATTTCAGTTTTAAGGAGTATGGTTTGAGATAAAAGAAAATAGTATTTTGAAAAGTGAAGAAGTAAAGTAAGAAAAGAAGATAGAATTTCAGTTTTAAGGAGTATGGTTTGAGATAAAAGAAGTTATAAGTATTTTGAAAAGTGAAGAAGTAAAGTAAGAAAAGAAGATAGAATTTTAGTTTTAAAGAGTATGGTTTGAGATAAAAGAAATAGTATTTTGAAAAGTGAAGAAGTAAAGTAAGAAAAGAAGATAGAATTTCAGTTTTAAGGAGTATGGTTTGAGATAACAGAAGTTATAAGTATTTTGAAAAGTGAAGAAGTAAAGTAAGAAAAGAAGATAGAATTTCAGTTTTAAAGAGTATTCTTTGAGATAAAAGAAATAGTATTTTGAAAAGTGAAGAAGTAAAGTAAGAAAAGAAGATATAATTTCAGTTTTAAGGAGTACGCTTTGAGATAAAAGAAAATAGTATTTTGAAAAGTGAAGAAGTAAAGTAAGAAAAGAAGATAGAATTTCAGTTTTAAGGAGTATGGTTTGAGACAAAAGAAGTTATAAGTATTTTAAAAAGTGAAGAAGTAAAGTAAGAAAAGAAGATAGAATTTCAGTTTTAAAGAGTATTCTTTGAGATAAAAGAAATAGTATTTTGAAAAGTGAAGAAGTAAAGTAAGAAAAGAAGATAGAATTTCAGTTTTAAGGAGTATGGTTTGAGATAAAAGAAATAGTATTTTGAAAAGTGAAGAAGTAAAGTAAAAAAAGAAGATAGAATTTCAGTTTTAAGGAGTATGGTTTGAGATAACAGAAGTTATAAGTATTTTGAAAAGTGAAGAAGTAAAGTAAGAAAAGAAGATAGAATTTCAGTTTTAAGGAGTATGCTTTGAGATAAAAGAAAATAGTATTTTGAAAAGTGAAGAAGTAAAGTAAGAAAAGAAGATAGAATTTTAGTTTTAAGGAGTATGCTTTGAGATAAAATAAATAGTATTTTGAAAAGTGAAGAAGTAAAGTAAGAAAAGAAGATAGAATTTTAGTTTTAAAGCAGTATGCTTTGAGATAAAAGAAATAGTATTTTGAAAAGTGAAGAAGTAAAGTAAGAAAAGAAGATAGAATTTCAGTTTTATTTAGAATGTTTTGAGATAAAGAAAATAGTATTTTGAAAAGTGAAGAAGTAAAGTAAGAAAAGAAGATAGAATTTCACTTTTAAAGAGTATGGTTTGAGATAAAAGAAAATAGTATTTTGAAAAGTGAAGAAGTAAAGTAAGAAAAGAAGATAGAATTTCAGTTTTAAGGAGTATGGTTTGAGATAAAAGAAATAGTATTTTGAAAAGTGAAGAAGTAAAGTAAGAAAAGAAGATAGAATTTTAGTTTTAAAGAGTATGGTTTGAGATAAAAGAAATAGTATTTTGAAAAGTGAAGAAGTAAAGTAAGAAAAGAAGATAGAATTTTAGTTTTAAGGAGTATGCTTTGAGATAAAAGAAGTTATAAGTATTTTGAAAAGTGAAGAATTAAAGTAAGAAAAGAAGATAGAATTTCAGTTTTAAGGAGTATGGTTTGAGATAAAAGAAAATAGTATTTTGAAAAGTGAAGAAGTAAAGTAAGAAAAGAAGATAGAATTTCAGTTTTAAGGAGTATGGTTTGAGATAAAAGAAATAGTATTTTAAAAAGTGAAGAAGTAAAGTAAGAGAAGAAGATATAATTTCAGTTTTAAAGAGTACGCTTTGAGATAAAAGAAAATAGTATTTTGAAAAGTGAAGAAGTAAAGTAAGAAAAGAAGATAGAATTTCAGTTTTATTTAGAATGCTTTGAGATAAAGAAAATAGTATTTTGAAAAGTGAAGAAGTAAAGTAAGAAAAGAAGATAGAATTTCAGTTTTAAGGAGTATGGTTTGAGATAAAGAAAATAGTATTTTGAAAAGTGAAGAAGTAAAGTAAGAAAAGAAGATAGAATTTCAGTTTTAAAGAGTATGCTTTGAGATAAAAGAAATAGTATTTTGAAAAGTGAAGAAGTAAAGTAAGAAAAGAAGATAGAATTTTAGTTTTAAGGAGTATGCTTTGAGATAAAAGAAGTTATAAGTATTTTGAAAAGTGAAGAATTAAAGTAAGAAAAGAAGATAGAATTTCAGTTTTAAGGAGTATGGTTTGAGATAAAAGAAAATAGTATTTTGAAAAGTGAAGAAGTAAAGTAAGAAAAGAAGATAGAATTTCAGTTTTAAGGAGTATGGTTTGAGATAAAAGAAATAGTATTTTAAAAAGTGAAGAAGTAAAGTAAGAGAAGAAGATATAATTTCAGTTTTAAAGAGTACGCTTTGAGATAAAAGAAAATAGTATTTTGAAAAGTGAAGAAGTAAAGTAAGAAAAGAAGATAGAATTTCAGTTTTATTTAGAATGCTTTGAGATAAAGAAAATAGTATTTTGAAAAGTGAAGAAGTAAAGTAAGAAAAGAAGATAGAATTTCAGTTTTAAGGAGTATGGTTTGAGACAAAAGAAAATAGTATTTTGAAAAGTGAAGAAGTAAAGTAAGAAAAGAAGATAGAATTTCAGTTTTAAGGAATATGGTTTGAGATAAAAGAAGTTATAAGTATTTTGAAAAGTGAAGAAGTAAAGTAAGAAAAGAAGATAGAATTTCAGTTTTAAAGAGTATTCTTTGAGATAAAAGAAATAGTATTTTGAAAAGTGAAGAAGTAAAGTAAGAAAAGAAGATATAAATTCAGTTTTAAGGAGTATGGTTTGAGACAAAAGAAAATAGTATTTTGAAAAGTGAAGAAGTAAAGTAAGAAAAGAAGATAGAATTTCAGTTTTAAGGAGTATGGTTTGAGATAAAGAAAATAGTATTTTGAAAAGTGAAGAAGTAAAGTAAGAAAAGAAGATAGAATTTCAGTTTTAAAGAGTATGCTTTGAGATAAAAGAAATAGTATTTTGAAAAGTGAAGAAGTAAAGTAAGAAAAGAAGATAGAATTTTAGTTTTAAGGAGTATGCTTTGAGATAAAAGAAGTTATAAGTATTTTGAAAAGTGAAGAATTAAAGTAAGAAAAGAAGATAGAATTTCAGTTTTAAGGAGTATGGTTTGAGATAAAAGAAAATAGTATTTTGAAAAGTGAAGAAGTAAAGTAAGAAAAGAAGATAGAATTTCAGTTTTAAGGAGTATGGTTTGAGATAAAAGAAATAGTATTTTAAAAAGTGAAGAAGTAAAGTAAGAGAAGAAGATATAATTTCAGTTTTAAAGAGTACGCTTTGAGATAAAAGAAAATAGTATTTTGAAAAGTGAAGAAGTAAAGTAAGAAAAGAAGATAGAATTTCAGTTTTATTTAGAATGCTTTGAGATAAAGAAAATAGTATTTTGAAAAGTGAAGAAGTAAAGTAAGAAAAGAAGATAGAATTTCAGTTTTAAGGAGTATGGTTTGAGACAAAAGAAAATAGTATTTTGAAAAGTGAAGAAGTAAAGTAAGAAAAGAAGATAGAATTTCAGTTTTAAGGAATATGGTTTGAGATAAAAGAAGTTATAAGTATTTTGAAAAGTGAAGAAGTAAAGTAAGAAAAGAAGATAGAATTTCAGTTTTAAAGAGTATTCTTTGAGATAAAAGAAATAGTATTTTGAAAAGTGAAGAAGTAAAGTAAGAAAAGAAGATAGAATTTCAGTTTTAAGGAGTATGGTTTGAGATAAAAGAAAATAGTATTTTGAAAAGTGAAGAAGTAAAGTAAGAAAAGAAGATAGAATTTCAGTTTTAAGGAGTATGGTTTGAGATAAAAGAAATAGTATTTTAAAAAGTGAAGAAGTAAAGTAAGAGAAGAAGATATAATTTCAGTTTTAAAGAGTACGCTTTGAGATAAAAGAAAATAGTATTTTGAAAAGTGAAGAAGTAAAGTAAGAAAAGAAGATAGAATTTCAGTTTTATTTAGAATGCTTTGAGATAAAGAAAATAGTATTTTGAAAAGTGAAGAAGTAAAGTAAGAAAAGAAGATAGAATTTCAGTTTTAAGGAGTATGGTTTGAGACAAAAGAAAATAGTATTTTGAAAAGTGAAGAAGTAAAGTAAGAAAAGAAGATAGAATTTCAGTTTTAAGGAATATGGTTTGAGATAAAAGAAGTTATAAGTATTTTGAAAAGTGAAGAAGTAAAGTAAGAAAAGAAGATAGAATTTCAGTTTTAAAGAGTATTCTTTGAGATAAAAGAAATAGTATTTTGAAAAGTGAAGAAGTAAAGTAAGAAAAGAAGATATAAATTCAGTTTTAAGGAGTATGGTTTGAGACAAAAGAAAATAGTATTTTGAAAAGTGAAGAAGTAAAGTAAGAAAAGAAGATAGAATTTTAGTTTTAAAGAGTATGGTTTGAGATAAAAGAAATAGTATTTTGAAAAGTGAAGAAGTAAAGTAAGAAAAGAAGATAGAATTTCAGTTTTAAGGAGTACGGTTTGAGATAACAGATGTTATAAGTATTTTGAAAAGTGAAGAAGTAAAGTAAGAAAAGAAGATAGAATTTAAGTTTTAAGGAGTATGGTTTGAGACAAAAGAAGTTATAAGTATTTTGAAAAGTGAAGAAGTAAAGTAAGAAAAGAAGATAGAATTTCAGTTTTAAGGAGTATGGTTTGAGATAAAAGAAATAGTATTTTGAAAAGTGAAGAAGTAAAGTAAGAAAAGAAGATAGAATTTCAGTTTTAAGGAGTATGGTTTGAGATAAAGAAAATAGTATTTTGAAAAGTGAAGAAGTAAAGTAAGAAAAGAAGATAGAATTTTAGTTTTAAAGAGTATGGTTTGAGATAAAAGAAATAGTATTTTGAAAAGTGAAGAAGTAAAGTAAGAAAAGAAGATAGAATTTTAGTTTTAAGGAGCATGCTTTGAGATAAAAGAAGTTATAAGTATTTTGAAAAGTGAAGAATTAAAGTAAGAAAAGAAGATAGAATTTTAGTTTTAAGGAGTATGCTTTGAGATAAAATAAATAGTATTTTGAAAAGTGAAGAAGTAAAGTAAGAAAAGAATATAGAATTTCAGTTTTAAGGAGTATGGTTTGAGATAAAAGAAATAGTATTTTAAAAAGTGAAGAAGTAAAGTAAGAGAAGAAGATATAATTTCAGTTTTAAAGAGTACGCTTTGAGATAAAAGAAAATAGTATTTTGAAAAGTGAATAAGTAAAGTAAGAAAAGAAGATAGAATTTCAGTTTTATTTAGAATGCTTTGAGATAAAGAAAATAGTATTTTGAAAAGTGAAGAAGTAAAGTAAGAAAAGAAGATAGAATTTCAGTTTTAAGGAGTATGGTTTGAGATAAAGAAAATAGTATTTTGAAAAGTGAAGAAGTAAAGTAAGAAAAGAAGATAGAATTTCAGTTTTAAAGAGTATGCTTTGAGATAAAAGAAATAGTATTTTGAAAAGTGAAGAAGTAAAGTAAGAAAAGAAGATAGAATTTTAGTTTTAAGGAGTATGCTTTGAGATAAAAGAAGTTATAAGTATTTTGAAAAGTGAAGAATTAAAGTAAGAAAAGAAGATAGAATTTCAGTTTTAAGGAGTATGGTTTGAGATAAAAGAAATAGTATTTTGAAAAGTGAAGAAGTAAAGTAAGAAAAGAAGATAGAATTTTAGTTTTAAGCAGTATGCTTTGAGATAAAAGAAATAGTATTTTGAAAAGTGAAGAAGTAAAGTAAGAAAAGAAGATAGAATTTCAGTTTTAAAGAGTACGCTTTGAGATAACAGAAAATAGTATTTTGAAAAGTGAAGAAGTAAAGTAAGAAAAGAAGATAGAATTTCAGTTTTAAGGAGTATGCTTTGAGATAAAGAAAATAGTATTTTGAAAAGTGAAGAAGTAAAGTAAGAAAAGAAGATAGAATTTCAGTTTTAAGGAGTATGGTTTGAGATAAAAGAAATAGTATTTTAAAAAGTGAAGAAGTAAAGTAAGAAAAGAAGATAGAATTTCAGTTTTAAGGAATATGGTTTGAGATAAAAGAAGTTATAAGTATTTTGAAAAGTGAAGAAGTAAAGTAAGAAAAGAAGATAGAATTTCACTTTTAAGGAGTACGCTTTGAGATAAAAGAAATAGTATTTTGAAAAGTGAAGAAGTAAAGTAAGAAAAGAAGATAGAATTTCAGTTTTAAGGAGTATGGTTTGAGATAAAAGAAATAGTATTTTGAAAAGTGAAGAAGTAAAGTAAGAAAAGAAGATAGAATTTAAGTTTTAAGGAGTATGGTTTGAGACAAAAGAAGTTATAAGTATTTTGAAAAGTGAAGAAGTAAAGTAAGAAAAGAAGATAGAATTTCAGTTTTAAGGAGTATGGTTTGAGATAAAAGAAATAGTATTTTGAAAAGTGAAGAAGTAAAGTAAGAAAAGAAGATAGAATTTCAGTTTTAAGGAGTATGGTTTGAGATAAAAGAAATAGTATTTTGAAAAGTGAAGAAGTAAAGTAAGAAAAGAAGATAGAATTTCAGTTTTAAGGAGTATGGTTTGAGATAAAGAAAATAGTATTTTGAAAAGTGAAGAAGTAAAGTAAGAAAAGAAGATAGAATTTCAGTTTTAAAGAGTATGCTTTGAGATAAAAGAAATAGTATTTTGAAAAGTGAAGAAGTAAAGTAAGAAAAGAAGATAGAATTTTAGTTTTAAGGAGTATGCTTTGAGATAAAAGAAGTTATAAGTATTTTGAAAAGTGAAGAAGTAAAGTAAGAAAAGAAGATAGAATTTCAGTTTTAAGGAGTATGCTTTGAGATAAAAGAAAATAGTATTTTGAAAAGTGAAGAAGTAAAGTAAGAAAAGAAGATAGAATTTTAGTTTTAAAGAGTATGGTTTGAGATAAAAGAAATAGTATTTTAAAAAGTGAAGAAGTAAAGTAAGAGAAGAAGATATAATTTCAGTTTTAAAGAGTACGCTTTGAGATAAAAGAAAATAGTATTTTGAAAAGTGAAGAAGTAAAGTAAGAAAAGAAGATAGAATTTCAGTTTTATTTAGAATGCTTTGAGATAAAGAAAATAGTATTTTGAAAAGTGAAGAAGTAAAGTAAGAAAAGAAGATAGAATTTCAGTTTTAAGGAGTATGGTTTGAGATAACAGAAGTTATAAGTATTTTAAAAAGTGAAGAAGTAAAGTAAGAAAAGAAGATAGAATTTCAGTTTTAAGGAATATGGTTTGAGATAAAAGAAGTTATAAGTATTTTGAAAAGTGAAGAAGTAAAGTAAGAAAAGAAGATAGAATTTTAGTTTTAAAGAGTATGGTTTGAGATAAAGAAAATAGTATTTTGAAAAGTGAAGAAGTAAAGTAAGAAAAGAAGATAGAATTTCAGTTTTAAAGAGTATGCTTTGAGATAAAAGAAATAGTATTTTGAAAAGTGAAGAAGTAAAGTAAGAAAAGAAGATAGAATTTTAGTTTTAAGGAGTATGCTTTGAGATAAAAGAAGTTATAAGTATTTTGAAAAGTGAAGAATTAAAGTAAGAAAAGAAGATAGAATTTCAGTTTTAAAGAGTATGCTTTGAGATAAAAGAAAATAGTATTTTGAAAAGTGAAGAAGTAAAGTAAGAAAAGAAGATAGAATTTCAGTTTTAAGGAGTATGGTTTGAGATAAAGAAAATAGTATTTTGAAAAGTGAAGAAGTAAAGTAAGAAAAGAAGATAGAATTTCAGTTTTAAGGAGTATGGTTTGAGATAAAAGAAATAGTATTTTAAAAAGTGAAGAAGTAAAGTAAGAGAAGAAGATAGAATTTTAGTTTTAAAGAGTATGGTTTGAGATAAAAGAAAATAGTATTTTGAAAAGTGAAGAAGTAAAGTAAGAAAAGAAGATAGAATTTCAGTTTTAAAGAGTATGGTTTGAGATAAAAGAAATAGTATTTTGAAAAGTGAAGAAGTAAAGTAAGAAAAGAAGATAGAATTTCATTTTTAAGGAGTATGGTTTGAGATAAAGAAAATAGTATTTTGAAAAGTGAAGAAGTAAAGTAAGAAAAGAAGATAGAATTTCAGTTTTAAGGAGTATGGTTTGAGATAAAAGAAAATAGTATTTTGAAAAGTGAAGAAGTAAAGTAAGAAAAGAAGATAGAATTTCAGTTTTAAGGAGTATGGTTTGAGATAAAAGAAATAGTATTTTAAAAAGTGAAGAATTAAAGTAAGAAAAGAAGATAGAATTTCAGTTTTAAGGAGTATGGTTTGAGATAAAAGAAAATAGTATTTTGAAAAGTGAAGAAGTAAAGTAAGAAAAGAAGATAGAATTTCAGTTTTAAGGAGTATGGTTTGAGATAAAGAAAATAGTATTTTGAAAAGTGAAGAAGTAAAGTAAGAAAAGAAGATAGAATTTCAGTTTTAAGGAGTATGGTTTGAGATAAAAGAAGTTATAAGTATTTTGAAAAGTGAAGAAGTAAAGTAAGAAAAGAAGATAGAATTTCAGTTTTAAAGAGTATTCTTTGAGATAAAAGAAATAGTATTTTGAAAAGTGAAGAAGTAAAGTAAGAAAAGAAGATATAATTTCAGTTTTAAGGAGTACGCTTTGAGATAAAAGAAAATAGTATTTTGAAAAGTGAAGAAGTAAAGTAAGAAAAGAAGATAGAATTTCAGTTTTAAAGAGTATGCTTTGAGATAAAAGAAAATAGTATTTTGAAAAGTGAAGAAGTAAAGTAAGAAAAGAAGATAGAATTTCAGTTTTAAGGAGTATGCTTTGAGATAAAAGAAAATAGTATTTTGAAAAGTGAAGAAGTAAAGTAAGAAAAGAAGATAGAATTTTAGTTTTAAGGAGTATGCTTTGAGATAAAATAAATAGTATTTTGAAAAGTGAAGAAGTAAAGTAAGAAAAGAATATAGAATTTCAGTTTTAAGGAGTATGCTTTGAGATAAAAGAAAATAGTATTTTGAAAAGTGAAGAAGTAAAGTAAGAAAAGAATATAGAATTTCAGTTTTAAGGAGTATGGTTTGAGACAAAAGAAATATTATTTTGAAAAGTGAAGAAGTAAAGTAAGAAAAGAAGATAGAATTTCAGTTTTAAGGAGTATGGTTTGAGATAAAAGAAGTTATAAGTATTTTGAAAAGTGAAGAAGTAAAGTAAGAAAAGAAGATAGAATTTCAGTTTTATTTAGAATGCTTTGAGATAAAATAAATAGTATTTTGAAAAGTGAAGAAGTAAAGTAAGAAAAGAATATAGAATTTCAGTTTTAAGGAGTATGCTTTGAGATAAAAGAAATAGTATTTTGAAAAGTGAAGAAGTAAAGTAAGAAAAGAAGATATAATTTCAGTTTTAAGGAGTATGGTTTGAGACAAAAGAAAATAGTATTTTGAAAAGTGAAGAAGTAAAGTAAGAAAAGAAGATAGAATTTCAGTTTTAAAGAGTATTCTTTGAGATAAAAGAAATAGTATTTTGAAAAGTGAAGAAGTAAAGTAAGAAAAGAAGATAGAATTTCAGTTTTAAAGAGTATGGTTTGAGATAAAAGAAATAGTATTTTGAAAAGTGAAGAAGTAAAGTAAGAAAAGAAGATAGAATTTCAGTTTTAAGGAGTATGGTTTGAGATAAAGAAAATAGTATTTTGAAAAGTGAAGAAGTAAAGTAAGAAAAGAAGATAGAATTTCAGTTTTAAAGAGTATGCTTTGAGATAAAAGAAATAGTATTTTGAAAAGTGAAGAAGTAAAGTAAGAAAAGAAGATATAATTTCAGTTTTAAGGAGTACGCTTTGAGATAAAAGAAAATAGTATTTTGAAAAGTGAAGAAGTAAAGTAAGAAAAGAAGATAGAATTTCAGTTTTAAGGAGTATGGTTTGAGATAAAAGAAAATAGTATTTTGAAAAGTGAAGAAGTAAAGTAAGAAAAGAATATAGAATTTCAGTTTTATTTAGAATGCTTTGAGATAAAAGAAATAGTATTTTGAAAAGTGAAGAAGTAAAGTAAGAGAAGAAGATATAATTTCAGTTTTAAAGAGTACGCTTTGAGATAAAAGAAAATAGTATTTTGAAAAGTGAAGAAGTAAAGTAAGAAAAGAAGATAGAATTTCAGTTTTATTTAGAATGCTTTGAGATAAAGAAAATAGTATTTTGAAAAGTGAAGAAGTAAAGTAAGAAAAGAAGATAGAATTTCAGTTTTAAAGAGTATGGTTTGAGATAAAAGAAATAGTATTTTGAAAAGTGAAGAAGTAAAGTAAGAAAAGAAGATAGAATTTTAGTTTTAAGGAGTATGCTTTGAGATAAAAGAAGTTATAAGTATTTTGAAAAGTGAAGAATTAAAGTAAGAAAAGAAGATAGAATTTCAGTTTTAAAGAGTATGCTTTGAGATAAAAGAAAATAGTATTTTGAAAAGTGAAGAAGTAAAGTAAGAAAAGAAGATAGAATTTCAGTTTTAAGGAGTATGGTTTGAGATAAAAGAAATAGTATTTTAAAAAGTGAAGAAGTAAAGTAAGAGAAGAAGATATAATTTCAGTTTTAAAGAGTACGCTTTGAGATAAAAGAAAATAGTATTTTGAAAAGTGAAGAAGTAAAGTAAGAAAAGAAGATAGAATTTCAGTTTTATTTAGAATGCTTTGAGATAAAGAAAATAGTATTTTGAAAAGTGAAGAAGTAAAGTAAGAAAAAAAGATAGAATTTCAGTTTTAAGGAGTATGGTTTGAGATAAAAGAAATAGTATTTTGAAAAGTGAAGAAGTAAAGTAAGAAAAGAAGATAGAATTTTAGTTTTAAAGAGTATGGTTTGAGATAAAAGAAATAGTATTTTGAAAAGTGAAGAAGTAAAGTAAGAAAAGAAGATAGAATTTCAGTTTTAAGGAGTATGGTTTGAGATAAAAGAAATAGTATTTTAAAAAGTGAAGAAGTAAAGTAAGAAAAGAAGATAGAATTTAAGTTTTAAGGAGTATGGTTTGAGACAAAAGAAGTTATAAGTATTTTGAAAAGTGAAGAAGTAAAGTAAGAAAAGAAGATAGAATTTCAGTTTTAAGGAGTATGGTTTGAGATAAAAGAAATAGTATTTTAAAAAGTGAAGAAGTAAAGTAAGAAAAGAAGATAGAATTTAAGTTTTAAGGAGTATGGTTTGAGACAAAAGAAGTTATAAGTATTTTGAAAAGTGAAGAAGTAAAGTAAGAAAAGAAGATAGAATTTCAGTTTTAAGGAGTATGGTTTGAGATAAAGAAAATAGTATTTTGAAAAGTGAAGAAGTAAAGTAAGAAAAGAAGATAGAATTTCAGTTTTAAGGAGTATGGTTTGAGATAAAAGAAGTTATAAGTATTTTGAAAAGTGAAGAAGTAAAGTAAGAAAAGAAGATAGAATTTCAGTTTTATTTAGTATGCTTTGAGATAAAAGAAAATAGTATTTTGAAAAGTGAAGAAGTAAAGTAAGAAAAGAAGATAGAATTTCAGTTTTAAAGAGTATTCTTTGAGATAAAAGAAATAGTATTTTGAAAAGTGAAGAAGTAAAGTAAGAAAAGAATATAGAATTTCAGTTTTAAGGAGTATGCTTTGAGATAAAAGAAAATAGTATTTTGAAAAGTGAAGAAGTAAAGTAAGAAAAGAAGATAGAATTTCAGTTTTAAGGAGTATGGTTTGAGATAAAAGAAATAGTATTTTGAAAAGTGAAGAAGTAAAGTAAGAAAAGAAGATAGAATTTCAGTTTTATTTAGAATGGTTTGAGATAAAAGAAAATAGTATTTTGAAAAGTGAAGAAGTAAAGTAAGAAAAGAAGATAGAATTTCAGTTTTATTTAGAATGCTTTGAGATAAAGAAAATAGTATTTTGAAAAGTGAAGAAGTAAAGTAAGAAAAGAAGATAGAATTTCAGTTTTAAGGAGTATGCTTTGAGATAAAAGAAAATAGTATTTTGAAAAGTGAAGAAGTAAAGTAAGAAAAGAAGATAGAATTTCACTTTTAAAGAGTATGGTTTGTGATAAAAGAAATAGTATTTTGAAAAGTGAAGAAGTAAAGTAAGAAAAGAAGATAGAATTTCAGTTTTAAGGAGTATGGTTTGAGATAAAAGAAATAGTATTTTGAAAAGTGAAGAAGTAAAGTAAGAAAAGATGATAGAATTTCAGTTTTATTTAGAATGCTTTGAGATAAAGAAAATAGTATTTTGAAAAGTGAAGAAGTAAAGTAAGAAAAGAAGATATAATTTCAGTTTTAAAGAGTACGCTTTGAGATAAAAGAAAATAGTATTTTGAAAAGTGAAGAAGTAAAGTAAGAAAAGAAGATAGAATTTCAGTTTTAAGGAGTATGGTTTGAGATAAAAGAAATAGTATTTTGAAAAGTGAAGAAGTAAAGTAAGAAAAGAAGATAGAATTTTAGTTTTAAAGAGTATGGTTTGAGATAAAAGAAATAGTATTTTGAAAAGTGAAGAAGTAAAGTAAGAAAAGAAGATAGAATTTTAGTTTTAAGGAGTATGCTTTGAGATAAAAGAAGTTATAAGTATTTTGAAAAGTGAAGAATTAAAGTAAGAAAAGAAGATAGAATTTCAGTTTTAAAGAGTATGGTTTGAGATAAAAGAAGTTATAAGTATTTTGAAAAGTGAAGAATTAAAGTAAGAAAAGAAGATAGAATTTCAGTTTTAAAGAGTATGGTTTGAGATAACAGAAGTTATAAGTATTTTAAAAAGTGAAGAAGTAAAGTAAGAAAAGAAGATAGAATTTCAGTTTTAAGGAATATGGTTTGAGATAAAAGAAATAGTATTTTGAAAAGTGAAGAAGTAAAGTAAGAAAAGAAGATAGAATTTTAGTTTTAAAGAGTATGGTTTGAGATAAAAGAAATAGTATTTTGAAAAGTGAAGAAGTAAAGTAAGAAAAGAAGATAGAATTTCAGTTTTAAGGAGTATGGTTTGAGATAAAAGAAATAGTATTTTGAAAAGTGAAGAAGTAAAGTAAGAAAAGAAGATAGAATTTTAGTTTTAAAGAGTATGGTTTGAGATAAAAGAAATAGTATTTTGAAAAGTGAAGAAGTAAAGTAAGAAAAGAAGATAGAATTTCAGTTTTAAGGAGTATGGTTTGAGATAAAAGAAATAGTATTTTAAAAAGTGAAGAAGTAAAGTAAGAAAAGAAGATAGAATTTAAGTTTTAAGGAGTATGGTTTGAGACAAAAGAAGTTATAAGTATTTTGAAAAGTGAAGAAGTAAAGTAAGAAAAGAAGATAGAATTTCAGTTTTAAGGAGTATGGTTTTAGATAAAAGAAAATAGTATTTTGAAAAGTGAAGAAGTAAAGTAAGAAAAGAAGATAGAATTTCAGTTTTAAGGAGTATGGTTTGAGATAAAAGAAATAGTATTTTGAAAAGTGAAGAAGTAAAGTAAGAAAAGAAGATAGAATTTCAGTTTTATTTAGAATGCTTTGAGATAAAGAAAATAGTATTTTGAAAATTGAAGAAGTAAAGTAAGAAAAGAAGATAGAATTTCACTTTTAAAGAGTATGGTTTGTGATAAAAGAAATAGTATTTTAAAAAGTGAAGAAGTAAAGTAAGAGAAGAAGATATAATTTCAGTTTTAAGGAGTATGATTTGAGATAAAAGAAATAGTATTTTTAAAAGTGAAGAAGTAAAGTAAGAAAAGAAGATAGAATTTCAGTTTTAAGGAGTATGCTTTGAGATAAAAGAAAATAGTATTTTGAAAAGTGAAGAAGTAAAGTAAGAAAAGAAGATAGAATTTCAGTTTTAAGGAGTATGATTTGAGATAAAAGAAATAGTATTTTGAAAAGTGAAGAAGTAAAGTAAGAAAAGAAGATAGAATTTCAGTTTTAAGGAGTATGGTTTGAGATAAAAGAAAATAGTATTTTGAAAAGTGAAGAAGTAAAGTAAGAAAAGAAGATAGAATTTCACTTTTAAGGAGTATGGTTTGAGATAAAAGAACTTTTAAGTATTTTGAAAAGTGAAGAATTAAAGTAAGAAAAGAAGATAGAATTTCAGTTTTAAAGAGTATTCTTTGAGATAAAAGAAATAGTATTTTGAAAAGTGAAGAAGTAAAGTAAGAAAAGAAGATAGAATTTCAGTTTTATTTAGTATGCTTTGAGATAAAAGAAAATAGTATTTTGAAAAGTGAAGAAGTAAAGTAAGAAAAGAAGATAGAATTTCAGTTTTAAGGAGTATGGTTTGAGATAAAAGAAGTTATAAGTATTTTGAAAAGTGAAGAAGTAAAGTAAGAAAAGAAGATAGAATTTCACTTTTAAGGAGTATGGTTTGAGATAAAAGAACTTATAAGTATTTTGAAAAGTGAAGAATTAAAGTAAGAAAAGAAGATAGAATTTCAGTTTTAAGGAGTATGGTTTGAGATAAAAGAAATAGTATTTTGAAAAGTGAAGAAGTAAAGTAAGAAAAGAAGATAGAATTTCAGTTTTATTTAGAATGGTTTGAGATAAAAGAAAATAGTATTTTGAAAAGTGAAGAAGTAAAGTAAGAAAAGAAGATAGAATTTCAGTTTTATTTAGAATGCTTTGAGATAAAGAAAATAGTATTTTGAAAATTGAAGAAGTAAAGTAAGAAAAGAAGATAGAATTTTAGTTTTAAAGAGTATTCTTTGAGATAAAAGAAATAGTATTTTGAAAAGTGAAGAAGTAAAGTAAGAAAAGAAGATATAATTTCAGTTTTAAGGAGTATGGTTTGAGACAAAAGAAAATAGTATTTTGAAAAGTGAAGAAGTAAAGTAAGAAAAGAAGATAGAATTTCAGTTTTAAAGAGTATTCTTTGAGATAAAAGAAATAGTATTTTGAAAAGTGAAGAAGTAAAGTAAGAAAAGAAGATAGAATTTCAGTTTTATTTAGAATGCTTTGAGATAAAGAAAATAGTATTTTGAAAAGTGAAGAAGTAAAGTAAGAAAAGAAGATATAATTTCAGTTTTAAAGAGTACGCTTTGAGATAAAAGAAAATAGTATTTTGAAAAGTGAAGAAGTAAAGTAAGAAAAGAAGATAGAATTTCAGTTTTAAGGAGTATGGTTTGAGATAAAAGAAATAGTATTTTGAAAAGTGAAGAAGTAAAGTAAGAAAAGAAGATAGAATTTTAGTTTTAAAGAGTATGGTTTGAGATAAAAGAAAATAGTATTTTGAAAAGTGAAGAAGTAAAGTAAGAAAAGAATATAGAATTTCAGTTTTAAAGAGTACGCTTTGAGATAAAAGAAAATAGTATTTTGAAAAGTGAAGAAGTAAAGTAAGAAAAGAAGATAGAATTTCAGTTTTAAAGAGTATGCTTTGAGATAAAAGAAAATAGTATTTTGAAAAGTGAAGAAGTAAAGTAAGAAAAGAAGATAGAATTTTAGTTTTAAGGAGTATGCTTTGAGATAAAAGAAGTTATAAGTATTTTGAAAAGTGAAGAATTAAAGTAAGAAAAGAAGATAGAATTTCAGTTTTAAAGAGTATGGTTTGAGATAACAGAAGTTATAAGTATTTTAAAAAGTGAAGAAGTAAAGTAAGAAAAGAAGATAGAATTTCAGTTTTAAGGAATATGGTTTGAGATAAAAGAAATAGTATTTTAAAAAGTGAAGAAGTAAAGTAAGAAAAGAAGATAGAATTTTAGTTTTAAAGAGTATGGTTTGAGATAAAAGAAATAGTATTTTGAAAAGTGAAGAAGTAAAGTAAGAAAAGAAGATAGAATTTCAGTTTTAAGGAGTATGGTTTGAGATAAAAGAAATAGTATTTTGAAAAGATAAGAAGTAAAGTAAGAAAAGAAGATAGAATTTTAGTTTTAAAGAGTATGGTTTGAGATAAAAGAAATAGTATTTTGAAAAGTGAAGAAGTAAAGTAAGAAAAGAAGATATAATTTCAGTTTTAAGGAGTACGCTTTGAGATAAAAGAAAATAGTATTTTGAAAAGTGAAGAAGTAAAGTAAGAAAAGAAGATAGAATTTCAGTTTTAAGGAGTATGGTTTGAGATAAAAGAAAATAGTATTTTAAAAAGTGAAGAAGTAAAGTAAGAAAAGAAGATAGAATTTCAGTTTTAAGGAGTATGGTTTGAGATAAAAGAAAATAGTATTTTGAAAAGTGAAGAAGTAAAGTAAGAAAAGAAGATAGAATTTCACTTTTAAGGAGTATGGTTTGAGATAAAAGAACTTATAAGTATTTTGAAAAGTGAAGAATTAAAGTAAGAAAAGAAGATAGAATTTCAGTTTTAAGGAGTATGGTTTGAGATAAAAGAAATAGTATTTTGAAAAGTGAAGAAGTAAAGTAAGAAAAGAAGATAGAATTTCACTTTTAAAGAGTATGGTTTGTGATAAAAGAAATAGTATTTTGAAAAGTGAAGAAGTAAAGTAAGAAAAGAAGATAGAATTTCAGTTTTAAGGAGTATGGTTTGAGATAAAAGAAATAGTATTTCAAAAGTGAAGAAGTAAAGTAAGAAAAGAAGATAGAATTTCAGTTTTAAGGAGTATGGTTTGAGATAAAAGAAATAGTATTTTGAAAAGTGAAGAAGTAAAGTAAGAAAAGAAGATAGAATTTCAGTTTTAAGGAGTATGGTTTGAGATAAAAGAAATAGTATTTTGAAAAGTGAAGAAGTAAAGTAAGAAAAGAAGATAGAATTTCAGTTTTAAGGAGTATGGTTTGAGACAAAAGAAAATAGTATTTTGAAAAGTGAAGAAGTAAAGTAAGAAAAGAAGATAGAATTTCAGTTTTAAGGAGTATGGTTTGAGATAAAAGAAATAGTATTTTGAAAAGTGAAGAAGTAAAGTAAGAAAAGAAGATAGAATTTCAGTTTTAAAGAGTATGTTTAGAGAAGTAATAAGTATTTAGAAAAGTGAATAATTAAAGTAAGAAAAGAAGATAGAATTTCAGTTTTAAGGAGTATGCTTTGAGAAGTAATAAGTATTTAGAAAAGTGAATAATTAAAGTAAGAAAAGAAGATAGAATTTCAGTTTAAGGAGTATGCTTTGAGAAGTAATAAGCATTTAGGAAAGTGAAGAAGTAAGGTAAGAAAAGAAGATAGAATTTCAGTTTTAAAGAGAATGCTTTGAGAAGTAATAAGCATTTAGAAAAGTGAAGAATCAAAGTAAGAAAAGAAGATAGAATTTCAGTTTTAAGTAGTATGTTTAGAGAAGTAATAAGAATTTAGGAAAGTGAAGAATCAAAGTAAGAAAAGAAGTTAGAATTTCAGTTTCAAGTAGTATGTTTAGAGAAGTAATAAGTATTTAGGAAAGTGAAGAATCAAAGTAAGAAAAGAAGATAGAATTTCAGTTTTAAAGAGTATTCTTTGAGATAAAAGAAATAGTATTTTAAAAAGTGAAGAAGTAAAGTAAGAAAAGAATATAGAATTTCAGTTTTAAGGAGTATGCTTTGAGATAAAAGAAATAGTATTTTGAAAAGTGAAGAAGTAAAGTAAGAAAAGAAGATAGAATTTTAGTTTTAAGCAGTATGCTTTGAGATAAAAGAAGTTATAAGTATTTTGAAAAGTGAAGAATTAAAGTAAGAAAAGAAGATAGAATTTCAGTTTTAAAGAGTATTCTTTGAGATAAAAGAAATAGTATTTTGAAAAGTGAAGAAGTAAAGTAAGAAAAGAAGATATAATTTCAGTTTTAAGGAGTACGCTTTGAGATAAAAGAAAATAGTATTTTGAAAAGTGAAGAAGTAAAGTAAGAAAAGAAGATAGAATTTCAGTTTTAAGGAGTATGGTTTGAGATAAAAGAAAATAGTATTTTGAAAAGTGAAGAAGTAAAGTAAGAAAAGAATATAGAATTTCAGTTTTATTTAGAATGCTTTGAGATAAAGAAAATAGTATTTTGAAAAGTGAAGAAGTAAAGTAAGAAAAGAAGATAGAATTTCACTTTTAAAGAGTATGGTTTGTGATAAAAGAAATAGTATTTTAAAAAGTGAAGAAGTAAAGTAAAAAAAGAAGATAGAATTTCAGTTTTAAGGAGTATGGTTTGAGATAAAAGAAATAGTATTTCAAAAGTGAAGAAGTAAAGTAAGAAAAGAAGATAGAATTTCAGTTTTAAGGAGTATGGTTTGAGACAAAAGAAAATAGTATTTTGAAAAGTGAAGAAGTAAAGTAAGAAAAGAAGATAGAATTTCAGTTTTAAGGAGTATGGTTTGAGATAAAGAAAATAGTATTTAAAAAGTGAAGAAGTAAAGTAAGAAAAGAAGATATAATTTCAGTTTTAAAGAGTACGCTTTGAGATAAAAGAAATAGTATTTTGAAAAGTGAAGAAGTAAAGTAAGAAAAGAAGATAGAATTTCAGTTTTAAGGAGTATGGTTTGAGATAAAAGAAATAGTATTTTGAAAAGTGAAGAAGTAAAGTAAGAAAAGAAGATAGAATTTCACTTTTAAGGAGTATGATTTGAGATAAAAGAAATAGTATTTTGAAAAGTGAAGAAGTAAAGTAAGAAAAGAAGATAGAATTTCAGTTTTAAGGAGTATGGTTTGAGATAAAAGAAATAGTATTTTGAAAAGTGAAGAAGTAAAGTAAGAAAAGAAGATAGAATTTCAGTTTTAAGGAGTATGGTTTGAGATAAAAGAAATAGTATTTTGAAAAGTGAAGAAGTAAAGTAAGAAAAGAAGATAGAATTTCAGTTTTAAGGAGTATGGTTTGAGATAAAAGAAGTTATAAGTATTTTGAAAAGTGAAGAAGTAAAGTAAGAAAAGAAGATAGAATTTCAGTTTTAAGGAGTATGATTTGAGATAAAAGAAATAGTATTTTAAAAAGTGAAGAAGTAAAGTAAGAAAAGAAGATAGAATTTTAGTTTTAAAGAGTATGGTTTGAGATAAAAGAAGTTATAAGTATTTTGAAAAGTGAAGAATTAAAGTAAGAAAAGAAGATAGAATTTCAGTTTTAAAGAGTATTCTTTGAGATAAAAGAAATAGTATTTTGAAAAGTGAAGAAGTAAAGTAAGAAAAGAAGATATAATTTCAGTTTTAAGGAGTATGGTTTGAGACAAAAGAAATAGTATTTTGAAAAGTGAAGAAGTAAAGTAAGAAAAGAAGATAGAATTTCAGTTTTAAAGAGTATTCTTTGAGAAAAAAGAAATAGTATTTTGAAAAGTGAAGAAGTAAAGTAAGAAAAGAAGATATAATTTCAGTTTTAAAGAGTACGCTTTGAGATAAAAGAAAATAGTATTTTGAAAAGTGAAGAAGTAAAGTAAGAAAAGAAGATAGAATTTCAGTTTTAAAGAGTATGCTTTGAGATAAAAGAAATAGTATTTTGAAAAGTGAAGAAGTAAAGTAAGAAAAGAAGATAGAATTTTAGTTTTAAGCAGTATGCTTTGAGATAAAAGAAGTTATAAGTATTTTGAAAAGTGAAGAATTAAAGTAAGAAAAGAAGATAGAATTTCAGTTTTAAAGAGTATTCTTTGAGATAAAAGAAATAGTATTTTGAAAAGTGAAGAAGTAAAGTAAGAAAAGAAGATAGAATTTCAGTTTTAAGGAGTACGCTTTGAGATAAAAGAAAATAGTATTTTGAAAAGTGAAGAAGTAAAGTAAGAAAAGAAGATAGAATTTCAGTTTTAAGGAGTATGGTTTGAGATAAAAGAAAATAGTATTTTGAAAAGTGAAGAAGTAAAGTAAGAAAAGAAGATAGAATTTCAGTTTTAAGGAGTATGGTTTGAGATAAAAGAAAATAGTATTTTGAAAAGTGAAGAAGTAAAGTAAGAAAAGAAGATAGAATTTCACTTTTAAAGAGTATGGTTTGTGATAAAAGAAATAGTATTTTAAAAAGTGAAGAAGTAAAGTAAAAAAAGAAGATAGAATTTCAGTTTTAAGGAGTATGGTTTGAGATAAAAGAAATAGTATTTCAAAAGTGAAGAAGTAAAGTAAGAAAAGAAGATAGAATTTCAGTTTTAAGGAGTATGGTTTGAGATAAAAGAAATAGTATTTCAAAAGTGAAGAAGTAAAGTAAGAAAAGAAGATAGAATTTCAGTTTTAAGGAGTATGGTTTGAGACAAAAGAAAATAGTATTTTGAAAAGTGAAGAAGTAAAGTAAGAAAAGAAGATAGAATTTCAGTTTTAAGGAGTATGGTTTGAGATAAAAGAAATAGTATTTTGAAAAGTGAAGAAGTAAAGTAAGAAAAGAAGATAGAATTTCACTTTTAAAGAGTATGGTTTGTGATAAAAGAAATAGTATTTTAAAAAGTGAAGAAGTAAAGTAAGAAAAGAAGATAGAATTTCAGTTTTAAGGAGTATGGTTTGAGATAAAAGAAATAGTATTTCAAAAGTGAAGAAGTAAAGTAAGAAAAGAAGATAGAATTTCAGTTTTAAGGAGTATGGTTTGAGATAAAAGAAATAGTATTTTGAAAAGTGAAGAAGTAAAGTAAGAAAAGAAGATAGAATTTCAGTTTTAAGGAGTATGGTTTGAGATAAAAGAAATAGTATTTTGAAAAGTGAAGAAGTAAAGTAAGAAAAGAATATAGAATTTCAGTTTTAAGGAGTATGGTTTGAGACAAAAGAAAATAGTATTTTGAAAAGTGAAGAAGTAAAGTAAGAAAAGAAGATAGAATTTCAGTTTTAAGGAGTATGGTTTGAGATAAAAGAAATAGTATTTTGAAAAGTGAAGAAGTAAAGTAAGAAAAGAAGATAGAATTTCAGTTTTAAGGAGTATGGTTTGAGATAAAAGAAATAGTATTTTGAAAAGTGAAGAAGTAAAGTAAGAAAAGAAGATAGAATTTCACTTTTAAAGAGTATGGTTTGTGATAAAAGAAATAGTATTTTAAAAAGTGAAGAAGTAAAGTAAGAAAAGAAGATAGAATTTCAGTTTTAAGGAGTATGGTTTGAGATAAAAGAAATAGTATTTCAAAAGTGAAGAAGTAAAGTAAGAAAAGAAGATAGAATTTCAGTTTTAAGGAGTATGGTTTGAGATAAAAGAAATAGTATTTCAAAAGTGAAGAAGTAAAGTAAAAAAAGAAGATAGAATTTCAGTTTTAAGGAGTATGGTTTGAGATAAAAGAAATAGTATTTTGAAAAGTGAAGAAGTAAAGTAAGAAAAGAAGATAGAATTTTAGTTTTAAAGAGTATGGTTTGAGATAAAAGAAATAGTATTTTGAAAAGTGAAGAAGTAAAGTAAGAAAAGAAGATAGAATTTCAGTTTTAAGGAGTATGGTTTGAGATAAAAGAAATAGTATTTTGAAAAGTGAAGAAGTAAAGTAAAAAAAGAAGATAGAATTTCAGTTTTAAGGAGTATGGTTTGAGATAAAAGAAATAGTATTTCAAAAGTGAAGAAGTAAAGTAAGAAAAGAAGATAGAATTTCAGTTTTAAGGAGTATGGTTTGAGATAAAAGAAATAGTATTTCAAAAGTGAAGAAGTAAAGTAAGAAAAGAAGATAGAATTTCAGTTTTAAGGAGTATGGTTTGAGACAAAAGAAAATAGTATTTTGAAAAGTGAAGAAGTAAAGTAAGAAAAGAAGATAGAATTTCAGTTTTAAGGAGTATGGTTTGAGATAAAAGAAATAGTATTTTGAAAAGTGAAGAAGTAAAGTAAGAAAAGAAGATAGAATTTCACTTTTAAAGAGTATGGTTTGTGATAAAAGAAATAGTATTTTAAAAAGTGAAGAAGTAAAGTAAGAAAAGAAGATAGAATTTCAGTTTTAAGGAGTATGGTTTGAGATAAAAGAAATAGTATTTCAAAAGTGAAGAAGTAAAGTAAGAAAAGAAGATAGAATTTCAGTTTTAAGGAGTATGGTTTGAGATAAAAGAAATAGTATTTTGAAAAGTGAAGAAGTAAAGTAAGAAAAGAAGATAGAATTTCAGTTTTAAGGAGTATGGTTTGAGATAAAAGAAATAGTATTTTGAAAAGTGAAGAAGTAAAGTAAGAAAAGAAGATAGAATTTCAGTTTTAAGGAGTATGGTTTGAGATAAAAGAAATAGTATTTTGAAAAGTGAAGAAGTAAAGTAAGAAAAGAAGATAGAATTTCAGTTTTAAGGAGTATGGTTTGAGATAAAAGAAATAGTATTTTGAAAAGTGAAGAAGTAAAGTAAGAAAAGAAGATAGAATTTCAGTTTTAAGGAGTATGGTTTGAGATAAAAGAAATAGTATTTTGAAAAGTGAAGAAGTAAAGTAAGAAAAGAAGATAGAATTTCACTTTTAAAGAGTATGGTTTGTGATAAAAGAAATAGTATTTTAAAAAGTGAAGAAGTAAAGTAAGAAAAGAAGATAGAATTTCAGTTTTAAGGAGTATGGTTTGAGATAAAAGAAATAGTATTTCAAAAGTGAAGAAGTAAAGTAAGAAAAGAAGATAGAATTTCAGTTTTAAGGAGTATGGTTTGAGACAAAAGAAAATAGTATTTTGAAAAGTGAAGAAGTAAAGTAAGAAAAGAAGATAGAATTTCACTTTTAAAGAGTATGGTTTGAGATAAAGAAAATAGTATTTTAAAAAGTGAAGAAGTAAAGTAAGAAAAGAAGATATAATTTCAGTTTTAAAGAGTACGCTTTGAGATAAAAGAAAATAGTATTTTGAAAAGTGAAGAAGTAAAGTAAGAAAAGAAGATAGAATTTCAGTTTTAAGGAGTATGGTTTGAGACAAAAGAAAATAGTATTTTGAAAAGTGAAGAAGTAAAGTAAGAAAAGAAGATAGAATTTCAGTTTTAAGGAGTATGGTTTGAGATAAAAGAAATAGTATTTTAAAAAGTGAAGAAGTAAAGTAAGAAAAGAAGATATAATTTCAGTTTTAAAGAGTACGCTTTGAGATAAAAGAAAATAGTATTTTGAAAAGTGAAGAAGTAAAGTAAGAAAAGAAGATAGAATTTCAGTTTTAAAGAGTATGCTTTGAGATAAAAGAAAATAGTATTTTGAAAAGTGAAGAAGTAAAGTAAGAAAAGAAGATAGAATTTCAGTTTAAGGAGTATGGTTTGAGATAAAAGAAATAGTATTTCAAAAGTGAAGAAGTAAAGTAAGAAAAGAAGATAGAATTTTAGTTTTAAGGAGTATGCTTTGAGATAAAATAAATAGTATTTTGAAAAGTGAAGAAGTAAAGTAAGAAAAGAATATAGAATTTCAGTTTTAAGGAGTATGCTTTGAGATAAAAGAAAATAGTATTTTGAAAAGTGAAGAAGTAAAGTAAGAAAAGAAGATAGAATTTCAGTTTTAAAGAGTATGCTTTGAGATAAAAGAAAATAGTATTTTGAAAAGTGAAGAAGTAAAGTAAGAAAAGAAGATAGAATTTTAGTTTTAAGCAGTATGCTTTGAGATAAAAGAAATAGTATTTTGAAAAGTGAAGAAGTAAAGTAAGAAAAGAAGATAGAATTTCAGTTTTAAGGAGTATGATTTGAGATAAAAGAAATAGTATTTTGAAAAGTGAAGAAGTAAAGTAAGAAAAGAAGATAGAATTTTAGTTTTAAGGAGTATGCTTTGAGATAAAAGAAGTTATAAGTATTTTGAAAAGTGAAGAATTAAAGTAAGAAAAGAAGATAGAATTTCAGTTTTAAGGAGTATGGTTTGAGATAAAAGAAAATAGTATTTTAAAAAGTGAAGAAGTAAAGTAAGAAAAGAAGATAGAATTTCAGTTTTAAGGAGTATGCTTTGAGATAAAAGAAAATAGTATTTTGAAAAGTGAAGAAGTAAAGTAAGAAAAGAAGATAGAATTTCAGTTTTAAGGAGTATGGTTTGAGATAAAAGAAATAGTATTTTGAAAAGTGAAGAAGTAAAGTAAGAAAAGAATATAGAATTTCAGTTTTAAGGATTATGCTTTGAGATAAAAGAAATAGTATTTTGAAAAGTGAAGAAGTAAAGTAAGAAAAGAAGATAGAATTTCACTTTTAAAGAGTATGGTTTGTGATAAAAGAAATAGTATTTTAAAAAATGAAGAAGTAAAGTAAAAAAAGAAGATAGAATTTCAGTTTTAAGGAGTATGGTTTGAGATAAAAGAAATAGTATTTCAAAAGTGAAGAAGTAAAGTAAGAAAAGAAGATAGAATTTCAGTTTTAAGGAGTATGGTTTGAGATAAAAGAAATAGTATTTCAAAAGTGAAGAAGTAAAGTAAGAAAAGAAGATAGAATTTCAGTTTTAAGGAGTATGGTTTGAGACAAAAGAAAATAGTATTTTGAAAAGTGAAGAAGTAAAGTAAGAAAAGAAGATAGAATTTCAGTTTTAAGGAGTATGGTTTGAGATAAAAGAAATAGTATTTTGAAAAGTGAAGAAGTAAAGTAAGAAAAGAAGATAGAATTTCAGTTTTAAGGAGTATGGTTTGAGATAAAAGAAATAGTATTTTGAAAAGTGAAGAAGTAAAGTAAGAAAAGAAGATAGAATTTCACTTTTAAAGAGTATGGTTTGTGATAAAAGAAATAGTATTTTAAAAAGTGAAGAAGTAAAGTAAGAAAAGAAGATAGAATTTCAGTTTTAAGGAGTATGGTTTGAGATAAAAGAAATAGTATTTCAAAAGTGAAGAAGTAAAGTAAGAAAAGAAGATAGAATTTCAGTTTTAAGGAGTATGGTTTGAGACAAAAGAAAATAGTATTTTGAAAAGTGAAGAAGTAAAGTAAGAAAAGAAGATAGAATTTCAGTTTTAAGGAGTATGGTTTGAGATAAAGAAAATAGTATTTAAAAAGTGAAGAAGTAAAGTAAGAAAAGAAGATATAATTTCAGTTTTAAAGAGTACGCTTTGAGATAAAAGAAATAGTATTTTGAAAAGTGAAGAAGTAAAGTAAGAAAAGAAGATAGAATTTTAGTTTTAAGGAGTATGCTTTGAGATAAAAGAAGTTATAAGTATTTTGAAAAGTGAAGAAGTAAAGTAAGAAAAGAAGATAGAATTTCAGTTTTAAAGAGTATTCTTTGAGATAAAAGAAATAGTATTTTGAAAAGTGAAGAAGTAAAGTAAGAAAAGAAGATAGAATTTCAGTTTTAAGGAGTATGGTTTGAGACAAAAGAAAATAGTATTTTGAAAAGTGAAGAAGTAAAGTAAGAAAAGAAGATAGAATTTCAGTTTTAAGGAGTATGGTTTGAGATAAAAGAAATAGTATTTTAAAAAGTGAAGAAGTAAAGTAAGAGAAGAAGATATAATTTCAGTTTTAAGGAGTATGATTTGAGATAAAAGAAATAGTATTTTGAAAAGTGAAGAAGTAAAGTAAGAAAAGAAGATAGAATTTCAGTTTTAAGGAGTATGGTTTGAGATAAAAGAAATAGTATTTTGAAAAGTGAAGAAGTAAAGTAAGAAAAGAAGATAGAATTTCAGTTTTAAGGAGTATGATTTGAGATAAAAGAAATAGTATTTTGAAAAGTGAAGAAGTAAAGTAAGAAAAGAAGATAGAATTTCAGTTTTAAGGAGTATGGTTTGAGATAAAAGAAAATAGTATTTTGAAAAGTGAAGAAGTAAAGTAAGAAAAGAAGCTATAATTTCAGTTTTAAGGAGTATGGTTTGAGATAAAAGAACTTATAAGTATTTTGAAAAGTGAAGAATTAAAGTAAGAAAAGAAGATAGAATTTCAGTTTTAAAGAGTATTCTTTGAGATAAAAGAAATAGTATTTTGAAAAGTGAAGAAGTAAAGTAAGAAAAGAAGATAGAATTTCAGTTTTAAGGAGTATGGTTTGAGATAAAAGAAATAGTATTTTAAAAAGTGAAGAAGTAAAGTAAGAGAAGAAGATATAATTTCAGTTTTAAGGAGTATGCTTTGAGATAAAAGAAATAGTATTTTGAAAAGTGAAGAATTAAAGTAAGAAAAGAAGATAGAATTTCAGTTTTAAAGAGTATTCTTTGAGATAAAAGAAAATAGTATTTTGAAAAGTGAAGAAGTAAAGTAAGAAAAGAAGATAGAATTTCAGTTTTAAAGAGTATGGTTTGAGATAAAAGAAAATAGTATTTTGAAAAGTGAAGAAGTAAAGTAAGAAAAGAATATAGAATTTCAGTTTTAAAGAGTATGGTTTGAGATAAAAGAAATAGTATTTTGAAAAGTGAAGAAGTAAAGTAAGAAAAGAAGATAGAATTTTAGTTTTAAAGAGTATGGTTTGAGATAAAAGAAGTTATAAGTATTTTGAAAAGTGAAGAAGTAAAGTAAGAAAAGAAGATAGAATTTCAGTTTTAAAGAGTATGTTTAGAGAAGTAATAAGTATTTAGGAAAGTGAAGAATCAAAGTAAGAAAAGAAGATAGAATTTCAGTTTTAAAGAGTATGCTTTGAGAAGTAATAAGTATTTAGAAAAGTGAATAATTAAAGTAAGAAAAGAAGATAGAATTTCAGTTTAAGGAGTATGCTTTGAGAAGTAATAAGCATTTAGGAAAGTGAAGAAGTAAGGTAAGAAAAGAAGATAGAATTTCAGTTTTAAAGAGAATGCTTTGAGAAGTAATAAGCATTTAGAAAAGTGAAGAATCAAAGTAAGAAAAGAAGATAGAATTTCAGTTTTAAGTAGTATGTTTAGAGAAGTAATAAGTATTTAGGAAAGTGAAGAATCAAAGTAAGAAAAGAAGATAGAATTTCAGTTTCAAGTAGTATGTTTAGAGAAGTAATAAGTATTTAGGAAAGTGAAGAATCAAAGTAAGAAAAGAAGATAGAATTTCAGTTTTAAAGAGTATGTTTAGAGAAGTAATAAGTATTTAGGAAAGTGAAGAATCAAAGTAAGAAAAGAAGATAGAATTTCAGTTTTAAAGAGTATGTTTAGAGAAGTAATAAGTATTTAGAAAAGTGAATAATTAAAGTAAGAAAAGAAGATAGAATTTCAGTTTAAGGAGTATGCTTTGAGAAGTAATAAGTATTTAGGAAAGTGAAGAAGTAAGGTAAGAAAAGAAGATAGAATTTCAGTTTTAAGTAGTATGTTTAGAGAAGTAATAAGTATTTAGGAAAGTGAAGAATCAAAGTAAGAAAAGAAGATAGAATTTCAGTTTTAAAGAATATGTTTAGAGAAGTAATAAGTATTTAGGAAAGTGAAGAATCAAAGTAAGAAAAGAAGTTAGAATTTCAGTTTCAAGTAGTATGTTTAGAGAAGTAATAAGTATTTAGGAAAGTGAAGAATCAAAGTAAGAAAAGAAGATAGAATTTCAGTTTTAAAGAGTATTCTTTGAGATAAAAGAAATAGTATTTTGAAAAGTGAATAATTAAAGTAAGAAAAGAAGATAGAATTTCAGTTTAAGGAGTATGCTTTGAGAAGTAATAAGTATTTAGGAAAGTGAAGAAGTAAGGTAAGAAAAGAAGATAGAATTTCAGTTTTAAGTAGTATGTTTAGAGAAGTAATAAGTATTTAGGAAAGTGAAGAATCAAAGTAAGAAAAGAAGATAGAATTTCAGTTTTAAAGAGTATGTTTAGAGAAGTAATAAGTATTTAGGAAAGTGAAGAAGTAAGGTAAGAAAAGAAGATAGAATTTCAGTTTCAAGTAGTATGTTTAGAGAAGTAATAAGTATTTAGAAAAGTGAATAATTAAAGTAAGAAAAGAAGATAGAATTTCAGTTTTAAAGAGTATGTTTAGAGAAGTAATAATTATTTAGAAAAGTGAAGAAGTAAAGTAAGAAAAGAAGATAGAATTTCAGTTTTAAGGAGTATTCTTTGAGAAGTAATAAGTATTTAGAAAAGTGAAGAAGTAAAGTAAAAAAAGAAGATAGAATTTAGTTTTGTGAGTATGTTTAGAGAAGTAATAAGCATTTGAAAAGTGAATAATTAAAGTAAGAAAAGAAGATAGAATTTCAGTTTAAGGAGTATGCTTTGAGAAGTAATAAGCATTTAGGAAAGTGAAGAAGTAAGGTAAGAAAAGAAGATAGAATTTCTGTTTCAAGTAGTATGTTTAGAGAAGTAATAAGTATTTAGAAAAGTGAAGAAGTAATATAAGAAAAGAAGATAGAATTTCAGTTTTAAGTAGTATGTTTAGAGAAGTAATAAGTATTTAGAAAAGTGAATAATTAAAGTAAGAAAAGAAGATAGAATTTCAGTTTTAAGGAGTATGGTTTGAGATAAAAGAAATAGTATTTTAAAAAGTGAAGAAGTAAAGTAAGAAAAGAA